>OY757921.1:93491398-93806398 GCA_963585895.1 Sepioteuthis lessoniana
ATTGTAGTAATGAGTTCAAACTTCATTCAAACTATTATGTTCACTTTTAGTCAAATCCCCTTGGGAAAGGTATGAAATTCCTTATCCCTCTTGATTATTATAGGTTAAATAGCACCACTGTTGTTGTTCTACAAGGATAGCTTTGGTATTAAATAACCCACAAAGGTTGATATGCCATCAAAGAAATCAAACCATTCCTGTAAAGAATAAGAAAGTTTTGAGGGGAAAGGAGGCAGGTATTCAACTTTAATATTTTCTCTGTATAATTGTAAAAATTCAGAGTGACTAGTAAGAACACACACACACAAGGTGCTTGTGGTGTAATGGTTATCATCAAAGGAAATGGACTTGCCAACCCAGCTATGAGTAAATAGTAGGGTAGACTGATCTAACTTTGATATGGAAACCAGTCTAGGAAAAGGAAAACTGAATTTAAAAATTCGCTTAAAAATCGACCTTGTATTGCATCCTGTTTGTGTGGGAGAGTTGGATAAATATAAAGAACATATCCACAGAACATAGCTAACAATATATCTTAAAACTATTTTGATATGTAAATGATGGGGGAAAAGGAGGAGGTGTTTTTTCTTTTATCAACTGATGTTAATCTAACTGAACACATTATCTGAAAGCAGATGTTAGAGAGTGAATGATGCATTTACCTGTAGTGAGGACATAACCCCATTAGCCAAACTGGATAATTTGCCAGCCACTTTGGTGACACCCTGCCTCACACCTTCTTTAATGTCAGACAGATCAGTGCCAGAGTAATGGCTAGAACCATGGTTGCTACGAGGCCCACCACCAAAGAAATCATCACTGGAGATGCTAGAACTGCCTTCAAATTTGCTCAAGGTTTGTTTTGTCTCCAACTGTAAAGAGAAACAGATAAATCATTTTGAAATAATTATATACTTTTAGTGGCAAACACAGGTCTGTAATACTTAAAATGTATATAATGGTTTCAGTCTGTGACTAATGCTTGCATTAATTTCTGACCACTGATAATCACATAACTTTTTCAATGTCCAACATACAGAATAGAATAACTTGTTAAACCAAATTTTCAGGGAAAAATTGAAAAATGTGGAATTTAATTTTATTTTTAATGCTGCATATATTTTAATGATAAATTCAGTGGTCAACAATAAGACAAGTCAAAACATCACTTATGTATAACCGAATTTAAAGGCAGTTTGAGTGAAACTAAATTTTACTGTGCCAAAATATACAAGTAAAATGAATGAAAGTTTTTGATATTTATTTCATAAATCCTACTAGTCAAGTTAAGAATTATATAAGTAGTTTTTTTTTTTTATTAATTTTGTATAATTTGATGTAGAGATAAAGAGAAACTTCATTATTTTAGTATTAACAACAAAAAAAAAAAAAATGTACACTAGATTTTTTTCAAGAGTAAGTATTAGGAAGGAAGGCAAAAGATACAGGAAGAAAAAAAAAACTTACATCAGGATCCTTTGGTCCAAAGAACTGGTCTGAAGAAATTGATTTGACATTACCAAATTTATCCTGAGCATTGGTAGAATTGTCAACTTCAAAGGCTTTTCGGTTTCGACTTGGTCTACAATAAGAAAAAAAATAAAAGTAAATAAAATACCTAATACCACAAAAGAAACCTGTATTGTGAGAATATATCAATTATTGCTCAAGGATGAAAATTAGAATGATGCATAGACAATACTGTCTTTAGTTTTACTCATGCAAAACAGAAGATTGAAGAAACTAAAACAAAAAATGTAGAGGGGAAAATGACATAAATGAGAAAAAATAGCCTCAAATGTCAAAATAAACTAAAGTCCCATTTCAAGTTAATTCCAAGTTTGCATTAATGAGTTATGTTTACTTTACAGATAACATTATAGACAATCACTTGAGAGAGAGAGAGAGAGAGAGAGAGATAGAGATATACTGAAAATGGCCACAACTTACTTGTCAGAATCGTCAAAGCTAGGCATGGAGTCAGTAAAGCTGGTTTTGCTCTCAAATCTGTCAACATCCCACGAACCTGTTTTGTTAGAATAACCCCATTTAGAGCTGGAAGAACTGCTGGAACCTGACGACTGTACTGAGCCAAACAGACCGTCTCTGTATCTGCCAACATAAAGACAATGGTTACATAAATGCTAAGTTTGCAGTGAAAAATTATTTCCCTTGATCAGAGTACACTGCCCATTAATTGGGAGGAGGAGGAGGGGGGGTACTATAAGTTTAATCATGTGTTTATATAATCAAAACTAAAAATGCTATATTGGTACAAGTGCATAACATGTTTGCATAGACTTAAAATAACGTGATAATGTGTGAGAAGCAAGCAAAAAAATAAATAAATAAATAAATAAAAATAAAGTGGGTGTGTCACAGTATTACTACAAAAAAAAAAAAAAAAAAAATCAATTTTGTTTTTTAAAGTTATAAGGATAGTTTATAATATAAATGCTAAATATTGAATTCTAAGCAAACATCAACTCCTTCTGGGAAATGGAGTGTCATTTCTGTTCAACTTGAATCATCACTGGATTTTTTAAAAATAAATTTATAAGGAATTGAACATATTCATCGAGAGAGAGAGAGAGAGAGAGAAACTTCATTATTTATTAACAGGTGAATCAATTTATCCACATTTTTATATAGAACCAATTCCTGATATCAGAATTGCGTGACAAAAAGGTTACTTTTATTTATCAAAACTGAAGAGTTGAATATTATTCTAGTTAATAAAGGTAACTAGTCACATGATTACAAACTAAACAAACTTATTACTGAAAAAACATTTTAAAATATGGGATAAAGAAAGAGTTGAATATCAGAAAGTTTTAAATAGTTATACCCCCCCCCCCGCAACATCATAAGAAACCCGTTTCAACAAATGTAGCCTATACTTTTTATAGTTATCTTATGCTTTTAAAGCAGATTATATGCTGACCTCATGAAAAATAAAATAAAAACCAAAATTTATCTAAAAATTTTTGCTACTTGAGATTCAATTTACAGCATCAACATATGATTATTTCACAAAGGAAAAAAATTTAAACATTTGACAGAATTTCTGCTGTTCTATAAAATTATGACTTGTGAAAAGATTGATTATGATGTTATAAAATTTATAGGTATACATTTGTAGACATTTCACTTATGACAATAACTTTGATAAAAAGCTAATCTGTCCCAGACAATGCCAGGTTATCTGAAAAAAAAAAAAAAGAAAGGCATGTACTTGGTGGCTGAGAAAGTTTTGCATTTCTCATTGGTGTTAGTATTCCAGCCCAGATAGAAACCAGAATTTTGGAGGCTGATTTTAAAACTTTCTCCACTTCTTGAGGCTCTGACACTAAGCTGAGCAGATTTAAAAAACAACAACAACCCCCCCCCCAAAAAAAAAAAACAAAAAAAAAAAACAACTTTCCATAGTTCCCATTTTTCTTTTTAAATGTTTTCCTTGAAATTATCTAATCTTTTATTAATTTCATACAAAATTATTGGCTTTCTTGCTATCACTTCTTTTGAACCAATTAGTTTACTGTTGGCCATGTTGTTAAACAAAATGTCATTGTCAGGCAACATCAGTAAATTTCAAATGTAGGTATTTACCTGCCTCTCGGTGAGGGCAGAATGTAATACAAGATAAAAGTTTAATGGAAGGACCTTCACATGTAAAAGTGGATAGAGGCAAAAATTGTCTAGTTCCCTCGTCACTTTCCTCCTTGGGAAGCCTCAGGTGTCGGAGATTGAGTCTGATCCTACCCTTTTAAATGCACTTGGGAGGTAGCTATTGTCTCTGAAATTAAACATATTTCTCCTGTTCCAGAACAGATGACTGGGACAATTGGCACAAGGGACAGTTAAGATTTCAAAGATATCTAAAATTGTTAAATACAAAATATGTTATTAAGTCTGTGCCCAAAAATATGAGTATTATTCTCAAAATTAATTTCTAAAACTTAAGATCCCAACAAAGGTATCTTTAATAAAGTATTTACTAACCGCAAAAGGGTATAATTGGTTTTATAATAACTAGACAATTTCTACCTTTGTTTCAGATATTTTATTCAATGGAAGTGTATAATTAGCCTAATCTATTCAACATTCATAAAGTATCTTCAAAATCTCCCAATATTTAGTTCTATTCTTACCACTGAACCATACTGACTAACATTATTACAACAAAATATGAATATATATACATATATATTATAGAATGCTGATATCCAGTTATTGTGTCCCTTCAGGCATTTCATTACACTTAGAGTCAATCTGTAACCTAAGGGGTCTGAAAAGGAAAGACCATAAGTAACTAGCAAATTTTGTTTACTCTTTCTCTCACCAACAGACACACATTCAAGAGTTCCCTGAATTTACTCAACCTTGTGTACCTTTCCACTCTGCTGAAAAAATATCTTTTCTACTTACCTTAAAGATTTTGCAATGCAAATTTACTTTTAAAGAACAATTTATATTATATTCAATAACTGATGTGACCAACTTCTATTGTAAATGTACTTTCATAAAAATATTTTTGGAAACATAAATAAGTACAATTTCTATTTTGTTTTTGAAGAGACAGAATTCAAGCAAAAGTTTTTGTAAACTTTAAGACATTTTTTCTTTTTTATATTTACTAAATTTAGCATGACAAAGACAGCTGATATGCTAAAGTAGAGAGAACATGCTTCTCTTGAAAAACTAGCACCCAAAATTATAGCAGCAGATGAAGACCCATTTGCATTCTTTCAAATGTCTCTTAAAAAAATGTGCACAGTAAAGGTAAGATATGATAATGTGACAGAGGAGAATCTGCATTGTCAAATATTGTGTTTCAGTGGATTTGTCATCTCTTAGAAAAGCAAATGTTATAGATATCCTTATATAAGGCCATACTGGGAAGAAGAGAAATAGTAGTTAATGATTGCAGATAAAACACATGGCAAATGTGTGGTATTCAAAGGGAGCAATTGTCACAGAGGTGTTATCAATAAAATGAAACACTGTTCAGAGCTTTCCTTATGACACAAATAATTACTTATTTCCCCCTAATGGTATTACTGGTTGATGGTAGAGTTGAGGTTAAAGACCAGGAGTTAGAATATTTATTTTCAACGCAAACAGGCCTTCACTATTTGGTACACTTGTGTAACATTATCAGCCTACCCCCCCACTTGGTATGGTACAAAACTAAGATAAATATAAAATTGGGGGATATTGAGGGTGGAGATTGAATCTGAAGATGATACAAAGTTATTTGGTCTTTTTCTGAGCTACTTTTGAAAATCAGGGATATGATTTTCAATTATATCAGAATAATGTTGTATCCTTGTGTAAACATTAATGATTTAAAAAATGTTAAAGGAACCTTGAGAGAGAGAGAAAAACATGCAAATAGCATCAAGTCAAATATTTGTTTCAGAGTTGGTCAGTTATTTTTTAAAAACTTAGTTTTTTTTATGCTTTTTATCACATTTTTTTTTTTTTGCTAATCTCATCTTTGGCAGTTAAATTGTAGGAATCAAGAATAAAAGCTGCTTTGAATAAAATCAAAAATATCTTTTTTGGAAAAAAAAAAAAAAAAAAAAAAAAAAAATGAATCTGTTTACCACTTCAATAAATACTACAACTAGGTAAAATGAAGAACGCATAATAAAGTTAGAAGTAAAAGAGTTTAGATTGAAAAATTAAAGATAAAAGAATCTTGTCTTATCAGAATAATTTTAGTAGTCTAAATGCTCAAGTATTATCATATAACATAGTAAATGTCTGGGGTACAGGATGTAGGTACAAATCCTGTCTGAAAATAATTTATTCAGATAATTTCCAACATCTAATGGCCAGAAACATAAAAAAAGAATTTGTTAAAAAAATTTTTCCAAAAATAAATATACAGGAAATTATGAAAATACAATAACTCAAAACTTATTGTGGTATTTTATATGATTCACACGACAATATGATGCTAAATAAATGTTAACATTAGAGAAAAAAAAACATTCAAGAGAATTGCTTAAAACTAATTAGATTTTTCAAGTGTTTCAACTTTTTTTAAAAAGAAATCTTAAATTACCACACATTCCAATTAAAAGCATTAGAAAGTATCTATAGATAAACAAATTTAATATTTTAAAATTTTGCACAAATTAAGTGTACATATATAATAATTTGAATTACTTATATCCACAAGAAATGCAAGTTTCATTATAAATAAAAAATCATGAATGATTAATGAGCTACACTTTAAAAAATGTTTAGTTAAGAAAAAAAAAAGTCATGTAATAACAAAGGTATTTTTTTAAACAAATAAAAACTTCATTTGCAAGAATTTCTAAACAAAAAAATTATCTAAATCCAATCCTTTATTATTCATTAGTAGAACACAGCAATATTTAACAATTTAGAAAATAACTACTGTAAAGTTAGTCTTATTGGTTTTGTATTTTTCAATTTTTTTTCTTCTTTCTTATATTATACAGCAGAAGAAATTTAGAAACCCTTAAAAAGATTTTAATTTCATGCCTTTTGGGCCATTGGCCTAATGAGTAGAGTGTTTGCCAATGGTCTGGGAAACTGAGGTTCAATCCCAGGTCAACTCAAAAAAAGGTACTTGATGCCACCTTGGTTAACACTTATAAGGTAAAGATCAAAGGTAAAGTGGAGCAATCCAGGGAATGGAGTAGTGCCCTCCTCTACACTTTGATGTGGTAGCTATTGAAAAGGGAGCCTTCGGGTCACCCTTGACTAAAGTCACCTTACATTTACAATAATGTCAGCCATGATTAAAGAGAAGGAAAAGGAGAGTAAAAGGGGGGTAGTTGAAAATAGATTCTTTTATAATTTCTCTTGAATGTATCAAAGTTCAAAATATATTAATTACTTTATATTATATTATTTAATTCCCCCCCCCCCCAGTATCCTTTAAATGTTACAAATGACCTAAGTTAAACAAGGCACTTCAATCTTTCAGATACACAAAAGTTGAAATATTTTCTTAACAGTGTTAGAAAAGTTAAAATAAATAAGATTTGCTCCACTTAGGAGAGAGAGAGAGAGAGAAAAAAGCAGCTTTTGCACATGACAATTTTTTTTTTTTTATAATAATAGGCATGCATTTTTGGAATTGGTACAGAAGTAAAAGACAGAGAAGATGCAGATTGAGAGAAAAGAAAACTTAAGGAATAAAATATTGCATATTCAGGTTGAAAGTACTCAACAATTAGATCATCCAGGTTTTCCCCAAGATCATGACTATTGTCTTTCTTTTCTCTTGTGTATTTAAGACTTTTTCCCTCTTCTAAGTGAATTTTAAAAAGTCTGATTTCCAATGCAGATCATTTTAATAAAGTTTAAAAGCTTAAAATATTAATCAACTTAAATTTATTCTCTTTTCAAACTTTGCACTATACCATGAAATTTTCATTTTTTAAAAGTCAATTAGGAAATTTTTTAATGGTTTGACAACTCAAACAGCTTTCAATAAGAAGCAAAATAAAACTTGAAGCTATTGTATCCCCAAAATAGCAAAGAACCACAAACACAAAAAAGGAGAATTAAAATTTAAAAACAAAAGATAGATTGTAAGTGAAAATCTAAATATCTGGTTATGTACAAGCAAAAATTCTAGGCTATAAAATCCACAAAATTCCTCTTGTTAAATAAAGCTACCCATAGATAATGGCATTAGTCTTTTCATAGGCTGAATCAAAGTACCTTTCAAATTTTATATAAAATCTCCATTGAATATATCTAAAAAAAAAAAAAAAAAAAAAAAAAAATATGAGGTGACAGATGTTTGCAACGAGAAAACTTAATACTTAAAAAAACAAAACAAAAAAACACCAAAAACTTTTCATTAAATAAAGCTATCCTAAAAGCATAAAATATTCAAAGGGTCTTAAATATTTGTTCACATAAAAGGAAAATAGGAAAACTGGAGCATTTGATACTAGACAAATTGTCTTTTTGTAGTTATTAGTTTCTCATTTAAGTTTTGCACAAGACTGCATTTGTAGAGCAAATTCATTATCAGTAGCTTGCAAGATGAGCACAATAAAAAGAATTTATGAACTATTTCAAGGTTGATTTTAGCAACATTTTGCTTCATTTTAACATTAAAAAAAGAAAAAGAAAATCACATAAATGAAATATATTTTGAGATCAAATCTCAAATTCAATAATAGCAATAGTTATTTATAAAGTTAAGCTGAGTTTGACACAAGACTATGTTTGAGACACCTAATGAAGATTAAACTAATCATAGAAATAATAATCAGCAAGATTGCAAGATTATCCTTACCAGTGAGATATTTAAATGAATCTAGCTCATTTTGCAAAGAAAAACCCAAGGCACCAATTATAAAATTTTAGAGAGAGAAAAAAAAAACGTTCTTAAGAGATTTTATGAATATCTAACCTGGATTTGTTTTCTGAGCAGAGAAATTAGGTTAGGAGTACTAACTTAGCATTGGTAGAAACACCAGCTACTGATCCTAGACATCTGCCCATACCCCTACTAAACTAAGACATAGGGAAGTAAATAAACAACAATAAACATAAAAGAAACGAAAAGAAGAGAGAAGAGAGACAAGACATCATCTAGCCAGTATCCTCATGCAAGACATTCAAAGCAATGTCTATTCCATACCAAATTCTGTGTGCAGGATTCTCCCCTGCTCCCACCCAGAAAAGACAGAATCTGGGTTGTAGGAAGAGGGAAGAGAATTAATTAAAGAATTAATAACAACAATAATAATAAAAAGGCAAAAGTCCAAAATGTGAATGATCCAGTTTTATTTAGAGAGTGAGACCATTTTGAGAGTGGACAGAGTTGGACAGAAAGTGCACAAAGTCAGTTGCACTCACAACTGGATGTTTGGGGTGAGGGTGGGGATGTAAGAACAGTCTCTTCCCCTCCCACCACAAATACACTGCCAGAACATCTTTGTTTTTCCTTTAAAATTTTTGTTTTTCTTCTTTATAAAAAACAGAAATCAAGTTTAAAGCTATACAAAAAGAAAAAAAATTACATCATGAATTTATTCAAGCAAACAGTAGCCACATAAAAATCACAGCAGCAAATAGAGAGACAAAACTAGAAACAAGTGAAATGCCATTTTTTCTAAGTAACCTTCTCAATGGAAAGTTAGAGGGAAAATATTGCTGCTACTGTTACTGCTTTGGTCAAATTTTAAACTGCAAAATGGTTATGTGAATGTCAAAGGGAATAATTTGATTCTATGTATATTTTAAACCAGCAGTGTCATTTATAAACAAAGAATGACAGATTTCAATGTTTGTTTGTTTTTTTTATTTATTTATCTGTCTTGTTTATAGACTAACATTTTGATCTTCAACCATTTATAGGTGACAACTGAATAGTTCTTTATTATTCTAATGTAGATAAATATCTACATTATATCATGTTGATGAGGATAATAAAGGACTATTCAGGTTTATAAATAACAAATATAGAAAAAATAGTCTATTTAGTCTATAAATAACATTGTTTAAAAGAATTGCAAAGACATCAAGTCAAATGAAGTCCAAGAATGAATTCTGGTTTTAGTGATTTTCAAATCATCAACTAACAAAAATGTGGACTTACTTATTAGATATTATTAATCTTCTTTTAAAGGCAAGAACAAAAAGAATTAGTTTATTCAAACAGAGTTTTTTTTTGCCTTTGCATCCAGTACTTGACTAAAAACTGACTCAACTCATTTCATCTATCCTAATAACCTTTTGCTGTTATTGTCAAACGATCAGATTAGAACAGCATTTGCACCTTCAATTCTTGAAAATTAATAGCAAAAAGGTAGATTACTAGCCAGCTATTGGGAAAATTTAGAGTTCATACCTTTAACAAAAATATTAATAAATAAATAAAATAAAATGAAACCTATCAATTAGAATCATTTCAATTCTATGAGGTTTTAGTCAGTAGGCTATTTCATATTTAATCCTCATTAGATACTTAACTATTTTGGCCTTGTGTCAAATGAGGCAAAGGGTTAAGTAGTTTTAATTAATCATTTTAACAAGTCTAAAAAGTTGCAAATAGAAAAGAGGAGATCTAGTTGAAAACAATATAGATCATTTTATGAAAGTAAAACTATTTTCTTTTTCTAATAAACAGCTACACAGTTTGTTTTTGTCCAGGTGGGAGAAGAGATGTTCATTATCTTAAATTTAAAACCAATTTAATCATACTGATAGACAAAAATGAGAAAGAAAAAGATTGTTCTTGAAAATTGGGATCAATAATAAAAAATAAGTTCAGAAATGTCCCTTTTGGGATGCTGGATGGTTGTGGACCTTTGATTAATTAGTCCAAAATTGGTTGACCATCCTAAACCGACTTGGATTCATTTTGTTCTTGTAAGGCTAACATTGGTCAAAAGAACAAAATAGAATTCCCAAAGCCAAGGTAATTCACTTAAAGAGGAAGAAATTTTGTTAAAAAAGAAAAAAAAAGGCAATATACAACTATGAATATGAGTTTCTGGCACATCAACACCTGTATGAGTTATGTAGCATCAATATTCCATTTGTATAAAAAGTTTAGACTTGCATTGAAAATGAATTGTGAACAAGATTGTTCTTATGTCAATTATCACAATCATGGAGATAATAATAAAAAAATTGTATCATTTGCTTTGAAAAGGGAAATATCAAATTTCTAAATTATTTCAACAATGAATACTGGGTACAATGGATAGGTCAGAGCCATCACATGGTCATTCAAAAGATGTGGCTTTAGCTATAACAAAAATAATTTTTAACATTCTTGTATACATAGATAAGATATTTAAAAAAAAAAATCCATCAGTCGTACTGACAAACACAGAAAACATTAATATTCTGTGCTCTGAATAAACATGAACTTGACTGAACAATCAAAACCTACCAGCAGACAATGGAATGGATGTTTTGTGTGCTTATATGCTATGCACCAACAGAAATGTACTATTAAAAACAAAAATTGGAAAACAATTTAGTACAGTGAATAATTTGTTTCACCCATTTGTAATATTTGCCAAAGAGGTTTAAAACAGTTATTAGAAAAAAAGAAAGAAATCAAAGTAGCATCTGATGAACAATGAAATGGTAACTTGAGGCACTGTAGGTCAGTGGTCAGAGTGGAATGATTGCAGTGGATTAAAGATTATAAATGAACCAATAGTAATAAATGCTGCTAACACATTGAACATTATATATATATTAGTAATGAAAGTAATGGTGGCGGATGGTGTGAGGGTAGCATTGTGGTGAGAAACAAGAAGAAATTACTTTGAACTTAAGGAGAATCCACCCAGCTTATCCAGTTCATCTTCAAAAAAGTCACGGCTGCTACGGCTAGGGGCATCAAATCGATCAAGTGAAGGACTGTTATTTGAATGGCCACTTGGAGTTTCTTGATCAATGACAGTCATGTCTGACAAAACAGAATGACTGATACCACTGAAAAATACAAGAAATAATTATGCATTAACTTTTTCATATTTCAATTTGTTATTTTGAAAGGCTAAGTTTTATTAGTCATCAAAATTAATTTATTGATTGCATTTTCAAAGTTATAAATTAGGCAAAAACAAGTGTCTAACTTTGATATATATTCTGTATGTAGGAGTTATTTTATATGCATGTTTATATAAAGAGATCTTATTCAAAAATAAATTTTTTTTCTCTACTAAAGATATTAAAATCTGACTAAAACACTTTAAACAGGATAAAGAAAAAGTTAAATTTAAGTCTTTCTACTATACTAATAAGAAACGTTTTCATAAAGGTTAATAAAAAATAAATAAATAAATGCAACTGTATTCATAGTTTACTTTGAAATGTTTGTGTAAGGGGGGGAGTCAATTTGAATCCTTTTCACCATTGCTGGAAACTCATTTACTGATGGTTTTTTAATTTGATTTTTGTTATTCTGTTAAGTTCTTTCTAATAAATGAATAACTGGAAAAATTTCAAATACAAAATATCATCAAAAAAATTACATTAGAATAGGCATTTGGTTGATTAGCATGTTAAAGATAACATTTAAAAAAACAAACAAACAAACAAAAAACAACCAACTTACCGACTTCCTGACAGCCCCATTCCCAATCGTTCAAGCTGCTCAGCTTTCTTTGGGTCTGTTATTTTCAACTTTTCTTCTTTTTTCTTCCTTTCCAAGCTAAGGTCTTGGTAGGCAAGTCGCATACTGGCCCTAGAAAGCAATCACAAATAAAGCAGGAGACAAATTTACAATAGTTCTTTTGTTAAAATAATGCTCAAACTTTAAATCATTTAATTTCGCCAAGTTATTGAAAGAGTGCCTACTTCTTATAGAAGGAAAACTTATAGTTTCTAATTTCATTTACTAATGATGCACAATAATACAAAACAAGTTGATTGATTTTAACAGCATGTCAACCTGTCTGGAGTTATTTTATGCTTGGGGGTAAAGAAATTGCATTTATATTTACATTTCTTGTGTAGTTTAAGAGTTTGTTTTTTTTTGCATATGGTCCTAACAAATACAAATAATTTTTATAAAGACTTATTTGATCTATAGATGGGACCCTAACAGGTACTAACACTCTGGGTCAGAGTGGACCTGGGAGTAATTGTAATGAAGGGGTAATTCCTATTCCCCAGAATTAGAACCTCTCTATCAGTTGCAACCCAGGATACTTCTTTGCAGGGGGATACAGTCAGTGTATTCTAAGTCCTGCAAACAGGTCTCTATAATGAAAAAAAAAAAAAAAAAAAAAAAAAAGAGTTGAGAAACTATTTACATGTATAAAATACTGTGAGTGTGTTTGTTTTGTAACAATTCTCTCGGTGCACAAATATTAAATAGATCCAAGGCAAAAGTGCTAATCAATTTTTTATGGGTACTACACTAGTTAGTATATAATTTGATGAATTTTTCTTTCACTTAGTCTAAACAGTTAAAGTTTTTATGCTTTTATTTAATTTCTTTGATATTGTCACTGGAGTCTTGCAAGGAGATACATTAGCATCATTTCTGTTAATAATCTACCTAGATTATTTACTTCAAATTTCAATAGATCTAATGAAAGTAAATGATTTCACACTTTAAAAAGAAAAAAAAAGAAAAGAAAAAAGCAAGTAGTAAATGGGATTCCAGAGAAGCTATTGTGTATGCAGACTACACTAAAGATCAAGTACTTCTTGCTAATATATTTGCTTAAGCTGAATATCTGCTGCATAACCTGAGCAGGTAGCAATAGACATTGGCCTATATGTGAACTCAGATAAAACAGAGTTCATGGGTTTTAAACAAGATGATGCCATCTCCAAATTATAGGGCGAGCTTCTGAAATTAGCAGACCCTTTCACATACCTTGGTAGTAATATCTCATCTATTAAAAGTGATGTCAACAAAAGCAGAGGAAAGGCATGGACTGCTACTGACTGTATGGAAATTTGATCTCTCTGATACAATAAAACATGACGTCTTCCAAACTGTAGCCATGTCAGTACTGTTGTATAGCTGCACCACCTGGACTTTAATGAAGGGCTTGGAGAAAAAGCTAAATGGGAACTATATAGAGATATTGAGTATTGTTTTGAACAAATTCTCGAAGAAATAACCCAGAAAATAACAGCTGTATGGTCATCTACTTCCCATCTCACAAACTATCCAAGGTAGACAAGACATGTTGGACACTACTTGAGAAGCAGAATAAACTCATAAGTGACATTCTCCTGTGGACTCCTACATGTAGACACACACATGTTGGTCAACCAGCAAAAACTTACATTCATCAATTCTGTGTGGACACTGGATGAAATCTAGAGGATTTGCCAAGAGCAATGGCTGATAGGGACGGATGGCAAGAGAAAAATCAAGGGAATCTATGCTATTAGTACAACATAGCGATGTTGCTCATATGACAGTGGAACTTCATAAACTCTTTACATGATATTCCCATCTTTTCATAAGGGTTTAATCATTTAGTAAAACTGCTGATGTTATTCTAACATTTTATCAAGAACATTTTAGAATACAACAGTAAATTAGGTTTGGTTTCTTTGTTTAATGGCATATCAACCTTCATGGATTATCTAATGCCAAATACATCCTTGTAGAAAGACAGTAGTGATGCTATTTTAACCTATAGCTGGAAAGATAAGGGGGTTCAATACCTTTCCTAAGGGTACTAATCTGGAAATAAACAATCTGGAATTCAAATTCATTTAATTTGAGGCTACAGTCATTACACTATAGATACTCTCCAACAGTAAATTAAGAGTTACTAACATTTGTTTCTCTTCATCCTCTTTTGACTTGATATTAGTCACATTCTGCATTGCTTCCATGTCTTCTCTTTCTTTGTCCAATTGCTGAGCTCTTGATTCAATTTCATTGAAGTTGGTCTTTACTCGTTGAGCACCAAGGCCTTTCTGAAATTTACAAACAGAAAAATGAAGTCAATAATTTTGGCTAATTAGGAAAAGGAAAATATACAGTCTCTTATTGATTTCTTTTTGTTAAAACCTTAGTGAGCTATTGACTCAAAGCCCTGCACATAGATAATATCTCTAATACTTAAATGTATATAAAAAGTCATTATTATTCACATACAAATTAAAAAGAAAAAAGTTATTGATATTTTGGATTACAAATTTTAAATTATTATCATTGCCATCAGTTTTTGATTAATCTTTAATTTCATTATTATGTAAAAGTGACAAAGGGAGGGAAAAAAAAAGATACTTTCTTGGTAGTAAGTCAAAATGGAAATCGGGGGGGTTTACTTTGTTTAAATTTGGATAATTCTTTGAAATGAGCATCCTCATTTCTTTAAAATCTTTTTGGCTGATGCATTATCCAACCTTCCTCTTTTGTTTGTTGAATCTGATAAAATTCAGGACAATTTTGAAAACTTGTAACTGCCAATTTTTCTGGAATTTGAAACATGTCAGAGTTCCTTGGCTAAATCAACAGATTCCCACAAAAACTTTTTTGTTTTCATCTGGCCATTATAAAAATATTAACTCTTTCATGACAGTCTTTTAGAACAACTTCATTTGGCCATCAAGAGTTACAACAGCCTTTATTTTTCATGTCATAATAATAAACTGTTAAAGTGAAGGATCTGCTGCTTTTTATGTAAAGTTATTTTGTCTAAAAAAAATTAAATAAATTTGAAAAAAAAAAAAAATCTCATAAGATTGTTCCTTTGTGTTAATCTAAGCTCAACTTACATGTACTAAGTTTGCGAATGCTTTTTGTTAGTCTATGAATTTTTCTCTGAATGTAAATGTTCAAAAATCTCAGAAAATTTTTGCTTGTAATAATACTGAATTCTATTTACCAAAACACAGTTCAAGATTTGGTATCTAACCTCATAGCAATATATTCAGCAGATTTGGTTCAGAAAATAGAGCAATGGAAAGTTAAAGAGGTCAGTGAAATCTATTATAACAATGAACACTTATATAGTTCTGATTATTGACAGGCAAAAAAGCCTTCTTTCTCATGCAGTTAGCCGAGAGACTTCAAAGAACCTGTGATATTTATTAGGTCTGATCCTACAAAAGGAAATCAGTGTGGAGAGATAACTTACCCCTTTCTTGGCAGCTCCAGGCCTCTTAGAACCAAGTACTGACTTTCTGGGTTCAGCTTGCACTTGTGATGGTGATATACTCAATGCAGCTTCCACGCTAGGACCTTCATTAGGATCTACATGTCAAGCAAAAAATTTTTTAAACTGAATAACTTAACAAACATACAAAATAAAACAGGTGTGACATGAGGTGGTGAGAGAGAAGAGCTTACCAGTTGATTGTGATAAGGAGACATTCTGGGTGTTGCCATTATTGATTGGCTGGGGGTCTGAATAAAGCTTGGCACTGTCTGACAAGCCATTTGTGGTGGCAGTAGAACTGAGAGTGGAACTGTTGTCATTGGTGTCAAAATTTTCAGAATGTTCTTCAAAGAAATCAACCTCTTTAACTTGCCCTGGTGTTTCTGTGCTGGCATGAATATCCAAATGAAGCTGTAAAGAGTCATACCAACTGAGATACAATTCAATCAACAAAATTACAATAAAAATAAACTTTAAAGTGATAAAATAGTGCAGAAAGTAGATGGCTATAATGCCATGTAAAGTATTAGACAAAAGATGACTGACATAAAAAATATTGAGACAATTGATGTAGTTTATGACAAGTTAAGACAAATCAATAAAAGACTAATCACAAACTAGAATATCAAATCAAAGAAAAGAATCCTAAGAAATTTACTCTATTTTGGTATTTCTGAAAATTTTCTTTAGAAAATTATGACTTTTTGCTACAACTAAAAGAACTTTAATAACAATCAAGGAAAATAACTTTCCGTGTCCAAGATATTGAACTTTCATTAAAATTTGTGGTAAAAATAAAAAATGGTTAATTTTTTTCACTGCATGTTTTTTTACCCGCCTAATACTGTATAAATGGGCAGAATGACTTTTTAGATTTCTATTTTCATAACCAAGTTTTCCTGCAAGAATAGCAGAGAGGGTTATACATTATGTACAGATTTAAAGCCCAGTGTTTAGGTTGTTTATAGTAGTTAATACTATAATACTTTTGTTTTTTCACTCTTAAATTATCAGATAAATTGCATTACAATTAAATTAATCTTAGTGAATAAATGAATTCCTATGTTTGGAATATACCCTGGAGGATCTTTTAATAGAATTCAAATTCTTAATTCGATATAATCTAATCTTGCTCTCCATGAGAAAAAGTTTTTTTTCAGAGGTTCAGTAGAAGATTGAAAGGCCTAGAAATTAACAAAAAACAAAAATTAAGTGGCAAAAATCATCTGACAAATTTATTTGTGTGTATGCATAAATTATGAGCCAACAAAAGTGGAGTTTAGATTGAAATCTCAGCCACTTTCACTGCAAATATCTTTAAAGATGCAAATTTGTATACTTTACCTAAAATTCATCTTTTATGAAAAAGAATTTTTTATTCAAATTTTAAAGTTTACTCTCACACACAAATAAATTTGAAGATAAAAGGTAAAAGAATGATCAGTCTTACTTTGGTTCCATAAAGCTTCATCACAGAATGTGCTTGAGAGAGAAGTTTTTCTCTATAGAGGCTGGCTGCTCGACTATGGTACTTCTGCTGAGAATCATTTGTTGTGCAGCCATGTTGACGGAAAAAAGACAACTAAAACAAAAGTAAATAAAATAAAATAAAAAGCTTGGAGGGCTCCCCCACTAAAAAAAAAAAAAAAAAACCCAACTCAAAAACAAAAGAGACACTTATTTCTGGTATTAATAGAATTTAATTTTGCGACTGCAAATCTGGAGGATTGACTTCAATAGACAGGTGTCAATACTCAATCTAGTCAGCCACATATTCTATAAAAAAAAAAAAAAAAAAAAGTTAGTTAGCCCGTGGTTTGGTTTGGTGGCATATCAACCATTGTAGGTTAGTTAATGCCAAATCCTGCTTATACATATATATAAAATAACATCACTCAATAAGTCCCAGGCCTGACATATAGATGGCACCACTAATAAAAAATCCATATGATTTTCATAACATACTAACCTTCAAATGGCACATGTCAAAATTTGAGCCCAATCGGATAATTAGCTTACAAATTACAGATATTCAAATGAAGCCACTTTTGCAAATTTTCAAAACAATGGAAAATCTGAATTTCATATGTTGATAAAGCATTGCTTTCTGATAGGAAAAATACTTTTCAAGCAAAGCAATGGCTTGATAAGTGTTATTCGGACTCCATTGGAAATAATGGTTAAGAGGTGGTATGCTGACTTTAAACGCGGTCGTATAGACACAAATGATGCTGAACGGTCAGGTCGCCCAAATTCAGCAGTTGTCCCAGAAAACGCCAAAAAATTCCACAAACTCATTTTGGCCAATCGTAAATTGAAGTTGCATGAGATAGAAAAGTTGAAGATATTAGAAGGCAGTGTATTCACCATTTTGTATGAACATTTGTTAATGAGAAAGCTGTGTTCAAAATGGGTGAGACTTTTGCTCACAGTCGATCAAAAACAACAATGCATCAACAATTCAGAGCATTGTTTGCAACTGTTTCGATGCAACAAAAAGGAATTTTTGCATAAATATGTGACGATGGATGAACCTTCACTCCGGAGTCAAATCAGCAGTCAGCTGAGTGGACAACATTAGGTGAAAGCTGTACAGAGTGACTAAAGACGCAAACATCAGCAGGCAAGGTTTTGCCTTCTGTATTTTGGGATGCGCAAGGTATTTTGTTCATCAATTATCTTGAGAAAAGAACCATCAATAACAAATATTATATAGCATTATTGGTATGTTTGAAGGAAGAAATCGCAAAGAAAGTGGTCTCAGATGAAGAATAAAAAGTGCTCTTTCACCAAGACAATGAACTATGTCACAAGTTGATTGCAATGATGGCAAAACTACATGAATTGCACTTTGAACTACTTCCATACCTACCCTATTCTCCAGATCTGGCCTCTAGTAACTACTGTCTGTTTGCAGACCTCAAAAGAATACTCTAGGGAAAGTGATTTGGTTCCAATGAAGTAGTGATATCAGAAACTGAGGCATATTTTGGGGCCTAAGACGAAATGTTCTACAAAAAAAAAAAAAAAAAACAGGCATCAAATTATAAGAGAAGTGTTGGAATCAGTGTATCACCCTATGTTGATAAATAAAGTTGAACTGTGCCTCAAAGTTGTTGTTTCATTAGTTAGGCCCAGGACCTACTGAGTGATGTGTTATATGATTTGTAAACATTTTGTAGATAAAATTTTTTAATGAGCACAAGTTGTTTTTTTTTTGCACACAGTTGAATGGTTTCAAGTTTTGCAATATAATAATAACAATTCAACATCAGTCATTTGTTTGCACACATTTAAATAGATATATATGATATGCAAGAGATTAATTTAAATAAGTTAGCACTAATTTGTTTGCACACTAGTATTACTATTGTTTCTACACAATTAAATGGCTCCAATTATTGCTATCTAATACTACTAATGTTTGCAGACAGTAAGTAAAAAAAGTAAAGTTGGCAATTGTAGTTGAGGGCGACCCAAAGGCTCCCTTTTCAATAGCTTCTATACCAAGGTGTAGGGGAGGGCACAACTCCTTTCCCTGGATTGCTCCACTTTACCCTTGATACATACCTTATATTGCTGAGTGTTAAGCAAGGAGGTATCAAGTACTATTTTTTAAGTCTTTGGTATAACTCGACCTGGGATTGAACCCAGGTCTCCCGGACCATTGGCGAACACTCTACCCACAGTGGTTACAAATATTGCTATTTGACACTAATTATTCTAATCAACATTATGCATTTGTTTCCACACTGTTAAATGGTTTCTAGTATTGCTGTGTATAACTAAGAATTCAATTACAGTCATTTGTTTACACACAGTTAAATGATCAAATAGTTATATTTCAAACAATTCAATTTAGCAGTCATTTGTTTACACACAGTTTAAATGTCAAACAGTTCTATTTGATCCATAGATAGGACCCTATCAGATGCTACCACTCTGGGTCAGAGAGGAACTGAGAGCAATGGGAATGAAAGGGTACTCCACATTCCCCAAAGCTCCAGGACTGGAGCCTAACCATCAGATGGTTTAATGTCTTATTCAGGACACTCAGTGGGGGAGGGGTCTTACCCCTTTGCAGAGATGTAGTCAGTGTATTCTATAGCCTCAGCTGACTGGGCCTAGCCAAAGGATGTCCATTAACAAGATAATGAAAATTAAGTGACTTTAAGAAATTCAGTAATTTCATACATATAGATAATCTATTGTTTAATTTTAATAGCAATATAATAGAGTTTGGAGCACTTGTTATTCAAGACTCTTTAAGGCACATTATATATTAAACTTTGCTAAGTTTTTTTAAGGGCTTAGAGTCATTTTATCTTTCAAAGGTTTAATTTACAAAAGAATAAAAAGAAGGGAAAGAGAGAAAAGGAAAGAAACTTACCGCATTTCCATTTCCTCCAGCTTGCATAGATCGAAGCTGTAGCCATGTCCAACTTGTGTCCAATTGAGTTGAACGAATGAAAGTAACATGTACCCCAAGGGATCTGTGCACTGCTGAGCAGTCAATGCAGAGAAATACTCCGTAAGTGACACTGGCCCAAGTGGGATTGTTACTACCACAATCAAAGCATTGCTGAAAGAGAATAATGAATTCAATCCAGGTATAACAGTCAGAAATGAAATTATGAAATTGAAGATTCTAGAAAACAACTTTTTCATTAATTGACAACATGTACAATAACTGAATTAGAATCAGTGAGTCACATTACTATTATGTCTTTTTCTATTCCTCTTTCTAATTATTCATCATTAAATAATCTTGTAAGAAAGTCTATAATTTTAATAGAAATTATGAACAAATAGGAAACTGAACCCAGAAATAGTAAAAAAGACATTTAACAATGTCGGTTAAGATAATCAAATATTGTAGTTCATGAAGGACCAGAAGGTGTATTGGAAGTTAGCAAAATGAGACACCAAAATCAATGTGATAAAAGTAACAGGAGTCTTCAACCAAATATGAAGGGATGGAAGAAATAGTATGTAAAAGTTCTGTGTAGTGATTAAGGAGTTGGCTTTAGTAATAACAAAGAGGAAGTCAATCTTATCACATCAAGTCATAAGAGAAAGAAAGTACAAAGACCTTTTTTGACAGAAAAGAGTTTTAAAAGTAATTGAAACAAAAAGGTTATTATAGTTGAGCCTGCTTCTTCTACAAGAATTGACAAGTTATTTATATTTTTAAAACAAAGGAGTGGGTTCCTATTATCTATCTCTTGTCTATTCATTTGTATGGCTATTAAATTAAACAACAGAAGGGATTTGGTAGTGGTCTAACAACCTTTATAGTAACTAATACACAATGTTTTGAGTAACTTGTCTGAAAAAGATTCTGCAGTTTCCTTTTATACAATAAACGTTTGTTTGTTTACCTAAGAGGAGGCAGTATTCAGAGTTGGAAATTCTTGATTTTAGCCATTTTGAATATTTAATGAGACTTAATTAGGGGATGTTTGATTCTTGAAAAGGTAAATTATAAGCTTTCAGAAAATTATATTTGTTGAAGTTCTTTAGAATGAAATTTAAAACAAAAAGGTCTATATTGACTTTCAGAAATTCAGTGATTTACTGGTTAATAATTACTCACTTGACATTGTCAATCTTAAACCTGATTAATGATTTATGATGAATGAATACATCATGCAAAGAAAGAAGACTCAGAAATTAATACAGTCTGTTGAGGGACTCAGAAAATAAAGCCTCATGATTTATTTTTATGAAAA
Source organism: Sepioteuthis lessoniana (assembly GCA_963585895.1). Classification (NCBI taxonomy): domain Eukaryota; kingdom Metazoa; phylum Mollusca; class Cephalopoda; order Myopsida; family Loliginidae; genus Sepioteuthis; species Sepioteuthis lessoniana. The sequence goes on from OY757921.1 coordinate 93,512,742, forward strand.
CTACAGACATAGTGAGTACAATAACATCATAGAATACAGCAAGTTATTGACAACAAAACTATTTCCACTAGTCAACACAACAAGTGGCTATGCATTCTTTGCTAATGATGGATAAGAGCCTGCATGTCATGCTCATGAAAGGTGTTCCAAAAATAATGTTTCCTATAATATGACCTCACAATGTTAGAGGTTGAACCTTCCTACCAATAACCTATTTATTCTATTTTGTTACAGTTAGCAGTTGGGCATCAGTATGCCAAAAAAGGTGTTTGGCATTGAATTTCTTCATATGTATAAAAAAATTTTTTTAAATTTGTATCTATTGACATTCACTTATTCTTGTTGAATGTTAATACAGACCAAAAAAATGCATATGAGCACAGTCAGGTAGTGGGTAATGCATTTCAGCAGTGATATAAATGACAAGTTAGGTTCAATACAGTTTTTAACACAAGAAATGAAGAGTGCCTCAATCAGTTCATCCACATAAATGAGACAAATGAAAGATGGGCAACATTTTTCCAATAATGACACCAAGACTGCTGTGAAGAAGTGGATTGCCTTTGCTTGTGTATATTCTTTCAAGTGCAGCATGCAAGCTTTCATTCATCACTGGAAAAAATGTGTAGCCAACAGTGGTCACTATATAAAGGCAAAAAAGTGTTTTGTAGCTGAAAACTTTCTCTATCCAGCCATATAATTATGCTCTCTACATGTGTTATAGTTTCCTTAGTAATAAATAGGAAGCATTACTTTCAGACTTCCTATCATATAAATAAATGAACTGATTCATATTTAGATGAAGATTTTGTTGGCAATAAACACTTTTTAAACATTTAAAGCTCTTCTTGGTATTGGTAACATCTTTCAGCCATTAACAGGTGTAAAAATCGAAGAGGGGGATGGAGAGAAAAGAAAGAAAAGTAACTTTTTAAAATTTTCATTTAGCAGAAATATGTTAACACTGCCAAGAAGAGGTTCAATTGTCCAAAAATTTCTGGTATGTTAATGACTACACATTTTTTACTTCTTCCTTGAAAATGCTTCATATTACCACTCACCTATCTAGAGCAAGGTACATTGAAAAGGATTTGGAGAGACAAGAAAGGGTGCTGACAAGTAGAATAATCAGTAGGAACCCATGAAAAAAGTTGAAAATATAAAAATACGAGGGTTAAAATGAAATTCTTAGGTTTTTTTAGAGTTTCATATAAAGCACATATTTTGTTTGCCAGTTTCAAGTAAAAATTGTTTAATACTTACTTTATATACTTGTGTATTATGTAACTTTCAGAGACCTAAATTTTAACCAAATATAAGAAGGGTGAGGGTGTCATACCATACACAAGATACAAACTGTGTAAATAGTTGGCTTATGGTTAGGCCAAGTTGTATCTCACATATGTTGCTATCCCCTAATATTAGGCTAAAATTTAGGTCTCAGAAAGTTGTATGATGCAAGTATATACAGTACCAACAATTATAATAAACTCTTAAAAATTTTTGTAGACTTAAACTGACCAAGATTTTTATATAACAAATGAATTCTTTTTATTTGGTGGTCATTACTTTGTTGGCAGTAAAAAGAAGTTCTTAAACATAAAAAAGCTTACAATAATTAGGGCAGTAGTGGCACACAGTATTAAAAAAGGGGGGCAGATTTGAAAATGCTACCCCCACCAAAAAACAAAAAACAAAAACAAACTCAGTAATCATTCCAAAATATCAAACAATTGTTAATTTCAAGCTTGACAATTTACCAATTTCATGCTAAACAAGTTTTAAAAATCAATAGACTCTTATAAAGGAAAAATTGTTACTGAAAACTAAAAGGAAACAAGAAAAAAAAGAGATTGTCTTTTTTGTGGCAACAGATGAATTGGTTAGTGTAATTGAAAGAAAAAAAAATTTTGTCATGACAGGTGGCAAAGAATAGTGGAAAGAAAAACAAGTCAGCCAGCTGGTGCAAGAGGAAATTGAGTTTTTTATGCAAAGTAAATCATTGAACACATTAATAACTTGTCACCAAATGTGGCAAAAGAAGGAAACCAGAGAGGGGGAAAAAAAGAAAAAAAAGAAAGAAAAGAGGAATTGAGTTTCATTTTATATAGAAAGGTCAGATCTCAATATGACTTAATAATTTCACTAAGTTCAAATAATGTTTATAGTATCACTAAAAGAAATTAGATGTGGCAAATCTGGCAAAATTATGTGATGTGCTTTTTAAAATATGCAAATGACACTTGGCATAGTTAGATAAACAAGATAAACAAGATAAAAGGTACTACAAATTCAGATTGTTCTTCTGTCCTCCTCCACTAACAGAAACGTTTTCTAACAGTGATCATTCAATGCAGCTTTAAATTATAAACCAATTGGTATTTTGAGGATCACTGGTATTAATAATTAGCAAAACAGAAAAAGTGAAGAGCTATGAACAAATAAAAAGAAATAAGGACTTTTTTAATAGAGGAAACAAACTTTAATGTACGTGTTGAAAGTTTTCCTTAGTGAAAAGAAGAAAGAGAATCATTGTAACCTTTAGGCAGAGCAAACTAAAGATTTTAGATCCAAAACCATAGACAGACACACACACACACGTGTGTGTGTGTGCGTGCCACAAAATACATCTAAAAGAGATAATGTCAATTTTTAAATGTAGCTTTTAACAGTATAAATATAATTACTTGATATTCCAAAGTGGAAATAAGCTGACACCTCACCAAGGGAGGCAGGTGTATAAACCTGGGTGATTTCAAATTCAAGTATTTTATTTGACTGGTTCTGCTGCAGTCACCAGCAAGAAGCAGATAAACCAAATCAGATTGTCATTTACTGTAACCAATCTGCCTTACAACCAGGACAAGTACAGTTTTTTTTGGAGAGGGGACAATGTTGAGAAAACTGAGTGGATGGTTTTCATTTTAAAAAATTCATGAATCCAAACTCAGAACAAACCAGCATTATAAATAAAGAATTTTCTATTTAAAAATAAATTTACTTGTATTGATTAAAATAAACTATCTTTTCAAAGGACAAAAAAAAAAAAAAAAATCCATGGCTGGAGACTTAAGTGGAAAATTAAAATATAAAATAGTAGTAGCAACCAAATAGAGAAAATGAGAGTTAATTCTTGACATCAAAGGCCTTTTTAGGACAAATGACAAGAAAAATGAAGAACTGAAGAGATTTTTATTTGACATATTTAAATCTAAAAACAGACAAAAGGAAAGAGTTATAAAATAAATCCAATAAACAAGACCAATCTGTGTCAAAAAAAATAAAAATAAAAATAAAAGTGAGCAACTCAAATTAGCAAGTCTTAGCATATTTTAAACTCTGAGATACTAAAGCTAAGATTTATATAATACCATAAAGCTTTGTATAACACAAGACTGGTGGATACATTGCTAAATTAAGTCTAAATTCATTAAATCCTGTAACAGATTAAAAATTATGACTAATACAAGATCATTGTTAACATATCCAATTGTTATTGTAGCTAAAAAAAACATAAGAGGGACAAATTAGATTTTTTTAGAGCTAATTTGCTACTACATATATATTCCTCATTAATAAAAACAATAGGCTATTAGTCCATGAGAGTACAATAAAAGCCAAATACTGTCTGTAACCTGTAAGTATTTGGAGACTAAATAACTAATAGGTTTATTATCTATGAAGATTATATTTTGTTCTTGATGAATTTTTGGTAACAATTCTAAGATATTTATTAGTCATTTAAGACCAAACAAAATTTCCTTTCACTTAAAGTTCTTGCAACTCTTTAAACAATAGATAAAAATGCATCCTTATCTACATTACTATCTAATTAGGTCAAAGTTTTATGAATTCAACAAAAGCATTTCTTCTGTAGTAAGTTTATATTTCAATCACAAAAGAATTGGTTTTTAAATTGTTTCAAAATAAACAAAAAATAAAAGAAAAAAAAATACAAACTGAAAACTTATATACATTGCGTATTTAAGGAAGAAACATAATTGACCATAAAGTATGACATAAACAAACATAAAAGATCAAATCTATTCAAAGAGTTTGTTTATAAATATTAGCAAGTGAGCGATAGATTTTAGAATACAAATATAGTATATTTCTACAAGAGATGCCATACATTTCAATTATCAGTCTCCCTGCCTCATGATTAGATGACTGAAGCAAAAGACCTTGTACAAGAAAATGAAAGGTATGAAATAGAAAAAGAAGACAATCAATCACATGTGTGGAACTTGATAAGAACCGTAAACAAGACTAGTTTCTCTCATACAGAATTAAGTCTAAATTCATTAAACCCTGTAACAGATTAAAAATTATGACTAATACAAGATCATTGTTAACATATCCAATTGTTATTGTAGCTAAAAAAAAAAAAAAAATAAAAAAAAACATAAGAGGGACAAATTAGATTTTTCTTTTAGAGCTAATTTGCTACTACATATATATTCCTCATTAATAAAAAAAATAGGCTATTAGTCCATGAGAGTACAATAAAAGCCAAATACTGTCTGTAACCTGTAAGTATTTGGAGACCAATCGCTCAGAGATGTCATACATACACAAGTTTTCAGAAACAAGTCAATAATTAGAATCAAATTGGTTTCAAGTGGGCATTGAGATTATTTTCATAAAAGAAAAATTTAAGAAACAAGATTATGAATAAAATAAACATCAGTGCTGACAGTGATTTACATCTTGCCTACATCACTTTGTTTTTAACATATCTCATATCAAATCAGTAACACTAGTTGTCATGCAAGCAAACTTAGAGGTAAAAATGGATGACCCATGAACTATCATTTCTGATAGTGGAAAACAAGATACTCTGAGAAATATGTAAATTGTCTCTAGTATACTGAATGATGGGGGAGGGAGGGTTTTCATACTATCATTTTTAACAGCATTGATATTAGAAGCTTATTATTCATTTTGTTTGTTTAAATCATGTACAAAATTGTATAACTAAATGGAGTAAAAATGATGATACCAGGCTTATAGGTTTTCAGTATGGTTCATAAATTGTGTTCAAATTTCAACTCAATCCTTTAATTCTTCCAGGTGAAAATGAAGCTATGAAATTCAAAAGTTTTTCTTCACACTGTAAGAAACAAAATTAACTTTTTGAATTTAAATCAAATTTTTTCATTTTGTTTAGTTTCTTTGTTGAATGGCATATCAACCTTCCTGGATTATTTAATGCCAAAGCTATCTTTGGTGAAGAATAACAGTGATACTATTTAACCCATAGCTGATTGTTATTTTGACAGCTCTATTAAAAAAAAATTTTAAAATTACAAAGATTATAAGTATTGTAGGCACTGCCAATGCAATGCACCCCACCCTATATTAATAAATAAACTTGAATAAAGGTTAATATTATCATCATAATTCTTGGAACATTCAAAAGAAGAAACAATAAATAAACTTATGATGATTAAAATTTTTTTTTCAGCTAACAGAAAATTATGAATGAAAACAGAGTATACATTTTGGAATCATTCAATCAATAGACTTCATTATGTAACCACTTTTTATGCACACCAACTTGCTATCATTCCTTGAATTTTTTTTTAAAAGAAGGTAAGTGCAAGCTACTGGTTCAAACAAACTTTTTCATTTTTTTTTTTTTGCATCAATTCTTTACGTTAAATAACCCCAGTTTTTTTTTTGGCAATAAATGTATTTCATTATTTGTAACAATTTTCTTTTGTGAAATTTTAAAAATTTGTGTGCCTTTAGGTACACATAGATTTTTAAGTATACTCATTGAAGAACAGTAATAATTAATTTCTGCTTTTGTTTTGTGGGTATAGAAGAGGGAAGCTAAACAATTAGTTGGCTTTTGATTTAAGGTAATAAAGTTATTCTAAATAACCAACCCCTGCCGAAGAAGAAAGATTTTTTTACTTATTTTTCAAGATAAAGGTGAGTAATTTTTTCCTAGTTTGCTAATTTAACCTTTAAAACTATTTTTCTTTTTAAATGATTTCTTATAATAAAATTTTTTTGGCGGGGATGGAGAGATTTTTTTAAAAAAAGTTGAAATGAAGTGTAGACAATTATAGCATAAACTGATGATGTAACAATGTTTTTCACATCCAGCTGGAGGTATCTAGAGTATTGATTGACAAGTGGCAAAAAAAAAAAAAAAAAAAAAAAAAAAACACTTTAAAAAGAAAAACAAAAAACACATTATAAGGTATTCATTATAATTTATACAGTAAAATGTATATATTGAAAAAGTTATACAGAAACAAATTATGGCAGTTTATTGCCTGATGACAAGGTAAACGATTACTTTCTCATTTCTATTTGACGATTGAGGAATAAAATTTTAAGTTCAAATCAGTCAATTTTGAAGATGGTTTCTAAACTGAGACATTTTATTACAAAATAAAATTATTTTCACTTGATATTTATATCATTTGTATTAAAAGTAATTAATTGATTGTATAGAGAAAGAGAGAGAGAGAGAGAGAGTCCACTTTTTAAGTTTTTAAATCAATGGTTGTTTTTCTTCAGGAAATTTTTGGTAAAAGACCAATTTTTTTCCCAATAAAATTTAACAAAGTGCAGGATAAATTCTTTATATATAGTTTGGAAAGAAAAAAAAAATTTGTTAAATATTGAATGCTTATGGTTTATATAATTATTATTTAACCTTTTGTTGCCTACAGTTTCTGAATTTTATAAAGATAATGACTTTTAAGATACAATCTTTTTTATACTACTGAAAAGGAACATGCTTTATAATTACAAAAATTATATATAAAAGAACAATGTATGAAAAAAATAGCAACAATATTAAGTCTTTATTAACATTACAATTAATGATATTTGACCTTGACGAATATTTAATTCTAGGTTAGTAATGTAGTTGCTGCTGCTCTCACTAAATGTTATAAATGTTTAGTCAAACGTTTTGTTTTTTTTCCACAACACATTTGTTCTGACTGAAAATCCTGTTTCACAAGCAAAATAACAGATTAGAGCAGCTGTGAGAAATTGGATGATGTAAAATGTAGATCTGCCAGTGACAAAAAGAAACCAGGGATGTAAGAACAGGGATGGTGTTACTGATTAATTAATCAGTAACAACATTTTAGTTCTACTGGCAAAAGTGAAGGATATTATTTTGAGTTGACCTTAGTTATGGACTCTCATATGTTAAACAAGAGTAGTTTATATGAAACCTATTTAAAATTTGCTTGTAAGTCACAAACAATTTTTCAGGAATTAGACTTCAAGTGTCTCACTTGTAACTAGAGTAATCAAGTCAAAAGCAAATAATACCTTCTAAAGATGCTATATATGGCTGAGAAAGATTAAATGTCTTATTAACAAAGATAATGAATGATTTTAATGGCATGCCAACCCGTCAAGGGTTATTTTATACCTAGAGATTAGGGAACTGCACTCACATTTTTTTTAATAATTTAAGAGTTTTTTCTTTTGCAATTATATCTGCTATTCATATTGAATATAAATAATTTTTAAACATATCTACTTGACCTATAGATGGGACCCTAACAGATACAACTACTCAGAGTGGGCCTGGAAGTAATGGCAATAAAGGGGTACACTACACTTCCCAGACTTCCAGAACTGGAGCCTCACCATCAGATGCAGTTCAGTGTCATACGCAGGACACCCCCACCTTTTTGGTGGGGTGGGGTGGGGTCTTACTCCATTTCAGTAGATACAGTCAATGTATTCTAAGCCTTGCTGGCAGGGTGTTAAAGATAATCAATAATAAAAATAGTTGATCTCAGAATTTCAAAAAACAAAGTAATGAACACACAAACGAAAAAAAGTTGTAAAGAAAAAAAAAAAAAAAAAAAAAAAAAAGGATATGAAAGTTTTCTTTTAATACTATGAATATATTGCAGAAATCAAACTGCATTTATATTATCAATGCCGAAAATTTGGCCCTCTGATACTAAAAATCCAATTACTCAAATGTATTGACCAGTTAATTTCCTGTTGGCAATTCAGTTATCATAATCAAATTATGTAGAAGAGAAATTCAATTTTCGTGATAGTGATCCTAATTGGATGGAAATACAGTTGTTTTAGTAGTTAACAAACAAGGATATCCTATGCTGTTAGGCCTGAAGGATATTCAGTTTGTTTCAACCTTTAAAAAGCAATCCATTAACCCCATTGGCTTGTGAGAACTAAAAATATTTTAGAACAATTAGTATCTGGGATATTATTAAAAGAATTCTTATAAATATACAATACCTATTGCATCAACATGTCATCTTGCTATACAATTCTTTTTTATTGAATAAAAGATAAACCATTTCGTATATTTTTCCCACCTTAAGCAGAGTTATTCTATCCAAACAAATCACAGAATCAAGAAAAAAAATCCCAAAAAACATTGACCCTCTTGTTTACTGCTGATATTTTATAAAGAAAAAAAATTGATTGATTAAAAATGCTATTTAAGGATACTTTTTAAACAAATCTTTTTTAAGTTAATGTTTAACATTTTGAAAAAAGCTTGTGAATTAGATAAAAATAAATCTAGTAATCATCCCCATCCCTCAAGAAAAAAGAATATAAAAAGAGAAAATTTCTTAACCAATACTTTGTTTTATATACTAGTATTAGAAAAAACAAAAAACAACAACACTCGAGTCTATCAACAAATGTTTTAAAAGGTTCTCCCTCACCACCCCAGAGCACTATTTGTTTTCAGGTTGGCCACTGTATTATTCTCTTCACCAATGTCAATGATTATTGCTGAGTTGTTGAAACAACATCATTCACAGGTTTTCTTTGCTCTTTACTTATTTGATTGTAGCAACTGTTTGCTCTCACTAACAAAAAACTTTAAACCCAAGGTTCTTTTAACTATAGTTTCTCAGAGAAAATATGTTCGGGTGAGCTTTAACAAAAGGGAGAGAACTCTCTTGTCTGTCTGCTTAGAATGCAACGTTGATATTTCTAAGAAAGAAATACACAAGGCCAACAAAACTATTGTAACAACATTTACGAAGCGAGTTAAAAAAATATTGAGGTTCAAGCGGTATTCATCAAGACAGATGGACAATGAATGAAACATTCATTTTCTTCAAAATAATCTCTTGGTAGTCAGCACACATTCCAACAAGTTTTTCATTAGTCAAAGCACTTCTGAATCCTCTTTTTTGATATATAAAGCTATGCTCTCATATCTATTAATATCCTCTACATACTCAAATCTTACCCAAAGATGAATTTTCAGATTAGGAAACAAACTAGTCATACAGAGGTAGTTCTGGTGATTATGGAGGAAGCTGCACTTGCAAAAATCCTGTGTTTTGGCAAATACAAGATCTGTTGAGTATGGAGAGTGCTGCACTTACATAATACTGTGTTTCCCCTAAAACTGCTGTTCAAAAATATGAACAGTGGCTTCATTAATTTTTTTTCAAATCGGCATCGACTCATCAAGACATCACTATATTATCCAAATTGCTCAGTTAGGCACACATATTCATTTAAACTTTAAGTGTAAAAAAAAAAAAAAAAAAAAAAAAGTCAAACCTCATATCTAAATTTCTAATGACTGGCATTATATATTTTCTTAGTAATGCCAGTACAAAATTATCTGTTCAGTTTTGTGTAAAAGAAGTTAGAATATTAAGAGTTGTTCCAATGAGGAGACATTTTTATTCATAGCCCCATGTTCTTGTAGATAACACAAGTGCTGAAATGATATGCAGAGAGGAAAAGAAAAAGCCTATCATATAGTAATGTTAGAATATGCTTTCACCATTGTGATTAATATTCAGGTTTGGTCACCTGTTCTATGAGATACTTGTACATATAGAGGTGAAAAAAAAAAAAAAACTGACTAAATATCTTTTTGACTTTTGAACCAAGTTGATAGGTAACAAATACCTCCTGTATTTTTTCTGCTTTATAAACCATCTGATACTGAATTTTTTTATGCATGTAAACAAACATGTTTAAGAACCAACTTATTCAACAACAGAAGAGCTATACAATTCCTCCTTTCCTTTTTCAATAGTTTGAGTTTTCTTGTTCTCATTTGAAAAATGTTTGTTTATACATTTGGCAATGGCATTTCATGTATCATGTCTACTCTTTACAATACAATCTGTCATATTTATACTGTGTTGCAAGGGCTGAAGGAGTAGAGGTGTTGACAGGACGCAAATATTACACCTCCCTAAAATACCATAAACAGTTTTAGGCTGATGAAAAAATACAGACATTAGCCTACAGAAAAAGTCTTCTCCACATTTGAAATTTATTTCTTTTATATGATTAAAATAAAAAATACTACCAATGAAAAGAATCAAAAAGAGAGGTTTACTGTTGGAAGAAGTTGAATTTTGGGAAGTAGTAAAATGAGATCTTTTTAAAATAATTTCTTGATAGAGCACTTGGTATATCTGTGGTCTCAGTCCTTCTTCTGAAAACATTTAAAATTGGACTTTGGAGATATTTTAACACCGAAAAAGTTACTAAAATAAATAAAATAAAATAAAATAATAATGATAAAAAGAATGAATCAATAACCTTTTCTTGATTGCTTAGCATCTCAACAGAGAATTACTTTTGAAAAAATTCAAATACCAATAAGCCAAAACAAACAAAAAAAAAAACCCAACAAAACTTGTCATAACGTCAGGTGGTTTACAGGCTGTTGAAAAAGAGAAAATAAACTCAAACGCTCAGAAATGTTTCATCAGCAACTTTTAACTATTTGTATACATTGCGGGTGAGTGTATAAAACAATTATCACAAAGTGTCAGGGTCGTTTGGGTACACATTCCAAAGCCCATACACGTTCATTCTGGCAGGTTTGCACAGAAGGAAGAAGAGACAGTAGCTTCAAATTCACAGTAAAGAAAGATTTTATTAAAATATACTTGGATTAGTGACACACACACACACACATATTATATACATATATGTGTGTGCAGTTAAGAGAAAAAAAAGAGAACCAAATAAATAAAAATGCAACAACAACAACAACAACAGGTGCTTGTTCTGTCAATTCACTTCAAAGATCAAGTGGGTATAAGAGTCAACTTTCCTTGCGATGAAAGCTCACGTAAATTTATGAGCATTTCAGGAGACAACTAAATTACGGATGACCAAAAGTAACAAAATCCGAAATTACAAATAATAATAATAGCATTAAGACATCGTCATTGTGTGTTTAGATTTCATAACAATTAACAATCAGGTCTTTAATTATGTTTAAAATTTTAAATAAATAAATGAATGAAAAAACAAAAATTAAATAAAAGAGAAGAGAAAGTGTTTTGGAAGTAGAAATTCCTAATGTTTTATCTCTTTAGCAGCCCACTCCAATATAATTGCTTTTATGGATTATTTTAAACCCAATCAGTAAAATTGTGTACACAACACAATAACATTTAATAAATAAATAAATAAATAAGATCATTTATTGGGTAGGGAGGTGTACTTCTCTCCCACATAGAAAGTGAATAAAGTGTTAGCTACAGAAAAACTGGAAATTATGGATAGAAAAATGTTATATGAATGAATGACTTGCCAACAGACAATCTACAAAAAGGAGGGCCTATTAACAATTCACATCAGCTCAGCTGACCCTCAAACTATATACGAAATCCTATGTTAATCTATCATACCTGTTCATTGACGCAAGGAAAAGTGCGTCTTATAAGGCAGTATTTTTATTATTATCATTATTTTTAATGAGTTTTGTTTGGATGAAACAAAATTCCTGTTGTGAAGGTTTTTTGTTTTTTAAAAAATTTGGACACGAACTTAAAGAAAATAAATAAAAGATTATCCTGACACATATATTTTTAAGATGAACGAAAAAAAAAAAATGATACAAGTTGTACAAAGGTTTCATTCAAATTGGCTGAGCAGACATAGGTGTTTGGAAAAAAATGACCGTAAAAAGATTTAACAAATGAAATTTTATTAATTCAGGTATTTTATTTTACATGATAGGAGATCAAATGAATAGAAATCGTAGAATGTAAGCTTTTTTCCACAAAAACAAAATAAACAAAAATAAGCAATAAATAGATGATAAAAAATTTAAATGAAAAGACGAAAGACTTATAACAAGAAATATTGACATTTTTAAAAGTCTATAAGCAATCAATTATCGATTTTCCATTCTATTTCATGATTTGACCTTACAATAATTTCTTGATTTACTACAACTAATTTATTTGCTGATGATAGTGATCAAAGTGCATTTTTTTGAGAATTCATTTTAAACTTAAACAACAAACAAAAAGAAAGAGGGCAGCACAATTTATCATGAAATAAATTAACTTATCAAATTAAATCGGACTAAGATTTCAATGGTAAATGTTAAAAAGTCTTTATCATTTTTAGGATTCGAAAACGATGAAAGCTGTAGTTAAATGATTTGACAACAGAATTGAATCGATCAAAATAAATGATTAAATCTACAAAAGATTAACTGATGTCTTTTTTTTCTAAGAGAATAGTTGATTTTAAAGAGAAATCAGTAAGAATATGCTAATTATTATATTTGAATTTCAAACAAAAAAATAAATCGTAAAAACATTTTTAAAAATAGATTGAGAGTCATAACAGAATCTCAGAGAAAAATACAATTGGAGACTTTTGTTCAGAAATCTGCGTACACAAGGAAAAATGAATACTGATTACAAAACAAAAAGTGTTCTATAACGACTTTGAATTTAAAAAAAAAAAAAATTGATGAGATTCATGACAAGAAGAATCAGTAATTTTGATTCCCAAATTGTTTGGAGACATTCCTTATATGATTTTCTTAAAAATAAAAACAATTACTAGATAAACGCTATTTACAAGATCCAGGCTAAAAACTGGGTGCGCCTTTTTATTTTAGGTGGAATTTTTATCAAATAAACAAACAAAAAACAAAAACATACAAACAAACAAAAAAAACCCATAAAAAACACGACTATTTTTTAAAATATTTTTTTTATTTTTTAATTCATTATATATATAATTCTTTTACACTTTATTTTTAGAGGCTGTCTTAAAAAAGTGACATGATGATGAAAGTCGCTTTAGTGACAAGTCAATAAATAGATAATTTTGTTATGGGAGGTTGAAGTATGTTAAGCCACGTGAATTTTATTGAAGAAGAAAAATCTGTTCAAAGGTTAATTTAAAAATGATATTTTTAGTTTAATATTTTGTAAGTTTAAAAAAGATGAAAAAATAAAAAAGACCTCATTGTTTTTTTTTAAATTTTATTTAGAAATACTAATTTTTTTCCTTATAAAATTAAGTGAAGGAAAAAAAATACACGTCATAATTAACAAATCCAATAAAATCTCTTTACTTTGACAAGTTACGGATTTTTTAATTCATCAAAAACAGAAAAAAATAATACGGGACTAATTAAATGATAATGTTTAGCTAAAACAAACTGTTGATTTGCTGAAAATCATATAAGTAAAAAATAAATAAATAACAGATTTTAAATTCTATTAACCATCTGGTTGTATCAGGACTGTCACATAGGCAGGTGAAACAATTTCAACTTTTTGGGGGAAAAAAAAGAAAAAAAAACTTGTAAAGAAGAGACAAGAGAAAATAAGGGCCTTGAAAGCAATTTTATTTTTGTTTTATTAAATAAAAATAAAAAATTCCGAAGAAAAATTGTTATTTTTTGTCACTGATTTGAAGAGGGATGGCCATCTGCTTTGATGGAAAAAAGCAAATAAAAAACAAAAACAAATAAAAAACGAAGACTTGTGGTGAAGAAACGTTTTATTTTTGTCAAGAAAAGGTCCGAAAATTTACCCCTAATAATCGTTGTGTATTTTAATAATCATTTCCTATAAACACACAATCTGATCATAATAACATTAATATATAAAGTTAACTTCAGGGTATAATTAAGTATTATTATTATTATTCGTGCCTACGTGGAACTGAAGAAAAAGCAGAAGAGACGACGAATGTAAAACGAACAAGTCCGATTTTCTCTGACTAGTGACTCTTGTAATACATTATGACTAAACAGTAACACTAGACAAACCAGAGAATGACTGGACCAGTCTGAGAAAAAGGATGATAGACAGGGGAACCATTTTAGGACAATCATCAAACTCTTACCTTGTTGGCAGGGATTGATTTAAGACGTTTGAAGACAGCAGTTATGTCCGACTTAGACGGTTGATCCGCCATCGTTGTACAACCTCTGAAGCTGCTGACGTAACACACTGCCACGTGACCGGTGCGGACTAGCCGTGATCGCTTGCAGTTAAGACTAAGGTGAATTTTGATTGGTTTATAATTGTAGGCCTCCTCATCCGACTGCTGCTGACACTGGTTGAATCGCCTACATTTGATATATATATATATATATATATATATATATATATATATATATATATATATATATATATATATATATATATATATATATATGTATAGACCGATGTTCTTTTTTTAAGTCTATTAGCAGTTCGTTTTAAAATTCCGGCTTTCTCACATTGCACAGAGATCGTCCTAAAAGATATAAAAGGTTTCATTTACTCTCTGTTCCAAATATTTTGATCATTCCTTCGAATTTTCGAATGGAGAAAGAGCAACTTCTAAAGCCTCTCATTTGAAAGCTTATCAGCTGTTTTTTTTTTTCTTTCCTTTTTTAAAAATAAAACTGTTGTGATTCCCCGTGTAAATAGAAATTAAAGATTTTCATGCAAAGGAAAATATAGCTGCTTTGAAATTTATACTTCCAATTTTGCATTAAAAATATTTGTTTTGGATTAGATTCGTGCACATGTAAACAAAACAAGACCTTTATAGTAAGTGCAGAGAAACGTAGAAATTTTTCTAATAAAAAAAGAGACACATAAAAAACCAGAACAAATGCTTTATAGGATGATAATTGGTATTAGAATTAGAATTTTATTTTAACCTTTTTTGTCCCTGTATTTAAAAAAAGATTTAATAATTTGCCCGCATTCCGTTATTACAAGTTCATAAAATGAAAATTATTCACCATCGTCTTCTAAAATCTGACTTAGATTAGAACAGAAAATATTCTGCTCGTTATTTCTAAAAATTTTAACATTGAATGCAAATGCAATAAGTAGATATGTGCTTTCTTTAAAGGATATCTTTCTGATTAAAGTAAAAAAACGCTTTTTTGGTCTGTTTAGAGTTTCAGGTAGGTGCATATTTCCTACTGACACCTGCTAGGAGTTCAAAGGTAAAATCTTCAGGTAAAAAAACCCTAAAAATTTGGAAGATTGGAACAATACAATCTTTTCATAGTTTAGACATATGGTTGACTAAGCATAGTAAATTGTCCTAATGAATCACTCATGTATTTCTCAACAGGTTTAATGAATGGTGTTCAAGCCAAGGTAAAAGTATTCTCTGACAATTTTTGAAGGGAAAATTCAGAAGTCCTCTAGAGCCAATCTGATAGACATAAAATGGAAAATTTTTTTTAAAGCCAGTGAGGACTAAACACCCAGGTGAGTAGGTTGCTTTGAAGAAGAAGACTAAAATGAAGAAGAGAATGCTGAGGTAGACATATTGTTGCGGTGACGTTATGTATGTCGACCCCGCAAATGAATTATGTGAATGAGAACAGCCAAAGCAATATGAAGGAACAAAGGTGAGATAATGATAATTACAAATGACACTTTATTTGTCGTATTTACAAGCGTGAATGTAAATGTCCGTGATGGTTGATGCTGGTCATTGAGTACAGCTAGATGGTCGTTGCTGGTCGTTGAGTACAGCTAGATGGTCGGTGCTGGTCGTTGAGTACAGCTAGATGGTCGGTGCTGGTCGTTGAGTACAGCTAGATGGTCGGTGCTGGTCGTTGAGTACAGCTAGATGGTCGTTGCTGGTCGTTGAGTACAGCTAGATGGTCGTTGCTGGTCGTTGAGTACAGCTAGATGGTCGGTGCTGGTCGTTGAGTACAGCTAGATGGTCGGTGCTGGTCGGTAGATCGATATCCCTGGTTGTGACGGTATGTTGTGGTTAACCAAGGGTGTGTCGATCGGGTTGCTGACTCGTACGGCGGGTCGTACGTGAGTCAGGTGTTTGCAGTGGTAGGACAGTCCGTAACAGCGAGTCGTTACGTGGACTGCGTGATACCTTGCAAGACCGTCGAGGTCGAGGAAAGGCTAGGGCCTTGCTGGGCCCCCTAGCCGTGCGGACGTATCGGACGGGAACGAAAGCTTTGCCGTGTCAAAGCCGTGCGAACGAGCGGACGAGAGCGAAGGCTTTGTCGGGTAAAAGCCGTGCGGACGAGTGGACAAGAGCGAAGGCTTTGTCGGGTCAAAGGCATGCAGAAGATCGGACAGGAACGAAGGCTTTGTCGGGTCAAAGCCGTGCGGACGAGCGGACGGAAACGAAGGCTTTGTTGGGGCAAAGCCGTGCGGACGAGCGGACTGGAGCGAAGGCTTTGTCGAGCCAAAGCCGTGCGGACGAGAGTGAAGGCTTTGTCGGGGCAAAGCCGTGCGGACGAGTGGACAAGAGCGAAAGCTTTGTCGGGGCAAAGCCGTGCGGATGAGCGGACGAGAGCAAAGGCTTTGTCGGGTCAAAGCCGTGCGGACAGGCCAGAAGGCCGAGGCTAAGATGGGCGTTATCTTAGCGCTGCGCAGATAGCGAAGCAGTAGCTAAAGGCTGGACCGTGCCATTAGCGCTGCGCAGCTTATCGGACTATCGGAACCGAGTGAGAGTTAAGACCGGTTGGTCTTAGAATCCGTCTTCGTGTTTGCCGCCTGGCCGTCTACTTCGACTGATCATTACTGACCGCCAGAGATGCTCTGACCCGCAGACAGAGACCTCTTATGGTCCTAAAAAGGACCTTTGTGCATACCTATGTAGGTGGGAAAAAAAAAAGCAGATCTACCACGAGAAGTGGGATTAACGTCGGAAGTTAAGGTGAATGCGACCGCACAGAATGTAGGATTCCTCCTTAAAGAGCTTCGCCAGGAGCGCGCCATGTATTTGTCGCTGCCTCCCACCAGACACGACTTGACGCAAGGTCAAAAGCCCGAAGGCCAATTAAAGTGGGGATAAAGGGGAGGGGAAGGTCGGGAACGAGCCGAGACTCGAACCCTGCTTGTCTGTGCTGCTCATCGGCTCACTTAGTGCAATGTGAGCCTGATGAGGCAAGCAGTTTCACGAACCCAAATGTGGGTCCGGGCACGTATGCCAGTTAACAGCTTAAACTAGACGCTTGGTCTAGTGCCGTGCATGGGGGACAAAGGAGACAAAAATGCAGCTCGCCCACCCGAAGGTAGCCTAGTCGAAACTAGGTGCCTAATTAAAGGCCCCAAGTCTGCCATTGTTCCTTTTCCAGGGCCATGCTCCGGACCAAAGTCCAGAACAGGCCCCGGGGCCTCGCCAGGAGCGCGCTGTATTTATCCTACATCCCACCAACGTACGAATATGGCACAAGGCCGTTTTTAAGGTGGGTCCTGTCGCAGGGCCGAAGCCCAACGCGATAGGCAGTTCCAAAAATGCCTCTGACCCCGTCGGCATTCCCCTTTTCGGGGCGCCTCAGGCGCCGGGCGATAAACCCAACCCCTCCGAAGAGGGTTAAAGCCTGGGGGGACGGCCCCCTGAGGCCAGAGGTGATGTATCCAGTGGTGGAACACACCCGACCGAACCGTGCAGCACGCAATCACAGCCGGTCGAGAGCGCCCCACCACAGGACACAAAAGAAGTGCTGTGACACACAGCTCAGCCGCGTGAATATAAAATTCTTTGATAAAAAATGAGTGTAGCCATAAAGTATTTTTCTAACCTGCTATAGGCTGGCGACGACTATTAGTTCAAGTCTTATCAGGTAATTTTTGGCCGAAGTGTTTTGTAAATGTTATTAATTTTAATTCATCTTTTTCTTTTTGCTATAACGAGATGTCAAGGTCGTTAGAAAGAAAAAGGGCTTAGTCAGTTCCGGTCGTACTCGGATATAATTGTCCTAAAGCGGGCGTGTAACTTAATATGTTTAAGTTTATCGGCAGGTCGCGGCAATATTACCAGTCTTTCTCTAAAAATCGTTTTCATTTTTGAGATTTAAGAAAGAAATTTTCTTTAGGAACCAACTACATCTATGTGTAATTTTAAGAGAATTTTCTCAAATTCCAATTCCATAATAAAGAAGATATATAATTTCTTCTGTTCGCCAAAAAATTTAAATACAATTTGACATCTTTAATGCAAAAGCTCCTGCTCATCTATTTGGTTTTGATTCAACATTTTAACACTGTAGCAGAAAGAATTGCAAACCATTATTTAGTGCGGGAGTTGTTTTGCCATTGAAATTTTGAAATTATACGTTTCATCCAATTAGAACGACCCATGCCATTCTGCCCGGACACACCTCACCAGGAACCATAAAAGGCAGCACAAAACACGTGCGACCTCTCTTTTCTTTTCTCATTCCTCCTGGTTGGCAGATGGTAAGACCAGCCGATACGAGAGATAACATTTCTCTCTCCAACTCGGGACAATTCCAACAGCAGGCAGGGACTATCCATCTTAAGAGAGCACACTTCAACATTTGTTCCTCTGCATACCTTAGGAGACCATTACCTGGTCAATTATTTCTCCCTCCTAAACCGATTGGACCTGAAGCTTCTGGCTAAGCACTAAAACTCCCGCATAGCCATTTACAAATGATTGCCCATTCTATTCAACTCGTGGCATAAGGAAAACTTCCTCTCAAGCAGTCATTAAACTACCAGAGTGAAAGCCATCAGTATCTACACGTTAATTATTTATTTTATTTCTATAAAAGTAACAAGAGGCAACAGAACGATACTACGTCAATTACCATTTATGCCAAAATGGTAATATCATCTACTCCCTTGTTATAACACCAACCTCACCATTTCAACACACCTTTCCACTTCACCTGATTGATCTTCTTACAATAGATTTTTAGAAGAAATCTTAATTGAACTCCTCAGTCATTTCAAAAGATTCTCATCATTATTTGAACTTTTAAACACATCAGAAACTTTATCATATTTTAAAACTTGAAACTTGACTTACATCTAAATCTAACATTGTTACTTGTCCTTGAATTATTAGCCTTAATTACCGTTAGGTTAAAAAAATCTTTTCTTGGCACACAAAGTAATATTTTGTGTAATGTTATTTTGTTACTGTTTTTAATTGTATAATCTTTGAGCCAATTTTTGTTAATAGAGGTTTTGTTTTCTGATTCAATTCAAGTTCTGTTTCCTGTCCACTCTAAGCCCAGTTGGCTGGGGCTGTAGAATATGCTGACTAGATCTCTGCAGAGGAGTAAAACCCCCACCCACCCAATTGAGTGTGTGGGATATGACACTAAACCATCTGATGGTGAGTCTGCAGTCCTGGAGCTTTAAAGAATTTGGAATACCCTTTCATTGCCATTACTTCCGAGTCCATTCTGACCTGCAGTGTTTGTACCTGTTAGGGTCCCATCTATGAATCAAAGAGTACAGTTTAATCACTCAATATACTTCAAACCATTTACTTCTGAGCACACAAATGTGGAATTATTAGTATTAGATAGCAATGCTTGAAACCATTTAACTGTGTCCAAATAGCAATATTAGTATTAGGTAGCAATACTTGAAAATATTTAACTGTGTGCAAATAATAAATAGCAATACTTGAAACTATTTAACTGCATGCAAATAAATGAACTTCGACTCATTCAGAAATAATGTTTCCCAAAAACTATTCACTTACAAATCATATAGATGGTTCATATTTATATATGTATAAACAAGATTTGGTATTAAATAACCCACAAGGGATGATATGCCATAGAATACAACCAACTATGACCAACTTGCCCACTCTTTTTTCAAATACCCCAAGTGTGTCATCCGTAGGTACAAGAACAAGGGCAGGGAAGTCAACTAAGCCTTGACTGTTGCTGTCCAAGACAGTAGTAAACTGAAAATTATCATAGGGAAGAGAAGAGAAAGAAAAATAATCAAAAAAGGCATACAAGAACTGAGGAAGGGGAAGAGTAACTCAACTATTAACATTGAAAAAACAACTATATCTCAGAGACAAACACTTTTATCGCATTACAAAGAATTTATTTTGAAGGAAATAAATTTAACACGTTTCCACTGATATTGCACTAAATTCGCCATGCATAGTTGAGCTAAAAATACAACATTTGATTTAATCCAAAAAAAAAATATAAATAAAGTAATAGAATTGGAAAGTCAAATGGACTGACTTGTCATTAGACTGAAACAAAGAAAAGTTGTACTATACAAAAACAAATTTTTTTTACAGAAATACCAATATGGTGTCTGAATTCAAAGTTCTCTTTTCTTTCTTTTCTTTCAAAGTTCTGACATGTAGTTTTCACGGGCAGGGAATAATTTCCTTCACTCTACCAGTTGTATGTATCCTTTTCTCTGCCGCTTCTAGACAATTCTGAGGGATAGAGCTCTGAGGAATTTAATGTTTTTCATTAAATTTTTTCCATTGTCCTTTCTTCTTGAAAAAAATGTCTCGCAAGACTTACTCACATTAAGTAGGGATAATGCAGCAACTTTTCTGTTTCCTATGGAAAGAAACCACTTCTAGGCTTCCATTCTATCGTGTAAGCCAATTAACTCTCACTTTGTTAATTGTAAATTTTACACCATTCCAGGTAGACCTGTGGAGTCTGCAAAAAAGACAGACCTTGCTTTCAACTTTTCTCTTACAGACAGACTAACCGACTGATTGACAGACTAACAGACTAACGAAAAAACCTGTCCAGTTGTTTAAATACCTACAAAGGGACAGTAACAGTCTAACTTTAAAATAACATTCAAGCTATTTTTAACTGCTGATTTGCAAATTCCAAAATCTTTCCATTTTTTGTATTTTTAGATACCTTTTATCATATTGAGAAAAGTCCTAAATAAAAGAGGAAATCATCTGGTATTTAGTCATGAAACTGATCAAAATCAATTTTGACTGTATAGCATTTAATTCTTACAATACAGAACAATACACCTTAATTCTGTAATGCTTTTGATATTGAAGAAATCACAAAGATTTATTTGAAATATTTGGAATTTCCAGAAATGAAAGAACTGAGTATCAGAAGACTTTGAAGTGCTTTTAATTTTTAATCAATTAACAGTCTTTCATAGATCCTGTCTTCTTTCAATATTTAATAAAGTGAAAAAAAGACAAAAGAAACTGAAATGTCAAATCAGAAAATGGCTGAATACAAAGATATAAATTCATATTGAGTGATATTTATTTGATGCTCAGTAGATATAAATTGCTTCTGTTAATACTGAAGAGGCAAAGAAGAAGCAAAGTTAGAAAGAAAGGTGAGGAAAGAGGAGGGTATAGAAGGTGTAGTTATCAATTCCATGATGGCCCATAATTGGAAGACATGGCTAAGTTTATCAATGGTATACTTTTAAAGACCATCCTGGCTTAAATTGATTTATTTTATATCTAATTATATTATGCCAGCTAATGGAGCATGTAAAACCATTTGTATGTAAATATATATATTATTTCTAAATTGAATTTTAATGTTGGTCATTTTCAGTCATACTATTCTTTCTTTTTATTTACAAATAACCCTTGAAATATATACAAAATCAACTGCACTTATTTCATTTATTCATTCCATTTTGAATATTGATCATCAACAAATATTTGCTTTAAAATCTAAGTGAGTTTTTATATCTTTTTACAGATGATTTTATTTCATTGACCTGAATCTACTTAACCCTCTGTGGATTTGCAGAACACAAATATTCATAATTAATGATTATTATTTCACAGTTGATAAAGGATTTTTTTTACAGTTAAAATCAGAATAACAACTGTCAAATCAATTTATTGTTTATGCTGTTAATCTGGTCATTTATTAAATAATGTAAATTGAAGACATTTTTACCATATCATATTGTGAAAATATTTTATGTAGATCATAGTGCAAAGCTGCAAATACTTAAATTTGTAAACAATTTTCATTGGTATTTTTTTATATGTATATCCTATTGTGAGATTATGTGAATTAGAGCAGAGTAAACTAATTTTGAAATTTTGAAATTACAAAAAAGTAAATTTTTAATTAATTATCATTTTCATTTTTTATATTTTTTATCATCTATCATATAGTACAGATAATTTTTGAATAACATTTTGAATGAATTGATAATTTCTTTAAACTTCAGGATAGAAAATGTTTACTTGTTAATTGAATTGAGTTTGTAATTCTTTTTGTGAGCCCCTCTTCCAGCTTAGACATTATAAGATACAATGAAAGTATGTAGAAATGAATGAATGAAGGTGTTATTAAAATTCATTTGCTCCAATGCATAGAGTTGAGAGAGAGAGAGAGAGAGAGAGAGAGAGAGAGAGAGAGAGTTGAGAGAGTTGAGAGAGAGAGTTAGAGAGAGAGAGAGAGTTGAGAGAGAGAGTTAGAGAGAGAGAGAGTTAGAGAGAGAGAGAGTTGAGAGAGAGAGAGAGAGAGTTGAGAGAGAGAGTTGAGAGAGAGTTAGAGAGAGAGAGAGAGAGAGAGAGATCTTTGCTTTGATTGGATGAATCAAGCATGTGTTATGCCCAAGAGATTTAGCTCACATTTTTAGCTGGACATGAAGGGATGAGATCCCAGGTTAAAATGTGCTAATTTTCATCACCAAGATGAAGATTAACAAAAGATACAAGAGATTGTTGTCTCTCTTCAGCAGACTGATAAGTTTCCTAAACTGTTAATATGTATAGGAAGGACATTTATATTGTTGATTGTTCTGATTTTATTTATTTGTTGTTGTTAGCCTTAAAAGAACTATCAGACAAACAAAATACAAGAACAAGAAAATTATCGTAGATCATCATCTTCAAAATATTCAAATAATACTTCAAATATTTGAATATAAAATAATTCTCTGAGTATAACAGTATTCTGTTGATTACTTCATAAATTAGAGACATTGGAAGATACAAAAAAAATTATGAGGAAGTTATGGAAGGAACGAATAAGAATAATAGCATTTTATATTTTAACCCTTTTGATGTGGAGAGCAACTATACTTATTGTGTGAGGATGAGATGCAACTCTTGTCCATATTACTTGAAAATTTTGGCACTTGTGCAATATACCCCCTGAAAGTACCTCTTGTTTGATTTACTCCTACCCTGAAAATATACTTTATTACTTCTGTAGCAGAAAGAATTTCAAATTATTGTCTGGTGCAGGAATATTTTGATAGGTTTGGTCCCGAACTCATATTTTCGACCAATGAAAATATTTCATGCGATTCTGCCTGGGTCACTTCCCCGGGCAACTATAAAAAGGTGAGGTAACATTCTTTCACCCTCTTCCTCAGAATCTTTCGAGCAGGACAAGACACCAACATGACAGAGTACACATTCTCTCACTTCGCTTCCTAGCAGCTGGAAAGACCAGCCAAGATGAGAGACCACATTTACTCTTCTTCACTGACTCTCTCTCACATATTTCGAGCAGTCCACTAAGCACCATGAGGAGACCTCACCCAATTTATGGACTGTTGGTGTCTGGGAAATCATTCTTTCATCATTCATCTTTCCTTCTAAACCAACAGATCCTCCGAGAAACAAATTGGATATTCTCAACTCCTGTTTTGACTTCAGCATTTTAATTCCTGTCCTGACGACAGCATTTCAAGTCCTGCTTTTAACTTCAGCATTTTAATTCCTGTCCTGATGACAGCATCTCAATTTATGCTTTGAATACAGCGTCTTAATACTGGCTCTATCATTTACAACTGTTTTCTTCTTCCTGCAACTTACAGCACAAGGGTTATCTTTCTGGCTGTCATTAAACTTCTTGAAACTCATAAATATTCTCAACCTCATTCCAGTACTTCTTTTCTTCTTAATTTAATGAGAAGGCAGACTACAATTTGCCCTTCCGTTAAACTTCTAAAACTTTAGTAAAACAGACATTTTTAGAAATATTAGTGAATACAACCCAGTTGGTCGGGGCAGTAGAATGTACCAACTGCCTCTATGCAGAAGGGTAAGACTCCTTCTATGAGTGTTCTGGATATGGCACTGAATTATGTGATAGTAAGAGTTCAGTTCAAGAGCTTTGGAGAATGTGGAGTATCCCTTCATTGCTATTATTACCAGGTCCACTCTGACCCAGAGCGATAGTACCTGTTTGGGTCCTATCTATGGGTCAAAATAGAACTATTTAATCATTTACTATACTTTAAACCATTTAACTGTGGGTAAATGAATGAATAATGTTGACTAGAATTATTAGTGTTAGATAGCAATACTTGAAACCATTGAGTGTCCTGAGTATGGCATTAAACTGTATCTAATGGTGAGGCTGCAGTTTTGGAGTTTTGAGAATGTGAATTACCTCTTCATTATCATTACTCACAGGTCCACTGTGATCTGAAGTGGTAGTACTTATCAGGTTCCCCACTACGAGAACGATTCAATCTTTTATTAGGGATTATTATTGATATTAGATAGAATTATGAATGTCAAATAGCAATACTTGAAACTTTAACTGTGTGCAAACGAATAATTATTATTAAATCAGATTGGAATACTTGATAAATAGAATTACTTTTAACAATTTTACTGTGAGCAAATAGATGATTAATATTAAATCTAATTATCAGATGATTAATATTAAATCTAATTATTAGTGTTAAATAGCAATACTTGAGACTACTTAACTGTGAGTAAACAATAAATAGCAATACTTGAAACTACTTAACTGTGAGTAAACAATAAATAGCAATACTTGAAACTACTTTACTGTGAGTAAACAATAAATAGCAATACTTGAAACTACTTAACTGTGAGTAAACAATAAATAGCAATACTTGAAACTACTTAACTGTGAGTAAACAATAAATAGCAATACTTGAAACTACTTAACTGTGAGTAAAAAATAGATAGCAATACTTGAAAATACTTAACTGTGAGTAAACAATAAATAGCAATTGTAGAGAAAGGAAAAATTTTGTATTTTGGTTTGGCGCACAATTTAATTTGACACTTAATTTCACCCAATCAGGATGACCTATCCTATTCACCCCGGACCTTTCATTTCCGGTCAACAAATCGGGTAAGCTGCCAAACCCAGTCTCTTTGGCTGGAGAATGCCGACCAGTGCAGACGTCCCACTGGCCGTTCTTCAATAGCAATGCTTTTTAGCTGGACAACGCCGCCCAGTGCAGACATCTCACTGCGGCTCTAAAATAGCTGCAGCAGCAACATGGATACATGAGGGAACCCATCTAATTTATGGATTCCTTAAAAGGAATCCCAGTTGAATATAAATTAGATGCATTCAACATGCCTCGCACAGGTACAACTTTATGTCACCCCAAAATTGGCTATGTCGATCTGAGCATAATCCCGATCTCAACACGTTAGCTCTCAATTCACCTCTGGTCCACCTTAATGGAGATAATGCATACTCTCCCCAAATACTAGACACAAAACTACACGGTGACATCCAAAGTTCAATTCCTTCAACTGCAACAATGTCTTTCGTCAAAAATCCAACAAACACAATCCCTCACACGTCCGACGACACACACTACCATCACAACCTTCTCAACTTCTCATAACTCAATTTTAGCAATACTTGAAACTACTTAACTGTGAGTAAACAATAAATAACAATACTTGAAACTACTTAACTGTGAGTAAACAATAAATAGCAATACTTGAAACTATTTAACTGTGTGCAAACAAATGAACTCTGGCTCATTTAAAAATAATGTGACTTACACACGATTCATTTGTAAATCATATATATATATATATATGTGTGTGTGTGTGTGTGTGTGTGCGTGTGTGTGTGTGAATAGGACTTGGTCTTAAATAAGCTATAAAAGTTGATATGCCATAAAACATAACTAAGCAACTAAATATTAGTGAATAAAAAATTCTCTTATATATACATTTGTATGATATATCCTCTGTCACACTGGATCCAATTTTTCCCTTTCGACACTTTAATTGTTTTTCAGAATTCATGTGTATAAAATGATTTTTAGTATTCTTGATTGTTGAATTTTAGTCTTATCTTATCTCTTTCTCAATTTGTTTTTGTTTTTGACTGAATGACTCAATACTGCTACCCGGATAATGCATAAGTTTATTTTACCATTTCTAAGGAAAACAATAGTAGTTTGTTTATAAGTGCCTTTATGCTGTTAAACATATTATCAACAAAGTTTCCTTTTCTTTACAAATTAGTATTAAGTTCATTGAAATACATGATTAAATCTACAGTAAATGCAAAATTTGATATCCAGTTGTGTGAAGTCAGATGATTGTTTTTCATTTCTAAAAAAGTTTCCCTTATCAAATTTTAATTTCTAAAAAAGCTCAATTTCACTTCTCAAATTCCATACTCTGTTGAAAACAGTCTCTAAACTTAATTAGCTTACTAAATATCCAATACTCTTCTTATTTCTAACAAAAAAGGAACATTTTTTACAGGTTTAAAAACTAAGTGAAACTTGAGGTTATTATTCTATGACTGTTAAATAAATAATCCAAATCTAATACAGCAAAGGAATTAAAACCTCCTGGCCAAACTTGGACACTTTTTGCCTGGTTACTAAAGAAATATGATTTAATATTTTCCTTTCTATTAGTTAATTCTGCTTGTAACCCCCCACTCTCATAATCCGGTTTGGTCATAGGAACACTATACCTGTAACATGTCTTGGACAGGAAGAGCTTGGTGGAGTCCATTACTCTTCAGGTTTTGATGGAAACTTTTAATTAATTGTTGCTTTCAGTTGGTCTAATTAAAAAGTACTAAAAACAATCAATTCTTTCACTGTCAGGAAGGAACTCAAAGTAAACTCACTTTCAGTTCCACTCTATACACAGCATCAGTTTCTTTGGGTGAAGCCTTTTGTATAACTAGTGATGGTGGTTTATTTCCCTTGTCACACAATTTTTTTTGTATTTCACATTGTTATAAAGTATTTAATTTTCATCAATTATCATAATTTGTTTTAAAAGATTTCATACTGAAATATGGTCTGGTAGATTTTACAATTTTGTGAAAATCCCAACAATGCAACTAACATTATCAAGCTCGTACAGATGTTTGTCAACACTTGATTTGGTTATTTTCTATGTGTTAGTTATCTTCTGTCATATGATATAATTTCATTTGACCATTATCAACTTGTCAATCCAAATGTAGAGAGAAATCGTCACTTGCAACATATCTGATCTTTTATTGGCCCTACTTCTCGAGAAATTTTTCAATTAAGTTGCATTTTTATTTTTATTAAAGTCATCATCATCATTATCAAGGTATGCTGACAGCATAGATTCCTTTGGCATTTTTACCATCCATCCCTCTTGGTCGATCTTCTAGATGAAATCCAATATCTGCAATGAGCTGGTGAATGAAAGGTTTTGCTGGTCGGCCAACACTGGTGTATCCATGTTTAGAAATCCATCACTTATAAGTTAATTCTTACTTCTTTAGCATATCTAGTTCATCTTATTTGGATGGTTAGTGTGATGAAAGGCAAGTAGTAGTATACAACTGCTGTTTTACAAGGTGCTGTTTCCTGATGTAAAAAATTTTCTTTGGAGAAAGACTTGTTCACCGAGAGAAGACCAGCAGTTTGCTATTCTAACTACAGAGTAGTGGATTTTAAAGTGTTTTTTTGTTCACCCACCTGGAGGGTGACAGAAAGGAACAGGGCTGTTGTTATTGGCATTGGACTGGTAGAAATAGTAGGCTTGCTGCTGCTATTGTGGTGAGGGAAGAGTCAAGGGTTCTATTTTAGAAGTAAGAGAAGGAAGTAAAATTTTGTCCTCCTTCTTTGATAACCCATCGTAGAGTGAAGATGTACCAGAGATGGCTCGTGTTGACATTTAATTTTTTTAGGCCTAGAAGAGAAACTTAATTTCTGATAGATGCAGACCTGGAGAATTTTTAGTTGAAATGAGCAGACTAGAAGTTGCCAATTCGTTTAGTAGCTATCTCGAGGAAAAACAAACCGGAATAATTCAAGTCTAAAAGACCTGTAGATTCTGAAAAGAAAGAAAGAAAGAGGAAAAGAGAAAGACAGAAAGATAAAAGACAAGAAGAGAGCAACGAAAGAAAAAAGTAAACTAACTACAGACAACAAGAAAGGAAAGGAAAAAAAGAAAAGAGTGAAGAAACAAAAGAAAAAGGAAGAAGACATCAACACCTAAACTATAAACTTTCCTCAAAGAAAAAGAAAGAAAAAAAGGAAAGAATAAAGAAACTAATAAAATAAAGAAGTCTCTGAAAAATAAGACATGAATTAAGAAGTTTTGGCTTTCTCCAACTAAGAGAAAAAAAAAAAGAAAGGAAAAAAGGAACCAGTTTCAGCCGCTTACAGGGAAGTAAGATATATGTAATTTTAGATACTATTATTAATGTTACCTTAGTTTTATGTTTTGTTAATGAATCTAAGAGATATGTCATTTTTGCTTATGCTTTAAATGTTACTTTTGTTTTATGTTTTGTTAATAAATCAATTCTTGTATAGGGACTGATATGCAACCCACAAGCTGTAGTCTGTTTTTGTCCACTTTATAGAATAAAGCATTGGTAACCTGTGTGATAAATGTCTTGTTTGTTTTTAGCTCAGATTTATTTCTTTTTAGCATTAGGACCTTTATGTCCAGAAGTTTTTTTTGTTTTGTTAATTTGTTTTTTGGTAATGACCTCGAAAATTTTGATATAGGATTTATTCAAAACAGCCCATGGCATTTTTGTTTAATTTGCATGATATGCAAAAAATGTTACTTATTTTCTTCCCTCAATGTTAGAATAAATAAACAAAAATTTGTCAATTTTTATAAATTTCTTTTTTAAAAAGAAGAAGAAAAGTATGTTGATATAATAACTGTCACAATAAAAGCAGAAGTGATCTTTTTGAATGAAGTTTTTAAAACTAAATACTCTCAATGTCATCTAATAACAAGAAAAGAAAAAATTTTTTGGCCAATTACAAATTTGTTTATTAGTGTATTACATTTATCAGACACATCTCTGTGATATTATTGAAAAGTTTCTAAAAGCTTCTTTTCCTAAAGATAAGAAGGATAGCTGATACTTTATAATAAGAAGTGTAGTCCTTATTTGTTATTGTGAATGATTATATTCTTTCATAACAGGATTCACAAAATTGATTGTATAATTGATGATGGTTTTATGTATGTATATATATATTTACCCGACCCCTCCGCTCGGGCAGGATATGACACAAAGTTGATTTTTTAAGCGGAGTTTAACAGGTTTGAATTCAGAGTTTTCCTTCTCCTAGACTAGTTGCCTCACCAAGGCTGTAGAACCCAGTTTGCCCTACTATTTACCCATAGCTGGAGGGAGAATAATTGGATTCATACCTTTGCCAAGGGTATTAGTGATATGTGAAATGCAATCAGTCTCGTCCAGGATTTGAACTCGTGTCCATTTCCTATGACGATAACCATTACACCAGGGCATCTCCTGTATATGTATATAAAACACTGGTGTTGGCAATGTTCTTACAAGCTGCAGAATTTATGGTAGTTTTTCCTGAAGGTGTAGAAGGAAAAAAAAACTCAAAAAAACTATCATGCAGAGAGAATTTTTTACTCTTGTGATATGGACAATGCAATATCAGCTCTTTATTATATTGATATTTTACTTCCATCATCAATCCATCAAATTTACTGCATCAAGGAATACCATTGCAAAGAAAATTCTTTTCATGTAAAGAGTTTTTTTGCAGTGTTATAATTGGTGCATCAGTTATTTTTATCAGGGTATGAGATAAGAAAATAAAGCTGTTAACATTCCAATAAATAGATATTATGAACTCTGTAGAATTGGTTTCAGTTTCTTTGTTTAATGACATATCAACCTTTGTAAGTTATTTAATGCCAAATTCATCCTTGTAAAAGAACAGCAGTAATACTATTTAATCCATTGCTGGAGGGATAAAGGTGTTCAATACCTTTCTCAAGAGCATAAATTGAAAAGTGAAAGTAATAGTACAACTAGTTCAAACTTGCTTACTTCAATGCTGCCATCTAGCATTTTAGCCATTACACCACAGGAAGTCCCTCCAACTCTGGAGAAAAGATCATATTTCTTAATTTAGTTTGTAAGAGACTTCACTTGTAAATAAGTGCCTTTTATTTTAATATTAGGCAATATAGTGAGAATGTAAGCTTGCTATTAGAAATTGACTTAAAATTAAAATGGTATCAGAACAATATATATATATATATATATATATATATATATATATATCAGTTAACAATAAGGCCATCCTTAACTGCTTAGTTCTTACATTCGCCAAAAATCAATTAACTAAATTGCGTCTGCGTTTGACCGTCGGGAAAAGAAAAAAAGAGGAATGTGAGTTTGTGGACTCCTTATATGCGAGTAACGGTAATTTGCATATGAGGAGAAGAGGCTATAAAAAG
Organism: Sepioteuthis lessoniana; assembly: GCA_963585895.1. Classification (NCBI taxonomy): domain Eukaryota; kingdom Metazoa; phylum Mollusca; class Cephalopoda; order Myopsida; family Loliginidae; genus Sepioteuthis; species Sepioteuthis lessoniana. The sequence goes on from OY757921.1 coordinate 93,543,207, forward strand.
ACCAAATTGGCGAGGCAGGGGGTGTTATTCTGAGAGCGGAGAGCAGACATTGAGTTAAGAGGAGTTGGTGTGAGTTGCAGAGTCGTATAACTCTGAAAGTTGGTGTGAGCAGCATAGTTGGCGTGAAGGAGTTCTGACCCCTTTTTTCTTTACATTAACCAACAGCAATCAGTTCACTTTTAATCTTCTAATTCTTGTAACAATAGCAATTCCCATTTAAAAAACATAATGTATATTGTGTGTAACATTTTTCATTGAATGCATAAATACTTCAGTTGGACTCTAGGCAGTGTACACTGATATTATACTCTGATCTTTGCCAGAAGTATCCATCTATATGTATTTCCTAACCTCTACACATGAGTAGGATGTGACAGAAGGTCAATTTTTAAGCAGAGTTTAACAGGTTTGAATTCAGAATTTTCCTTCTTGACTGGTTGCCATACCAAGGTTAAAGAGCCCTATTTGCTCAACCCATAGCTGGTGGGAGAATAGTTGGATTCATATCTTTCCCAAGAGTATTAGCACAAAATGAAATGCAAACAGACTCATCAAGGAATTGAACTAGGGTCGCCATGTCCATTTTCTACGATGATAACCATAATATCACAACCACGTCTATATGTAACTAATCTCATTTTGACAGATACTACTATAGAACAATAAGCTATATATCCAAGTGAAAATAATCACCATTTTTGTCGCCACAAACTCTTGCAAGCGGAAAAAAACTCCAAAACCAAAAACCGAATATAAAACAAAACAAACAACAACATTGATTTCAAATCAGAAAATAAAAGACCATAATCATTGTGACATCAATGTTGCCAAGTATCTGTCAATGTGCTTACCCCGGATTTTATTTACAGAGGGGACATTCTATTAATTTGCACCGATTCCTGTTAATTTAGACGCATGGCAGCTGAATGCAATTTGGATTCAAACACTTTTAATCCTGGTAAAGGAAATTATTATATTCTATTTACTGTTTTTGTTAAAAAGGCAACAAAATAATTCTTTTAGTTTTACAATATTTTATCATGATTTAATTTAAAGAAATGTTTTTAATACGCGCAATATTCTCCGTGATTTGACATTTTGACAAAAGATTAAATTTTAGTTGTAATGACTATTTTTGGTCCTTGATAGAATAATTCAACAGAGAATGTTTCCTTTATTTCTTCGATAAGAGTAAGTTTCAGCGATTTGTTTCATTTCATTTTTTAATGGAAAAGTTACATTTAAGTCTCAAAAATTACTTTTTCTGACGTAGTCCATAATTCGACATCTCTTGGATGAAGAAGGAATGACAAAAGAAATGCGGCTGCCGAGTGAATTCTTGCAAGTTAAAGACGTACTTTAACTTTTTGGATTCATTGAAAAAATGAAGCAGATGACTGAAACTTGCTTTTATCTGGATGGTGAATGAAAAGTTTATTTCCACAATTTTTGTATATTATCGCTGAAAATTTATTTGAACTATTCAATATGCAAATATGGATTATATGAGTGTGAACTGAAAAGTTCATATGGCATCATCATATCTACTATTGACGCTTTTTTTTCACCACGAGAGTGCAAACACTGCAACATCAATGACAGAAGTATGCGGACCGCAAAAGGGACTATGTTGAAAAATAAACCTCTTTTCAGCCGACCCTTGTAAACTTTAATTGCAAGTGTATTATTTGTATGTTTCGAGACAAAAAAATTTAACCTAACTGTTATAGATAATGTTTTATTTTGACGAGAGCTATATTTAATTTTTGAATGTTTCTATTGTTTTTTCTTAAAACGTATTTTGTGTAAAAATGTTTTTTACCCATAATATCTAATTATGACACTGGCGTGCATAAACAAATACATTAAATAGTTGTTCCCCTTTATTAGCACACCTAAAGAATGTAACGTTTATGTTAGACGTCAACACTGATGTATTTATTTTCATGCCCAATTATTTGCTTAGTTTTTAGAAGTGCCCTATTAAAAAATCATTAGCAAGTATCCCTTAATAAAAGTCACCACTCTAAATGATCTAGATTTGTCAGTTTTTTAATTGATTTCGAAAGCCCCTACTTGTTCAGAATATCCCGTTGAGGAAATCTCTGCGGTTATCTACGAAATTTTTTGGTATATTACTGCATATATTTCCCCAGCGGGATAATCTGGACAAGTATCCAAAAATCTATAAAACATTTTATGCCATTGGCAGTTAAATAATGCTTTTAAAAGTCTTGGGGAAAATCAAGTAATTGAAAGGAAAGAAACTATTTGGTAATTTATCATTTGATACAAAAAATATGCTATTGAAAAAGGCAGCTTTTAAAACAGTTTTGTGTACACAGCAAATCCGTAAAGTTGCATCAATAAAGAGAAGTTGACGTCAGCACTGAATTTTAAAAACAATTATTTAATGTATTCTTATTACGCACGTCAGACTTGAGAAATAAATAAATGATAAAAGTAAACTGTTTACATTTTTTTTTCTTTTTTTTTTTTTGCGCAGATGTAAAATTAATTACAATAAAGCACTCATTCATACTTATTTTTCAACTCAAACTTTTAAAAATACATTACTGAAAATTTGAAGGAAAGGAAAACCAAAAAATCCTTACTTTTAAAAACTGTCAACTGATAATAATTGACATGAAAATAAATACATGTAGTGTTGACGTCTGACGTAAATGTTACATTCTTTGGTTATTTACCAAGCTCAGCTTAGGTGCAGCACAAGACCAGAAGTATGCCGCGCCCTTGAACTCACTAACAATGGTCTGCCATCCTAACGTACTAACCATTATACCACGTTAAATGCCCAAACGTTACATTCTTTAGTAATATACTAAAAATTTTTTTCCTAAATGTGGCACAAGGCCGCACGAATGGGGCAACCAATGAGACTCGAACTCACTCGTGAAGGTTTGATAGTCTAGCTTACTAACCATTACACTACCTGAGGCGCCCAAACATTACATTCTTTCGGTGCGCTAATCAAGGGGAACAACTATTTGAAATATTTTGATTATGCACGCCAGTGTCATGATTAAATATGGCTAAAAAATGTTTTTACTCAAAATACCTTTTACGAAAAAAAACAAAACAAAAAACAAACAAAACAAAACGACAATAGTTCATTTCGGCATAACTTGGCAAACATAAAAAGTACAGTTCACTTCTAAAGCTTAAAATATTTTAATTCGTGGTTGGGATTGACTTTTAACTTCAATTTTAATTTCAAACTAAAATATTCTTAAAATTTCAAATAAAAATAGCGTTTGTTTAATTTTTCTGAATTGTAAAGCTTTTAAATACTTAATACATTTAAACAATAAGTTACATGTAACTTTTAAAAGTTAAGTAAATTGCCTGCATTTTTAAAAAATGATTTTCAATTTACATCTTTTTTTTTTTTTTTTTATATTTTTATTCGTATTTTGCAATTTGCAGAAGACTAAATATATTTGAAATACCCAATATATTAAGAGACTTTTTTTTTTTTTGTATAGCAGCCATGTTGACTCCTCTTAATGAAAGTGAAGCTGAAAAAGAAATCCTTTGTCAGGATCAGCGAGCATTTCTTCGAGAGCGTTTTCTTCGAGTTCTTGTAGGATTAAAGGGCCAAGCTGGTCACATAAGCATGTATGAAAAATCTGTTCACTGTCTTCTAGGTATGTCAGACATTGAGTTCCAACACTTGACTGTATCAAACCTTCAGACTCCCATTGGAACTTTACCACATGCTTTATTAAGAACTACAGATATTGTATCCATTAAAACAACCATTGATTAAAAATTTGCACAAATAAATGTTAGTTACAGATGCCTCTTACTTTTCGATTTTTTTGAGTTTTCTAATTCGGAAAATTTCTGCTAGATATGTTTTATACATTTAAACAAAAACTAAGTTTTGCTTTCGGAAAGCTGACAGACACAAAATAAAGGTAGGCTTCCAGAAGGCCATCTGGTATTCATGCTGGGTAGGTGGTTTGATTTAAGACTAGTTGCCTGGTCTTAGGAGTTCTCCCCACCAGGTAGCACCTGCCCCCTTGTCTAAAAGTTTGCTGGTAGGTACCCTTGAAGGGAAATGCATTTTTTATGAGTTTTGATTTATGCTTGGCCCCACCACTAGAAAATGACCATGTTCATTCTGACACAATGGGAAATCAAAAAAATACCATGATCTGAGCAAACATAACACTTTGTTATTTCTCTTACATCAGTAGCAAGTCATGGAACTTTTGATTTTCAAAAATTTTTTATCCTCAGTTGATGAGATCCAGAAAACAAATGATAAAATTCTTTATTAGATATTTGAAACTTAATTTTGTATTTATATTACTAGCTGAAAACCCATAGATTAGATTTTAAGCTAATAACTCTGAACTATGTTTTTGTGAGGACTTGATAAATATTATTGATTAGTTAATGTTTCTAGCTTGAAGATGGGAAAAAGATTTCTGATTTAGAGATTTTCTGCTTGATGTTTACTTAATACATTTAAACAATAACAGTTTTGCTTCAGGTAACCTGACATACACAAAGTAAGGGTTTACTTGTACTTGTATCGGCTTTCACCCTGGTTGGGTTGAACCGGCTTCCTCCTGAGCAAGTAATATGTTGCTCATTGAAGAAGATACTTTGGGATTTGATTGAAGGAAGGGTCCTAAGTCCTACCTGGAAAAATGCCCTGTTTGTCGCAGATTTTCCACAGATGCATTGACAGAGCGACCCGAGGCTGCTGGTTGCTGGAACAGACACCTCCTGGATTTAACAGGTTTGAATTCAGTTTTCCTTCTCCTAGACTAGTTGCTGAAGAACCCAGTCTGTCCTACTATTTACCCATAGCTGGAGGGAGAATAATTGGATTCATAGGGTATTAGTACTATGTGAAGTACAATTAGCCTGGTCCAGGATTTGAACTTGTGTCGCCATGTCCATTTCCTATGACGATAACCATTACACTACGGGCACCTCCTAAGTAAGGGTTTAGTTTAATCTGATACTTATTAGAGAGGCAGACAGACAGACAAAAACGATATTTTGTGAATTATAGTAAGAATTAAAAGATACAGTTATATCATCATTAATGTGTGCAGACTGCATTGATTCTCTTGTCTTTCTCTCTCTATCTGTCCCTATCAAACATTGCTCTTAGTAAGTCCTCTAGACAGCTTCCAGTGTCTACACAAAGCTGATCAATGTAAGTTTTTGCTGGTTGACCAACACTGGTGAGTCCATGTGTAGAAGTCCATAGTAGAAAATTGTTTATGAGTTCATTCTTACTTCACTAGCAGTGCCCAGCATATCTTGTTCGTCTTGCGTGGATGGTTTGTGAGATAGGAGGTTAGTAACCATACAGCTGCTGTTTTATTAGGTGCTGCTTCCAGGAATTGTTCAAAACAGTATGCAGTATTCTTGTGTAATTCCCATCTAACTTTTTCCCAGGCATTTCGTTTGAATCTAGGTGGTGCAACCATACAATAATACTGACATGATTACAGTTTGGAAGAATTCTCGTTTTATTTTATAAGTGAGATTACATTTCCATTTGATTTTTAACTCGTCAATATTATATTCATTACCTATGTATGTATTAATACCGCTTTCAGTAGATGAGATATTGCTACTGAGGTATATGATTAGTCTACTAATTTCAGAGACTTTTCATTTAATGAGGAGATAGCACCATCTTAATTAAAATACATGAACTCTGTTTAACTGAGTTTATGTAGGGATCAATATCCCTTGCTGCCTTCCCCAACAGAGATTCGGTTAGAAGCACTAGATCTTCTGCATAGTAATAGTTTCTGTCTACTTCTTGCCTTTTTTAGTATGAAATTCAGTTATTACTTTTGATTTTCACCAACTATTGTATATACGTGACCATGAGTTGAGGATTTAAGACCAACTGCAAGAAAAACTCATAATCTTTCAAACATTCTTCCATTACAGGAAGTAAATGATGGAAACATAAAAAATTGTTATTTAGTAATGAAAACATTTGAACTAAAAATGACTAAAATATTGTGGTTTGCTAATGAGCAACTATTTTTACAAGGGAAATGAATCTGAGCAAATTTAACACTTTGTTATTTCCCTTGCATAAGAAGTTTAATTCCGTTTCCAAGAAGAAAGTAAGCATTTGGACTTTTTACGCAAGGATTTAGGTATAGTGAAGAACTATCGGTCGAGTGGTTTGACTTTTCTTTTTAGAATCAAGTTAGGAGAAAATCATTTTGGAGTATCTATTTCTTTTTCTTTTTTTTTTTTTTTTTTTGTGAATAATCTGTGAAAGTTATGTATTACAAATATACATTTTATTTGAACTTAAGGAATGATGGAAACTATTCCATTGTGAATATACTAGAAGGATGGAGATGACACAGGTGAAACATTGTGAACAACGAACAACATAAACGAGGAAAATATTAAATGAATTACAATAAAATGCCATTTAACAAAGTTCAGACACTACTATGCATATTTTTGGTTACAAGTCAAATTTTTAGAACAAAAATTTGGAGTGAACAATCATATATATATATATATATAAAAACCTGGAAATAAATTTGACACTATGAAAATGTATAGAGATGAAAAAACACAGTCTTCACAGGATGATTTTATATATATATATAAAATCATCCTGTGAAGACTGTGTTTTTTCATATATATATATATATTTTTTTTTTTTTCATATATATATATATATATTTATCCAGTTGAATTTTTTGCATAATCTAAAGGAACAATTCATGGTTTTAGAAGTAAAAATATTCATAATTTCTACAAAAAACATTGATTGAATTGATTTGAAATTCTTGAATTTATCCAATATAGAAAATTAACATTTGTTTCAGTGTAAATTAATGTAATAATAAAGAGTTAACATTTTATTTTTGATGTACTGTGCGTCTGGCTGACTGATCATCAGTTTATAAGACATTTTTTTTTACTAAGAGTTTCCTTTAGATGTGTTTTATAGGGCATAAAATACAGTGGATGTTTTGTTACTCAAATTTCTTCTTCCAGTAACTTAAAAAACAGCATTGACTTATGCATGAGATATATATATATATATATATATATATATATATATATATATATATAAAATCAAAGTCAAACTGTATATGAATATCTATGGTATTTTTCCTTTATAATTAGTCTGGCGCAAGGCCAAATTTATGAAGTATTCAGTATGACAATTGGCATCAGGAACCTATGATTTCAGCAAGATTTCGCATCTATAGATATTCCCATGTTATGAAAATGAAGACAAAAATTTTAAAACCTGATTAAAATAAAACAAAAATAAGTTCTCATAAGAAATGATTTAAAAAAAAACTGTACACATATTTAAAAAAATGTATGATTCTCTGTATTATGGTTAGTTTTCACCAATGTTACTGGTCAGTGTTTAAGCCTTGGTAAAAGTTGTTAGATGCCAAATAATTTTCAGGAAAGGTAGCTGTCTCTTTAGATATTCTTTGTATGCAAGAGACTGATTCAATATCTGACTCAAAAAAGTGTAGATTACCTTTGAAAAGTAGATAGTTACAAAACCATTTGTTTTAATTATTGTTGAATATTTTATATTAACTTGAAGCTGGTCTTGTGGTGAACAGAATAGTAATATAAATGTCAATGTTGAAGATAAAGTTTGATTTATCATTGAAAGTTGTTTTATGTGCTTGTTGTGATCTTTGTGTGTGTTGCAAGTTGAATGACAAAAAAAAATCTTAGAATTAGCCCAATTGATTGAGACTTCTGCTTGGCCTTGGTTAGCTGTTCTTGATTGTTTCTACAGTGTTATAGCCCAGTTCAAACTCATAAAGTATAAGTTCCTGAATTAGACTATATTGCACATTTATCTATGCCATGTTCAAATTCCTCATGAAGTAAAGCAACACAGAACATGTCAGTGCACTAACTACCACAGTACTATCACCCACAGTGGCTACCTTCCATGGTTGAACTGCCTTGCTTATATGATATATGTGCTGCAAATTAGCATGTACAAAAATATTGCAAAACTTCTGACTCACCATAGTATTATAAATTATAGGTACGATAAAAAAACAAAACAAAACAAAAAAAAAAGAATCTATTTTGTAATGTTATTTGAGGAGAAAATATTTTCTCTGAAGAGATTTTATCTTTTAAACAAATTTCTCTCTTCTGTTTACTGGTAGATGACAACTTCATTCAAAGTTGTTACAAGTGATTATCATCAAATGAACAACGTAAGACCTAAATTTGCAGTTATTTAACCTTTCTTGGTAATTGACAAATTTGGGGGTCTGGGTTGAATAGAACAGATTACAGATTTCCGGCTCCAACGGTCTAATATTTTGGCATTTGCATTAATACCAAATCTAATTGGAGCATTTAAGAGTTTTAGCAGTAAGCAAGATAAGGGGAAGAAGCAGATATATCATTATTTGACTCTGTCAAGGTTGACTAGCGGAGCAACAGCTTTTCTATTGCCACTGTCTTGACAGGTAAGGTAGTTATGGGAGAGTGGTTTGGTCAGGTTCATTTTGTCAAGATTATCTTCTGATAAAACAAAAGCGCCAGGAATTCACTCATACTTTTGTCAAAGATTATTTCAAAGGTAAAGAATTTTTCATGGATATAGGATGAAAAGAGGTTTTTAAAATCGGTTAGCCCAGTCAGCTGGAGCTGTAGAATACACCAACTGCATCTCTGCATAGGGGTAAGGCCCCCCTCTCCTATGAGTGTCCTGTATAGGACATTAAACAATCTAATGGTGAGGCTCCAGTAATGCTGCAACTTTGGGAAATGCAGAGTACTCCTTCATTGACATCGCTTTCAGGTCCACTCTGACCTGGAGTGGTAACACCTGATAGGGTTTTATCTATGGCTCAAATAAAACTGTTTGACATTTAAACTGTATGCAAACAAATGACTTATGTTAAATTGAATTGTTTGAAATAGAACTGTTTGATCATTTAATTGTGTGGAAAGAAATGATTGATGTTTAATTGAATTTTTAGTGATACATAGCAATACTTGAAACTAATTAACTTTGTTGACTTTATGCTAAATTGAATTGTTAGAAATAGAACAGTTTGATCATTTAACTGTGTGTATATACAAAATGTGTTTACAAATCTTTTAATGTATATGTAAAAACAAGATTTAGCATTAAATGACCAACAATGGTAGATATGCGATAAAACCAAATCAAAGTCAGTTTGGGAGTATTTGATGATGACTAGGATCATGAAACACTGTTTGGAGAAACTGGCAGCTTGTCTTCTTTCTAACATCAGATTATGATTTGGTGACATCTTTTTCACACTCATTTGAATGCAACCATTAATTTTTTTTCCATTGGTTCAAATCATCAGTGTCCTCTATTGGCAAGACTTAGAATATGCTGACTTTTAAGGTTCCATCTATGGGTCGAGGGTCAAATTGATCTGTTTAAAAATTATTTGTATTTGAAAGGTCCATTTTGAGGAACAACTACACAGAAAATCTAAATATAAATGCAATTGCCTCACCTCTAGGTATAAAGTAATCTTAGACAGGTTGGTATGCCATTAAAATCAATCAATCAAATCATCAGTCATCATGTTTTAATAACACACACACACACACACACACACACACACATGGTGATGCTGCACAATTCATTAGATATACATACACACTTCCATTCTTAAACTGAAAATTTTGCCCAGTCAGCTGGGGCTGTAGAATACACCAACTGCATCTATGCAGAGGGGTGAGACCCCCCCTCCAAGAAGTGTCCTGGACATGACACTAAACCATCTGATGGTGAGGTTCCAGTAAAGCTGGAGCTTTGGGGAATGCTGAGTACCTCATCATTGCTATCGCTCCCAGGTCCACTCTGACCTGGAGTGGTAGCACCTGATATGGTCCTATCTATGGGTCAAATAGAATTAAATTGCGTACTTATGCTAAACTGAATTGCTTGAAATAGAACTGTTTTGACATCTAAACTGAGTACTTATGCTAAATGGAATTGTTTGAAATAGAACTGTCTATTTGTATAAAAATGGATTTGGCATTAAATAACATATGAAGGTTGATATGCCATAAAACCCAAACAAACTGAAAATTGATATAGTTGAAAATGAATGACAAATAAATTAGTATCTACTACATGATGGTTAATCCCTCTCATCAGATATTAGAAAGGTATCAATCTTCTTTAGGATATGGAATTTTTTCATGAGTTAGTTTGTTATGTTTTATTGATTTGATGCACCTATTGTAGTGGGAGAGTTAGCAAGCTTGTCTTGGTACCAATTCATTCAGTTTGATCCCTACTAGGTGCCTCATTACAGCTCCAGTGGTAGCTATTTCAACTAAGAAGTAGTCCACTATATATTTACAAAATTTAGGCTAGATTGGATAGTTTAGGTGTACTTAATGAGAATCAAATTTACCACAGTTATGAACGAGACTCATTTGTAAGCCATTCATTGATTCACAATAAGCCAGATGAATAATTGTGGAGGAACAATAGATTATACATTAATATTTGTTATGAATTATTCTAAAAAATTTTGATAAATGTAAAAATGTCTTTTGAAATAATTCAATATTTTCAATTTAGTAACTTTTAGATTTAATAAAGTGATTATTGATAATTATTTAAATAAATTTTGAAAAATCAGTTGATTTTTCTTAGAAAAATATTAAGAGTATAGAAAACTGGTTATTTAATGTAGAAATTAGATTAAAATGTTTAAAATTGATATTTGCAGCATCAATGTTACTGTTTTATTTATTTATTTGAACTTAACAGGGTAAGTAGCAAAAATGTTTATTAACGACCTTTGGTATTAAATGCATTTAACTGATTAAACTGTGTTTTGATTAATCTTATTATAATTCATCAAATGTTTGTTCGGCCATCCCTCTATTTTTATTCTAATTTCAATCAAACTTTTCGGAATTGTTAATCATGCCTGGAAAGATTTTAAACTAGGAAATCCAGAACAATTTGGATTTTAGGAAAAATCTGTTTCTTGCCTTTTATGTCTTGTTGTCAATTCCCACTGTTACAGTGTGTCTGTATCACAGTGCTTACCTCCTCTCTTGGTAATCATAGCAATTTTCTTCTCTATTGTGGCCAGATGATGAGTCGCGAAGAGAGAATTCATTTGATTTCAATGGTCGCTCTGCCTAATAAAACCATAGAAACCCAACTTTCTTTTAAAATTTAGATTAATTCTACTCCTCCAAGTGTAGAAAATAATAAAATTGAATATATATTCTAAATATTCATTGATTTTTAAGTGTTTCTGATATTTCTGAACAAATTTATCTGTGTAAAAAAAAAAAAAAAAAAAGAAAGTAAATTAATGATGAAAAACAAATAGCATATCCTTTGAGTATGAATAATCATCCTTCGCTTTAATAAAAATGACTACATTCTTTATTTTTAATAATAACCACCTTTAATTCCATATGTAATATAGGTAAGTGCTGCTTGTTTGACTCTTAAATATGAATAATTATCTTCAGTTTTGATAAAAGTGACTCTTTATTTTTTTAAAATGATAATCATACTACAATCCATTCCTTATGTTAGGCTTGCTTTCTGCAGGATATCCACTTTAAACTAACCTTGTGCCATTAACATAGACGGGAATGTTGAATAAATACTACCTTCTTATAGTCCGTATATAATATGGTTAAGAACTGTTAGTTTTGAAAAAATTACAGTGATTAAACAACAACAACAGCTGCCGCTGTATATGCAGCATTTAATCCCTTCCCGTTTCCGGATAAGAACCATCACACACTCATAATCATCATCAGCGTTTCCATTAATATTTCTGATCAATTTTTATTTGTTTTTAACAAAAATACCAGACGAAAAACCCCGCCAGTTTTTATGTTTTATTAGTTACTTTGTTAATATCCAAGATTACATGCCGTAAGTATTTGTGTAAGACGCACTATTTTTCCCAGATTTTTTAACCTAAAAGTTAAGGGTGCGTATTATATACTTAAACCAAATATTAACTTTTTACCGATCTCGTGCGTCGTCATATTCAGGACGCCATAACCAAAAGTAAGTTAGACTTACTAATGTATTACAAACATTTCTATTTTATGTCACCACAGAAAAATAGCTACAAAAATGCGTGTTAGTCGATAGTTTATTTCTTCGATTGTGAACTTATTTTTGCCGAAAGTTTGTTATAGTTTCTTGAACTTGTCCTTGCCTTAAATATTGTATAAATTTTGTTTCGAAATATTTTGTAAACTATATAAATTCTTGCAAATTAATACAAGCTGGATAAAAAAATTGAACACATGTTAAATTTATTATAGATTTAGCTGCTATAAATTCCTAAGTCAATCCGTATTATACGCAGGATTTCTTTTTTTTCTAGAATTTTATAACCGAAAGTCGGGAGTGCATATTATACATGATTAATTACAAGTGTATGGAGAAATATATCAATTACTTAGACTGTGACGTAATCGCAATAATAATTTTTAGTGGGAAACTGAAGTGCACCTTAATAGCTGTTTTGTAAAGTGACGCAGAAAATGGCTGTCCTTAATTTTGACCCCCTAATTGGATTAAAATATCCTAGTAAGTGACATAGTTTTTAACGTGCAAGTTATGTTTTTAGATAAATCGTTTATTAGTGTTTTTTATCACTAACTTCATTCAAAAAACGTCAAAAGTATTTTTAAATTTTAATAACACTTTAATTTACATAATCTCGAGTTGGGTAAGTTCGTCAATTTTTGATGAATTTAACTTTAAAAAATGTATTAAGAATTAATTAGATATCTTATTTTCCTTTTGATACTGATCGTTATGATACTATCTTTCAAATAAAACAAAAAAATTATGTTAATGGCACAAGGTTAGTTTAAAATTAACCTTTAGATAATAATTTTATTTTTAATTCGTTTTAACGAAAAAAAAAAAAAGAATGAGAATTTGTTTGTAATAAAAAAATTTTCCTCAAAAAATTCAGCGAATCTATAGCCTGAATAACCTAAAAAAAAGTTGTGGATCTTATCACTCTTTTTCAAATGTCAACGAAGAAGGTCATTGTTCCTCTAAAATAATTGAGATTTTTTAAAGAGATTATTTGAAAGTTTCCAGAGTTTTTTTTATTGAATAAGAGTCAAAACCACGAAACGCTTGGTTAACGTATTGATTTTCTATCTTTTATTTCACTACAAACACCACGACAACTGGTATACTGACTGTTGGTAGAAATAGGACTTTTACTTATGAACCCCCTTATTCCCTCGGCTATGGGTTAAATATATCATTGCTATTCTTCCACAAGGTTGGCTTTGGTATCAAATAACCCACGAAGGTTGATATACCATTTAACAAAGAAACCGAAACCGACTTTTATTTATTTTAGTACAGTACAAATATATCGTGGGAAAATGGCAAATGTCCAAATATTGGACTGACCTTATCTCTTAAGATAAGGGCATTTTGAATTGTACAGTGTTTTGCTATTTTGTTCTGCTACAGGCTAGAGGTCAAGGGGTTAGCGAACGACATTAACAACATTTTGTTTATTCATATTATTCATTTTTCGTTTGTAAATCATTTTTCAGATGAAAAATTAAATATCAATTACATTGCCCAGAAGATTGTTGTTAAAACCGAAACGTTGGCAAATCCCATAAAAAATATATCTTATTATTTCGTTTTATATTTGGTTTGGTTGGATTTTATGGCATATTAACCGTTGTAGGTTATTTAATGCCAAATCTTCCTTATACATATATATTAAATGTATGATTTATTAACACATTTTGTTGATAGCATTTTTAAACAAGACTGAGCTCATTTTTTTTTTTTTTTTTTTTTACACACAGTTGAATAGTTTCAAGTATTTCTATCTAACGTGAATAATTGTATTTACTATTAATCATTTGTTTGCACACAGTTAAATGGTTTCAAGTATTGCTATGTAACAGTAAGAAATTCACTTTAGTCATTTGTTTGCACACATTTAAATGGATATACATATGATTTCTAAGTTAGTACTTGGTAATTTCATTGTTAAATGAGTAAGAACTAATTTGTTTGCACATTCGTATTGCTATTGTTTCTACACGGTTAAATGGTTGCAGTTACTGCTATTCAACACAAATTATTCTATTCAATATTAATTTATTTGCACACAATGAAGTGGTTATAACTATTGATATTAATTCTACTGACCATTTCATTTGTACACAGTCAAATGGTTCCAAGTATTACTATTTTATATCAATATTTCAATTTAGACATACAGTTAAAGAGTTTCAATTATTGCTATTACATTTCTATTTAACATTACTCATTCATTGGCACATAGTTAAACGGTTCTAAATATTACTATGTATCTCTAAGAATTCAATCAAACATCAGTCATTTGTTTACACACAGTTAAATGATAAGACAGTTCTATTTCTAACAATTCAATTTAGCATAAGTCATTTGTTTGCATACAGTTTAAATGTTAAACAGTTCTAGTTGACCCATGGATAGACCCTATCAGGTGTTACTACTCCGCGCCTGGAAGAAATGGCAATGAAGGAACATTTCGCATTTCCCAAAGCTCCAAGACTGGAGCCTCACCATTAGATTGTTTAATGTCCGATACAGGACACTCATGGGGGAGTGTTCTTACTCTGCAGAGATGCAGTCGGTGTATTCTACAGCTCTAACCAACAAGGCTAATTTCGTTATTGTTACATATATATACGTGTGTGTGTGTGTGTGTAAATTTTTGATTAATTATTTTTAAAGAATAGAACTAATGATAGAATAAAAGTATATTGAACAAGTCCTGGCAGCAACATCCCACAAGGCACTAATTATACGGCCACCTGCCTCCCATTACGAAAACTATACAAGTTAGACAAACCAGACATGCAGGACACTGCTGGAGAAGCAGGGACGAGCTCATAAGTGATGTACTCCTATGGACCCCCACATATGTCCAGGCAAAAGCAGGACGACCAGCTTGAACATACATTCAGCAGCTATGTGGGGATACAGGATGTAGCCCTGAAGACCTGCCAGAGGCGACAAACGATAGGGAAAAGTAGCGAGAGAGGGTCAGAGATATCCGTGCTAGCGGCACCACATGATGATGATGATGATGATATTTTAAAAAAGGAGTTCCTGAGAATGTGTGGCCCTAAACTATAGTTTTCTTAGCTCGTAAGTCAATTACTATGTCTATTCTTTGATACCTCAATATTTCAGGCAATTAAAAAAGAATTGTTTATCCATATAATTGCATTCAACTCAGACATTTCTTTTGAAAAGTAGAACTCATCACATCTCACTAAGCAATTAAAGAAACCTATGTTGTTTTTTTTGTTTTTTTTTAGACTGACCAATTTGAATAAAAATTTTTTCTTCCTAACCCCGGCCCTGCAAACGGTTTGCTGTATTTTAAAAATGTTTTTCTCTTTTGTACTAAAATGCACGTTGGCTTTTATCTACTTGGCGAATCGTTTTATAGGAAAGCCATTACGTGGAGGAACCGATGAGGATGCCGTAATATTTGTTTGTATTGATGGGAATTACCGAAAATTCAAATATTGACAGAGATATTTTCTTTTATCATTTTTTGCTGAAGACCGACGAACGTGAATCTCAAGAGAAGAGTTAAGAAATTGGCTTGTCGAGGCATAAACAAATAAGTCGCTTGGTTTAGCGTTTTTAATTAACCATTTTAAAGACCTCCGGTTCCACCCGTTCAGAAGAATGCATTCAAAGAAGATTTGACCAAAATAAATAAATAAATAAATAAAATTCATAAAACAATATAAAAATAATAGAACTTATCCATCAGGTGAGGTTGTGTCATTCTCAGGCCACCCCTGGAAATTCTTGCAACACTGTAGGGGGCAGTCAGCGTATTCTAAGCACCACCGACAGGACTGGTTGTTGCTAAAGAATGTGGTCACAAGGGTATATTTTGAAAGAAAGATGCTCATCATCTGTAAGCGATATCATAGTTCTACCTGCGAAGACAAACTTTTTGGAAATTGTATATTGAATGTCAAAAAATAAACGGTTACAAATTTAAACTGATTGAATAAAATATTTTAGAAAGGACACAGTTCAAAGGATAAGTGGGTAGAATTTACGCGTGACCAAATCTTATGCTACAATATTGGTTACATGACAATACTGTACTTACAAACAATGATATTTAGCAGTTGAAATGATTGCATCATTTGTTAGCTTCATTTGAGCATCAGTTCCTTTGGGTTGGTTTCTTTGTTTAATGGCATATCGACCTTTGTAGGTTATTTGATGCCAAAGCCATTCTCCTAGAAGAACAGTAGTGGTACTATTTAACTCATAGCTGGGATGATAAGGGGGTTCATACCTTTCCCAAGGGTATTTGCCCGAAAGTGAACGTAATTGTGCGACTGGAGTACGAACTCGCTTACTAAGATTCCGCAGTCAATCGCTTTAACCATTACACCACGAGGACCCTCCCCACTTTGGGTTGGGTCAACTAGGCTATTTGCTATGGACTAACGTATTTGGCGTATAAATCTTAGTGAGAGAAATGATTTTCATATGAAAGTCTATACTTTCCAATAAGTTGCCAATACTGCGTTTGCGCAATAAATTTTGTAAACGATTACAAAAACAAGAAAGCTCGCGCCGGCTATCTTTGTTAACTGCTGACCTCCTTGATAATATGTACGAACGCTTAACTCGCTCACCCATGAAAATCTCCTAGAAAGCTATTTTTACAGATAGTGCTATAACTGTTTTCTATGCTACAAAGATTTTTAAGAGTTTAATACAAAAAGAAAAATGTAATGTTATAAAAGTGACAGTATGTTCAAGCAGGTAAATTTCAAGAATTAGACAATGCAGTACAGGATGGCCAGAAAGGTTATTGGTTTCAGAATCTGTAAATAAGGATGGCGGATCAAAGAAAAATTATTTTAGAAGTGAAAATTGGTGTCATGAATACGTGACTTGGTATAAGGTGTCGTGTTAGCGATGGTAACGTGAAAGAAGTGTACAATCTGTCCATTGGTCAACTTTTGTTATAAGGGATGTTGAGGGCTTTAAGTGAAACAAATCACATTACTCGTTCTCATTATGAATACCCTTTACATACTGTCACTCTCTAAGACAGGGAAAACTTTTTGAAAGCTAAAAAAGAAGAGAAAAATTCCCCTAAATAAATTTTGAAAAATCAGATTCAGCCTACACCTGAGGAAGACCGGAAAATGTATTAACCAAAACGTTGTGATAATAACGACAAATATGAAGATAACTGTTCGAAAAATGTATGACGCGATTCATATTAATCATCATAATCGTGGTGGTGGTTGTGACAGTTGGAATAACAGTGGTAGCAGTGAAGGGACGTGAAACTGCGATATGCGAACAGATGTTTTCATTTTATAAGAGATGGACCTTTGTCATTGAAGATGTATGCTGTCTCAAAACCAACAGCTTTATATCAACAGTTAAAAAAAGGGTGCCTTGTCGTTGATAATAAGACCGTCAGTACAATAATTATCTACTATGAAGGCAATACAACAACAACATATATGTGGCTTGCTAAGGGGTAATGGTTAGCAAGCAAGCTGAAATAAGTTCAGTTCTTACTGATGTCTTCACACTTTTAGCTTTGTGCAAGACGATACTAAGCTTAGTAAATGCTGACATAATAATTTCCTTGTGCAATTATTAACCCTTTTTTTCCAACTACATGGAAAAGATTTCTAAATTTCTTGACTAATATATCAACGATTTAGATTGATTGATTGATTGATCTTAATGGAATGTCAACCCACCTAAGATTATTTTATGCATACAGGTTAAGGAATCACATTCATTGTATGTTCATATTTACATTTTGTGTAGTTGCTTCTTAAGTTTGTTTTTTTTTTTTGCCCAGGATCCTATCGAATACGAATAATCTTTAAACAGATCTACTTGACCCATAGATGGGACCCTAATTGGCACTACCTCTCCGGGTCAGAGTGAACCTGGAAATAATGGCAATGAAGAGATACTCCACATTCCCCGGATTTCCAGAACTGGAGTCTCACTATCAGATGTAGTTTAGTGTCACGCTTAGGACACTCCATAACGATTTAGGGAAGACTTTTAATAAAATTATTTTTAAATTTTTCGTTTCTAGGTAATATGTCTTGTACTTGTTCCATGTCCAGCTTTGCATGTTTACAAAATCAACAGTATTTTATAGGAATTGCTAATTCATAAAAAAAACAAAAACAAAACAAAAACTTGAAATTGTCGAACAAGCATAATATAGACGTCTGGAGTACTTTTCGAAAATATCAGTTAAAGACATTCATCTTAACCTTGTGCTTGTAGAAAGATATACGATTTTATCTCCCTCTCTCTCTCTCTTTCTCTCTCTCTCTCTCTCTCTCTCTATATATATATATATATATATATATATATATAATCATTATCGAGTCAGGTTGACACGAACTTCTTGTATCCATACTTTTTAGGTTTTTCCAAATGAGCAAAGTGTTTGCCAAAGGTCCGGGAGATCGGAGTTCAATCCCAGGCTAAGTCATACCAAAGACTCAAAAAATGTTACTTGATGCCACCTTGCTTAACACTCAGCATTGCAGGGTACGGATAAATGGTAAAGCGGAGCAATCCAGGGAAAGGAGTATCGCCTTCCCCTACACCTTGGTGTAGTAGCTATTGAAAAGGGAGCCTTTGGGTTGCCCTCGATTACAGTTACCAAATTTATTTTTTTATACCTGGTTTGCTATAATAGTATTGTTGTGTACCGGGAGAAGGAAAGGACGAGAAGTAAGGGCGAGAAGAGGGTCGGGACCGCTGAGATATACACCTTCACTGAGATACAGAATTTTTAGTGAATCACTGCTCTTCGTTCAGCCTTCACGAGGCTGGCACAGGGTCGACTTAAAAACATTTAGTCATCTTCGTTTCTTTCTGCTTCTTTCACAGGAGACTAGTACAGGGCCAACTCAAAACATTTAATCATCTCTCTTTTGGGACATGCCAGCTCCCGAAAATGTCTCTGCCCTACAAAGTTTCTTTGAATTGGCAAACTACTACCAATTGTTTATACCTAATATGCACAACTTACGTGCTCCTTTGAACAAACTTCTAAAAAGAAAAGAACTGTGAGTGGACACCTGAATGTCAAGAAGCATTCGTCAAAACAAAAGAAGTCTTGACGTCGTACTTGTTTCTCACCCACTATAACCCAGACTTGGACATTATAGTTGCCTGCGACGCCAGCTCGTATGATATTGGAGCATGTATTCTGAAAAAGATGCCAGATGAATCTTACAAACCAGTTGCTCACGCGTCAAGAACACCTCTCTCTACAGAAAAAAAAAAAAAACTACTCCCAAATTAAGGAGTCGTTAGGGATAATTTTCGCAGTAACGAAATTTTATCGGTACATTCACAGTAGACATGGTCCATTGCAGACGGATCATAAACCGTTATTCAACATCTTCGGTTCTAAAAAATGTCTGCCTGTGCATACAGTAAATAGACTGCGGAGGTGGGGAACATTTCTCTTTAATTACAATTTTAAGATGGAGTTCCTACCGTCTAAAAAACTGTCATACTGACAGACTGTCCAGATTAATCCCAAAACACAGGGAAGATACTGTGATTACTTCTCTTTGAACAGAAGGAGAATTTAAAACCACATTATGCAATACAGTAAAGGAACTCCCTGTAACTCTCGACCAAATCAAACAAGAAGCTCTAAACGATGAGTTTATCAGGCAAACCCAAACCAAAATTTGTAAAAAGGACCAACAGACTTTAGGTATTTTCTCCCTATGCAATAAAGTACTGTTATATTGTGAGAGAGTTGTCATTCCTAAAACACTACAAAGGAGAATTATGAAAGATTTCCATGCTGGGCACCCAGGGATTTCAAGGATGAAAAGCTTTGTGTGCAGTTACGTGTACTGGCCGAACATGGATAAAGATATCGAAAACATTGTAAAATCATGTAAAGGCTGTACCTTGGCAGTTAAGCACCTCCAATCAAATGTAGTCCTTGGCTTAGCAGGGAACAACCATGGTTCCGAATACATATAGACTTTGCGGGCTCGCTAGACGGATTCTAATATCTTATTGTAGTAGATAGTTTTTCGAAATGGCCCGAAATTCTTAGATGTAGAAATCCAACTACAGAAGTTACAATCAGTTTCCTCCACGAACTGTTCGCCAGATTTGTGGTAGTTAATTGTCTAGTATCCGACAATGGAACACAATTTACATCCAGCGATTTTAAGGATTTTTGTGAGACCTTCCAAATCATTCATATCACGATCGCCCAATATCACCCAAGACCCAACGGACAGGCTGAGCGCTTCGTTGATACGCTGAAAAGAGCCCTGAAGAAAGCCAAGGGCACACCCACTGGAAAAGCCCTACAACGGTTCCTTCAGGTATATAGAATTACGTGGTGTAATTGTTATCGTCGTAGGAAATGGACACGGCGACTCGAGTTCAAATCCTGGACGAGACTGATTGCATTTCACATAGCACTAATACCCTTGGGAAAGGTATGAATCCAATTATTCTCCCTCCAGCTATGGGTAAATAGTAGGACAGACTAGGTTCTTTAGCCTTGGTAAGGCAACTAGTCTAGGAGAAGGAAAACTCTGAATTCAAACCTGTTAAACTCCGCTTAAAAACTGACCTTGTGTCATATCCTGCCCGAGCAGAGGGGTTGGGTATATATATATAGAATTATGCCCAATGACAACACGCCATCATCATTACCCCGAGCCGAGGTAATATTTGCGCGTAAAATCAGGTCTGTGTTCGACAAGTTACTCCCCAAGCCAACAAAACCAGGAAGAACAAACACTGTGCCCGAAATACGCTACCAACTCGGAGAGAAATTTTTTTCCGGATATTTCGTGGTAATAAATATTTTTGGAAATGGATACAATCAAGAAAAGAGTAGGAAATAAGATCTACAAAATTAAAGGTCCCCAAATCAGAAAACGCCTGTCGGACGATGCTGACAGCGGTCCTCCTGAAGAGAAAGATGTCTTGGATGTCATTAACGATACTTTTGACATGTCAATACCGCAAGGAGCCCCGGAAAAAACGCCGTTTAAAGAGGAAAAGGAAAATGACGGACTTTATCGTTGTTAACCCAAAGAGAAAAAGTTATTGAGACTCCTGAGGAGTTAATACTTAGGAGGGGGTGTTATGGTAAATTACCCACGCACGCATGCACTTATTTAGCAGCAGGTATTGCTCTTAGGCAAAAGGCAATATTCCAGCAGATAGCCCTGGCAGTCGGACCAAAACAGTATCGCTGGTAACCCTCTCATTTGTATATGTTGCATTACTGTTCTTTGTTAATATATTTGTTTAACTCAATTCCTTTCTTGTGTCTTTATTTCTGGCCCCTAACAAGGCCACAACTGATAGATTGATAGATAGATATGAAATTTTGATTTAAAAATTCTTGAACAATGTGAAATAGTTATTGAAATAATTCTACTTAATAAAGACATATATAAAGTAAGAATTAACAAAGAAAATACGATTTCTTAAAAGTATCTTTTCAGAAAATGAACTGAGAGAGAATGAGGATAAATATAATCGGATAATATTTGAAGTATTTTAGATTTGCTGACGACTTATCACTGGAAAAATTAGGAGTAATGCTAAATGACCTGAATGGGTTTAACCCTCTCATTTCTACTAAGACATCGGTGTCCCCGTCGAACTTCATTTCATTTTAAGCCTTGAAAACGTTATAAGTTCTCAACGAGGTGTTCACAAAAACCTAACACAGCATATTCGATAGGAAACAGAACACGTCAATTAATATAATATGAGATGTAATTGTACCCAATATGAGCAGGGAACTAAGTTCCCGTCCCAAGCTATACAAAAGTCATAAGCGTTCAAGGAACAAACAGAAAAGTCCTTACAGCAAAGTGGAAACCACTTACTCTTTTCAGGTCTGGAAAATAAAGGAGGAAGGCCCCATGTACTAACCGCTGAGGAGCGTACTACCACGTCAGCTCTTCTCAAGACCTATTTCCGAAAGTGGCGGATTCCCTGGTTCACCTTATCACGTGACCAAAAAGGACTCGTAACTTGGGAGAGTTCCTCACTCTGGCAAGAGGGACCTCTCCGTTTAGTCTCTCAACAAGTGCTCAATATCGGCCGATAGAGCAAGATAAAATCTAAAATAAATCGTAATTCACTCATTCCTTTCAGGCTGTTCCATGACTCAATTTCATGCGTTCTTTTAAAACTTAAAAAAAAAGAAAAAAACCAAAAAAATGAAAAATCTTGGTAGTGTAAAGATAAACAGAAGTAAAACAAAGGTAATGTTCACCTGTTATATCCCCAAAATAAGCATAAAAGATAAAGGGGAGACTTCCAGTGGCCAAATCATTAACGTGCTGGACTGGAAGATTGTGATATACGAGTTCCAACTCCTCTCGTAGAGTAGAAGATGGTGATTATATATACGAAAATAGATCAATAAATCCATTGCTTATTGATGCATTAATTTTAATATACAATAATAACAATGATAATAAATAAATATATATTATATATATATATTTAATTCATGGAAAATATTTTAATATATATATAATATATATTTATTTATTATTATTATTATTATTATTATAGCTCTATCATAGATATTGAGCACTCTCCATATATTGCACTTGGTTCGACAAATAACCACATAGTGATTTACTGACGACCAACACTCTCATAATATATATATATATATATATATATATATATATATATATATATATATATATATATATATATATATATATATATATATATATATATATATATAGTTTGGAGGTGCCCGTGGTGTAATGGTTATCGTCGTAGGAAATGGACACGGCGACACGAGTTCAAATCCTGGATGAGACTGATTGCATTTAACATAGCACTAATACCCTTGGGAAAGGTATGAATCTAATTATTCTCTCTGTAGCTATGGGTAAATAGTAAGGTAGACTGGGTTCTTCAGCCTTGGTGAGGCAACTAGTCTAGGAGAAGGAAAACTCTGAATTCAAACCTGTTAAACGCCGCTTAAAAATTGACCTTGTGTCATATCCTGCCCGAGCGGAGGGGTTGATAAATATATATAAACAAAGTTTGCTTGCGAGAGGAAAGAACAACGGATTGTGATTTATTGCTAAATCGGATGACAGGTCCGCCTATGGATATACGTGACCCTCCCATACACCCAAGGAGAAGCGGGGAGTGAAGACTTTGTTTATATTGTGATTTCACAATAAATGTCATAACCTTTGCTTTGTTAAAATCTCCAAACTCACACCAATGCTTCGTCCAGTCGAGTAATGTATAATTATATAAAACAAACAAACAATTTTGACATACAATACCGAAACCAGGACGGCTCACGTAGTGTAATAGACTGTGAGTTAGGTTACCAGACTATTGTTAGTGAGTTCGATTCTCATTTGTGGCCTTGTACCAATTCTAAACAATACTAAGACCAAAAGTTCACTTTCTCCCAACCAATTCACAATTTCACCTTCAATGGTATTACTACTACACTACTACTGTTGCGTTGTCCACTACGAACACTAGTATCGGGGGAGGTAGCTGTCTTCTGGGGACCGGTGGTGCCTCGTGGTAGGGAAAAAGTGTGACCCTTAGTCTTCTCAACAATTGTATAAGTTTTATTTTTTTGGAGGCCGGTCTGGGGTACGAATTCGCGAGTTTTCAGGCCACTGGTCAAAACAGGAGGAAGTTTTTGTTAACTGTTAATTCTATCCCTGATTAGAATCGTACTATCACGTTCGCTTTTTCCACCTAGTACACTTTCGTTCCCAGTCTGCAAGGTGTTTTTTTTTTTATTACAGCTATACTTCCTCACTTTGCATCTGACAACATCGGGATCATTTCCCGATAAACATGCTATAGACCTACTGCTCGTGATGACAACCGTGTACGGTGACTTTGAACCACCACCACTACTACTACTACTACTACTACTACTACTGGTATTAAATAGCAATATAGTCTAAAGAATCAGATAAAAATTTAGCAATACTATTGTCGATTTTCACAATGGAATTTTCGTCATGAGATTTTCGTTGCTAAATCTGTCCAAACGTCATCTATGAGTGTCCAAGATGAGTGTCCAAGATATGGGATACAAATCTTGCCTGAATCTTGGGTCAATGTAGAACGTTTCAATAAAATTTTAAAAAATAAGAGAGATGACGAAATCTAGTGAAAAAAATTGATGATGAAAATAATTGGTTGAAGATTACTAGAACTCACTAAATGCAAAGCCTGAACAGACTCTTTCTTAACGTTTTAAATTGACCCCTGTTAAATGCATAACGTATTGCCAAAGAACCAGTCAGGAGCCTTGTTAGATGGATGAGGGCTGACCAATTTTAAGAAAGAAAGAGTACACCAAGCATTTTATAAAAAGGCAGGCATTGCTCAAGCAAATACAGAAACCTTTATTCTCGTAATATCAAATAAAAATAAATAAATAAATAAATAAGAATAAAACAGGTTGTTGACTTTTTCAACCAAGAAACCAGGAGTACAAATTTGAGTCATATAAATGTTTATTACCTTAACCCTTAAAAGCATATATTGATTTTGATTTTACTCCATAATTTACACGGAAACGGAATCGGCAAAGTTCGAATTTAAACCGAGTTCGTTTGTCCTATTTGTACACTCAGTTTATTGGTAAATAATAGGGTAGGCCGGACACTATAGCCTTGATTAGCAACCAGTTTAGGAGTCGAGTAACTTTTGTTCTAAACAAGGAATGGAGCACTTAATGGGTTCGTTCCCAACTGGGCGCCCCACACTTGCGGTCTTGTGTCGGACAAGGGTAAGCGTCTGTAATAGAGCGATGCTGGTGTACTCGCCTTTCAGAGTAGTGAGTTCGATCCTCATTAGAAGCCTTTTTATTGCTGCCTTGAGTCAAACTGTACGAAACTTAGTAAATAACTAAAAACAAAACATACCTTATCTTTTGATTTATTTTTGTTGGGAACGTTTTATTTGATAAGAGTGCCGTCCTGTTCTGGTCTGGCTGATCGGAGCAGAAAAGCCGATAAACATTTTCTGAACAGTACAATCTGACTCTAGTATCTATTTACCTTTCAACAAAGATAAACTTGTTACAAGTCGGTTTACTATAGGATTCCACATGATTATGTAATGAAAAAAATGCTCAGTCCCCGTAACTAGTGTCACGAAAGTAACAAACAACTCCGAACCTACTCTTTGCTGCAATGGGAAGGTGCTATTCTGGGGACAATATCTCTCCGGAACAAGCTCGCACATTTTATTTATTTATTCATTTATTTATTTGCTGCGTCGCCCTCAAAGACAAAACACGGCTTTAGTTCCCGTTCAAAGAAGAGAGTGCTCATGAGGAAAAAGAACATTTTGACAGAAGTGCTGAGGAGCGACACACGATCTTAAACAAAGTTCACAGATACTCTAATTCTACGTAAAAATCCATATGTAAATAAGGCAGTAAAATTTTACAGCTACTGTGCTAATGAGTATATATACAGGATGCGATGAGTAAATTGTTGCGATTTGAGTTATGAGTTCTGCGCATGCGCTTTGTTTGTTTCAGGTTTTGTCAACCGTGCAGCAAATTAGAGTCAGTTGGGCATGTCAGTACCATGACACTATTCACTTTTCTAGATATTGAAAAACGGTAAGATGTATTGCGTACCATTCATTCTGGAGACGAGAATACGAAGATTTCAGAGTGTTTGAGTGTCACTCAACAGGACAATGTAAAGGGTTCGAAAAGAGTTGGAAGAGACCAACAGTGATTACGAAGGTACGGCAGCCTGAAAGCCTAAATCTGATCGTTCTGATTAGAAAAGAACTCCCGAATTTGTTGATGAGATTCCGACTATGACAACGATCCCAGCAAGTCAATAAGGTCTATAGCCAGGGACATGGGAGTGTCTGAGTTTCTTATCAGGTGAGTAGAGTATGAAGACATTCGTTATTTCTCATACAAGATGAGAAAGGGTCAATTTTTATCACAGGCTATGAAGGACAAGACATAATACCAGGCTGCAAAGTTTTTGAACAAACTCTAACATCTCCAGAAAACTCAAATATACCCGCCTGATTTGGTTTTTCATAGAGAAGAAAAAATTCTTTCAGAATTAGATGGCGAACTCACTGAACAACCGTTCTGATAGTGATGGAAACCAAATACTTAGCCCTCATTACGGTGTTTGGGGTGGTCATTATTGATGATGACGTTATGCCCTCATTCATCTTCCCACATGAACTCAGACTTAACAAAGAAGTCTATATCCTGGAAGTCCCTGGAGGAGGTAGTGCTGTTCTGGATCGAGAGAGTGACTGCTAGAAAACCCTACGTCTGGCAACAGAACTTTGCGTCATGCCACACAAGCAGGAGAACCCAGTCTTGGCTGATAGAAAATTTCTGCGACCACATCATCCTAAACATGTGGCCGCCTAACTCCCTAGATTGCAATCCCCTTGATTATTATGTGTGGGACGCAGTTGAGAGAGAGACCAATAAGACTCCGTGTAACACTAAAGATGAACTGACGGCAAGGATAATCACGACATTAATCAATTTAAACCAGGATACCGTTGGAAAGGCTTGCAATAGATTCCGAAGTCATCTGAAAGCTGTAGTTGAAGCCAAAGGCGATTTCTTTGAATTGATTCAATTCATAGTATTTCAAGATATTTTCATATAATTTTTGCAAATATATCTGATAAAGAAAGATGTCAGTGTTATTTTCATTTTCATAATTTAAATGACAATTTACCCATTGAACTCTCCCTCTCTCTCTTTCTCTCTCCCTCTCTCTCTATATATATATATAAGAAAAAGAAGGCAATATGAAAAATCAAATTGACATGTTTCTATGTCTGCAGGTGATATCTACACGTGATAATGACTAGAGAAGAGGGCAAGCCTTTTTTTTTCTTTAATAGATATCCTCAAAAAAAAGAAAAGAAAAGACAACAACAAATAAACCATCTTAACATAAATACAGTAATAAACAGTTCCAAACATCCGAAATCGGAATTTACGCAATAACCCGAAAACAATGTTTTCAACGGTATGAAATAAAATTGAATTGAAAATATAAAAGCCAAAAAAAAACCAAAAAAAAAGAAAAATACATCAGTGAAACTTCAAGACACCTAAAGAAAATAACAGACGACCATGAAAAGGGTTTGAAAATAAACAACACGTTCAATACTCTAATACACCACAGGAACACTTATGGCCAAAACTTTGACTTAAATAATGCATCTCTAATAAGTCCCATAGCTTTGTCTTTTTTTTATTTTCGAGCGTGTACATATACCATTTGTCTGTTTGCACAATTACCAAAGCATCTCCATTCCCACCTATCCATATATATATATATTGTTATACTTACACAGGGATAGCTATCGTTAATGATCAAGTGATTGTAAGTTGTGGATTTTATTAATGGGATCCAGAAATTAATGGTCAAACTGGAGATAGAATTCAGGTTCCTCCACAAGAGCCGGATTTGTATTGGTTTAGTAAAAGTAGAAAACGGAAAAGCCGAGAGAGAGAGAGCGAGCGAGCGAGCGAGAGAGAGAAAGAGAGAGAGAGAGAGAGAGAGAGAGAGAGAGAGAGAGATTACTATTACTAATACTTATGTCATATTACCTTGCGTAGGTAATGGTTAGCATTCTAGATTAGCTAGATTGACAGTGAGTTCGATTCTCACTAGGTGCACCATACTTATGGCTACAACTAAACTGAGTTTAGTAAATAGGTCATATGATTTAAACGTGTTTGGAGCTCGAACCCTCAAGAATTTGGAGGTCCGTAACTGGTCAGTTATTAGCAAACGAGACAATTCTTTCGATCAGGGTCTTCTTATTTGAGATTTCGTTGAATTTAAGCGTTTCAGAAAGTATAGGGTGAGGAGGGGTATTCTTAACTTATCAAGCAGAATCATCATTCAATAAAGTTAAATTCAGAAAAAAATTTTTTACATCTTTTTTAATGACGTAAAAAAAATTCCGGTTGGAAGATGAAAGTACATTTGGTTAAAACATATATAAATTAAATAAAAAAGGGGATATAAAAATGTTAAAAGGAAAAACAACAAAACCCTAATATGTTCATGTCAGTACAAACAGAATTATTATCCCTCCAACTATTCCTCACCTTAACAACTTCCATCAATCTACAGTACACAGAAGAGACGCTTTTTTTCTTATTACAAGTAGATACTTTTATAAATTTTTTTAAGTGATAAGAGAGAGAAGGAAAGAGTAAAAAATTGAATAGAGAAGCCGGGGAAGTAGGAACTTGTAGCGATATATATATATATATATATATATATATATATATATATATATATATATATATATATATATATATATTAATTGATAGAAGCAGCCAACGCTGCTGATGACGACTTGGCTTTCTTTTTAGTCACAAGCAGGCAAGTACGACTAATAGTCGGAACAAGTTACCTTAGTTGAAGTCTCGTCTAATTTCAAATAGGGACATTTAAACCGAGAAAAAGAGACAGCAACAGAAAAGTGGGAGAGTGGAAATAATATGAGTGCCTCATCGATCACCGTTTTTCTATTGATTTTATCTTGGAACTGTATTGATTTTATTGATCCCAATAGATGGTTAGCAAATGCTGCCATTCCTTCAACAAGAAAGGTAAGATTTTTATTTTGTGTGTGTGTGTGTGTATGTGTGAGTGAGAGAGAGAGAGAGAGAGAGAGAGAGAGAGAGGGAGAGAGAGAGAGAGAAGTGGGGGAATAAACAAAAAAGCATTCTAAAAAGTTTATAGTTTTAAGAAACGTTTAAATGACATTAATGCATAAAGTTTTACTCAATAAAAATGTCATTTATTTTAGACCGATGTCAAGATATAACGACACATCTATAATTTTAGGCCACATATGCTCACATATATTCACAATACTCGCATTTCCACACATATATGCATACACATACGATGGACCTGTTTGGTGACACAGGTAATTGCATTCTAGTCCAATGCTGATTTTTAAGGCAAGCCTTATCTTCATATTCGATTAACTATTCTAAGAATAGAATCAAAGTTTACATTAAAAAAAAGAGGCGGTTATTTATGTAAGGATCGGTAATCCTGCTTAAGATCAACGTCGTAACAATGCGTTCTATTTAGGATCAAAGCACAGCTTCCCTATCTTCACGTTAGGATCTGTCCATTTTCTTCGTTTATATATAAAGTGATGATAATAAAATTATGAAATAAAAAGAATCATAAAAGTAAATCATAAAATTTAAAAAATAATGAATGCATAAAATTATAATTATTTTAGCATATTTATAAGATTATAAACATTGTCTTAATATTATGAGAGATTACGTTGTTATAATTATGTCGAGAAATAGTTTATGTTACCATGATAATGGTTTCTCATTGTTTTGTAATGAGACCAGGTTGAATGTGTGCGCGTGCACACACACATACACACACATACACACAGAGACATACATATATATATATATAGAGAGAGAGAGAGTCACATTGTGTTTTAAGTACAAGTAGATTTTTTGTGTTATTTTCTGTTTGTTATCCTTCGGTGTTGGAAATCAATAATAAACTGAATCTTGGGACAGAAGGGCCTGTCCTTAAGGCAGTACCCATCTTTACACTAAGAGGGCAAAATCAATAGTAGACCCACAGCAATAGCCGAGAAAACCGAGGAATTTCTGGGTAATCCAAGATGTTAAGTTGTGTGTGGGTATTTCACCCTGAAAAATATCCTATGATGCAACAAATATACCCATCACATTCACATGTATAAGTGTGTGTATTTTAGACAGACAATTTTTTTTTCATGTGTTTGTTAACAATATTTTTTCTTGATTGTATTCCTGGTACGTTTATATTTCTGAAAGGCTTTCCAAATATTTAATTATTGTTGAAGATATTTTGCTCCAAATTTCTTGACATTTCGAGCGCTTTCATTTGATTCTTCTGTTTTCAGAATTAATAACAAATCCATGTTTGCAACGTTGATTAGTGGGTAGAAATAAGTTTGTATAAGTATAGAAAAGCTCATTGAAAGGCATTAACCTGATTCTCCCTTAACGTTGCCCATCACCAGATATTTTGACAGTCACTAGTTTGCAACGATGTTTGAAAAAGAAGAAAATATTTAATGAGCACTTATTCATAGGAGTCTCTCATGTCTACCTTACCTGCTTGCAAGAAAAATCAACCTTCAATCTTGACAGTATCGAATAATAATAATAATAATAATAATGAACCAGAAAGGACACAGACAGACTGTATGATTCAAGAAAGAAGGAGGAAGAGGACTAGCCAGTATTCAAGATAGCATTGATACGACACAAAGACTACATACACAAGCGTGGAGGAAGACTGATTACGACCATCAGAAAGAAATACAGACAACACAATCATCAACAGAACAGAAATAACCAGAAAACAAAAATGGGAAGGAAAAAACTCTGTAGACATTTCAAGCGACAAACAAACGAAATCTAACACGAAAAAACTTGAACATAGCTGAGAAAGAGAAACCTTAAGAGAAAAACTGAATTTCTTCTGATAGCAGCACAAAACAACTCAATAAGAACCAACTATATCAAAGTAAGAATAGATAAGACGCAACAAAATAGCCAATGTGGTGATAGACAAGAAACGATCAACCACATAATAAGCGAATGGAACAAATTAACACAAAAGAGTATAAGACAGCTGGGTGAGGAAGGTGATCCGCTGAGAATTGTACAAGAAATTTTAATTTGACCATACGAACAAGTGGTATATGCACAACCTGGAATCCTTCCTGGAGAATGAGACCCACAAAATTCTCTGGGATTTTGAGATACAAACGGGTCACTTAATCTCGGCCAGACGACCAGACCTAGTGATAGTCAACAAAAAAAAACCAAAACAAAAAAAACAAAAAACAAAAAAACAAAACAAAAAAAACAGAACCTGCCGAACAGGGGACTTTGCCGTTCCAGCAGATAACTGGGTAAAACTGAAAGAAAGCGTAAAGAAAGATAAGTACCTAGAGCTTACTAGAGAACTGAAAAAACTATAGAACATGAAAGTGACGGTGATACCAGTTGTAACTGGTACACTCGGCACAGTCACCAAAGAATTGATAAAGGGACTGGAGGACTTGGAAATAAGAGGACGAGGGGAGACCATCCAAACGACAGTATTATGAAAATCGGCCAGAATACTGAGAAGAGTCCTGGAGACTTGAGGAGACTTGCTGTCATTCAAATTTTAGATACAAGAAAATACTTCAAGACAACCACCAAAAATTGTATTGAGAGATAGGAGAAAAGACAAATAAATGTAAAGGAAACCCCTACAATTGGAATAATCTTTGAGTAATATATGGAGCCATAAGAAAAAAAAAGCAAGGTAGACTGAAAATATAAAAGACATAAAAATAATGAACCATAAATGTACGAAGACATTTACAATAGAAAAGATTTAAATACATTTAAACGCACACATAAATAGAAGTCACCTGGAATAGGTAAAATAAAAAAACATTTCACTCCACCACATATCCTCCACACACCAATTAATGAAGAAACTCATTTCAGAAATAAATATACCTGATTTGCAACTAAAAAAATAATTATAATTTCGACAAATCACATGCCTTCCTACAACATATAGAATGATAACATCGATTCTAAAGAAGAGAATAGTCAAATTCATAAAACGTAAGGAAATCTTCCCTTTAAAACAAAAGGATTGCAAAAAAGAATCTGCAAAAATCAGATCCTTACAAATAAGATGATCATGGAGAATTTTCAATTCAAATAGAAAAATCTAAGTACGGCTTAAATTTACAATAAAAAAGCTTTTAGTAGTTTGCCCAGTCGGCTGGGGCTGTATAATACACCGACGGAATCTCTGCAGAGGGGTAAGAAACCCCACCCACCCAACAAGTGTCCTGGATATGACACTAAACAATCTGATGGTGAGGTTCAAGTAATGTTGGAGCTTTGAGGAATGCAGAGTACCCCTTCATTGCCATCGCTCCCAGGTCCACTCTAACCTGGAGTAGTAGCACCTGATAGGGTTTTATCTATGGGTCAAATAGAACTAAATTGCGAACTTATGCAAAAATTAATTGCTCGAAATAGAACTGTTTTTGTATGCTAAATTGAATTGTTTGTATTAGAACTGTTTGATTAAACTGAATAGCTTGAAATAGAAATGTTTTTGACAATTAAACTGTGTACTTATGCTAAACTGAATTGTTTGAAATAGAACTGTTTATTCATATAAAATGGATTTGGCATTAAATAACCTACAAAAGTTGATATGCTATGAACACCAAACAAACAAACTTTTAATAGTGTACTCCACGAATAGATTTTAAAAGTTCTAAACATTTTAAAGATATCTTCAGTTATTATAACATTCTTAGAATACATATGGAAAAGTAACATACTAACCTCAGATTAATCCATAAAAAACGCACGCTAAAAAATAATAATCTGAATATTAACTGTGGAATCTCTCTCCATAGAACCTAATATTATAGACTACCGCTAAAAAATAAACCACCTATTCGAAATTTTATTTGTTCTCCGGCCAACCACCGGACAAGTACGACACAAGACCTTTTTAAAAGTGGGTCCGGATGCAGGGCCGCTGCCCACACGCGTCCGGCAAAATCCAAATATACCTTCGGCCCCGTCGGCATTCCCCCAATGAGGGCGCCCCAGACACCAGGAAACAAAACATCAAACAATTGGTAAAACAATTAGTGAACCACCTATTCGAAATGGACGATTTAAAGTTATATGCAAAAATTAATGACGATTTAGAACGTCAATTAAACACTGTAAAAAGATATTGTGACGACATAGGGATGCTATTTGGTTTGGACAAATGTGCGAAAGTTACATTTAAGAAAGACTCGAAAGTAAAGTCTAAAACCATTCTAGATATAAATAGGGAAATTACAGAATTAGAACATAATAAAACCTATGAATATTTTGGAATTAATGAAGCGAATGGTGTAAATAATTCTGTAAATAAAAAGAAAAATTACAAAAGAATTCTATCGGAGAATAAAAGCTATATTGAATGCAAAAAATAAAGTTATTGCTATTATCACTCTGGCAATACAAGTCATAAGATACAGTTTTAATATAATAAACTGAACGTTAACTAAAATAAAAAAATAAAAAACGAGGGATACTAAAGCTAGAAAACTAATAATCTGCCATTGAATGTACCCAAAAGCAGATATAGAACGTCTCTACGCCAAAAGAGAAAATGGTGGAAGAGGATTTAACCAATTAGAATTGACCTACAAAACAATTACTATTGGATGAAAGAAATACTAAGATTTGATGCTACAGTTAATAAACACACGAGAAGCAAAAGAAAAAAATATTCAATTAGTAAAGAAAGTTATAAACTTACAAATCAACTCAACCACACACCGAAAGAAATAGACATAAAAGATAAAGCAATAGAGACAGCAAAAATAAATAAATAAATAAATAAATAAATAAAATAAAATAAAATAAAATAAAATAAAGAAAGAAACAAACAAAAACACGATGACCAAATCTAAAAAAAAAAAACGTCGGAGAACAAAAATGTCTACATGGACGAGACGCACAAAGGATTAGAAATGCTGATATAGATGTAATAAAGACTAATCGATGCCGGAAAAGTTCTGGGATGAAGCCAAAGGCAGAGGGGTTAATAGAAGCACGGAACCAGAACCTACCAAGTAAAAACTATCAAACAGACATCATAAAAACGGATAAAATCCAATATGAAGATTATGCGAACAAAAAACTGAATCAATTGACCCCTTAATATCCGGTCGCCCAATCGTAACACTAATAGAATATAAAGAAAAGTATGATAAAATAAAACATTATATTCATTGGAAAATATGCAAATACTATGGAATGCTGAAATCTGAAAAATGGTATAAACACTAACCAGAACCATTAATAGAAGCAAAAGAAGCTACTTCTTTTTGAACTTTGGTATTCAAACTGATAAAAAATAAAAAGCAATAGACTAGATATAGTGGTTAAAGTCTATAAAAGAAAAACATGCCTTCTAATTGATATGTCAGCGCCAACAGATAATAACATATCAATCAAAGAATATAATAAAATAAGTAACTGCAAACACTTGGAAATAGAAATAGAAAAAATGTGGCGCTTTAATACTACCACCGTACCAATAATAGTAGGAGCACTAGGTATGATCAAGAAAGGGACAGATAGACACATTAACAAGAAACCTAGCTGTCTCAGGCTATATGAAATTTTTTTTAAATGCACTTTGCTCAATAAAACTAAAATTGAATAATAATAATAATAATAATAATAATAATAATAATAATAATGATAATAATAATAGTCTTGGATATTGAGATACAAACATAATCTAATCCCACCCAGAAGACCAGATCTTGTGATAGTACCCTCGCCAAAAAAAACCTCTGCTGAATAGTGGACTTTGCTATCCTGGTGGACCCCAAATTGAAAATTAAAGTAAACGAAAGTACTTAAACCTTGCCAGAGAATTAAAAAACTATGGAACACGAAGGTGATGGTAAAACTAATTGTGATTGGTGCGCTTGGAACGATCGCCAAATGCTTGGTAAGGAGGCTCGAAGAGTAGGAAATCGGAGGACGAGCAGAGACCCTCCAAACTACAGCATTACTAAGATCGACCAGAATACTGAGAAAAGTCCCGGAGACTAAAGGAAGGTGGCTTACTGTCACTCAAACTCTAACGAAAGACCATCAGCTGATGCTGTTGTGAAAAACTTGCAAGGAGTAATGATGATGATAAACTGTCTCCGAAGGCTTGGAAAGGGGTCTAGAAGAACGAGAAATCGAGACTATTCAAACTACAGCATTGTTAATATCACCTAGAATACTGAGAAAAGTCCTGGAGACCTGAAGAGACATGCTGTCACTCAGATTCCAGTGAAAGACAATCAGCTAATGCTGGTGTGAAAAACTCGCCAGGAGTAAAATAATAGCAAGGGTAGGTTACGTATTGCCTTCAATAAGTTTCCAGACTTTTTTCGTACTGGTATTTGAATTGTCGTAGACTCTTGAAAATTCAGTATCTTATTGCTATACATCTTATGAGATGACTGACCAATTTTTATGATTTCAAGTTCAAATCAACAGCTACAGCAGGAATTGCAATACACCCTACTAAAGCCTGATTGTTACAGCTGGTGAATTTCAAAAGTGCAATCTGTTCGTGAGGACACTTTAGAAGAACGATGATAAAATTGTGTTTTAAACTTGGAAAAAATGCCACAGAAACGTATGGAATGCTTCAGACTGCTTTTGAACCATCTTGCATGAATCGAGCATCAGTTTTTGAGTGGCATAAGAGATTCAAGGAAGGCACGGAGTCTGTGAGGGATAATGAGAGGTGTGGGAGGAGTAAGGAAGTCAATACACCATAGTTGATTGGCCAAAGGGTTAGGGTTACTATGTTGAGGTTTTAAGGGAGTTCAGCAAGAGATTCCGTTAGAAGAGGCCAGCACTCTTCAAATCGGGTCAGTGACATTTCCATTGATGTGCATAAAATGCTTGTTCATCTTCGTATTTATCCTTTATAATTTGCCCGATTATTAAGGTACGTGGAAAAACTACGTTTAAATTGATCATGTAACATTCAAAGATATTATTTCAGTGAAACATTTTCGGCAGAAGTTGTTTTGGACTAAATATATTCCACCAGGACTTTCTCCTACGTAAAGTCTTTTGTTTTCACAAGTTGAGGCTCCAATTAAGCTTACTTAAAATTAGCATGGATTTTAAAATAGATTTAAATCTCAAAACAATTTTCATTAATACACGGATATTAAATAAAGATATTATCTAACACTGACAGGGGGAGTCATTCTTTTTTGAATACCTGTAATAATTTCGATATTCAACAACTTACAAAAACTACACGAAAATATGGGTATTTTTACATAAAGTGAGGATAGCTTATTCTAGTTATTTATTGAAAAAAAATGTTATGACATAAAAATCACGTATTTTTGTTATGACATAAGAACCTCATATTATCAATGTGTTGTGGCAGGGATTCAGGACAAAAAGGAGCGAAGGTTACAAAGGATATAGCGTCTGAGGATGGTGTTGGAAGGAGGTGAAGATATTTGAAATCTGCGGTTGTTTATTTCCATTTACACTGAGGGCACATGTGGTGT
Source organism: Sepioteuthis lessoniana (assembly GCA_963585895.1). Lineage (NCBI taxonomy): Eukaryota > Metazoa > Mollusca > Cephalopoda > Myopsida > Loliginidae > Sepioteuthis > Sepioteuthis lessoniana. Next base: position 93,579,535 of record OY757921.1, read on the forward strand.
CATGATTATCGTCGTAGGAAAGGGACACGGCGACACGAGTTCACATTCTGAATGAGTCTGTTTACATTTCATATAGCGCTAATATTCTAGGGAAAGGTATGTATTCAACTATTCTCTCTACAGCTATAGGTTACTAGTAGGGCAGACTGATCTTTAATCTTGGTATGGCAATCGGTTTCGGAAAAGAAAAACCGTATTCAAATCTGTTAAACTCCACTTAAAAATTTCACCTTATATCACATCCTGCTCGCGCGGAAGGGTTAGTAAACATATACACACAAGTCGACCGATCAACTACTCCAACAGATCTGAAAATATCATATATATTTCCCAAGCTATCCGAAAGAAGAGCGTTCCACTTAAACCTTTTGAAACCCGCAATTGTGTAATGTGAAAAAGCAATTATCATCATTTATAAAAGAAATATTTTGAGCATTCCCCGACTATATATATATATATATATATAATTTTTGCAACAATCAAGGGATACAAGGATTGTAGAAAATTAGGATTTTAATTTTGAAAGGGTACGTACGTTTAAGACAAGTTTGTGGGGTGTTTTGAGTGTCGACAAAAACTTATGTAATAGAAACAAGCATGAGGCTAAAATCTTAAGCTTACTGTCGTTTATCAATCCTTCAGCGTCAGTCACGACTGACAACGAATTTTGTTGTAGAAGTTGTGGATTATACAAATAATAGTAATACCAATTATAGTGGGAACACTTAGAATAATGCATAAGAACTTAGAAAAGAGACTAGGGGAACTAAAAATCCAAGGAAGAATTGAGACTGTTCAGACTATAACGCTTCAGGGATCAGCTAGAATCTTTAGAAGAGTCCATGAGAACTGAGGAGACTTGTCGCTCGAACTATAGTAAAAACCACCAGAGATTATTGGCGTGAAAAACGCACAAAGAGTAAAATGATAATAGAAAAGACAAGAAAAAAATGTAATTTATTAATGTGGGCACTTTAGGACTGGATCAGATAAAAGCTCGACTCACTGAAGCTAAGAGAAGAAAAGTTATTCTTCTTGGCGCTGGAGATCTAACATCAAGACTGTAAGTCCTGATAGCTAAAACTTTTTCTAATGTCATCAGTTACTTCTGAAGTGTGAACGATATTTCTGGGAAATTCATGATGAAAAATATCTTGTATTTAATTCTATATTATATCAGAGGAAGTGGTTGAATAAGTATCGAGGAAAGCTTTCTGTGGAGTTAAAAGGTTAGTGGTTAATAAGAGTATGGCATAAGTGACTAATGAATATCTGGTTCATATTGTCATTTCCATCCCTCAAATTCTGGATAAATGAAGTACAACTTTCTAAATTTGAAATCCAAATTAAGGGCCTGCTTGTATTCTAAATACTAGGCTTCGAAAATGCATAACTCTTTTTTTCAGTTCTTATTGGACAGTAAATTTACTTTTTTTTGTACATCAATACAAAGTAAAGTGGGAAACAACAGATAAGAACAATCAAGAAACTAATCTGATTACATTTAAGTATGTGTCACAACCTTAATAAAAAAAAAAGAAGAAAAAGATAAGATAAATGAAAATAAACCTTGCATAGGTCTCAAAATAGAACAGATATTACAGAAGCCATTTTTGGAGAAAAACGCAAATTCGTACGGACGTAGTTATAAACAAGCAGGATGTTTCAGCTAATAGCAATAAAACACCAAAAGACAATTTTAGTCGGGTTGATTATAGAAGCAGCCCACGAAAACTTTCATCACAGATTATGGCAATCCTTAAAGTTCCAAAATTTTCAGGGTTGTCTGCTGTTTCTAAGTTGTTCATCTGAGCAAGCCCATCGCTCTTCAATTTCATTGTAACTAGTGTTTTCCGTGTGACTTGACTGTAAGCGTGTCAGTGAAAGAATTAGAGTCAAAAATTAAATCGGGTGGAAAACTCAGTGCCGTTTCGCTTTTCCTGGTGCTCTAAGCTCGTACTTATTTGATTCAATGATAATTCCAGGCTTGATTAATTCATTCAAATACAAATTCAGATAAAAATAAAACAAAATAAACAAATTGAAAAAATGAAAAATAAAATAAGATAAACGAATAAAAAAATCTAAAAAATTTAAAATAAAATAAAATAAACAAATAAAAAATAAAGAGATAAAAAATAGAATAAACAAATTGAAAAAATAAAATAAAACAAATGGAAAAATAAGATAAAATAAAATAAAATAAATAATTAAAAAAACAAATTGAAAATAGAAAATAAAATAAACAAATGGAAAATAAAATGAAATAGAATAAAATAAATGAACTAAAAAAATTGAAAAAATTGGGAAAATAAAAAATAAAATAAACAAATTGAAAATAAAATATAAATAAGATAAACAAATTGAAAAATAAAATGAAATAGAATAAAATAAATGAACTGAAAAAATTGGGAAAATAAAAAATAAAATAAACAAATTGAAAATAAAATGAAATAAAATAAAATAAAATAAAATATACAAATTTAAAAAAAAATGAAATTAAATGAATAAAGCACATTATGCTAATAGAGCACACTCCATACTGACCAGTCCTAGTTTCGTGTGACGTTTTTTTGTTTCCTAAACTGAAAATTTCTCTCAAGAGTATGTATAATCTGAGTGCGAGTAAGAGATTAAAAGAAATACAACGCTGCGTCACACCAAATCAGAAGAAAAATTTAAGAGGTGCTTGGACCAATTTAAAACTCACTGAAATAAGTGTATTGAATACCAAAGAATTATTTTGAAAAAAATCAACGTTTCACTCATTGTTCATTTCTGTCTCGGTAAATACAGCTTTTGCCTTTTTGAACACACACACACAGAGGACTGTTCAGTATATAATAATTAAATGTAGCAAATCGGTCTAGAAAGAATGCAGAAATAGACGTGCCTGGGCGGGAGTGTGATCTACCCGGAACTATACAAATGGCTCGGATTTGACCATTGAAAACAATGGTATGTGCACAAACCATAATCTGTCTTGGAGAATAAGTTAGTAAAGTAAAGTTAGCGACCATAGACGAGGGCGACCCGAAGGCTCCCTTTTCAATAACTACTACACCGAGGTGTAGGGGAGGGCGCTACTCCTTTTCCTGGATTGCTCTACTTTACACTTGATACGTACCTTATAATGCCGAGTGTCAAACAAGGAGATATCAGGTACGTTTTTTTGAGTCTTTGGTATGACTCGACCTGGGATTGAACTCTGGTCTCCCGGGTCATTGGCGAACACTTTACCCACTTGACGGGATCATCTACACGATGACCAGATCTATTCATTGTGAACATGGAAAACTACTTCGATTACCTTCTTAAATTGAATGATTTATTTTATTAAGCCTGGTGGCATTAGACATGCCCGACTTAATAATAACTGATCATAAATCACATCTTGTGCCTGAAAAAGTTATTTTCCAAAACTGTACTATTTCAAGACAGAAGACAAAGGAATTGCTGATAGAAACAATATGGACATTGTCAATGACGATCCAAATTAATTCTCTGCGAATAAACAAAATTAAAGCCAAGAGAAAAAAGACAGAAAAGGCCGATATAAAAGTGAGCCAGCAATTAAGAGATTCCATCAAGTTGGCTCAAAAGTAATTAAAAAATAGCTAAACGATGAACTGGTAACTGCATACAACTAAGAATTGACAAAAAAAAAACAACAACAAAAAAAAAAAAACAACCGTATATGTATAAAAAAAAAGAATATAAAATTTTGGGGGACTTTTCAGGCTTAGCTATTATAAACAATGAAATGAAAAACTTGTCCAAAGGTAGATGTTGCTGTTCAAGCAGAATTCAGATTACGAAGGTGGACTGAAAAGTTCATTGGCTAAAAAGTTCATATGATGATGTTGACAAATTTTTGATAAATGGGATCCAAGCACTGCAACACCGATGGAAAAAGTGTGTGGACCGAAAGGGTGACTATGTTGAAAAATAAACCTCATTTGGTCACATTGCGTGACTATATATTGGTCAGCCTAGAAATCTTTCAGTCAACACTTTTTCGATCCAATGTGTTTCTGTGAAAAGATTGTGACTCGTTGGTGGTAGGTGAGTTGAAAACGCTAGATTATAAAAGTTTTTCGCTTCATTAAAACAAACAGTCATGCCTATCATTGCTGGAACACTTGAAACAGTTCCAAATAGCCAGGCAAAAAGAGAAGAAGAACTGGAAAATCAACTTCCAAACTACAGCACTGTTGAAAACCACAAGAATAGTGAGGAGAGTTCTATGGTATTGAGGAGATTTGCTGTCACTTGGTTTTTGGTGTGAACATGTTAGTAAATGAATAAATTATAACGATCGACCACTCAATTCAAACAAAAAGATCTGATCTGACAAACATGAATAAGAAAAAAAAAATGACTGGCCAGATTGGAAAAATACCAGGGCCTTGCTGAGGAGCTGAGAAAAGTGTGGTATAGCATAGTATAACTGTGTAGGAAGATTGTGTTGCGCCTTTCTACTTTGAAAATCAATTTTCAGGATGCTGGCTTTTATCTTGATTCAATACGATGTCAAATTAAGTATTACTGAGTTTCCAGACTGTAACCCTTTTCACTTGGATGGTTAACGCAACACGATCTTTTCACCCCTTTTTCTTAATTTGCCATTGTGGACTACAAAGTCCAGCTTAATCTAAGGAATATGATTATGACTCAGTTTACTATAGCACTAATACCCTTGGGAAAGGTATGAATCCGATTATTCTCCCTCCAGCTATGGGTAAATAGTAGGACAGACTGGGTTCTTCAGCCTTGGTGAGGCAACTAGTCTAGGAGAAGGAAAACTCTGAATTCAAACCTGTTAAACTGCACTTAAAAATTGACCTTGTGTCATATCCTGTCCGAGCGGAGGGGTTGGTAAATGTGATAAATAATAAATGGAGCAAAAATAGTTTTAATGATTTGATAAATTATGATGATTGATGATGACCATAATTAGGATCTATCCTGAGTATCAAGAGTGAAAATGATAAAGAAAGAAATTCCAGTAACACGTACACACACATATATATACAAATGTACCTACACAAGTGTACCCAAACACAAAAACACATGCACACACATATTTAAACCCAAACACACTCATACACATAGGAATTGAATATGAAACGTTTTCTCTATTCACATCCTCGTAAAAATCGCACTTTTTCAACCCAATGACGTCATCAATGTGTTTTCTGTGAGAAATTTGTGGCTCATTGGGGGCGGGTGAGTTGCAAACTCTAGATTATAAAGATGTGTCGTTTCATTAAGTAATGATATAAAGAACGAGGAAGCAAAAGTAGATAAACAAGAAAGGGGACATGAAGGGAAGAGGAAGAGATGGAGGAATAAATACAAATAAAATGTCAGCCATTTTAGGGAGAATCCTGCTTTGTGGAAACAGAAAAATAAATATTCCTCAGCTGCCACGCCGTGGGGCAATGGTTAACAAGCTACTGTAATTCATAAAATCTTTACAGTGCTCAATACACAAAAATATTGGGCAAAATTACAATATTATCAATTATAAATACATATATGTAAGATGTATAAAATGTAAAAGTAAATCAGTGTAAAAACTCACGACTCTGAGTTTCACAGTTACGATTGTCAAGTGAGCAGGCCATCCACACGAAATGTCTCATAATATACTCTCGGGTCTTATATACAATTTTGATGTATGCACTAAGATACAATAATTTGTTGATATTTTTCTTTTGAGATGTTCGTGGTTTTTATGTTATCAAATACAGTTTGGTTTGGTTTGGTTTTATGGCATATCAACTATTTGTTGTGGGAGCCTTACCCATCTCACCATAATGGAGTCTTCTCACCGTTATTAGTACTGAGAGATTTCGCTGCCAGAAAGGCAGATCAATATCGGTGTTATCCGAACAGTACGAGCCTTCTTACCTTTTCTATGTAACTCTATCTTTCTTGTGCAATATAATATGTTTTCTAATATCCGTGTTTGCGTTTTCATTAGTGATCCTTTCCGGGGCCACAACACTATTGTAGGTTATTTAATGCCAAATCCTGTTTTTACATATATATTTGATATATGTAATGATCAAACGGTTCTATTTCTAACTAATCAATTTAGAATAAGTCAACTAGTTCAAAGTATTAATATATAAAACTAACAATTAAACATCAGTCATTTGTTTTACACACAGCTAGATAATCAATGAGTTCTATTTCAAATAATTCAATTTAGCATAATGTTGTATATTGACCTCCGACCCGGCCAAGCTGTCAAGATAGGAAATGCACCTGTGTAAATAACAGGTGCACCCGGTCGAGGAATATCAGAATATAACCTTGACCGTGGACGGGTTGAATGAGAGCGATTTGTGACGCCCACAAGAAGAAGGTGGATGTCAAACTATTATATAACTCGGTGCACAGAAAGTTCAATAAGTTGGAGAAAAGATGCGGTAGAGAAAACCAGCACCCAGCAGAGTGGGCCCCTATGTCCCCGGTCGAGCAGCCCAGGAGAACGGGAAAGAGACGCGGTTATGGCCATAAGAGTGGGGGTCAATATGTTGCAGTTCTGTTCAGTCTCCAACTCCCTCTCACTGTAAAACCTTTGAGTAACCCTTTCGAACCCTTTCAAATAAAGTGAGAGGTATATTTTTCTAAAAGATCTGTGTCGCTCGTCTTCATTGCGGCGTTATGATTCTGCATGCATCTGCATATAAGTATGCAACAATAAGTTATTTGTTTGCACTCAGTTTAAATGTCAAACAGTTCTATTTGACCCATAGATAATGACCTTATCAAGTACTACCACTCCGGGCCAGAGTGAACCTTGGAGCAATGGTACTAAAGAGGTACACTTCATTTCCCAAAACGCCAGCATTACTGGAGCCTCCTTATTAGATTTGTTTAATGTCATATCCAGAACACTGTTGAGGAAGGGGTCTTACTCTTCTGCAGAGATGCAGTCGGTGTATTCTCCAGCCACAGCCGACTGGGCAAATCAAATACGGTAGTTTCACAGATCAGTAGTAGTGAAGTGAGCCTGATTCTCACTGGATACTCCACACCTTTGGCCTTGTACCAAACTAGCTAAGCTGAGTAAATATCTCTACGTACATAAACATGTATGCATATACATACACATGTATGTATGTATGTATGTATGTATGCATTTACACACACGGCCACCCATTAATAGATACACACTTTCGTACGTTTCATAAACGCATACACAAGGGACGCTTCATCATCATGTCGTGCCGCCAGCACGGATATCCCTGACCCTCTCTCGCCACTTCTCCCTATCATTCATCGCCTCAAGGGACGCTTACCACAGTGCAATTGTTAACAAGATCCTTTTCGTGAAACAATTCGCATCTATAACGAGTTCGATTCTCACTGAGTGCTACTGAACTGTGGCTAAGCTTGCTAAATAAATAACCATATACACACAGACTTACCCAATAGACACCCAAACATACAAACTCAAGCACAACTCATAGACACATTTGTGCACACATTCATATGCATCCTCATACACACATAAATGCTCCCACACACACATATGTACACACATGCATACACACACACACACACACGCGCGCACATTTTGGGATTTGCCGTGGTGTTATAGTTATTGTCGTTGGAAATGGGCACGGTGACACGATTTCAAACTCTCGATGAGGCTGATTGTATTTCACACCGCGCTAATACCCTTGGGAAAGGTTTGAATCTAATTATTCTCCCTCCAACTATAGGTAAATAGTGGGGCAGACTAGTTCATTAGTCTTGGTTAGACAACCGATCTAGGAAAAGGAAAACTCTGAATTCAAACCTGTTTAACTCAGCTTAAAAGTGACCTTGTGTAACATCCTGCCTATACGGAAGGGTTGGTAAATACACACACGCAAGTATATACAGACCCTCATCGACAGTAAAAAAAAAAAAAAAAAAAAGTATTTCAATAGTCAGCAGTGAGACAGAACATTGATTCCATAATGTTTTTTTTTCTTTTTTGTCCATATCTCAATGCTTTCTACGTTTGTCTCGTCTCTCCTCTCTCTTTCTTTTCACTGTATCCACATTTGGGAGAAACGAAATGTTTTTAAACCGACACTCCCAATCATCTTGACCTTCTAAATCTTATAAATGTCCCTTTATTTCTTCAAGCCTTAATTCGAGAGATGGAAACAAATTTTTGTGAATGAGAGGAGTTAATGTCACCATGTCACAAAAGTAGCGTCGCTATGGTACCAGAAACGGACATTTGAATTCATTTAAAATTGAATTTTATATCATGTGGTATCTTTTTATATCATGTGGTATCTTTTTATATCATGTGGTATCTTTTTGGTGTATTAAACTGAAGCAAAAGTTTCCAACATTTTCTTTTATTTGCTTGCATAGATAATTTTTTCTTCTTCCAAGTGCATCATTCAAATAAACAGATGACTTATTGCCACACTGTACAGTAAGTTTCTGATTCCAGCAGTCTGTAATAATAATAAAAATTTCTTTTAAATCTCGCTAAATGCAGAAGTAAATTACATTTAGGTTAAAATATTGAAGGCTGCTCTTCAGCTAACTATGATTTTTGTCTTGGATTCTTATTGTAAATTAGCTTTTCGCTATTAGTGACTATCTTGCTAAAAAAATGATGCCTCCTTCTGTCAGAGAGAAGGGTGTTTAAACACAAACGTTCATTTCTATAAGTATAAGTTATGCTTCTGGATGCTTTTATTTTCATTTCATTTTATTTTATAAAGGATTTTTGATGGTGAATCATTCGAAAATGTATGATTTATGATTGGGAAGATTTCATTTAGAACTTTTAAGGCAGATTTAAAAGTTTTCAACATTTTAATTTCTAATTTTCTTTTGTAAAAAAAATCCTTTTATTCCTATACGTTCATAACACCATTATTCAATCATCAGTGTTTTTTTCCTTCCTTAGTTTTCAATGATCTCTGAGTAAAATTCAAGTCTACCATAAAATCTCCTATAAATTGTTCAAGAGTTTAAACTTGTTGGATCTCTTGATCAGATAGGGAGTGAAACGAGTCTAAAAGTAACTGGTATGTTGAATATGCAGCATGGAGGAAAATTCCACATTCTTGTTTTATGATCATTCGAAACATGAGTATGTTTGTTATTATGCAAATAAAATTGCCTGTTCATTCGCTTGCCAAGAAAGTTTTTACCTTCCTGATACATCATTCAAATAAGCTCACTGAAGGATACATATGGTAATAGTTTGTCCTAATCTCATCAATTTGTAATAAAGAATTTCCTAGAAATTCCGCTAAATACTGCCCCTTCCCGTAGATTCTGTTCAAGTTGAGATATCAAAACCCCGAGTTTTTTCATTCTGTATTCTCGTAATTAAACGATTTTGCCATTGTCAAGGATTATTCTGATTAGATGGATTTTCAAGCTAAGTAAGTAAAGAAAAACTTTTTTTTTTTTATTTTTTTTTTTTTAGATTCTGACTAATGTTTATTTCTGTTAATTCATGTAAAACTTTAACTTCAGAAAATTTCCTAAAGCTCGTAAATGTTTGTACAGTAAAACTCAAAGACATTTCCCAGATTTCCATTATAGTAAAGTAGACGACCGTAGTCGAGGGCGACCAGAAGGCTCCCTTTTCAATAGCTACTACACCGAGGTGTCGAGGAGAGCGCTACTCCTTTCCCTGGATTGTTCCACTTTACCCTTGATATCTACCTTATATTGCTGAGTATTAAGCAATGAGGTATCAAGTACCATTTTTAAAGTCTTTGGTATGACGAGACCTGGGATTGAACCCAGGTCTCCCAGACCATTAGACGAACACTCTACCCACTAGACCAATGAACCGGCAAGATTTCCGTAATATTGTGCAAAAGAAACGTAAGAAAACATCTAATGCACATTACTATTTATCAAAATTCTTTTAGGTGATATAACATTTGGGTTTCAAATTAAATTGCCGGAATTTGGAACAAAAAATAACTATCAGTGACTGGATTGTCCAAAATTATATGGGCGTTGCTGCGTCTCAGTCTTCTCAGAAGCTACTTCTTTATTCCTGCAATTTGGAAGCAGCAGAATGTATTCGGATTTAAAAGGAAAAAAGAAAATGAAATGAATTTTTTTTTAAATTGTGAAATAATGAAAAACCAAATTTCGTAATGTTGAACAACATAAAAAATTATAAAAACAAATCAACTTTGTTGATTTTTATGCGCAGTGCCCGAGAGGAAAGATTTAAATCATAATTTTAAGTTTACTCTTTTGCAAATATAATCTATTTCAACCACTTGAAACCGAAATTTTTAAAAATAAATTTCTCACACGACATCTCGCTCACCGGTTCGAGGTTATTAAATAATGTGACTTACAGCATTCATAGGTCGTAGGATAATGATTATCGAGGTAGTCAAGCTGATTATTTTTTTTTTACTGAGTTCAATCCCAACTGGATACCACAATATTAAAAAATTGGTCTATTAATCTGGGTTATATTCATTTATTTATTTACTCAATAAATGTTTAATATAAAATCAAATCCAACGCTTGGTGTGTAAAGGGCTCGATATACGTAAGATATGTTTAACTGAATACATTTAAGCCTTTTCTATTTCATACATACATAAACTAATCTTTGACTGTGACAAATACACACAGATATATATATATATGCGTGCATTCGTGGGTGCAAAGCATGGTCAAAATTTTTTCTTTTATATTATGCTCATATATCGCAAATTCTGTATCTGTCATTGAAGATAATTTTAATTAATTTTGATAATAAATTACAAAATTAGTGGATGATTAGAAAATGATAATCGATCACAAAAAAAGGAAAAAGGAAACAACAACGATAAACAAACCGGATATTCAAAATTTTGGACCCAAATTTCGAATAATAAATTTAAATAATGTCTTCGATTTCGTCGCGCAACTCTCAAGGTCCTTGCAACGAACAGCTTACTAAGAACTTGGATGGGGGTAACTACTTAGGAACAGCAGGTACTGTAAGGCCTTAGTTTAGTATAAGTTAGCCAATTGTAGCTGAAGGTGAGCCGAAGACTCCTTTTTCAATATTTACTGCACCATGTAGGAGAGGGCGTTACTCCTTTCACTGAATTGTTCCACTTACCTTATAAACCTGAGTTCTGTACCTTATAAACCTGAATGTTAAACAAGGAGGCATCAAGTATTATTTTTTGAGATTTTGGTATGAGTCGACCAGGGATTTAACCCCAGTCTCCCAGCCCAGTGGTGAACACTAACCAATATGGCATTGGGCCTTTGTAAATTCCATGAATTTGCTTACTGCCATTGAAATTGGTAGCACATGATCTCTTGGGAAATCAAGCCGAATTTAGAACTCTATTTTTGCATCATAATTGATATTTTAAGCTTGGTTAAGTCTGGCACAAGGCCAAAATAGGAAATCCTCAAATGAGAATCAAACTCACTCATGTAAGAATTTTTTTGTGATATAAACATGCTAACCATTACACCACAGCAAAGCACCCTTTTCATTCATAATTCTGACTTTATTCTTCATTTGACAGTCTTTGAGCCGGTTTAGAACAACCAAGGCTAAAGAACCTAGTCTGCCCTACTATTTACCCATAGCTGGAGGGAGAATAATTGGATTCATACCTTTCCCAAGAGTATTAGTGCTATGTGAAATGTAATCAGTCTCGTCCAGGATTTGAACTCGTGTCACCGTGTCCATTTCCTACGACGATAACCATTACACCACGGGCACCTCCACCTTCTGTAGCTTTTTATGAACCTTAGCTTAGTATGGCACAAGGCTACAAGTATGGGACAAATAGTAAAGATTGACCTTTGTCTGCCGAAGCAGTTACTGAGCGCTACATGGCACAAAAATCATTACCTTCTTTGTCTGCCTAAGATTCTGCTATTAACCATGAGGTGGCATGGCCAAAGTAGTATATAAACGTAAGCGTACAAAGCTTCGTTCACTCATTAAGTGTCACAATGCCTTGAACATGCCAGACTTTGATCCTCAGAGACAAAGCAGCTTTTTACCCCCAACAAAACTTGTATAGTATTGAACACAACACAATAGAGTAATACACTTTTTAAAAATGTAAGTTTTCATTCAAAACTTCGATTTCTCTTACATGTACATAAATACTTTTCAACCGACGCTAAGTACATTTCTTCACACACTCTCATCATGTACAACTTTTTTATCTCATCGTCATTCTTGTAGCCATTCTATTGAGTTTGCATAGGCAATAAAGTATGTTGTTGCTAATTTGTGGTGAATTGTTCCCGCATTCAATCTATGGGAGAAACAATATTCAATCAACATTTCTCTCCAAGCGGCCCGTATTTATGGCATTTGAATACGACAAACGGACAAGGCAAACCTTCAATCGTCCTGCAACAAGATCAAAATCAATTCAGTCATTATGGTTTGTTAAGTTAACCTGTACCATTATAAATTTATTGATAATATTTCCTAAAGAATCAGTTAAAACAAATGGCGTTTTTAATCGAAGATTTGTACAGAATCAGATTTGAATAACAAATTCTGTATTTGATTGACTGAAAATTATATGTTATACAATTGTTAGTAAATAATTTGTAATGAATTTCAGCAGCCAAACATAAATCATTCAATTTTTCATCTTTTTGATACGTGTTTCTATGGTCAATTGTTTTTACTGTGTTTTTTTTTCTTTTTATCATAAAGCTCTACAATAAACCATTTTCTATGCATTTTCTAAATTACTGTCAATGTTCAGATTTTAAATTCCCCCCCTCGTAACAGCGTAAAATGTAAGGAAATATGTCTGCCATATTGTTTTGTCTAGTAAAAAGGGTTGACAAAATGTTATGTAATATTTTTGTTGAACAAAAATGACAGGAAACATTGACAAGTCGTTTGAAGAGCACTTAAGACTCTTGAGTGTCGACTTTTGAAGAAAAAGTTTGTAGTAAAAAAAAAAAAAGTAAATCATGATAATGAGGGTCAAAAGAATTCAAATAAAGAATTCAAATAAAGAGAAAAAAAGCGTCTTTTTTTTCTGAGGATAATAAATATTCACAGATATTTATTAAACGTCCCAATGTTTCGTTCATACACTCCTGGTAATTATCATTGACACCCATTAAATTTCAATACATATATATTTACCAACTCTTCTGCACGGACAGGATGTGACACAAGGTCAATTTTTAAGCAGAGTTTAACAAGTTTAATTCAGAGTTTCCGTTCTCCTATACTGGTTGCCTAACCAAGGCGGAAGAACATAGTCTGACTTACTATTCAGTCATAGCTAGATGGAGAATAATTGGATTAATACCTTTCCGAAGGGTATTAGTGCAATGTGAAATGTAATCAGTCTCGTCGATGATTTGAACTCGTGTCGCCGTGTCCATTTCTTACAACGGTAACCATTACACCACGGGTACCTCTAATTTCAATACACAATGAAGAATATCTCCAGACAAAAAACAAAAAAACAATCAATCAAGGGAAGCAGCTTTGGTCTATTGACGACTAATAGTTGATAAAGGAGGTGCTCGTGGTGTAATGGCTATCGTCGTAGGAAATGGACACGGCGATACGAGTTCAAAACCTAGACGCGACTGATTGCATTTCACATCGCACTAATACCCTTGGGAAAGGTATGAATCCAATTATTCTCTCTCCAGCTATGAGTAAATAGTAGGGTAGACTGGATTCTTCAGCCTTGGTGAGGCAACTAGTCTAGGAGAAGGAAAACTCTGAATTCAAACCTGTTAAATTGACCTTGTATCATATCCTGCCCGAGCAGAGGGGTTGGGTAAATATGGATAAAGAACAGCAAACGATAAACAAGGATATACAATTTCATTTTCCGTTTATTTCTGATATAGCAAAATATGAAAGGGTGCCAATAATAGTGACCAGGACTGTACGTTAATAACTGCATGGCATCTACAATTGGATATAAAAAACAGCAAAAAAAGGATAAGTTATACTTTTATCTTGTGTTGTATATTGACCTCCGACCCGGCCAAGCTGTCAAAATAAGAAAGGCACCTGTGTAAATAACAGGTGCATCCGGTCAAGGAATATCCCGATATAACCTTGACCGTGGACGGGTTGAATTGAGTGCGATTTGTGACACCCACAAGAAGGTGGGTGTCAAACAATTATATAACCTGGGTGAAGACAGGAAGTCAGTCAGTTGGAGTTAAGATGCAGTAGAGAGAACCAGCACCCAGCAGAGGGGGCCCTCAGAACCCCCGATTGAGCTGTTGGAGTTAGAGAGAAGATGCTGGAATGAGGACCATGTCCCAGAGAGGCTGGGCCCCAAGGCCCCCGGTTGAGCATCCCAGGAGAACCGGAAAGAAACGCTGTTGTGCCATAAGAGTGGGGGTCAATATGTTGCAGTTCTGTTCAGTCTCCAACTCACCTCTCACCTTTAGTAACCCTTTCAAACCCTTTCAAATAAAGTGAGAGGTATATTTTTTCTAAAAGACTGTGTCGGCTCGTCTTCATTGTGTCGTTATGATTCTGCATGCATCTGCATATGAGTATGCAACACTTGAAGAATATTAGATAAAAATGAATGTTTATAGGAGCAAGTAGTTTTCAAAGAAAATGCTTATGGGAAAACATTTCCAAGTATAGTTGTTTTTACTAACCAGAACTTTTGAGATAAAATAACATTACAAAATATTTTTGCAATAAACTTAATATGATCCTTAATATGACATTATTTAGAGAGAATATTGCTTCTTTAAATAATGTCATGATATTGCTAACGAGGGCGAATAGAGACCGTATGATTCACTGAAATTAAATGAAATTTTTGCCATCTCTTCTGTCACAACACTAATATTTTCAGACGTAAAAAAATCCCACTTCAATTAAAACCTAAACTTCTCGGTAGGGCACTGGGACAAGTGGTTAAGTGGACTAAGGTTCCTCTAGCAAAATAATAGGGTAGGAAATCGTGGGTGCGCACACTCAAACGCGTGTGTATTTGATTGCAGGCTCAGACGTGTACAAAAATCCACACAAACATACGAAGTCTATTCAGAAAGAATCCAGCCATTTAATATTAAGGAAAACTTAGCCTACCTCGGGCAGTGACTCCTTTATCCTCTTCAAAGTATTCCCCCTGGTACCTCACACACATCCCAGCGTCTTTTTCATTTTTCAAACTTATGCAAAATCCTCATTTCGGTGTAGTTTTAGCAAAAGCTAGAAGTTGCAGGGAATCAAATATCGATCGAATGGGTGAGGACAGGCTTAACTGCCTGGTTGATGTGATGTTTTTCCAAAGTACTCGGCTTGAGATGACAAGAATCTGCTCGCTTGGTCATTGTAAATGCGACGCTGACACAAGTTCATTCAATAGTGTCGGACTCCCGACTGAATAAACATACAGGAGAGTGTATGTTTACGCATGCGCAGCCAGGACTACTTTCATTTATTAAGTAGTTACGTCAAAGCCGCGCAATTGGTTCGCAAGATATTCAAAATGGCTTAAGTTTCGGACAGATCTCGGAATTGTTAGTAAATAGTTGTCAGTAATTCTTACAGGCTATTGCTTTTGTAAAGAATTAGATAATTACTGGATGTCTCACACATGACCTTGTGTCAGATTGATCTAATATTGCTAAATCCTTATTTAAAACTTAAAGGGAAATTTGCGTATATGTATTTCCGTGCATTATGTATATAATTATATTAAAGTGTGTTTATATCGATGTAGTTTGTACATTTGGTTGGATTTACAGTATTTTAGCTTTTGTTGCGTTATTTAATGTCGAAGTCGATCTTTTTCAAGCAGTTATATGGTTTCCAATAATAATCATTTGTAAGTCATTATTGCTTCAAATAACTATTCTCAATACTAACAATTTATACATAATTATATGACATACAAAATCAGATAGATAAGATTAGAGACTCGGTGGAAGATAGACAATCCAGGATAGCCTGGCAAACAATAAACGAAGTAAGTAGAAGGAAGAGCACAGCCAAAGCAAAATTGAAAGCTGCAAGCCAACAAGAAAGAGTAAAACTGTGGGAACAGCATTTCAAAAATCTACTAGGAAACCCACCGAAAATAACGGATGAACCGATCACCAGAATTATCAGTAAGCAATTAGATGTTAAACTAAGTCCTTTCACCAAAGAAGAACTCGACTCAGTTCTCAGAAGAATTAAAAATAGGAAAGCTGCAGGGCTAGACGAGATCCCCCCAGAAGTGTGGAAGACTAGACAATTCGACGATATACTGTTCCGGCAATGCAACGCAGTCTATAGTCAAAATAGGATAGAAAGATGGACGAAGGGATGCATCCTTCCTTTCCCTAAAAAAGGCGACCTCGGATTAGCCAAGAACTACCGAGGGATAACACTTACATCCATAGCAGCCAAAATCTACAATGCCCTACTACGAAACCGCATAGAACCCAAAATAGACAACATCCTTAGGAAAAACCAAAATGGCTTCCGGAGAAATAGATCCATAACCTCACAAATACTGACCATCCGTAGAATCCTTGAAGGCGTTCGGGCAAAAAACCTTCAGGCGACATTACTATTTGTCGACTTTACCAAGGCCTTCGATTCCATACACAGAGGGAAGATGGAGCAAATCCTACTAGCATACGGCCTACCAAAAGAAACCGTAGCAGCGATAATGATTCTTTACAGAAACACCAAAGTGAAAGTACGTTCACCAGATGGAGACACGGAATACTTCGACATTGTTGCAGGAGTACTACAAGGAGACACACTAGCCCCGTACCTCTTTATCATCTGTCTAGACTATGTGCTTAGGACTTCGATCGACAAAATCAGAGAAAATGGCTTCGAGCTGACTAAGAGAAGAAGCAAAAGGTACCCCGCAAAAACAATCACGGACGCCGACTACGCTGATGACTTGGCGTTACTGGCGAATACGCCTAATCAAGCAGAGACACTACTGCATAGTCTGGAACGAGCCGCAGCTGACGTTGGCCTCCATGTCAATGCACACACAAAACTGAATATATGTGTTACAACCAAACGGACAACATTGCCACACCAGACGGAGCCTCTCTGAAACTAGTAGACAAATTCACCTACCTAGGAAGTAGCGTCTCATCAACCGAAAAAGACATCGACACACGACTGACGAAGGCATGGACAGCTATCGATAGGCTCTCGATCATATGGAAGTCGGACCTAACCGATAAAATGAAACGCAGTTTCTTCCAGGCAGCGGTTGTGTCGATACTGCTATATAGATGCACCACATGGACGCTAACTAAGCGGCTGGAGAGGAAACTAGACGGAAATTACACAAGAATGTTGAGAGCAGTATTGAACAAGTCCTGGCGAAAACACCCCACGAGACACCAACTATACGGACACTTGCCCCCCATCACGAAAACTATACAAGTTAGACGAACCAGACACGCGAGACACTGCTGGAGAAGCAAGGACGAGCTCATAAGCGATGTACTCCTGTGGACCCCCACATATGGATGTGCAAAAGCAGGACGACCAGCACGAACTTACATACAGCAACTATGTGAGGACACAGGATGTAACCCTGAAGACCTGCCGGAGGCGATGAATGATAGGGAGAAGTGGCGAGAGAGGGTCAGGGATATCCGTGCTGGCGGCGCGACATGATGATGATGATGATGATATGGTTTCAAGTTACTATTCCTTTTTCATAATAGTCATTTATTTGCAAATGATGTTTTCAAGAATTCCAATCAAACACTAATAATTTGCAAACAGATATAGGGTATTTTAAGCAATTATGTTTTCTGGTAACAAATAATAATCCTTCATAGACAATTATAGCTTTAAGTAATAATTCATAATACAAATAATTTTCACACATCTTTATGATTTTAAATATCCCTATTTGATAGTAATAATTTTCAAACATATCTATTTGACCTATAGATGGAACCCTAACAGGTACTACAAAGTGGGGCTGGGAATAATTACAATGAAAGGGGATGCTGTTTAGCTCGTATTTGCAATAGGAAGAACGCACATTATTTTAGAAGATTTATCATCATTGTTACTATAAAAGTAGACTGGCTATTTAACTGACTTTCTACCCTGCCGATATATGATACAAAGGGTCGTTTTATAGTGGGGAGACATGCACAAATTAAGACTCATGTACGGCTAGACCAAAAAATGATTAGTCTCTTCAATATTCCCCATATTGGGATGCCTCAGACACCAACCTACGAACTCAGCTCTGCAAAGAAGGTACTGCCTGGGGAAAAGACTCCCTTTGATCAAGTAATTCTTAGTTTGACCAACGTGATTGTGGGTCTGTCTATAAAAGTAAACTGACCAGAGAACAACCGAAAGTTTTGTTATGTCTCTAAAGACGCGTATACTAATCTGATAAAATGATGCACAGAGAGAAAAGGCAAGTCCGTTCTCTCACAACAAAGGAGTATTTCACATTCCCCGAAGCTCTGTAACAGGAATTTCACCATCAGATGCAGTTTAGTCTTATCCAGGACACTTCTTTTTTGGGGTGGGGATGCAGTTAGCTCATTCTTGAAGCCCTGTTGACTGAACGGTATGTAGATATGTATGTAAACAAACGCATATATAATAGACAAAGGTAACTCAAAAAAATGTTAGTAGGTAATTTTAAAATGTTAAATTGATAAGCAATAAATTGAAGTCAATTATTTTTAATAATATTCCAAAGAGGATGGAAATTAACAAAGAAATATAGACAAATCCATAATCGACTTTTTTGCCCGTTTCATTACGAACAAGAATATTTTTCGGAATAATACTGGACATTGAATGGTTTGAGTGTTTGTCAATGGCCCGGGAGACCTGGGTGCAATCCCAGGTCGATTCATACCAAAGACTCATAAAATGGTACTTGATGTCTCCTTGCTTAACACTCAGCAATATAAGGTACGGATCAAGGGTAAAGTAGAGCAATCCAGCCAAAGGAGTAGCGCCCTCCTCTACACCTCGGTGTAGTAGCTTTTGAAAAGGGAGCCTTTTGGTCACCTTTGACTAAGGTCGTCAACTTTACTTTCTTACACCCTGAAATTATTTGAACGATATTTTGTATCGGCGTCCCGTATACATTTAAATACACCTCTAGGCATCTTTATGGAGATACATACAAAAACAAACTACCCAGTCGGCGAGGCTTAGAACATGCTGACTCTATCCCTTGAAGAGGGGTAAGACCCCTCCAAAGGTGTCCTACGTATGACATTAAACTGCATCTGAAGGTGAGACTCCGGTTCTGGAGAAATGGGGACTGTGGAGTACTCCGTTCATTGTCATTGTTACCAGGTCCACTCTGACTCGAAGAGATAGTACCTGTTAGGGTCCTATCTGCGGGTCAAATAGATCTGTTTAAAAATTATTCATATTCGGTAAGACTATGTTAAAAAAAAAACACTTAAGGAATAACTACACAAAAAACGTAAACATGGACCAACACTGAACGCGATTCCCTAATCTAAAGGCATGAAATAACCTAAGACGGGTTGATATGCCATTAAAATCAATCACGCAATCAATTTTTTGTCAAATTTGCTGCTGAATCAAAAGGAGATTTTTATTCATAAAATTTCAAGGTTTTATTGTGTTTTTAAACAGGGAAATTGGCAAATTGAATTTTTGGAAGTTATCTGGTCTCTACCCGTACTTGTTCCGGACCGAATGACCTTATCAGGTCTCTACCCGTACTTGTTCTGGACCGAATGACCTTATCTGGTCTCTACCCGTACTTGTTCTGGACCGAATGACCTTATCTGGTCTCTACCCGTACTTGTTCCGGACCGAATGACCTTATTTTCGTCCCTCAGAAACGACTTGTGCGGGAGTCCCCGTGGCGTAGTGTATAACGTGCTGGACTGCGACATCGCAGTAAGTGAGTTCGAACTTCAGTGGTGCTATTACGTTCACTTTCAGACTAATACCATTGGGCTGGAAAAGGTATGAACCCCCTTATCTCCGCACCCACAGCTATGGATTAACTAGTACCACTGCTGTTGTTCTACAAGGGTGGTGTTGGCAATGAATAACCTACGAAGGTTTATATGCCATGAAACGAAGAAACCAAACTACAACCGATTTGTCCATTTTATTGTATGTAATATACCAAATCATTCTCATAAGATGGATCATTTCCTCCTTTTTCTTACATATTTTGACTGTCTATTTTCTTTCTCTTTTTTTAATTTGCCATTATTTCTAGGTCCACTCTGACAATGGGTAGTAGTACCTGTTAGGGTTAGATCTATTACTCAAATAAATATTTAGAACTATTCGTATTCGATAGGACTGTGTGCAAAAATAAATAAATAAATAAATAAAAACGCCCCCAAACTCTTAAGAACAAGTAAACAAAAAAATGCAAGTATGAAAGTACAATGAACGCGATTCTTTAACCTCTCGGAATAAAATAAGCCTAGACGGGTTGACATGCCGTTAAAATCAACCGATCTTTACAAATCCTTGCTCTCTGAAAAATTTCGTGTCAGAATAAAGATATCTGGTTCATCTTTTTAAATAAAGAACGACTTGAGGATGATTTTAGTGAACGTTAAAAACGTATTAACTTTTATATTCAAGATAATAGTGGATGCTTTAAAAGTTGACCTTGAGATACGACTGAATATGTGTGTCGTGAATAAATTTGTTTAACTTTGTATTTTATCTGATAATGTCTTCTAAAAAGAAGTTGTCAAAAGTTTATTATGTACAAGAACATTATGAAATATCTCGCATAAACATTTTAAGAGAATTCATGATATTATTTGTTAGTGTCGACGTTCATCTTTTATGAGACATTATTCAGTGAATTTTATATTGGGAAAAATTTAATGAGTTGTCTCATATCCTCACGCAGAGCCTTTAATCCTCAATTACGTATTTTAACTAAAGATGATAGGTCAACATTAACTTTTAAAGTGGTATTTTTCCTTCTTCATAGAAAGTCGGCTGCTTTTGGTGTATAACAATTAAAACATAATGGCCAATCCGAATATGAGCACTGGTAAAAATTCATAAATTCTTTATTTCTTGTGCACCAGAATGCTCAAATAATAATATACTTTATACAAATCATAGCCAACAGCGTTTTGTTTAAGGAGAGGGCTGTCAAAAATTCACGGGCCCCCTCTGGATTATCTGGACCCTCGGACCGAAGTACTTCTTGTCCCTCTACATACATTTATTGATTATTACGGCTAATACCGTGAATAATAGGAATAAAAAACAATGTTTGGAAGTGTGATTCTGTGGATATAGGTATGCCAGAATAAATTATACGAAGATTCAACAAATGCTACACTCACGATGAAAGATTTAAGACATTTTTTATTGAGACTTAAAACATTCTGTTCAGTAAAACAAGTCTATCATGCATTTGAGCTGTTATGGAACCATTATAAGGCGTCAGTCATATCAAAGTTTGTTTAATATAATTAGTCTAGAATAAGAAGAATGCAGGAAGGTTAGAGAATTTAAAAAAAATAAATGCCAAATATTCTTGATAAGTTACCAGAATCAAATCATTTTGTTGGCTCAGTTCGATAGTGTCCAGTCCTCCTTGCTTTGTTTCCTTCCTTTGGACACACGCATATGTGCTGGCTTTTAGAAACAGCTCAACTAGCATCTGAATTTGAAGAAATTCAAATATTCAGAATTTATTAATTGCAAAATTTTGATTTTGTAACCAGGATGCTTCCCAAAATTATGCTCATTGATTAGAGTAGTGAACTGGTGACCGAGAGCTACTGGTTTCCGTTTGTTATCAGTATTATTGCAATAAAACTTCCGATTATCATGGGGTATGAATATAAACTTTTTCTGTTACAGGGAGACCCACGATTTTCCAGCATGAAGATTCATTCATATATCAGGTATCGCTTTGCCCGAACATCCATAATAGGAGAGCTGAGTAACCCCAGCGGCCAAGTCCAAGATATCACGTGGGACGTTATTTTACCCGAGTCAGCCTTTGTTTCCAATTTGAGCGTGTAAGTATTTTAAAAGTCTCTTTTTTATGGTGGGGGCGCTTATTTCGATGTTCTATTAATTTCAGCTTTGTTGCAACTCTTTTTCTTGTTGATGGCCCAAAGCAACCAGACGACCAACAAGAAAATGAAGCAAAAAATTAAAAAAATTGTGATCCATTTAGCAGTTTATATTTCACGCATGCGCTGAGACTTTTTTTTAGTCGATGACCAGTGAAAGAGGACATAAAAACTTCTTTTATTCGACACTTTACCAATTAAAGTTCTGTCAATCTTTTTGTTAAGTTACTGTTTTAAAGTTGCCATTGCGACTAAACTATTGTTATCGTCTGCTCATCAGAGAAAGAAGGTGTTTCCCAATAGAATAAAAGATTTAGTCTAAACTCACCGATTTATACTTCTGAAACTGTTAGAATGACAGGACTATTCAATGATTCTAACATCCTCACCAGTGTTCTTTTATCATGGGACTGTTCTACTTCAGCAGGTGTCTACGGTATTCAATAACCTTCAAGGAATTCTTTTTTTTCTTTTCCTTTTTGTCTAGAGGAACAAATTTATTTTGTTCTCCATTTAACTTTTTGTCTTATCTAGCGCTACTTTCTTAATTTCAAAAACTCATTGATATATTTTAAGGACGATTTTCCATTCTTCCGCTGAGACAATATACTGACTGGGTCAGAGGTTGAACAATTACTTTTGGGTAAATGTTCTAGCTTGGGTAAAAAATCAAAGTGATAGCATTGAAAGTAAACATAGACAGTATATATATATATATATATATATATATATATATATATATATATATATATATATATAAGACAGTATTTAATCCAGTAAATCCAGAGTTGGGAACAATTCCAAGCAGGACAATTAAGATATTCAAAAATAGAATATTAGAATTAAGTAATTCCGGTCAAGAGCTCAATTCAAATAAAATCCTCAGAGCAAATTATTTAAAAAAAAACAACAACTGGTCATATTGAGATAATGAATTTATTTCCATTCTGTTAAAAACATTGATATAAATCAATGTGCTAATAAATTAACAGAATGGAAATAAATCTATTATGTTAATGTGACCGATTGTTGGTTTTTTGAAAAAAAAATGTATATATATATATCTATATATATACTAGTACACTCCTTATCTACAAATGGCTTCAGGGTGTTACAATTATACATATTGGTTTGGTGTCTTTGCTAAATGGCATATCAACATTCGTGGGTTATTCAATTCCAAAGCCATCCTTGTAGAAGGACAGTAGTGGTACCAATTTAATTGGTTGAATGATTATTTAGTTTAATGGCATATCAACTCTTGATGGTTATTTAGGGCCAAGTCCTGCTCTGTCTCTCTCTCTCTCTCGTACACACACACACACGCACACACACACACGTATGTACGTGCTTGTGGTGTAATGATTACCGTCGTAGGAAATGGACACGGTGACACAAGTTCAAATCTGGACAATACCGATTGCATTTCACATTGCACTAATACTCTTGGGAAAGGTATGAATTGAATTGTTCTCCCTCCAGCTATGAGCAAATAGTAAGGGAGACTGTGTTCTTTCGTCTTGATTAAGCAATCAGTCAAGGAGAAGGAAAACTCTGAATTCAAACCTTTTAAACTCCGCTTAAAAATTGCCTTGTGTCACACCCCGCCCATGCTGAAGGCTTGGTAAAAACACACACACACACATACGCACACGCACACACACACACGCACACACACACACATAGATAGATTTGTAAGCGAATAGTTTGTAGTTAACTTTATTTTTAAACATGGCGGAGCTTATTTGTTTGTACATGTTTTAAATAGTTTTAAGTATTACCATTTAACATAAATAATTCTATTTATCAAGTATTCCTATTTAATACGAACAATTTGCATACGGCTGTATGGTTTCAAATAACAAATAATCATAATTCTTTGTAAATGATTGAACAGTTTTGATTGTCAATCTAATATCTAGTTTAGTAATTTATTAAGTTTTTTTTTAGATGTAGCACACGGCTGTATGAACCTAATGTCCCTCGAAGTCATTCAAGTAAGTTTGCTAGTGTAGGTTGCTCACCATTATACCATCAGGGGCGCTCTAAATGTGTAACATATTGAACCTCGACAGAGCCGTCAATCAAGAGATGTACCAGTGTAAATAAGCGAAACAGGTGCATCCGGTCGAAGATATCGGAATATCACCTTGACCTGTGGACGTGGTTGAATTCGGTGCAGATGCGTACGCCCACAGGAAGCAGGTGGGTGTCAAACAATTATATAACCAGGTGCCACAGACGGCTTGAGGCAGGCAGGCAGTCAGTCAGTCCGAGTCAGTTCGAGTTCAGTTCCAATCGCAGTTGGAGATAGGATGCCCGCAGAGTGAGAACCAGCTCCATACAGAGGGCTTGGGCCCTCAGCGACCCATGGTTGACCAGCCCAGCCAAGATGAAGAAGAAGTGCTGCTATGGTCACGAGAAGAACTTTGGGTCAATATGTAGCAGTCTGTCCCCGTCTCCAACTCACCTCTCGCACACAACCAACATCAACCCTTTCGAGAATAAAGTGTGAGAGGTATATTTTTATAAAGAAGCGTGTTCGTTCGTTCATTGAAGCCGGACGTTATTGTTGACTATGTTTCTGCATATAGTTGTATATGTATACGTATAGTTATATGTGGCTATACAACAAATGTCTATCGTTTAATGTCATACTCAGGTCACTAAATGGTTTTAAGTATTGCCATCAAACACTAATAAATCGAGCCGAAATTATTCGTTCGTTTGTACATAGTTAAATAGTTCCAAGTATTGCTATCTCAGTACAACTGAGCCTCAGCTACCACTTTCTAGTACCTTTAAGATAAAAATAGGTTTTGGTATTTGTTCGCCACGAGAGCAAGTTTAAGAAAACGTTCGGAACAAGCATATAGGTTCTAGGACTTGACATGACCAGCCGATTAATCGGATCAGGCCACTCCGAACTCTCGTCTGGCCCAGTTAGGGCTAAAGTTGAGGGTTACAACTCATTTGACTTAGTCAAGGACTGCTCAGCCACAAGGATCCCGTCCTCAAATATTACGGGTCACCGACCACGGCCAGCTGATGCCCTCATTGGGAGGATCTTACCCTTCCGCAGAGGTGCAGTCGGTGTATTCTACAGCCCCAGCCGATAGGGCGGAGTTCTATTTAACCCATAGCTGGTTGGATAAGGGGGTTCATACCTTTCCTAAGGGTATTAGTCCGAAAATGAACGTAATAGCGCGACTGGAGTTCGAACTCACTAGTCCAGCACGTTCGGCACTACGCTACGCGGACTCTTCCTATATGTGTGTGTGTGCATGCGCGCGCACGCGTGTGTGTGTGTGTGTGTGTGCAAAAACTTACACATACATATTTTAAAATATTTGATTAGTGACTATTCATATAAATATATATTGTCAGATAAGTAATCACACACGCACACACACAAGTATATATATGAGCTTTTCCATTAAAAAATTTCAAGACAATAATTGATGTATGTGCGTGTTTGTATTCGTGTTGGATAGTGCATGCAAACACGCACATGAATACACGCATATAACTTTTAATTTCTGTAGTTATTTTGACATACGTGTCTAAGATAAATCACCAATATGTCTACTATTTATTTGTTTCTTTTACTGACCATAATCGTTGAGGCTTGTTTTTTACTTATTACTTTTCCTGATTTAATTTTATTATGACAAAATATCATAACTTTGAAAACTCATAATTTTTCAGGAATTCCCAAAATTTTGGAAAACTCTACTGAAAAAAAAAATCCAATTTAAAATCCTAAAAACCGTTCCGGTTGCATTAACCTAACAATCATTATCAATAATACTAAATCAAAACAAAATAAATTTATTTCACTTTTCATGATGACACAGATTTCAAATTCTGTTCACTATTGAGCAATCACCCCTCTCTTAATTTTTATTTCATTAATCGCACCCACTTCCCCGAGTGGCCACCCACTTTGCTTATTGGAACGAAAATCAAAGTGATCTAATTTTACAGTTGTAAAACAGGTCTACAAGAGAAGGCAGACTGACTGAATCAATCAGCTGCGTTTAACTTCTGCGACTTGAGTCTATATTTATACAGGACACAAACGTTCACTTGCAAGCCGGTTTCCCGCCTTGCCGTTATTCTGATAGATAATCTTGAATAAATATTTTCCGCTGTCGTGTTATCATTACGAAATCAAAAGAATGATCAAGCGAAAGAGAGAAAGATGTAGAAGATTATGGTTACAATGACTGAAACAAAATAGAGGTAAAAAAAAAATCTAACAATTATAGGCACTTTATACGCTAAAAACGATTACGGTGGTTATTTAATTTTTTTTTCATATTCTGTTTTTTGTCTTATCTATTCTTTTCTTTTCTCGTAAAATCATTTACCAATTCTTTAACTTTTGTTTTTTACACGTTTCAATGTAATCTTAAACCTAAAGCCTAAAGACAGCACCCTACTCCAAAATTAATCTTCTATCTTATGTGTGTGTGTGTGTGTGTGTGTGTGTGTGTGTGTGTGTGTGTGTGTGTGTGTGTGTGTGTGTATTAGAACTTACCGTTTCCTAGGAGGACAGAATCAAAGAAGTCAACGAGAGAAAAGAGATAAGATATTGCAGATACTGGAGCAATGTAGAGGTCGGTGAGGTTGGAGGCCAGAGTTTCACTCATTATTCATTACAGTGGGCACTTGAACTCTTTGGAGTGAGAAAACAACATTATGATTTACTTTAGAAATAGCTTTTCTTTAAGAAAATGAATTAAATAACATTATAGAGATTTTATTCAAATCTTTTTTAACATAGCTGTGTAATTTTCAAATCTTTCCAATCAAGCAAAAAAATACATTCTTTGTTTTTATCACCTTCTTTTTCTTTCTTTCCGCCCAGCCTCTCCCCTCCCGTGCTCTTTGTCTCTCCCTACCGGTCTTTCTCTACTCACCCTCTCTTTCTCATAGGTTTAATCTGAAACTTCAAACATCTTTTGCTCTTCCCTCCTCGTGTAACTTTACTATATGCAAACTTTTCTAATCTAACTCTAACCTTAACCTCATATAACTTTAAACCACTCACACACTCTTTAATTCACTCACTCACTCTCTTTTTCATACACCCACTCTTTCTTTAACTAATTCCCTTTTCAAACTGGCAGTATATCTGTAACCCAATTTTAGTCTCTTCTTCATTGCTATCCACCTTTTTATTTTTGCTTTTTTTCTATTTCACTTGGAACAATCCATCATAACTTTTAGGTTATGACAAGAGCCTGACTAAATAGACAACATATAAGGGAATTATAATATAATATAATATGATATGATATAATACAATATAAAATAAAATAATATAATATAATATAATATGATGCTTCGGCCCCGAAACCATGCCTGAACCCAGAGGCATCATCTGATGAAGGCTTTGTTAGAAGCAATGCTGTTGTATAAACATCAGTTATTGTATGATACCTACCTAATATAATATAATAAAATATGTGTGCAAAATTTCCCAGTGTCCGTTTTTTGAAAATCAGAGACTCAACACACATTAGAAAACAGTTTTTAAAATTTTTAAAAAGCTAGACAATTTTTCCGGAACCAGCACCCGACAAAACAGCTGCCGTACAGCTATTTTTACCTCCCATCTCACAAACTATCTGAGCAAGACTATTGGAGAAGAACGAACTCATAAACGACGATCTCTCATGGACTCTTACACATGGATAAACCAGTATTTTCCGACCAGCAAAAACTTAAATTCATCGTTTCTGTGCGGACATCGAATGCCGCCTAGAGGATATGTTAATGTAATCCATGCCGCATACTTTGGTGATGATGATTTGTGGTTTTCAAATTCTTGAGACCTTTATCATTAAACTAAGTAACCAAAAGCTGAATAATAATCTGTAATGAATAGAAGTTTTGTAGGAAGGAAGCTGGGTTTATTTATACTGTTATGATGGATGTTGAGAAACAAAGTCTTCTTTTTTTAAGTTGCAGTAAACTTTTTTTTTTATTCGTACGCATTTTCTCATGTGATCCACATAAAAGTTGTTGATAGATTTCTTCATATCTGATTAGATAAAAGGAAGTTGCTAAATGAAATAAAATCCAAGTATTTTGTGGCTCAAATTCTACTGAGACAACATTTTGATTCTAATTTGAGTTGAAAGTTGAAATTTGTTTACCAATTTTGGTAAAGACACAAAATAATGCATCCATTTCCAATTACCGTAATTATTCGTGTAACGCGCACTCAACTTTCGGCAATGAAATTCCGGAAAAAAAAAAAAGATTCCTATATAATACGCATTTACTTTTTCGAATTTGTAGCTGCTAAATTAATTAATAAACTTAACATTTGTTCAACTTTTTATCTGGTTTGTATTTACTTAAAAATAAAAATTTATATCGTCTAAAACTGTGGAAACAGCACTTCGAAAACTTACTTGGAAACCCACCAAAAATAACGCATGAACCAATCACCAGAATAATTAGCAAACAATTAGACATTAAACTAGGACCGTTCACACAAGAAGAACTCGACTCGGTTCTCAGAAAAATTAAAAATAGGAAAGCTGCAGGGCTGGACGAAATTCCCCCGGAAGTATAGAAGACCAGACAATTCGACGACATACTGCTCCGACACTGCAACGCAGTACACAATCAAAATCCGATAGATAGATGGATGAAGGGATGCATACTCCCCTTCCCTAAAAAGGGGGACCTCGGATTAGCCAAAAACTACCGAGGCATAACACTTACATCCATAGCTGCCAAAATCTACAATGCCCTACTACGAAACCGAATAGAACCCGAAATCGACAACATACTTAGATAAAACCAAAATGGCTTCCGAAGAAATAGATCCACGACCTCACAAATATTAACCATCCGCAGAATCCTTGAAGGTGTACGGGCAAAGAACCTACAAGCGACATTAATATTTGTCGACTTTACCAAGGCTTTCGACTCCATTCACAGAGGAAAGATGGAACAAATCCTACTAGCGTACGGCATACCTAAAGAAACCGTAGCGGCAATAACGATTCTCTATAGAAACACTAAAGTAAAAGTACGATCACCGGATGGAGACACAGAATACTTTGACATTGTAGCAGGAGTACTACAAGGGGACACGCTGGCCCCGTACCTCTTTATCATTTGTCTAGACTACGTACTTAGAACATCAATTGACAAAATCAAAGAGAATGGCTTCGAACTGACGAAGAAAAGAAGCAGAAGATACCCCGCAACAACAATTACCGATGCCGACTACGCCGATGACATAGCGATACTGGCAAATACACCTGACCAAGCCGAAACACTTCTGCATAGTTTGGAACGAGCAGCAGCAAGCATAGGCCTCTATGTTAATGCACACAAAAAGGAATATATGTGCTATAACCAAACGGGGGACATCTCCACTCTAGAAGGAACCCCACTTAAACTAGTAGACAAATTCACGTACCTAGGAAGCAGCGTCGAATCAACCGAAAAGGACATCGAAACGAGGTTAACGAAAGCATGGACAGCTATCAATAGGCTATCGATTATATGGAAATTAGACCTAACCGACAAAATGAAACGCAGTTTCTTCCAGGCAGCGGTCACATCGATACTGCTATATGGATGCACTACATGGACGCTAACAAAACGACTGGAGAAGAAGCTAGATGGCAATTACACAAGAATGCTGCGTGCAATCCTGAACAAGTCCTGGCAGCAACACCCCACAAGACACCAACTGTACGGCCACCTGC
This sequence comes from Sepioteuthis lessoniana, assembly GCA_963585895.1. Taxonomy (NCBI): domain Eukaryota; kingdom Metazoa; phylum Mollusca; class Cephalopoda; order Myopsida; family Loliginidae; genus Sepioteuthis; species Sepioteuthis lessoniana. The sequence goes on from OY757921.1 coordinate 93,609,339, forward strand.
CCCCTATCACGAAAACTATTCAAGTTAGACGAACCAGACATGCAGGACACTGCTGGAGAAGCAGAGATGAACTCATAAGAGATGTACTCTTATGGATCCCCACACATGGCCGCGCAAAAGCAGGACGACCAGCTCGAACGTACATTCAGCAGCTATGTGAGGATACAAGATGTTGTCCCGAAGACCTACCTAGGGCGATGAACGATAGGGAGGAGTGGCGAGAGAGGGTCAGGGATATCCGTGCTACCAGCGCGATATGATGATGATGATGATATAATGTTTCAAAATACAAAATTTACAATGAAATTCCGGAAAAAGACTCCTATATAATATGCATTGTAGCTGAAAGAACTTCGTATTTTTGTTTGGCGCATAAATTAATTTGACCGTTATGGTCGTCGCATATTTTCACCCAATGGGGATGACTTATCCTATTCAGCCTTGACCATTTTCCCGGACAACATAAAAATGGTGAAAGCCCGCCAAACTCTCTCTTCCTCAGAAACTTTCGAGCAGGACGGACGTACTTTCCACTCCCTTCATAGCAGCAGAATCACAACACCATGAGGAAAGCCGTCTAATTTATGAACTTTTTGAGTCTACCGTCTTAGACTAAGGGTTCCCAGTTGAACATAAATTAGATGTATGTAATCCGCCACTTACAGGAACACCTTTATGTCGCCTCTAACTTTTGCTATGTCTACAGCGACGCGCAATTCCGCTCAGACATTACGGCATCTTCGTTCCATCTTTATTTTCCAACAATATAGCGAGGAACTAACGTAACAACCCATTTATCGCTAAAGCATTTACTTTTTGGAATTTGTAGCTTAATATTTGTTCAACTTTTTACCCGGTTTGTATTTACTAAAAATAAGAATTTATATCGTCTACATAATGTTTCAAAATACAAAATTTACACAGTATTTATGGCAGAAGCAATGATATTTTCACACGAAAAATGTAAAACTCTTGGCGAAAATAAGTTCAAAATAGAAGCAACAAATTATAAGCACATTCGCATTCCCGAGGCCGTTTCTCAGTAGCGGTAAAAAGTAGAAGAGTTTGTACTTTGGATTTACTTTCGGTCATGCCATCTCGCATATGGCGATACACGTGGTAATTCACTAAGCTTTTTGCTTAGATGTAGCACAAGGCCGCATGAATTGGGTACCTAATAAGAATCGAACTCACTCGTATAGGTTTGCTAGTCTACCTTGCTAACCATTACACCACCCGAGGTGCCCAATATGGCGATATACGTGACCGGAAAAAATGTTGATATTTACTTCTCGTGTAGAATATGCGCACTAATTTTTGGGCAGAAAAATTTTGAAAAATAGTGCGTCTTACTCACAAATAATTACGATAAGGAATTTTTTTGTGTTGCTTTGATGATTGGCGGATTTTCGTAGAAAAATCAATGACATGTAATAATCAGGATTACTTGAAAGTATATGCCACTTTCAAAAAGAATGCACACAAACTCTCTCTCTCTCTCTCTCTCTCTCACACACACACACAACTGTATTTGTGTCCATTGATCAGACGGATAGGGGAAATTTCTAAGGTAGTGGAGTTACTAATGTGAGAGGAGAGTCAGTGTTCTTTTTCTCGTGATGAACTGTAACAAATTTGACATGGAAAATTATTAAAATCTATATTTCTTTCGTCATTTGTGGTCACCAGTTATTATAAGAAATAATAGCTTATAGGAAGAGAATATAGTATTTTGTATAATGTATTTATGTATTACAGAAAACTAAAAGGAATTTAATCTCTCTCTATGTTTCAGTTTAAGGAAAGTTCTCTACCTGAATATCTGGGACTGTTTTGTAGCCTCGTTCAAATTTATATCGAGTAATCTTTTTTTAGGTTAATTAGTAATAACACTCACTCGGTGACAAAAATTATAGCTAAACAATAAATAATAAGAAAATAAAAAAGATGTAATAAATGAAAGCTACCAATGTACAAATAATTTATTACTGAAAAGTTTTTTTGTTACCAATAAAATTTTCTTTTTATTAAACGAGAGCCGTATCAATTTCAAACCTGGAAGTTTTGCAGATGAGAAATAGGAAAAAGTTCTTTTTAGATTTTTTTTCTAAAGTTTTCGTTTGAAATCTGTGTGTGTGTGTGAGAGAGAGAGAGAGAGAGAAAGAGAGAGAGAGATTAGTTAAATATCCTGTTGAGACGATTTCTTATAAAATGATATAAACTGGAACAGTCTAGCCGAAACTTGCTATTTCACTGACAAAGAATCGGTCGTAAAAGTTGTTTAGTTTAGAGGAATTCAAAATCCGCTTCTGGTTGGGGGGGGTCTTTGAGATTTGCTTCTATTGTATAAAGGTTTGTATTTAGCCAGAAAGTGTTCGTGTTTAGTTAATTTGTTTGCTGTTGGTTGGTTGATGCGTACAAATAAAAGGCTTGTCAAGTGTAACAGTATGTGGCGGGGTGGGGGATGGAAGCGTGCCAAATTGAATTTTAGTCGCTGTCGAATCGGTTCTTCGAAAGAGTTTTGGTCGTGATCCTTAATTTTTTTTTATTAATTGCATTTATTTGTTATTTTTTAAACGCGAGATTAAAACTTCCGGTTTCCTCTCTTAAGTTTGGTTTTGATAGATGTACTGAAATTTGTATCTTCTTTGATATAGTGCGTGTATATTGATTATAAAACTTTTTATCTTATCTAGTTATTTTAGCCTTCGTAATACATCATAGGAAAATACACATCAACAAAAAAAACAAATGAACGCCGGGTATACATTCAAGTAACAAACATATATTTGCCAACAACACGATGAGAGTACACGCTGAAAGTGAATATATATATATATATACCTTTCTTTAAGAAAAAACCCAAGACCGGTTAATTTAGGATTATAAATTTATTTCCATCCTGTTTTTCAGTTTCTGGTGTAAACCAAAAACACGAAGAAAAATATAACAGGACTTCTTCAGATCCAATGGATAAATAAAACAGACTAGACACGTGGGGTGGAGTTGAAGATGGAAGAGATTAAGGAGTTACCTCCTCGTTTTATTGAATTTCCGTTTTTTTACCTATTTATTTTATTTTCAAATTTCGTCAGTTATAATTACGGTAATTTAACTTTTTTATTTATTTGTTTAATTTCCGTTGAATACTATATATATATATATATATATATATATATATATATATATATATATATATACCTAACCCCTCCTCATGAGCAAGGGGCAACACAAAGTTCATTTTTGAAGCGGACTTTAGCAGGTTTGAATTCGGAGGTTTCCTTTGAGAAATGTGCTCAATTCAAAGAATATGCTAGATTTAGGTTTTAAATTGCAACGACCAATATACGAAAAGTTAAAATTATCCGAATACTAGTCGCTATATAAAGTACAATTCTACCTAAATTACCAAGTAGATTTTATCTCCGGCTTGCCCAAGAAATCTAGCAGTAACTGTCAAGCTTGGCGAAGAGGGAGAGAAACGTATAAAAATAAAGGAGACAAAAAAGGGGGATGGGAATGCTAACTTTTACTACCTGAAAGAGAAGTGTGTCTATATTTCTTAAAAACAAAAACAAGTTCCCACAAAGTAATTCATTTCAAGAGAAATAAATCCAGTTTTGCATATTTTTCTTTATGCTTGTCGAAAACATTGAATTTGAGGTAACAAAAATAACATACATTCAATTAACGACAATATTATAACCAAAAAAAAAAAAAAAAAAAAAAAAAAAAAGAATTGGGTATAAAAAAATAACGACTGACTACTTGCACGAAGCAATGCCGTCAACCACCTCAAATTCAATGTTTTCGACAAGCATAGAGAAAAATATGCTAAGCTGGATTTTGTAAAGTTTATTTCTTTTTAGTTTTTCTTTTTAAGGAATATAGACACACTTCTTTTTTTTGGGTAGTAAAAGTTAGCATTCCCATTTTTTTGTCTCTTTTATTTTTATACGTTTCTCTCTCCCTTTACCAAGCCTGACAGTTACTGTAAGATTTCTTGGGCAAGCCAGAGATAAATTCCAACATTCATTCTCCTAGACTGGTTGCCATGAAGTTCAATCGACTGGGGCTGTAGAATACACCAACAGCATCTCTGCAGAGAGTGTCCTAGTTATGAAAACAAAACCATCTGATGGTGAGACTCCAGTCTTGAAGCTTTGAGAAATATGGAGCACCCCCCTTCATTGCTTTTGCTGTCAGGTCCGCTCTAATCTGGAGTGGTAGGAATTGATAGGGTCCTGTCAATAGGTCAAATAGAACTGTTTGACATTTAAATTGCATGAAAACCAATGACTTATGCTTAATTGAATTGTTAGAAATAAAACTACTTGATTATTTAAATGTGTGTAAACAAATGACAGATGTTTAATTGAAATGTTTGTGATACATATCAATACTTGCAACCATTTAACTGTACCAACAAATAAGTAATGTTGAATAGAATTATCAGTGTTAAATAAGTAGCAATACTCGAAACTCTTTAACTGTATACCTAAACTGAATTATTGGTATTACATATCAATACTTGCAACCATTTAACTGTACCAACAAATAAGTAATGTTGAATAGAAATATCAGTGTTAAATAAGTAGCAATACTCGAAACTCTTTAACTGTGGTTTTTCGAGTATTGCTACTTATTTTATCATTTTTCGTTTTATATATCTTGCCTTTCGGTTTAGTTAGGCTGAGAACCTTTCCACTTAGTGCATGGGTTAATTAGGTGCACACATTGAGTGCAGGTGTTCATGCGCGTGCGGGGCGGATGTTACAATCAGAGATGTCACAATAAAAACCCCAGATAGGAAATATGACCGGGGACGTGAATGACGTCATGCCCGGAAGCGACGAGCTGAGGATTTTGGGATTTGAAACAAAGCAGTTAGTTGAGATTTGGGCTTGGACGAACCAAGTCGATTTTCGGAGCTCGCCGAGGTGAGACCAGTTGGGGTTTACAAAATGTGCCGCACGTGGTGGGGTCAGATGGAAAAGTCAGCATAGAAAGAAATTCTCTCTCTCTCTCTCTCTCTCTCTCTCTCTCTCTCTCTCTCTCTCTCTCTCTCTCTCTCTCCTCATGTCGAAAAACCTTAAACTCAAAAAGGTAAATAAAAGTTTCGTACCTGAACCAATTTCGTGTTTTTCGGATTCCTATACGCGTATGAACATTATGAACGTTTTATGCATGTGAATATCTTGGTCCTATTTTTGGACGTGAATATACTACAATATCAATACTTGAAATCATTTGACTGTGTGCAAATGAATGAATAATGTTCAATAGAATGATTAGTATTACTTGTAACAACTTCACTGTATACAAACAAATGCTTGATATTGGACAGAATCATTAGTGTAAGATAGTAATAATTGGAACCATTTAACTGTGTAGAAACAATAGTAATACTAGTGTGAAAACAAGTCAGTTCTTACTCATTTAAAAATGAAATTACTAACAAACTATTTAATTACAAATCATATGTATATACATTTAAATGTATGCAAACAAATGATTAATAGTAAATAGAATTATTCGTGTTAGATAGAAATACTTGAAACCATTTAACTGGTGCAAAAAAAAAAAAAAGAAATGACCTCAGACTCGGTTAAAAATGTTATTAACAAAATGTGTTTACAAATCACACACACACACACACACACACACATATATATATATATATATAAAGAGAATGTAGCATTAGCACATCATTTAATCAGTTTTGGGCCTGACATATAGATAGCACCACTAATGAAAAATCCATATGATTTTTATAGATTACTAACCTTCAAATGGTACGTGTCAAAACTTAAGCCCAATCGGATACAAATCACAGTTATTCAAGTGAAGCTGTTGCAAATTTTCAAAACAATGGAGAAATCTGAATTTCGTGTGTTGATAAAGCATTGCTTTGTAATGGGGAAAATACTGTTCAAGCCAAGCAATGGCTTGATAAGTGTTATTCAGACTCTGCTCCGTCGAAAACAACGGTTAAGAGTTGGCAGACTGACTTTAAACTCGACCGTACAGACACAAATGGTGCTGAATGCTCAGGTCACTCGAATTCGGCAGTTGTCCCGGAAAACACTAAAAAGACTCCACAAATTCGCTTTGGCCAATCATAAATTGAAGTTACATGAGATAGCAAGGATTTGAAGATATCAGAAAGCAGTGTATTCATCATTTTGCATGAACATTTGTCAATGCGTTCAAAGTGGGTGCATGTTTGCTCACAGTCGATCAAAAACAATAACACGTCGACTATTCAGAGCGTTGTTTGCAACTGTTTCGATGCAACAAAAAGGAGTTTTTACATAAATATGTGAGAATGCATGAAACATGAATCCACCACTTCACTCCGGAGTCAAATTGGCAGTCAGCTGAGTGGATAGCAGCAGGTGAAAGCCGTCTAAAGCGACTAAAAACGAAACGTGAGCAGGCAAGGTTTTGGCCTCCGTATTTTGGGAGGCGCAAGGTACTTTGTTATTGGTTGTCTTGAGAAAGGAAGAACTATCAATAGCAAATATCATGTAGCATTATTGGTGCGTTTGAAGGAAGAAATCGCCAAAAAACTGCCATAAATGAAGAAGAAAAAAGTGCTCTTTCACCAAGACAATGCATCGTATCACAAGTCGATTGCAACGATGGCAAAACTATATGAATTACTCTTCGAACTGCTTTCGCACCCACCCTATTCTCCAGATCTAGCCTCCAGTGACTACTGGCTGTTTGCAGACCTCAAAAGAATGCTCCAGGGATAGAGATTTGGCTCCAATGAAGAAGTGGTATCAGAAACTGTGGAGTATTTTGAGGCTAAAGACAAATCGTCCAACAAAAAAGGCATCGAATTGTTAGAGAAGCGTTGGTATCAGTGTATTGTTGCATATTGACCCTCGGCCGAACTGTCAATTAAGAGATGCGCCTGTGTAAATAATAGGTGCATCCGGTCGAAGATATCAAGATATAACCTTGACCATGGGCGGGTTGAATTCGCTGCAATTGTGACGCCCACGGGAAGCAGGTGGGTGTCAAACAATTATATAACCCAGTGCCACAGAGAGTTCGGGTTAGTTGGAATAAGTTGTAGTTGAAGTTCGAGTTGCGGCTCGAGGCAGTGAGAACCAGCTCCCAGCAGAGGGCTGGGCCCTCAGGGCCCCGGTTGAGCAGTCAGCAGAATGAGAAAGAAGTGCTGCTAAAGACAGAGGAATTTTGGGTCAATATGTTGCAGTCTGTCCAGTCTCCAACTCACCTCTCACACACAACCCTTTCCAACCATTTCGTGTGTTCGTTCGTCATTATTGTTGATTTTGTTTCCGCATATATATGTATTGAGACTATGCAACAGTATCACCCTAAAAGGAAACTATGTTAATGAATAAAGTCGAATTTTGCCTAAAAGTTGTTGTTTTAGTAGTTAGTCCTAGGACTTATTGAGTGATGTGTTAAATAACTTACAATGGTTGATATGCCATAAAACCCAACCGGTTGCCATACTAAGGTTAGAGAGCCCAGTCTGCCTTACTATTTATCCGTAACTGGAGGAAGAATAGTTGGATTCATACCTTTGCCTAAGGGTATTAACGCTATATGAAATTTAAATAGCCTCGTCCAGGATTTGAACTCACGTCACCATATCCACTTCCAACGATGATAACCATTGGACCATGAACATCATATACATTAAAATCACAATAGACGTAGAAACGGATTTATATAAAAAAAAATACATACGATAAATAATTAATCAATGTAAAGCACTAAAGAAAGATTTGTAATGAATTAATTACTGATGACATACCAACGATGCAGAAAGAAATGAAACTACTACAACTAACAGTACTTCCTCGCGTTGTATACGGGTTTTAAGATGGCCACTGATGTTCATAGGCTGAATAATATAAACTTACAATAAACAAACGGAACTAAAACGAAAATGTAAACAAATTTGTACTCACATAAAAATATTTATCAACGAAACTCGACAGAAAAATTTCACAGAAAAATATCAACTTCATAAGATATTCATGATATAAAAGATACAGTTGGTAAAACATTTTTATTATTACAATTAGCGTTTGTAACAGTAGGTTCAGCGTACATTCTTGACACAAGACTAAAGAAAAAATTAACAGAGTTGTCGTCTTATTAAAATATTATTCACATTTAACCAAATATTACTTATCAGGTTTATATGTAGCTCTTCAAGAAGACGATGTAAAATCAACTACATAGTATCCGTTGTTAGTTCGAATTAAAAATCTACATCTGCAAAGTAAAATGACTGGGCGGGGGAAGAAGTTGCAAAAGTACTGAACTGAGACATCGTAGTTAGCGAGTTCGATCTCCAGTCACGCTATTACGTTCACTTTCGGACGAATATCTTTGGGAAAAGAATGAATCATCTTATTTCCTAGGTTAAATAGCAATACTACTGGTCTTCTACATAAATGACTTCAGCATTAAATAACACACGAAGGTTATTATGATATTAAACAAAGAAACCAAAGAAAAATTAGTTCAGTTAATGAACGCGAGATTTTATTTTTATTGCTAGCAATAAATTATTCCTAAAAAAAAAAAAGACTAAAAAAATTAATTAACTGACATAAAATTGAACTGTTTAAATTTTAAAAAAATTTATTGGCAAATCAATCAAAAATAAATTAAGCATTATATAGACAAGAAAAGTATACGGAAAAAAAAACGATAAGATCTAAACGGCTAAATTCAAAACGCTTTATAAATTAAAAAAAAGATGCCGGTTTTCTGTCAGTGTCATATTAAGAATAATTTATAGTTAATATCAGTAAATAATTAAAAAAAAAAACAAAAAACAACAAATGAATGAATAAATAAATAAATACACAGTCATCTATCACTTATATCTATATAAAAAGCACCTTTGATACTCGTAGAATTTAGATTTGTGAACAGAAATTGTGTTAAGTTATTTAAAAGCTAAGTTCCAGAATTTACCAAATTTATTCTTTGATGATAAGATTTTAAAACATTTAAATCTATTAATGAATTTTAATGAAAAACGAATATAAATCCTAAAAAAATTTCAATCTATCTTTTCCCAACCAAAATCTATCAATAAAGAGTATTTATCAAAAAAAAAAAAAAATTGCAAAATAAAAATTGTGTCGGTTTTATGGCAGTTGTGCAATTCAGAGCGAATTTTCTATCTCTCCTTGTTAAGGAAAATAATACACCGATTTAAATTTTGCGGATAATTATCTTTCTCTGACAATAATAATTATCTAACTGGAAATATGTTTAATCTAAATTTTTTTGGAGGGAGGTGTAGGTGTCTTTAGATTTAATAAGGGGATTGGTAGACTTTTAAAAATATTTTCGGAAATTTTTCTTAAAATATACTATATAGTGATCGTAATCAATTTGCTCTAGACTATTTCTTGCGTACTGAATTCGATCCTCATTTGGCGCCTTGTTCTTTTGGTTCCATGCCAGTATAAGCTAAGCTTTTTTTTCACCCGAATTTTTTCATTACCGCTAAAAACTAAGCCATAACTTACCAATTTTTTGGTCCCAAATAAATAATCGACCTATACAAGTGACATAAAGAAATTATTGATTTTTAAAAAAATAGTTGTCAACCTATTTACAAGATCAACTTATATACAAGTCCATACGATAAAGTAAAAAAAACAAAACAAAACAGTTATTCATTTTAACAAAGTTTTGAACAATGCTACGTCTATTGTCTTTTCTTCTTAAATGTTATAAAGAAGCTGAAAGACATCAAAAATGCCGATTGTTATTCACCAATGTGTGTGTGTGTGTGTGTGTGTGTGTGTGTACGATTCACTGTCTATCCACTGGCCTTCCGAACTGGACAAAACACAGAGCAAAAGAAACTGATCTTACAAAATATGTTTAATGCATATTTGTTCATGTGCAAAAATAAGGTCTCCTTGCCGACTCCGCACGCCAACAGTTTTGAAGCATTCCGATTGACGCCAATGACAGATGGAAAGATTTTCCACTCGCTGACCCGGGACTGTGAGATTTTTTTTCTTTTTCGGATGTAAATCCTAAATTGAAATTGCATACAGCAAAACTTCTGTATTCGGATGTACGGATGCCTGGAGATGAAAGCCATCTTCAACCGATGGCGATTTAAACTTCTATTTATTTTGTGATAAGCAGACATTCATTTCACTCGATGAAAACGAAGAAGCTATGGGGACTTATGGAGGCTTATGGGGATTTATGGGGACTTCAGTGATTTTTTTCGTTCTTTCTTGACGTGTATATACTCACTCTCCCTCGAGTATTTGTTTGTAGCGATATATAAATATTCATGAAACATAGCTAAGTTTGACACAAGGTCATATGGGAGAGGAAAGAGAGTTTAGGTAGATTGCGTTATGTCAAACTTCTAAATATGCACAGAGCATACTCACCTTGAAAATCAGAACTGGAATCCAGGCTAATACACCTGCGTATGTGAAAAATACAGTTACAAGGCTGGCTCAGGAATTTATTAAGTTTTGCTTGATGTGGTACCTAATTAAATGAAAGATTATAATTGGTGGGGAGATATTTTTGCACAAATTTTTCATATCAGGAGTTATTATTTTTCTCTTTGAAAATTTCCAAACTACGACTAGCAAGTAGCCTTCACTCGAGTTCGAGTGACAGCAAGTCTCCAAAGCTCTTCAAGACTCTTCTTATTTCTAGCTGGTGTCAGCAGAGTTGTTATTTGGACAATCTCAATTCTCAATAATCCACTTAACTGAAGTCCTTGTGTCCGATATACGAAAGTTTAACGAACTTCATACGGCTCCGGTTCATATGCTAGAATTTTAGTAGAGACAATTTTAATGTCAACTCACTAGTGAGTTTGAAAGAGAGTTAGACATGTCTTTGAAATTTGACGCCAACGTCGAGGAAGCTAGTGATTGATTATTTTGAAAAGATGTACCGATTAATTATATGTCATTCATGTCTTTTAGAGAGTGGGGTCTATCACAGGAGACAACTCACTTACCTTCGTGTACAAACAAATAAAATCCTGCTTATCAAAAAATTTACCTACTGAGTATTCGTTTAGAAATCTTAGGTTGAACGTATATACATATACACAGAATTTGGAGTTAAATAACCTACAAAGGTTGATATACCATAAAACCCAACCAACCAAACAACCAATCGTCCTCCGATTTCCAATTCGTTCAGCCCTCTAACTAAGCTTTTAGGGATCGTTCCAAGTGCACCAATTACAATTGGTATCACCGACACCTACATGTTCCATAGCCTTTTTACTTTTTTGGCAAGATCTAGATATTTGTCTCTTTTTTCGTTTTTTTTTTTAATTATCATTTTCACTCTATGGTCGGCCGTTCTCTTTTTTTCCTTCTTTTTTTTTTTTTTTTGCTAACTGTCAGTAGGTCTGGTCTTCTAGTTGGGATTAGGTGATTTGTTTGTATTCCCAGAGAATTTTGTGCAACTCATTGTCGAGGACAGGTTCTGGTTTGTGCCTATACCATCTGGCAGTATAATCAAATTTCTATTATTATTTTACTTATTTGAGAGTTTTTCCACATCAGAGTTTGCTGATGGTTTTCCACTGGAGTCTGAGTGACAGCAAGTCTCCTCAAGTATCCAGAACTCTTCGAAGTATTCTGGCCGATCTCAACAATGCTGTAGTTTGGATGGCCTCCACTCTTCTTCTTATTTCCAAGGCCTCCAGTTCCTGCACTAATACTTTGGTGACTGTACCGAGTGCGCCAATTACAATTGGTATCACCGCCACTTTCATGTTCCATAGTTTTTTTTTTTCAGTTCTCTTGCAAGGTCTAAGTATTTATCTCTCTTTTCACTTTCCTTCAGTTTTATCCTGTGGTCAGCTGGAACGGCCAAATCCACTATTCAGTATGTTCTCTCTTTTTTTTTTTTTTGTTGAATCCTTACAAGTTTATCATAGCGGCTCTAGCTGATAGTTTTTCACTGGAGTCTGCTCGGGTCTACCGAACTTTTCTAATTATCCTAGACGATTTTAGTAGTGCTGTGGTCTGGATGGTTTCACTTCTTCCTCTAATCACCAGTTCTTCGAGTTTCTTTTCCAGGTTCTTGGAGATTGTTCCAATGGCTCCGACTATGATTGGTATCACTATCATTTTCATGTTCCACAGCTTTTTTAAACTCTCTGGTAAGGTTCACTTATTTGTCAAGTTTTTCGCTTTCTTTCACCTTTACTTTCACTCTGTTGTCTCAGTTCAGTTGTCTGGGCTGTAGAATACACTGACTGCATTTCTGCAGAGGAGTAACCTCCCCAACGAGTGTCCAAGATGTGACACTAAATCATCTGATGATGAGGCTTTAATCCCCAATGAGGAGTACTCAATCATTGCCATTACACCTAGGTTCACACTGATCTGGAGTGTTAGTACCTGTCCCATCTATGTGTCAAAGAGAACTATTTAATCATTTACTATACCTTAAACTATTTAACCATGGGCAAATCGAACTATTAGTGTTAAATAGCAATACTTTAAGCCATTTAACTCTGTGCAAGCAATAAATAGCAATACATGGAACCATTTAACAGTGTGCAAACAAATGATTAATATGAAATAAAGTCAATGTTGACTAACAATACTTGAAACCATTGGACTGTGTGCAAACAAATGAGCTCTGGCTCTTTTAAAAATGTTACCAACAAGGTAGTCGTTTAGAAATTATATATATATATATATATATATATATATATATATATATATATATATATATATATATATATATAAAAACAGGAGAAACCATTTAACAGTATGCAAAAAGAACTATTAGAATTAAATAACAATACTTGAAATCATTTAACTATGTGCAAATAAGTGCAATCTGGCTCTTTTAAAATGTTAAATGTTACCTACAAACTATTCACTTAAAAATCACATGTGTAAAATATTGACCCTCGACCAAGCCGTCTATCAAGAGATGCACCTGTGTAAATAAGCGGAAGAACAGCGAAACAGGTTCATCCGGTCGAAGATATCGGAATATCACCTTGACCTGTGGACGTGGTTGAATTCAGTGATGGTGGCAGATGTGTACGCCCACAGGAAGCTGGTGGATGTCAGACTATTATATATCCAGGTGCCACAGACGGCTTGGGGCAGTCAGTGTCAATTCCAGTTCCAGTTGAGGACAAGATACAAAATTGAGAGCCAGCGGCAGACGGGGGGCCTTGGGCCCTCAGTGACCCACGGTTGAGCAGCCCAGCCAGAATGCGAAAGAAGTGCTGCTATGGTCAGAAGACCTTTGGGTCAATATGTAGCAGTCTGTCCCCGTCTCCAACTCACCTCTCACACACAACCAACATCAACCCTTTCGAATAAAGTGTGAGAGGTATATTTTTATAAAGAAGTGTGTTCGTTCGTTCATTGAAATCGTCATTATTGTTGACTATGTTTCTGCCAATACTTGTATTATGGATATACAACACATGTATAAACAGGATTTGGCATTAAATAACCATCAGGGTTTGATACGCTATTAAAGCAAATAACCTAACTGCTGGGGTTTGCTGGTACAGAAAAATTCACTATATAAAAGGTTCTTTGTTGTGTGACTTAATTAAAACTCGGTCTGATCTTCTGAATTGGATTTGGTAATCTGTTTTTATTTCAAAGTTCCAGAGAATTTTATGCCGTTCATTTTCAAGTACAAATTCTGGTTTGTGCATATATCATTTGTAAGTATTGTGAAATTTCAGTTTCTTTCACAATTCTTAGTGGATCACTTTCCCCAGCAAGTTGTACCTGTTCTTGTATTATTATTATTATTATTATTATTATTCATTAGAGTTTTTCACATCAGTGTAAGCTGATGGTCTTTCACTGGAGACTGAGTGACAGCAAGTCTCCTCAAGTCTCCAGGACTCTTCTCAGTATTCTAGCGGTTTTCAATAATGATGTTATTTGGAGGTGCCCGTGGTGTAATGGTTATCGTCGTAGGAAATAGACACGGCGACACGGGTTCAAATCCTGGACGAAACTGATTGCATTTCACATAGCACTAATACCCTTGGGAAAGGTATGAATCCAATTATTCTCCCTCCAGCTATGGGTAAATAGTAGGGTAGACTAGGTTCTTCAGCCTTGGTAAGGCAACTAGTCTAGGAGAAGGAAAACTGAATTCAAACCTGTTAAACTCCGCTTAAAAATTGACCTTGTGTCATATCCTGCCCGAGCTGAGAGGTTGGTAAATGGGATAATGCTGTTATTTGGATGGTCTCCACTCGGTCGGCAACTTTCAAATCTTCCGGGCCCTTTAATAATCCTTTAGTTACCGTGCCAAAAGTACCAATCACAATTGGTATAATTGTCACCATATTCCATAGTTTTTTCAATTCTCTAGCAAAGTCGAGGTATTATTATTATTATTATTGCACCTGTTGTCATTCCAACGCAGCGATTACAGGTCGACAGACTCTCCTCCATTGATTTACCTTTATTGTTTGTTTCCTGTGTTACGAATTTCTCGAATGTTGAGAAAACTGCACATATGTTTATGAATGTTAGTTCGTTACAAAAAAGATGGAATCAGTTCAGATAGAAAAACGGCACATGACATGTCACAGACAAATAATAAAATGAAAGGTTAATAATATTTTGATATACCAATATGAAAAGGAGAGAAGAAAGAAAGAAAAAAAAGAAGAATAGAAATGAGATCGAGAAAGAGAAGTATCAGATACACAAACTTATCTTAATGCCTTATGCTGGCGACGGCTGTTGAGACCAAATGTTCTGGGTGAATTCTTCTGAGTTTCTCCTTTGTTTCTTTTAGTTGTCGAAGGGGAGAGCCTAACGTGCTGGACTGCTGCCTCGAAGTAAGCAATTTCAAACTCTAGTTGCACAAATACGTTCACTTTAAGACTAATACCTTTGAGAAATGTATGAACCCCTCTACCCACTCCCCCGCAGTTGTAGGTTAAATTGTACCAATATTGCTCTTCGACAAAGATTGCTTTGGCATTAAATGACTCACGAAAGTCTATTTGTCAATAAACAAAGAAACCAAACCAAACTTTTAGAAGTCGGCAGTTTTTCTTCTTGGTTGTCTTGAAAGATTCCTCCCTTTTGTTTTCAGTATAATTTGCAGGTGTTTGTTCACTGGTTTTTATTATATAGTTGACTTTGTCCATTTCAATTCGTTCATCATTTATGTATCTTGAAAGCATTCAGATTTTTAACTTTAAATATTTAGATCAATTCGTTATATATCCCGAAAGCATTCAGTTTTTTGTCTTTGGATATTAAGAGCAATTCTTTGTATATTCCGAAAGCATTGAGCTTTTCGTCTTTGGATATTAACAGCTCTTCTACAAGCTGACATAATTCATAACAAGAGGAAAAACATACTCCGATTAAGAGAGAGATATCAAGACTATCTTCGTTTAAACAGCATGATCGTCTCACCGCCTCGTTCTTGTGTTGAACACTGATTTCTCTCAAAAGTGCTACATCATCGTGATCGTCTCTGTCGCCTTTCCCTTCTGCCGACTAATGACTGCGCAGGTTTTAAAATCACGTGAGATCTGTTCGACCGTTAATGAATCATCAGTTGTGTAAAAAAATCAAAAAAAGGAAAGAAAAGCAGAATTTTAAGACTTTGGGTTGGGATTCCATGTATGACTGACATTTCAAATAAGTCGATTAAATTAATGAAATATTGAGGGTCATGTCACATCTGGCTATATCCTAGGTCCTGGGAAGGGTTGTTCAACAAGCGTTGTCTCGGTCTGTCTTCAAGATGTTTCTAACCAAATTTCTTTAAGTTCAGGTCGAATATACGTGGTGCCTTCAATAAGTTTCCAGACTTTTTTTGTACAGGCATTTAAAATTGTTGTAGACTCTTGAAAATTCACTATGTCATTGCTATGTATCTTATGAGATGACTGACCAATTTTTGTGATTTCAGGTTCAAATCAACAGTTACAGTAGCAATTGGAATACACCCTACTAAAGCCTGATTGTCACAGCTGGTGAATTTCAAAAGTGCAATCTGGTCGTGAGGACAGTTTAGAAGAATGATATGCAATAAAATTCTATTTTAAACTTGAAAAAATGCCACAAACGCATGGAATGCTTCAGACAGCTTTTGACCATCATGCATGAATCGAGCATCAGTTTTTTAGTGGCATAAGAAATTCAAAGAAGGCAGGGAGTCTGTGGGGGATGATGAGAGGTGTGGGAGGAGTAAGGAAGTCAATAAACCAAAGTTGATTGGCCAAAGGGTTAGGGTTACGATTAGGGTTAGGGTTACTATGTTGAGGTTTTAAGGGAGTTCAGGAAGAGATTCCGTCAGAAGAGGCCAGCACTCTTCAAATCGGGCCAGTGGTATTTCCACCAGGACAATGCACCAGTCCACATTCCATCCTTGTCACAGACTATTTAATCAAGATGGGAATCAAGACAGTTCCTCACCGTCAATATAGTCCAGACCTTGCTCCATGTGACTTTTGCTTATTCCCTAAGCTCAAAGGCTGTCGTTATGAGACAATTGAGGATATGAAAGAGGCTGTGACGAAGGTCATTGACACGCTCACACAAGAGGACTTCCATGGGGCCTTCCAGAAGTTGTTGGAACGGTACAACAAGTGCATTGCGGCCGGAGGAGATTACTTCGAAGGGGACTAGAGTTTTATGTGTGTACCATCAATAAAAGTGCCCATACGAAAAAAGTCTGGAAACGTATTTAATGATCCTCGTATTATTTGCCTGTAAACCAGATCACTTTTTTAACAGATATCTCAACTCTCTTTCTCCGCTGAATGTTAATATTTGCTTCATTTTATTCTGGTTTAAACACCTGATATATATAAAACACGTGAAACATATGCTATCAGTCCATATTTTAGACAAAGTTACTATATCGAACACATAATATTCTTTATAGAAAATATCTCAATGAATGTTTCACACACACACACACACACACACACACACACACACACACACACACACACAAATATATATATATATATATATAATACACCAGAAAATTTAGTAGATTAACTAATAATATGCTTGTTGGTAATCAATATTTGATTAACAAAAGTGGACAGTTTAATATTTCGATGTTTATTAACACCAAAATGTGTGTGTGTGTGTGTGTGTGTGTGTGTGTGTGTGTGTGTGTGTGTGTGTGTGTGTTTACATGCATCTGCGCATGAGTATTAGGATCATAAATCTTTCTTGAATCTGTGCCACTAATTTCAGACCAAACTCACTACATTAGAGGATAAACCACAAGACTAGCTTGTTAACTATCACTTTATGCCAGGCAAGGTGACATTACAAAATATCATATATGTGGGGTTTGAAGGTGTTTTTAGGAGGTCAGTGGCTAAGGGCAAGACTGTGTTGCCGTCAGATATCTGACTCCATATTTTGGTTATATTATTTTACCCCACGTTGACTGGCTGGCGCAATGCCTTGCCCAAAGAAAGTCCAAAAGAAATATACAAAAAGAAAAGATAGAAACAGCCATGAGACGAAAACATTTCTTCCATACTTTCCTTTATTTACTTGGTGAATGCACTAACCAACGCTACGTCCCAAGACACAGCGTGGTACCCAAAAACATCAGACAGTAAAATCGGTGTTGTCGGTTCGACGTCACTACCCGAAAAAGAGGTCGGTTCACAGAAAACCTGAGTATCTCTCTTCACCGGCTCCAAATTCGCCACTCCAAAATCCTTTTAATTTTGGCGCGACCGCTTCCCATTGGCTACTTTACTTTTTATTATTTTTCTTTTTTCTGATTTTTAACCGGATGGATGCGTGGAGCCTTATGCGTGGCGACGCGTTTATACATTTTGTATCTGGCAGCCGACGAGTCAATATCCGGTTGGGAGTTTTACTGTTAATTCCTAAATCCCCACAATACATCGCCACCCGAAATAGCGGAGCTATTAGGAGGATTCTTAGAGAAAAATAAATATTTGTAAGGGTGTCACGGTTCCCTTTAAAAAATTTTTAATTTAAAATTTTTTTTTTTTTGGTGTGTCCAGCCAACCCGCTTTTTTTTGCAAAAAAACTGAATTGATTTTTAATTGTCCTATTTTCTAGGAGGATTATTTATCAAATTCTTGTATCTTATTTGCAAATTTTCAATAATTTTGGTAATTTGTTAAGGGTGGCTGAAAAACTAGGACTCGTTGGATATGACGGATTTTATTTCCATTTTTTTTCTTATGTGCATTAATTCCGGTAGTACATAGAGATGTTGAATGTAATCGTCTGATTTGAGAGGATTATTCTTCATTAACCCTTTTGCTTTTTCTTTGGAACTTCTTTTAATATCCGGGAATAATTTTTATTACTTTTTTATTTTTTTATTTTTTATCCGTGAGTTTGTTTTTTTTTTTTGTTTTTTTTTGGTTCTTTTTTTGTTTTTGTTTTTGTGTGTGTGTTCGCTCGCTTGTTTAAACGTTGTATTTTCTGTTGTAGTGACTACTTTTTTTTCCCATACTTTCCTTTATTTACTTGGTGAATGGACTAACCAACGCTACGTCCCAAGACACAGCGTGGTGCCCAAAAACATCAGACAGTAAAATCGGTGTTGTCGGTTCGACGTCACTACCCGAAAAAGAGGTCGGTTCACAGAAAACCTGAGTATTTATCTCTCTTCACCGGCTCCAAATTCGCCACTCCAAAATCCTTTTAATTTTGGCGCGACCGCTTTCCATTGGCTACTTTACTTTTATTATTTTTCTTTTTTCTGATTTTTAACCGGATGGATGCGTGGAACCGTATGCGTGGCGAAGCGTTTATACATTTTGTATCTGGCAGCCGACGAGTCAATATCCGGTTGGGAGTTTTATTGTTAATTCCTAAATCCCCACATATATATATCATATATATATATATATCTTCTCAGAGTTTAGGATAGAAGAAAATAGAGAAAGGGCTTTAAAAGCGAAATATATGATATGCTCACCGAAGATCATTTGAGAGTAAGTGATAACTGAGGAAAAAATTCTCATAAAAATCCCTACTCAGAATTTATATTCTCAGCCTGAAACTTTATCACTTTCTGTGGTTTTGTATACAGACAATTGAAATTGTCAGAGTTTTATTTATTCGTTTTACTTTGCTTTAAACTTTTTTTTAAAGTGGATACGCTTGTACCTATGCAGGTATTCATTGCGATTCCGAAGTTCCCTGACTGACACGATAAAGTGAAAAATAAAAGTAGCCCAGATAGACTAATACAACGTGATATAATCGCCTCGCTAAAGTCGTACGACGAACAAACTGAGCCCTGATTTTCTGACGGTCTCCACTGACAGGCGTCTTATGACGAATGTATCCGAAAAAATTAACAATAATTGTTGTTATAAACCTGTTTCTCGTTTTTTCCTGTTTTGGTTCTAAACACAAAAAGATATCACCGGGCTGCGAGACTTAAAAATGTCTACTGTAGCTGAGTAAACCCCTCATCCTTAAAAAAGAAGTGCCCTGGTATGTCACCAAATTATTACTATTAAATAGGGATACTTTAAATTATAAAGACGTGTGCAAATTATTTGTATTAAGAATAATTACTTGAAAATATAATTGTTTGCGATGTTTCTTAAAATCATATTATTACTTAAATACCTGAAACCATATAACTGTATGCAAATTGTTAGTATTAGATAAGAATACTTAAAACTATATAACTACGTTAAAACGAATTATGGTTATTGAATAATAATGGTCACTTGAACCTATAAAATTGCTTGAAAAAGAAAGATTGACTTTAAATAACCCAACCAGGGTTGACATACGATGAAACCAACTAAGACGGACTATGATCGGAATTAGAATAAAAGCTAGAAATAAATGTTCTTGTGATCTTTTAAAACGTATCTTGTCCTGATTTCACCCTGAACACTGGATAACACAAAATTGGATAGCACTACATTGAATGGCAAACATTGGATAGTACAATATTGAATTGCACAGCATTGGATAGCACAACATTGAATGGCACAGCATTGAATAGCACTACATTGAATGGCACAGCATTGGATAGCACTACATTGAATGGCACAGCATTGGATAGCACAACATTGAATGGCACAGCATTGAATAGCACAACATTGAATGGCACAGCATTGAATAGCACTACATTGAATGGCACAGCATTGAATAGCACAACATTGAATGGCACAGCATTGAATAGCACAACATTGAATGGCATAGCATTGAATAGCAGTACATTGAATGGCACAGCATTGGATAGCACTACATTGAATGGCACAGCATTGGATAGCACAACATTGAATGGCACAGCATAGGATGGCACAATATTGAATGGCACAGCATTGGATAGCACAACATTGCATGGCACAGCATAGGATGGCACAATATTGAATGGCACAGCATTGGATAGCACAATATTGAATGGCATAGCATAGGATGGCACAATATTGAATGGCACAGCATTGGATAGCACAACATTGAATGGCACAGCATAGGATGGCACAATATTGAATGGCACAGCATAGGATGGCACAATATTGAATGGCACAGCATAGGATGCACAACATTAAATGGCACAGCATTGGATAGCACAACATTGAATGGCACAGCATTGAATAGCACAACATTGAATGGCACAGCATTGAATAGCACTACATTGAATGGCACAGCATTGAATAGCACAACATTGAATGGCACAGCATTGAATAGCACAACATTGAATGGCATAGCATTGAATAGCAGTACATTGAATGGCACAGCATTGGATAGCACTACATTGAATGGCACAGCATTGGATAGCACAACATTGAATGGCACAGCATAGGATGGCACAATATTGAATGGCACAGCATTGGATAGCACAACATTGCATGGCACAGCATAGGATGGCACAATATTGAATGGCACAGCATTGGATAGCACAATATTGAATGGCATAGCATAGGATGGCACAATATTGAATGGCACAGCATTGGATAGCACAACATTGAATGGCACAGCATAGGATGGCACAATATTGAATGGCACAGCATAGGATGGCACAATATTGAATGGCACAGCATAGGATGCACAACATTAAATGGCACAGCATTGGATAGCACTACATTGAATGGCACAGCATTGGATAGCACTACATTGAATGGCACAGCATTGAATAGCACTACATTGAATGGCACAGCATTGGATAGCACAACATTGAATGGCACAGCATTGAATAGCACTACATTGAATGGCACAGAATTGGATAGCACTACATTGAATGGCAAAGCATTGGATAGCACAACATTGAATGGCACAGCATAGGATGGCACAATATTGAATGGCACAGCATTGGATAGCACAACATTGCATGGCACAGCATAAGATGGCACAATATTGAATGGCACAACATTGAATAGCACAATATTGAATGGCACAGCATAGGATGGCACAATATTGAATGGCACAGCATTGGATAGCACAACATTGAATGGCACAGCATAGGATGGCACAGTATTGAATGGCACAGCATTGAATAGCACAACATTGAATAGGACAGCATAGGATGGCACAACATTGAATGGCACAGCATTGGATAGCACTACATTGAATGGCACAGCATTGGATAGCACTACATTGACTGGCACAGCATTGGATAGCACTACATTGAATGGCACAGCATTGGATAGCACAATATTGAATGGCACAGCATTGGATAGCACAACATTGAACGGCACAGCGTTGGATAGCACTACATTGAACGGCACGGCATTGAATAGCACAACATTGAATGGCACAGCATTGAATAGCACTACATTGAATGGCACAGCATTGGATAGCACAGCATTGAATGGCACAGTATTGGATAGCACAATATTGAATGGCACAGCATTGGATAGCACAACATTGAATGGCACAGCATTGGATAGGACAATATTGAATGGCACAGCATAGGATGGCACAATATTGAATGGCACAGCATTGGATAGGACAATATTGAATGGCACAGCATTGGATAGCACTACATTGACTGGCACAGCATTGGATAGCACAACATTGAATGGCATAGCATTGGATAGGACAATATTGAATGGCACAGCATAGGATGGCACAATATTGAATGGCACAGCATTGGATAGGACAATATTGAATGGCACAGCATTGGATAGCACTACATTGACTGGCACAGCATTGGATAGCACAACATTGAATGGCACAGCATTGGATAGGACAATATTGAATGGCACAGTATTGGATAGTATTACATTGAATGGCACAGCATTGGATAGCACAACATTGAATGGCACAGCATAGGATGGCACAATATTGAATGGCACAGCATAGGATAGCACAACATTGCATGGCACAGCATAAGATGGCACAATATTGAATGGCACAGCATTGAATAGCACAACATTGAATGGCACAGAATAGGATGGCACAATATTGAATGGCACAGCATTGAATAGCACAACATTGAATGGCACAGCATAGGATGGCACAATATTGAATGGCACAGTATTGAATAGCACAACATTGAATAGGACAGCATAGGATGGATCAACATTGAATGGCACAGCATTGGATAGCACTACATTGAATGGCACAGCATTGGATAGCACAATATTGAATGGCACAGCATTGGATAGCACAACATTGAACGGCACAGCATTGGATAGCACTACATTGAACGGCACAGCATTGAAAAGCACAACATTGAATGGCACAGCATTGAATAGCACTACATTGAATGGCACAGCATTGGATAGCACAGCATTGAATGGCACAGTATTGGATAGCACAATATTGAATGGCACAGCATTGGATAGCACAACATTGAATGGCACAGCATTGGATTGGACAATATTGAATGGCACAGCATAGGATGGCACAATATTGAATGGCACAGCATTGGATAGGACAATATTGAATGGCACAGCATTGGATAGCACTACATTGAATGGCACAGCATTGGATAGCAAAACATTGAATGGCACAGCATTGGATAGGACAATATTGAATGGCACAGCATAGGATGGCACAATATAGAATGGCACAGCATTGAATAGCACAACATTGAATGGCACAGCATTGGATAGCACTACATTTAATGGCACAGCATTGGATAGCACAACATTGAATGGCACAGCATTGGATAGGACAATATTGAATGGCACAGCATAGGATGGCACAATATTGAATAGCACAGCATTGGATAGGACAATATTGAATGGCACAGCATTGGATAGCACAACCTTGAATGGCACAGCATAGGATGGCACAATATTGAATGGCACAGCATTGAAAAGCACAACATTGAATGGCACAGCATTGAATAGCACAACAGTGAATGGCACAGCATAGGATAGGACAATATTGAATGGCACAGCACAGGATGGCACAATATTGAATGGCACAGCATTGAATAGCACAACATTGAATGGCACAGCATTGGATAGCACAACATTGAATGGCACAGCATTGGATAGGACAATATTGAATGGCACAGCATAGGATGGCACAATATTGAATGGCACAGCATTGGATAGCACAACATTGCATGGCACAGCATTGAATAGCACAATATTGAATGGCACAGCATTGAATAGCACAACATTGAATGGCACAGCATAGGATGGCACAATATTGAATGGCACAGCATTGGATAGCACAACATTGAATGGCACAGCACAGGATGGCACAATATTGAATGGCACAGCATTGAATAGCACAACATTGAATGGCACAGCATTGGATAGCACAACATTGAACGGCACAGCATTGGATAGCACTACATTGAACGGCACAGCATTGAATAGCACAACATTGAATGGCACAGCATTGAATAGCACTACATTGAATGGCACAGCATTGGATAGCACAGCATTGAATGGCACAGTATTGGATAGCACAATATTGAATGGCACAGCATTGGATAGCACAACATTGAATGGCACAGCATTGGATTGGACAATATTGAATGGCACAGCATAGGATGGCACAATATTGAATGGCACAGCATTGGATAGGACAATATTGAATGGCACAGCATTGGATAGCACTACATTGAATGGCACAGCATTGGATAGCACAACATTGAATGGCACAGCATTGGATACGACAATATAGAATGGCACAGCATAGGATGGCACAATATTGAATAGCACAGCATTGGATAGGACAATATTGAATGGCACAGCATTGGATAGCACAACCTTGAATGGCACAGCATAGGATGGCACAATATTGAATGGCACAGCATTGAATAGCACAACATTGAATGGCACAGCATTGAATAGCACAACATTGAATGGCACAGCATAGGATAGGACAATATTGAATGGCACAGCACAGGATGGCACAATATTGAATGGCACAGCATTGAATAGCACAACATTGAATGGCACAGCATTGGATAGCACAACATTGAAAGGCACAGCATTGGATAGGACAATATTGAATGGCACAGCATAGGATGGCACAATATTGAATGGCACAGCATTGAATAGCACAACATTGACTGGCACAGCATTGGATAGCACTACATTGAATGGTACAGCATTGAATAGCACTACATTGAATGGTACAGCATTGAATAGCACAACATTGAATGGCACAGCATTGGATAGGACAATATTGAATGGCATAGCATTGAATAGCACAACATTGAATGGCACAGCATTGGATAGGACAATATTGAATGGCGCAGCAT
Source organism: Sepioteuthis lessoniana (assembly GCA_963585895.1). Classification (NCBI taxonomy): domain Eukaryota; kingdom Metazoa; phylum Mollusca; class Cephalopoda; order Myopsida; family Loliginidae; genus Sepioteuthis; species Sepioteuthis lessoniana. Next base: position 93,634,035 of record OY757921.1, read on the forward strand.
TGGATAGCACAAGATTGAATGGCACAGCATTGGATAGGACAATATTAAATGGCACAGCATAGGATGGCACAACATTGAATGGCACAGCATTGGATAGGACAATATTGAATGGCACAGCATTGGATAGCACAACATTTAATGGCACAGCATAGGATGGCACAATATTGAATGGCACAGCATTGAATAGCAAAACATTGGATGGCACAGCATTGAATAGCACAACATTGAATGGCTCAGCATTGAATAGCACTACATTGAATGGCACAGCATTGGATAGCACTACATTGAATAGCACAGCATTGGATAGCACAACATTGAATGGCACAGCATAGGATGGCACAATATTGAATGGCACAGCATTGAATAGCACAACATTGAATGGCACAGCATTGGATAGCACTACATTGAATAGCACAGCATTGAATAGCACTACATTGAATGGCACAGCATAGGATAGGACAATATTGAATGGCACAGCACAGGATGGCACAATATTGAATGGCACAGCATTGAATAGCACAACATTGAATGGCACAGCATTGGATAGCACAACATTGAATGGCACAGCATTGGATAGGACAATATTGAATGGCACAGCATAGGATGGCACAATATTGAATGGCACAGCATTGAATAGCACAACATTGACTGGCACAGCATTGGATAGCACTACATTGAATGGTACAGCATTGAATAGCACTACATTGAATGGTACAGCATTGAATAGCACAACATTGAATGGCACAGCATTGGATAGGACAATATTGAATGGCATAGCATTGAATAGCACAACATTGAATGGCACAGCATTGGATAGGACAATATTGAATGGCGCAGCATTGGATAGCACAAGATTGAATGGCACAGCATTGGATAGGACAATATTGAATGGCACAGCATAGGATGGCACAATATTGAATGGCACAGCATTGGATAGGACAATATTGAATGGCACAGCATTGGATAGCACAACATTTAATGGCACAGCATAGGATGGCACAATATTGAATGGCACAGCATTGAATAGCAAAACATTGGATGGCACAGCATTGAATAGCACAACATTGAATGGCTCAGCATTGAATAGCACTACATTGAATGGCACAGCATTGGATAGCACTACATTGAATAGCACAGCATTGGATAGCACAACATTGAATGGCACAGCATAGGATGGCACAATATTGAATGGCACAGCATTGAATAGCACAACATTGAATGGCACAGCATAGGATGGCATAATATTGAATGGCACAGCATTGGATAGCACAACATTGAATGGCACAGCATAGGATGGCACAATATTGAATGGCACAGCATAGGATAGCACAATATTGAATGGCACAGCATAGGATGGCACAACATTGAATGTCACAGCATTGGATAGCACTACATTGAATGGCACAGCATTGGATAGCACAACATTGAATAGCACAGCATTGGATAGCACTACATCAAAATGGCACAGCATTTGATAGCACAACATTGAATGGCACAGCATTAGATAGCATTACATTAAAATGGCATAGCATTGAATAGCACAACATTGAATTGCACAGCATTGGATAGCACTACATTGAATGGCACAGCATTGGATAGCACAACATTGAATGGCACAGCATAGGATGAGACAATATTGAATGGCACAGCATTGGATAGGACAATATTGAATCGCACAGCATTGGGTAGCACAACATTGAATGGCACAGCATAGGATTGCACAATATTGAATGGCACAGCATTGAATAGCACAACATTGAATGGCACAGCATTGAATAGCACAACACTGAATGGCACAGCATTGGATAGGACAATATTGAATGGCACAGCATAGGATGGCACAATATTGAATGGCACAGCATTGAATAGCACAACATTGAATGGCAAAGCATTGGATAGCACAACATTGAATGGCACAGCATAGGATAGGACAATATCGAATGGCACAGCATAGGATGGCACAATATTGAATGGCCCAGCATTGAATAGCACAACATTGAATGGCACAGCATTGAATAGCACAACATTGAATGGCACAGCATTGGATAGGACAATATTGAATAGCACAGCATAGGATCGGACAATATTGAATGGCACAGCTTTGAATAGCACAACATTGAATGGCACAGCATTGGATAGCACTACATTGAATGGTACAGCATTGAATAGCACTACATTGAATGGTACAGCATTGAATAGTACAACATTGAACGGCACAGCATTGGATAGGACAATATTGAATGGCATAGCATTGAATAGCACAACATTGAATGGCACAGCATTGGATAGGACAATATTGAATGGCACAGCATAGGATGGCACAATATTGAATGGCACAGCATTGAATAGCACAACATTGAATGGCACAGCATTGGATAGGACAATATTGAATGGCACAGCATTGGATAGCACAACATTGAATGACACAGCATTGGATAGCACAACATTGAATGGCACAGCATTGAATATCACTACATTGAATGGCAAAGCATTGGATGGGACAATATTGAATGGCACAGCATAGGATGGCACAATATTGAATGACACAGCATTGAATAGCACAACATTGAATGGCACAGCATTGGATAGCACTACATTGAATGGTACAGCATTGAATAGCACTACATTGAATGGTAAAGCATTGAATAGCACAACATTGAATGGCACAGCATTGGATAGGACAATATTGAATGGCACAGCATTGGATAGCACAACATTGAATGGCACAGCATTGGATAGGACAATATTGAATGGCACAGCATAGGATGGCACAATATTGAATGGCACAGCAATGGTTAGGACAATATTGAATGGCACAGCATTGGATAGCACGACATTGAATGGCACAGCATAGGATGGCACAATATTGAATGGCACAGCATTGAATAACACAACATTGAATGGCACAGCATTGAATAGCACAACATTGAATGGCACAGCATTGGATAGCACAACATTGAATGGCACAGCATTGGATTGGACAATATCAAATGGCACAGCATAGGATGGCCCAATATTGAATGGCCCAGCATTGAATAGCACAACATTGAATGGCACAGCATTGGATAGCACAACATTGAATGGCACAGCGTTGGATAGGACAATATTGAATGGCACAGCATAGGATGGCACAATATTGAATGGCACAGCATTGAATAGCACAACATTGAATGGCACAGCATTGGATAGCACTACATTGAATGATACAGCATTGAATAGCACTACATTGAATGGTACAGCATTGAATAGTACAACATTGAACGGCACAGCATTGGATAGGACAATATTGAATGGCATCGCATTGAATAGCACAACATTGAACGGCACAACATTGGATAGGACAATATTGAATGGCACAGCATAGGATGGCACAATATTGAATGGCACAGCATTGGATAGGACAATATTGAATGGCACAGCATTGAATAGCACAACATTGAATGGCACAGCATTGGATAGCACTATATTGAATGGTACAGCATTGAATAGCACTACATTGAATGGTACAGCATTGAATAGTACAACATTGAACGGCACAGCATTGGATAGGACAATATTGAATGGCATAGCATTGAATAGCACAACATTGAATGGCACAGCATTGGATCGGACAATATTGAATGGCACAGCATAGGATGGCACAATATTGAATGGCACAGCATTGGATAGGACAATATTGAATGGCACAGCATTGAATAGCACAACATTGAATGGCACAGCATTGGATAGCACTACATTGAATGGTACAGCATTGAATAGCACTACATTGAATGGTACAGCATTGAATAGTACAACATTGAACGGCACAGCATTGGATAAGACAATATTGAATGGCATAGCATTGAATAGCACAACATTGAATGGCACAGCATTGGATAGGACAATATTGAATGGCACAGCATAGGATGGCACAATATTGAATGGCACAGCATTGGATAGGACAATATTGAATAACACAGCATTGAATAGCACAACATTGAATGGCACAGCATTGGATAGCACTACATTGAATGGTACAGCATTGAATAGCACTACATTGAATGGTACAGCATTGAATAGTACAACATTGAACGGCACAGCATTGGATAGGACAATATTGAATGGCATAGCATTGAATAGCACAACATTGAATGGCACAGCATTGGATAGGACAATATTGAATGGCACAGCATAGGATGGCACAATATTGAATGGCACAGCATTGGATAGGACAATATTGAATGGCACAGCATTGAATAGCACTACATTGAATGGTACAGCATTGAATAGCACTACATTGAATAGTACAGCATTGAATAGTACAACATTGAACGGCACAGCATTGGATAGGACAATATTGAATGGCACAGCATTGGATAGGACAATATTGAATGGCACAGCATTGGATAGGACAATATTGAATGGCACAGCATAGGATGGCACAATATTGAATGGCACAGCATTGGATAGGACAATATTGAATGGCACAGTGTAGGATGGCACAATATTGAATGGCACAGCATTGGATAAGACAATATTGAATGGCACAGCATTGGATAGGACAATATTGAATGGCACAGCATAGAATGGCACAATATTGAATGGCACAGCATTGGATAGGACAATATTGAATGGCACAGCATTGAATAGCACAACATTGAATGGCACAGCATTGGATAGGACAATATTGAATGGCACAGCATTGGATAGGACAATATTGAATGGCACAGCATAGGATGGCACAATATTGAATGGCACAGCATAGGATGGCACAATATTGAATGGCACAGCATTGGATAGGACAATATTGAATGGCACAGCATTGGATAGCACATCTAAAATTTGCAGCCTAATGCATCGTAACATACGCAACACTATATTTTTTTACAATGCTCTCTAATTTCATTTTCCATAATGACTTTAATCCTTTTTAATCATAAACTGTTGAAATCGTTTCCCGCCAAATTAGCTGATATGATCAACCACTTCTGCAAGGAACTTCATCATTTAATTTTTCTCTTTTCTTCAGGGTAATCAATAATCAGCACTTCAATGGAGAAGTGGTTATGCTTGATAAAAAGCAAGCGCGACCAAAACACAAAGTTATGCGGTAAGTTATTTCATTTAGTTTCGTTTACTTTTTATTCCAGAAACGCTGAAACCACACTTATTGTCAAAATAATCCGTGTGTTACAGTAAAAAAAAAAGCCTGTTAAGCTGCTGGATAACTTTCGTGCTTGTGCACATATATGTTTCTATAGATTCATTCATACATCATTATGTTTGTTTTTTTTCCTCACAAAAAAATAGTCATTTCTTCATTTAAGAATTCTTTATTGATAGGCTATAGACACGCAAACGGTTCTTTTTTTAATTGTTCAAAATAGTGGTTTTTACATATAGAATACCGCTTAGATGTATGAGAATAGATATCTTCACAAAGGTGGTAACAATTAAAATTACAGTAAGTGTTTGTGGTACACATGAATCACACTCTTAGCATCAATAGATGTGGTCCAATGACAAACATTAACAAGGTGACTGATAGCTAAAGCAACCTTATGTTATTATTACCGATATTTTTTTTTCTTTTAGTTGTTTTTGTTTTTGATTTTGTGTGCATTCGGTTAGGACGCATATCTTATTTAATCTAATATTATAAGGACGATGTGAATAAACATTGTCATTAATAATAAAGATAAATATTGTTTAATAATATTATATATTATTAATAATTCATTTATTTAATAGATTATTATTAATTATTTGATGATAAACTAATTAAACATAAATATTAATCCTAAATTGATTAACAAATTTAACAGCGAGTTATTTTTTTATTAATAGTTATTCAATAATAAGAATGAATATTGTTTAATAGTTATTAATAATAAACATAAATATTAAGACGATGCTGTAAAAAACATCGACATTATTAATAAAAAAAATTACGTTTACACGGAGCACACAATAAGTTTCCATACTTTTTTCGTATGAGCACTTTTATTGATAGTACACACTTGAAACTCTAGTCCCCTTCGAAGTAATCTCCTCCGGCTGTAATGCACTTGTTGTACCGTTCCAACAACTTATAGAAGGCCCCATGGAAGTCCTCTTGTGTGAGCGTGTCAATGACCTTCGTCACAGCCTCTTTCATCTCCTCAATTGTATCATAATGACAGCCTATAAGTTTTTCCTTGAGCTTACGGAATAAGTCACAGGGAGCAAGTTCTGGACTATATGGACGGTGAGGAACTGTCGTGATGCCCATCTTGGTCAAATAGTCTGTGACAAGGATGGAATGTGGACTGGTGCATTGTCCTTGTGGAAATGCCACTGACCCGATTTGAAGAGTGCTGGCCTCTTCCGACGGAACCTCTTCCTGAACTCCCTTAAAACCTCAACGTAGTATTCCTTGTTGACTGTCAGTCCAGTGGGAACCCAGGGCATGTAGATCATGCCAGTGCTGTCAAAAAAATAAAATAAATAAAATAAATAAATAAATAAAAATAAATAAAGGGACCATCAAAAGTTTGTGCGTGGATTTGCTCTGTCTGGCCTTCTTGGGTCTGGGAGAGCCAGCATGCTTCCACTGGGAACTTGATCTCTGGGTCATAGCAGTAGATCCAGCTTTCATCGCAGGTCACCACAGCATCAAGAAATGCGGGATTTGAATTGATCAGCTCGACCATCTCCCTGCGGTCATGACAACGTCTTTCTTTCTGATCTTCTCTGAGCACCCTTGGGACAAACTTCGCGCAAATCTTCCACATCTTCAGTTCCTCGCGAATAATTGTGTTTACAGTTCCCAAACTGACATCAAACTGTGCACTTATTGTCTCTATAGACACACGACGGTCCTTATTCATGAAATTCTTTATTTGGCCAATCAACTCTGGTGTTCTGACTTCCTTACTCTTCCCACACCTCTCATCATCCCTCAAAGACTCCCTGCCTTCCTTGAATATCTTATGCCAATCAAAAACTGATGCTTGATTCATGCAGTTTGAAGTATTCCATACGTTTCTCGGGCATTTTTTCCAAGTTTAAAACAATTTTATTGCATATCGTTCTTCCTCACGTCCAGATTGCATTTTTTGAAATTCACCAGCTGTGACAATCAGGTTTTAGTAGGGTGTATTCCAATTGCTGCTGTAGCCGTTGATTTGAACGTGAAATCATAAAAATTGGTCAGTCACCTCATAAGATGTATAGCAATAACATGGTGAATTTTCAAGAGTCTACGACAATTTCAAATGCCTGTACAAAATAGTCTGGAAACTTATTGAGGGCACCTGGTAATTATTATTTCTTATGAACTATGTATAAAGAGATATATTTCCCTTGATTACCTTTATAATCATGTCTGAGAGTTAAACGTTAAGTAAAAATTACTCATCCTTCATTTTTTAAACAAATTATTTTTAGGCCGCCAGGAACAGCAGCTTTTTCATTACAATTACACGCCCCGGCCAAAAGTCGGGTGACCTTGTCTTTGACTTATGATCAACTGCTAGACAGACGACTTGGACAATATGAACAGGCGATTTATCTCATCCCTGGACAAGACATGGACACTCTGGATATTCAGGTGGACATTAAAGAAACAAATGCAATTTCCAAAGTGAAGATCCCACCAATGATCGGTTAGTGTGTGTCTATTGTAATTCTACTCGTCAATCAAATAACTTGTTTTTTCTTTTCTATAATGAGGATGAAAATCTTCAGGACTTTGGTTGCAACTTTAGCTGAAAATTATTACCGATTATTATTACCAATTATTATTATTATTATTATTATTATTATTATTATTATTATATTTTCAGTTTTATTTTCTGTTTCAATCCTTCACTGGGTCTTTACCCAAGATCTAGGGTTAGGGAAGGTAGTGATTCTATGTATTTAAGGGTTTTTTTTTTCCTGCTTCTTTTGGGTGATATGTTTCAGTCATATTGATGATACCCTCCTAAGAAGACGAACAGTTCCGCGAAGTACAATCTTTTGTATTTCATGTAGGCTAGGACAGACAGGTATCTTGTTAATGTGTTCATCTGTCCCTTTTTTTTATTATACCAAGGGGTCCCACAATTATTATAATAATTATTAATGAATCACAAGCTATATTATTCTTTAATAATAATGTTTTGTAATATTTCTACTCATTAGGCCATTGGCTTAATAAGTAGAGTGTTCGTTAGTGGTCCGGGAGACCGGGGTCAATTCCAGGTCGAGTCATACCAAAGACTCAAAAATGGTACTTGATGCCGCCTTGCTTAACACTCAGTATTATAAGGTGCAGATCAAGGGTAAAGTGGAGCAATCCAGGGAATTGAGTAGCGCCCTCTCCTACACGTCGGTGTAGTAGCTATTGAAAAGGGAGCCTTCGGTTCGCCTTCGACTAAAGGGAGACAACTTTACTTTTTTACTATATCTTGTGGTAATAATTGTAATCATAATACAGAATTCAAAATAATTCTAAAATAATTTAGAAATTTTTAAAGCTTCCAAAGAACTTCGGATAAGCGTTTGCTTTAACGACGATTTACGTCAACAAATTCTGTTATCGCTGAAAAAAACAAAACACATTTCGTTGTATCTGATGATTTTGTATAGATGAAACATAAAAGGATAAATAATGAAATAAAACAATTGCTTATTTCAACAATTTGGTTTTTATTATTTATCACGTACATATGCATGCATGCCCACACGCGTGTGTGCGCACGCGCACACGCACGCACAATGGCTGCCACTTTAAATTTGAGTATAGCCATCGTATGGTATCATTTTGCATATATATGAATATATATACATATGTGTGTATCTTAAACAAATCCTGCTTCTGCATTTATTAGATTTTCGCACGCTTTTCTGTCATTTCTGTTAAATCTATGAACAATCGTTTTCGTTCACTTTGACCTTTTATTATTTTTCTTAAAAGAAATGTAGAGATCATTGACAGTGTATTTTACTGGAAGTAGGATATTTCGGCCTTGTTCTTGAAGACAGAGAGAAATGTCTCTTCTCTAACTGCTAGGAGAGAGAGAGAGAGAGAGAGAGAGAGAGAGAGAGAGAGTATGAGTGATAGGAATAAAAACTGAAAAAAATGTCTGCAACAATAACAAACGGAATTTTATTGAATGAAATGTGACAAAGCTTGAAAAGGAAAATTCGTGATGTTAAAAGGTCTTCTTGTGTTCTGTTGTGTATATGCTAAGTGAAAAAGTCCTTTTAATCGAAACTCCTTTGTATATGTGCACGATGCATTTTTACTGATAAACAAAATTACCAACTTATCGAGGACGTTGGTATTAATTTCTACTAGACTATTCTAGAATACGTGTGTGATGGATATGTTAGCAAAAGGCAACGACTGATTAACCATTGGCTGACTGCTGGTGAAAGTTTTTTAGCTGCTGTTATCAGAACTGACAAGGCTCTTGTACAGTTTTGGACATTTTGGTCTCAGTTACTATTGGTCTCAAAACTAAATGTTTTTGTCACATGGGCCGTTCTGGACGACATTCACGTAAGGGATATTTTTGGTTATATCTGGTGCCTTACTGTCTGAGTTTTCATATTTCTTTTTAGGTTTTATGCATGTTCGTTTCTCGAAAAGTATTTTCGGACTTCCCGATTGAGGCCACATTCCTCCTTTCTCCTTCGTTTTCTCAATTTATTCATTTCCCCCAACTTTTTTTTTTTTTTTGACAAATAATCCGTTTAGATTGACGTGACGTTTTTCATGATTATATAGAAAGTTCTTGTATCGTTTTTCCTTGCCAGATTCGAAGTCTTCAGCCGACATTCAAAAGAACAGCGCTAAGGACTTCACTATAAAATATTCTGCTTCAGCATCACAACTGCGTAGACTCAGTGAGAAAACAACGGCAAAGTTTTGTGTTCATTATGATGTCGCAAGAGTCAGTGGAGCCGGTAATTTTTTGGTAAGTTGAACAGCCATTTGTTAAGACATCTCCAAGCAACTTTGGAACGGATAGATAAATAAATAGATAGATCAGCAAATAAAAAAAGTTGCATGAAAAGAATGATTGATGTTATAATGGCAGAACAGGTAAAAATAATAGAATTATAGATACAATAAGTTCGCTACTCAAGTTTATAGGGTTTCAAGGTAATTTGTGTTGTTGCTTGCTATCTGACTCCATTCTGGCTTATATTATTCTTACCCCACGTTATTTTGCTGGTTTAACTTCTTGGATATGAAAGCTGTAAAGGAATTATATGAAAGAAGACAGGAACGGATAGGAGACCAAGATATCTTTTATATTTTGCCTTTATTTCCGGGTTCAAAAACCATTCTTCCTGAATACAAATGAAATGGTTGCGTCTCCCAGTCAAGGGGTTAAAATGTGTTAGTAGTTCTTGAGTATATATGTCCAAATTTTGTATTTAAGGCGTTTACAATGTGTTAGACGCTTTTGGGAGATATGTCTAAATCCGGTGTTTTCAGCTGTAGTTGTTAAGTCCGTTATATGATGTCTTAGTTGTGATTTTGACGAGTCCATTATTTGGTGTTTTTAGTCGTGGGTCGTTGGTAAAAGAGACGGCTGCTACTAGTGGAAAGGTTAGCCAACGCGTCGTCAAAAGACGGACGCATAATGCCTTCCACCAGTAGCAAGATAGATTTAGGTGTTGTCGCTCTGCTGGTCACTGCTGAAAGAGGATGGGACTCTTTCTTTTGCTGAGAGGGTTCCTTTTTTGCGCATACACCGTCCCCTTTCATGTCAGGGGCTTCTGGGTGTTTCTGTTTTTTAATATTTATTTTTAATCTAATTTTAATTTTCTTTATCTATCCACCATGTGTTTTCATGTATTTTCTACAATATTTAGACTGTCGTGTATATAAGAAGTCAAGTATTCTAGATAAGGATCTTGAAAGTAATGATTCGCTTTCAGAATAAAAATAGATTTTTTAAAAAAAGGAAAAGAAAAAAAAAGTATTCAACCATCCAACTCTTTAAATCATTCTAAACAAAATACAATAAAAAATAGACTGGCCTGTTTTTATTTTTCTCCGGTGCAGTAATGATTAACAGGTCATTGATAGTGAGTTTTATTTTTACACGCTGTTCCATTTCTTCTGCCTTGTGTCAGATTCACTTAAGCTTATATTTAATGCATATTTATTGAAGAGATGGTCATTAAGATAATCTTACAAACTAGTATAATCGATTTTCAATCAATGCTTTGTAAATACCTCCAAATATCAAAAGCTACTAAGTAAGTATATTTCTTTTTTTCTCTATTGTTTTCTTCGAATATTCTTATACCCTGTCGATGGAGCATAGAATATGATGACTTGTACAAAATAGCACAATGCATACTTGTATGCTTCCCATCTAGCTTTTTCTTCAAGCATTTTATCAGAGTCTGATTGGTGCAACCATACTGTAGTACTGATATGGCTATGTTTTTTCTTTATCAGAGAGATCAGATGTCCATATGGTCAATAACCTGTCAATAGCAGTCCACGCTTTACGAATTCTAACATTGATATCGCTTTCAGTTGATGAAATATTGCTACCGAGGTATACGAACTGGTCAACCTGATGATAATTTGATCTTTCTTGGATGAAAATAAAGTTGATTGTTAGTAAATAAATAGATAGACTTAAAATATCGGAAGATTCGTATCACGCTGAGCAATGTCCTATCCCCATGAACAAATAGATGTAAAAGTTGGTCTTGCCTGTTTCATTTTGCATTGTTCCTTTGTGTATACTATGTAATTGATAATATCACCTGGCTAGAGAGAAAATAGTGCTTTTCCCATTATTGCTTGTAGTCGGTGTTTCAGCCCAAATAAAAAGCCAAAACTTTAACTACTGACGTTCAAGGTAAACTGGCAATCTACACTTGGATTTTCTTAGATCAGCACAACGTTCTTGCTCCCACTATTGCTTCTGAACAGAACGGAGCGAAACATACTGAATATTTAAAAGTGCGTAAAAACTTAGTGACATGTAAATTAATCACAAAAGTGTATGATTGATTTTGAAGTTGTTTGCAATTACTCGAACTTTCTATTTGTCCTTTGTTTCTTTTCAATGAACCCTGATCTTTCTCTCTTTTACAGTTGTCCAATGGATATTTTGTACATTACTTCAGTGTTGATAACTTGTCCATTTTACCAATGGATATTGTCTTTGTGTTGGATATCAGTGGTTCTATGTTTCAAAATGGAATTAATCAATTGAAGACTGCTATGCGCAGCATACTTTCCAAATTGCACAATACTGACCGTTTTGGCATTATTGCATACAACATGAATGTGTATTTGTGGAAGGACAAGCTGGTTCGTGCTACAAAGGAAAATATTGATAACGGATGGGAGTTTATCAATGAGCAAACCTCTTTTGGAAGTAAGTAGTAACATAATTTTTGTATTTGATAAATCATTTTCTCCTAACAAGATAATAATGCTTAACTAAAAAGTAGTAATGAATAAAGCAAACTTTCTCTCTCTCTCTCTCTCTATATATATATATATATATAAATATATATATATATATATATAATCGTGTTAAATCACAAAGAATATAATTACGAGAAAAATTTTCATGCTGAATAATAATCATCAGCCAATTTCAGTACCATTTTGACTTGGATATTGACCATTTTGCTAAACAGGCTGATGATGTAAGTTATTAAATACTGGCACCAAATGGATTTAACGTGAAACTTAATAACCCTGCCTTGAAATAGGCTGGAAAAATTTGGGATGACACATAAACACCTAAATAAGCAAAGAAGCTGGTCGGGCAGTCAAGGATAATTTGAAACATACTTCTCAAAGGCTTAACATGTACCTCCCGAATAGAAAACCCACTACCCGGATATATAATGTCAATTGAAAATTCATTACTACAGATAAATAATGGCCAGTTGAAGACATTTGGATAGCAGAAATTTGCACGCAGCAAATTGATGTGACGTTATCAGTGCATTTTGCATCGCTTTTCTCAGTTCAACTCCTTTAAAAACTCCTTAAAAAAAAATCTTTTTGAAATTTGCACGCAACAAATTGATATGTGACGTTATCAGTGCATTTTGCATTGCTTCTCTTAATTCAACTCCTTTAAAAACTTAAAAAAACCTTTCTGAAAATTTTTTTTTCCACAAAAACTTTCTTCTTGATGATGACCTATGGTCAAGACTAGTTAAGAACAATCAAACAATAAAAACATAGAAGAAATATTCTTATTTGATTATTTTTGTTCGTCCTTATATATAAATATATATATATACGCTTGCATCTTCATGTATATACATTAATGCACCTATGAGCACCCAGGACAGAGGAGCTTATAGATCGGTTGGTTTTGGTTTAGTTTCTTTGTTTAATGGCACATCAACCTTCACGGCTAATAGATGGTTCCATTTATGAAGGATACAGTCATCATCATATTCCACACTTTAAAAAAGTTAGCTCGAAAAGTTCAGATAGTCTACTACTACTACTGATAATAATAATAATAATAATAATAATAATAATAATAATAATAATACTTCATTCTTTGCGAGTTTTTCCTGCCAGCGTTAGCTGGTGGTCTTTAACTGGAATCTAAGTGACGGCAAGTCTCCTCAGATCTCCGGGACTTTTCTGAGTATTCTGGCCGATCTCAGCAATGCTGTAGTCTGGATAGTCTCGATTCTTCCTCTGATTTCCAATTCCTCCGGTCCTTTCTTCCGGCTCTTGGGAACTGTTCTGCACACACAAACTACAATTCGTATCACTTTCTCCCTTATGTTCCATAGCTTTTTAGTTCTCTGGCAAGGTCAATGTATTTGCTTATCTTTTCATTTTATTTTATTTTCCCTCGGTGGTCCGCTAGAACGTCAAAATCCACAAGACAGCAAATTTTCCTTTTTTAGGTCTGGTCGTCTGGCTGAGATTAGGTGATCTGTTTGTATCTCAAAATCCCAGAAAATTTTATGCATCTCATTCTCTAAGACAGATTCTGGTTTGTGCGTATGTCATTTGGTTGTATGGTCAAATTTCAATCTCTTGAATAATTCACTGTGGATCACCTTTCCTACCCAGTCATGCCTGTTCTTGTACTCCTTTTGTCCTTGTTTACTACATTCAGTTATATGAGTAACAGTTTCTTCTCTTTCTTCACATAATCTATACTCGCTATTCTGTTACGTATTATCAATTTTCGCTTTAATATCATCATCATTACGTCGCACTGACTGCCCAGATTTCCTGTTCCATCCAATGATAGCATCCATTGCCCCTGGCAGGTCCTCCAAACAACATCTAGTGTCCACACGGAGCTGATTTAAGTAAATTCTTGCTAGCCAGCGAACACTTATGAGTTCGTTGTTGCTTTTCCAATGTGCTCCTTGTGTTTTGTTCGTTTAATTTGTATGGTTTGAGAGATGGGAAGTAAGCGGCAGTACAACTGCAGCTTTGTGATGTGTTACTTTGTTCAAAACAGTGCGTAGCATTCTTGTATAGTTTCTATCTAGTGTTTTGTAAGTGTCTCTGTGGTGCATTCGCAGGGTAGTACTGACACAGCCACAGCTTGGAAGAAATTCTGTTTTTTTTTTTTGATCGGATTGATCAGACTTCCATATGATCGATAACCTGTCGATAGCATTCTACGCTTTCAATAAGCGTGTGTTGACATGACTTTCAATTAATGAGATATTACTGGTGAGATATGTGAACTTATCTACCGCCACGTAAAAAAAAAAAATTATTTAAAAATTAAGAAATAATATAAAGATTAAAAAAAGATTTAAAGAAATTTTAAAAATCTTTTAAAGTTAAAAAAAATTAATTTAAAAAAGTTTTAGAGGCCTGCCACTTTAAAAACGCTGTAATATGACTGATCCTTTCGACATTGTTTTGTGCTGTCATTAGAAGAGATTTAGTTTCCCGCTTGTGGTTTCCCTTTCGTGGTTATGTCGAGGTTTTCTCGTGTGCAATCTCGTCTGTTTGTCGCTTGAAACCTCCATACAGTTGTTTTTCTTTCTATTTCTGTTTCCTAGTTTCTGTTGTTTTTGAATCTGAACTTCTGTTGCCAATACTGTTATTAGCTGCAGTAATTAATCTTCTTCTTTTTTTTTGGTCTTCTTAATTTAGTCTCGAGTCCTTGTATTGATGCATGAATACAATCGTCAATGCTAATGAATCCACTTCCTCCTTTTCAAGACAAATGCAATCTGTCTGTGGAAAGCCTTGTCCATAGTCATCAATTTTCTTGTCCTTTTGGTCCATTTTCTGAGTTCCTTTCGACTCCATTTTAAGAATGGTCCTGAGTGCCTTTCAAGAAGGCCTGCTCAGATGTTTATTCCTTTGATGAGATTTCTGCTGTAAATCTTGCTTTTTCGTTCGTCTGAGGAACTTTTTTTGCATTTTCTTTTATCTCTGCTTGTTTGATGGCGTCCGCTTCTAGTATCCCCAAAACTTGCAGTTTTTCTTTTCTCTAAATGCTTTGATTATTTCCTGATTTAGCAGTTCTATTCCTTCCGTTAATTTTCTTTTTCCACTTCTCATTATGAGCACGGCACATTTTCCCACGCCAAATTCCATTCCTATATCCTAGCTGTATATTAGTATTGTTTGTAGCAGGGTATACAGTTCTTTTTCATTTTTTTCCAAATAGCTTGATGTCGTCATAAAGTGATTAATTTTTTCTTGTGATTTTGTAAATCTGTAAACTTCCGTGTATTTCTTAGGTACGAAGTTAAGTGGCATCATTGCTATAACGAATAGAAGTGGCGAGAGTCTCTGGTCTCGTAGTGTAATGGTTAAAGTGATGGACTGCGGAATCGTAGAATGCGAGTTCGTACTCCAGTCGCGCTGTTACGTTCACTTTCGGGCAAATACCCTTGGGAAAGGTATGAACCCCCTTATCCTCCCAGCTATGGGTTAAATAGTACAACTACTGTTCTTCTAGAATACCTTTGGCATTAAATAACCAACAAAGATTGATATGCCATTAAAACAAAGAAACCAAACCAAACCAAAACTTAGGCACTACTGTTGTTTTCCTTTTTTTTTTCTAAATACAGAATTGAAATGTTATTGTACGCGAAGATGTCATTATTCGGTTTAGCAACTATTCGCGCAAATGACACTTTCTAAACTCCTCTTCATACTGCTAATTACTCTTCTGATTTGAATTTGAGGAATGATGCACCATTCTTCTTGGAGTACCAATGGAAGTTCTGCGAGCGTTTGAACAGGGAGGGACTCTAGCTTGCATTTTACGGCCTAAAATGTGCCACAAATGTTCTATAGGGGTAACATCATGGCTTCTTGGAGGCCACGACGTTACGCTGCAGATATTCCCAAACTGCACGAGTTCTATAGAGTCAGGCATTGTCACCGATGAAGATAGGGCAAGATGCAAGAGAGTGATCATTAAAATGAGTTACAACTCTTTCAATGACTTGGTTCAGATATTTTTGGCCATTGAGGTTACTTTGCAATAACACAAGAATAAGTTTGCTACTCCAGATCCTCACTAAACGATCAGTAAATGAAACATCTTCTTCAATTTTGAGATGATAATCTACAATTCCCTTGGTATGCTATATTCAAGCTCTGCAGAAGAAACTCTTGTCGGGGTTGTAAACCATCTTTCAAAACCGGATGTTCTAACCAATTCTGCCATTACACTGTTATAAATGTTCCCACATATTTCTTGGTCATCAGACAAGGAACCGTGAAAGACAACCATCAGCCTTTAACTTTCTTTTAACAGTGCTGGTGGTGGTGGGGGGGACACTCAGGAGTTGATACCTCATTGGTCTTGAAAAAAGCGGCTGGTTGAATTGGGTTATTTTTTTTTACAAGTTTTATAAGCAACATGTCCTCACGAGCATTAGTTTTTCTTAGTCTTCTATTCCTCTGCCTTTTATCGCTTTTTGTTGTGTGCTTTTGAACTAGACAACTGATTACTGCATGTTTTATGTGGAGCTATCTTCCAATTTGTCAACAGGAAAACTCAGTTCTATGTATCTTAGTCAATAATTCTTCATCCTTACGCTATGTCTTAGCTAAGAATAGAAAAAATACGATGTATGTTTTGTCAAGACAGAGACACACTATAAAATGAGTTGAAGTTCGAATTTGTCATTCGTGAGGAAACCGTATATTGGCAGCTGTCTCGACGCATACACAAAGACTTCCACTTCAGTTATACCAACCTTGCAAACAGCACTAAATTTCGTTGAAATGGACATTCTTTAAATAGATTCATTAGATGGTAAATTTCGGAGGTGTTTACTTTTGAACGGGTGAATATATATATATATATATATATATATATATATATATATACATATAATGACTGCTATATTTTGACAGATGATAACCGTCTTTACCACCAAAATAACAACTCAAACATCCTGATTAATAACTAATTCAACTTGTAAAAAATCTCCAAGATACGTAAGTTGATAAGGTACATACACGTGTATGCCACCTATGCCACATTGGGTTTATATAACTATAGCCTAGTGACAAGCATAGCAAGATAACTGGCAAATATGCAAATTGCAGGTTTTATTTTAGAGTACCTTGTTTTATAGGTATACTTTGACAGGAAACGTCTAAGTCAGCAAAAGTTTTAATGCTGGAGCTTCTTTCTCCACTTTTGATTTAGGAATTAACTTTTACTAGAAGAGTTGCCTTCACTACTGCCTTGTTATTAGACTGAAACCCCTTTCTCGGATTAGCCAAGAACTACCGAGGGATAACACTTACATCCATAGCAGCCAAAATCTACAATGCCCTACTACGAAACCGCATAGAACCCAAAATAGACAACATCCTTAGGAAAAAACAAAATGGCTTCCGGAGAAATAGATCCACAACCTCACAAATATTGACCATCCGTAGAATCCTTGAAGGCGTCCGGGCAAAAAACCTTCAGGCGACATTACTATTTGTCGACTTTACCAAGGCCTTCGATTCCATCCACAGAGGGAAAATGGAACCAATCCTACTAGCATACGGCCTACCAAAAGAAACCGTAGCAGCGATAATGATCCTCTACAAAAACACAAAAGTGAAAGTACGTTCACCAGATGGAGACACGGAATACTTCGACATTGTTGCAGGAGTACCACAAGGAGACACGCTAGCCCCATACCTCTTGATCATCTGTCCAGACTACGTGCTTAGAGCTTCGATTGACAAAATCAGAGAAAATGGCTTCGAGCTGACTAAGAAAAGAAGCAAAAGGTACCCCGCAAAAACAATCACAGACGCCGACTACGCTGATGACTTAGCGTTACTGGCGAATAGGCCTAATCAAGCAGAGACACTACTGCATAGTTTGGAACGAGCTGCAGCAGGCATTGGCCTCCATGTCAATCCGCACAAAACTGAATATATGTGTTACAACCAAACGGGCAACATTACCACTCTAGACGGAGCCTCTCTGAGGCTAGTGGACAAATTCACCTACCTAGGAAGTAGCGTCTCATCAACAGAAAACGACATCGACACACGGCTGACGAAAGCATGGACGGCTATAGATAGGCTCTCAATAATATGGAAATCAGACCTGACAGATGAAATGAAGCGCAGTTTCTTCCAGGCAGCGGTTGTATCGATACTGCTATATGGATGCACTACATGGACGCTAACCAAACGGCTGGAGAAGAAACTTGACGGCAACTACACAAGAATGTTGAGAGCAATATTGAACAAGTCCTGGCGACAACACCCCACGAGACGCCAAGTGTACGGCCACCTGCCTCCCATCACGAAAACTATACAGGTCAGACGAGCCAGACACGCCAGACACTGCTGGAGAAGCAAAGACGAGCTCGTAAGTGACGTACTACTATGGACCCCCACATATGGCCAAGCAAAAGTAGGACGACCAGCCCGAACTTACATACAGCAGCTATGTGAGGACATAGGATGTAACCCAGAAGACCTGCCGGAGGCGATGAACGATAGGGAAAAGTGGCGAGAGATGGTCAAGGATATCCGTGCTGGCGGCACGACATGATGATGATGATGATCTCGACAAGCATCCATCGCTGTGTGAACAATTCTCCCGATATCAAAGTCCTGATGAAGGTTATTGAAACCGAAACGTTTAACGTTGGCTTTACATCACAATAAATTCACCAATTTGAATTTTTCTGTTTTTCTGTTTTCTTCATGCTGTCGGATCTAGATCCATATTTTCTTTCATATATATATTCTTTTTTGTTTAATTTCAGGATCAAACATAAATGATGCTCTGCTGCAAAGCCTTTCCCTTTTGGAAAAATCCAGCCTCGCCAGTAGTGCCTCACGCGCCATGACTATTTTCTTTCTGACTGATGGCGATGCTTCTGAAGGCATCACAAAAACATCAAAGATTATTGAAAACGTTAAGAACGCAAATCAGATGCAAGTTCCTATTCAAACAATCCTCATCGGAGATGCTAGTTTCCAGTTGGTCAGTCAACTTGCACAGAATAACCACGGTCAGTCTTTACGTATTTATTCACCGGAGCAACTCATCTCTGAATTAAAGGATTTCTACGATCATATTAATAACGTGGTAGCCAAGCAACTAAGGTTCAAATACGTGGATAATTTGATTGAAAAGACAACGCAGGCTGATTTTCAAGTCTATCACCAAGACTCGGAACTGGTAGTAGCCGGTAAGTGCAAAAAGGGGGCAAGAAGTCTCAAGCCTTCAGTGACTTTGATAAATTCAGACGGAGAAAGAACGCTGCAGGTTTCATCAGATTCTTACAGTCAAGATGCCGGAAATGTCGCCGAAAGAGTTTTTGCCATGTTGAGCATCAGGCAGATGATGAAACGTGCTTTTGGGCCCAGTGAACGGGACCATGGAGACAGATTTTACAACGAAGCAACCAACATTGCACTTAAGGTAAAAATAGTTTTGCAGATATGCACCCACTTGCGCATGCGTTGGAACAAGCATATACACGTGTACAGACGACATTAAAGGTTAATGAAGTATATAGTTGTATATAAGTCAACTTGGTGTGGATTTTCATCTAAGAAATCATCTAATTTATCTTAATCGAACAAAAAATAAAACAACTTAATTTATTTATATATATACATTCATGTTTTATATATGTGATAGATTATTTATATAGAGCTAACATTCTCAGTATGTTTATGTGTGTGTCTGTGTGCAATCCAGCAGAAACTGTAAATCATAGCAAGATTTTTATTAGAGCAATACACTTGAAATATTCGACCATAAAGAATAAAGCAATTTCCACTTCAATTTAGAATTAAATGATAATTTCGTGGGGGTCAACATTCGCGTGTGAATGTCGTTTTTTAATCATCCAAACCCTCAATATAAGGGAGATAACAATGAAATGCTAATGAGAATCTTTCACTCTTTCCTAAATGTGAGCATCAGTATCATCATGGACCGCCGTCGCAACGGAAATTCAACAGTCTCACGCGCTGTATAGTTACTTATAAAACCTAATTGAAAACCTTTCAATAAATCTATATTTTATATTGTCCTGTGTGCCCGTGGTGTAATGGTTATCGTCGTAGGAAATGGACACGGCGACACGAGTTCAAATCCTGGACTAGACTGATTGCATTTCACATAGCACTAATACCCTTGAGAAAGGTATAAATCCAATAATTCTCCCTCCAGCTATGGGTAAATAGTAGGGCAGACTTGGTTCTTCAGCCTTGGTAAGGCAACTAGTCTAGGAGAAGGAAAACTCTGAATTCAAACCTGTTAAACTTCGCTTAAAAATATCCTGCCCGAGCGGAGGGGTTGGTAAATATGATATTGTCCTGTGTGTATGTGTAATACTATAACTTACTTTACATTTAACTAATTTCATATCTAATACTGTAGACATACAATGATAAGGCGGTGGAATCTTTTTTTTACAACAGCTATGAGTGTTGGTGCATTTCTATGCGTGGATTATGCATCTCTGTATTGCATTGTACAACTTTGTGTAGATCATGCCCTTTTATATGTGCATAGTGCATCTCTATTTGTGTACCGTGCATCTTTAAGTGTGCATCGTGCATCTTTATGTGTGTATCGTGAATCGATGTAAACAATTAGTTTAATATGAATCAAAAAATTTGGAATTTTTTCCTTTTATCGATAGCCACACCGCCACACCACATATGAGTTGGTCTTTGTTAAGAACTATCGCACGACCGAAAGTACTTTGTGTAGGAAGTTAACCTGCTATAAATTGTTGGTCTTCAGCTGTTAAAAGCACTACACGTTTTTTTCCATTACTATGGTTTGGTTTCTTTGATGGCAAATCAAACTTCGGGGGTTATTTCATGCAATCACCATTCTTGTTGAAGAACAGTGGTTATACTTTTCAACCTATAGCTTTTCCCAAGAGTATTAGTCCGAAAATGAACACAATAGTGCAACTGGAATTCGAACTCGCTTACTAAGATGTCATGGAGAATGGAAAATTTGGTTGGTTATTTGTTTTGTTTTCGTAGGTTATGGTTCGTGGGTTGTTATCGTTGGTGGTTTTCGGTTCAATTTGGATTTGGCGTATCTGACTCATTGTTCTCTTCTTACCCCATTTAACTTGCTGGCGTCTTGTTTGTCTGTAGAAGGCTGCAAAAGAATTACTGAAGGAAGGAAGAAAAGAGACGAAGATACCCTTTAAATTTAAATTTAGGGTTTAATACGGCTATTCTGTTGCGAGAAAATGTTTTTCTGGACTATTAGAAAACAGTCACACTTCCCAAACAAGGCATTGAAATATATTAGTCATTTTCGGTGAGTGATAAGTTTAAAGTCTGTGGTTATGTCTTGTAGGTGTTTTGTGAGGTATGTAAGCAGAGACGGCTGCTAACAGGAGAGTCATTTTGGTGAGTTGTGAGTTCGAAGGTCTGTAGATATGTTCAGTAAAGGCTGCTACAGGTGGAAGAACAAGCCAGCGTGCCGCTAAGCAGATAGGTGGTATTTCCCACCCCCAGCTGGGAAGAAGTAGTTCTTTCCAGTCCAAGTGGTCATTGCTGAATGAGAGAGAATTTCTCTTCAGTGCCCAGAATACCCTTTCTTTAGGCATGCGCTGTTCCTATTTCCTGTCAGGGGCCTCTGGGAACAGCTATCTTTTTAATCTATTTTATTTCATTTTTTTATTTTTTATTTTTTTATTTCTTTTTTATTAATCTCCACATTGTCACAGTCTAGCCCGTTAACCATTACACCACAGGAATTCTCTTTTTTTTATTACTAATTGTTACATAAATTATGTGTCCATCATTATATATCCATCATTTACCCTATTTACCCAACCCCTCCGCTCGGGCAGGATATGACACAAGGTCAATTTTTAGGCGGAGTTTAACAGGTCTTAAATCAGAGTTTTCCTTCTCCTAGACTAGTTGCCTGACCAAGGCTTAAGAACCTAGTCTACCCTACTATTTACCCATCGCTGGAGGGAGAATAATTGGATTCATACCTTTCCCAAGGGTATTAGTGCTATGTGAAATGCAATCAGTCTAGTCCAGGATTTGAACTCGTGTCGCCGTGTTCAATTTCTACGACGATAACCATTACACCACGGGCACCTCCACATTTACTGGTAGTAAATGTCACCCAGTCAGTTTGGGCTGTAGAATACGCCACCTGCACCTCTACAGAAGGGTAAACCCCATCTTCTTCTACCTGGCCTCTTGTTGGCCGTTTATGTCGACCCGTAATGCTTAAAGACGGGATCCTGGTGGCTGAGCACTCCGTGAACCGGCAACTAAAGTGATCACGTGACTTGCACAACACTCCAATTTGGTCCTTACTAGGCTAAACAAGTGGTTGAAAGGGCCGATCTGATCAATCGGCTGGTCATGTCAAGTCCTAGCATCTGTATGATAGAGTTGTGGGGTTAGAGGCTGAAGGTCACGGGCAAAGGGCAGGGCTGTGTTGCCGTTTATATCTGACTCCAAATTTTGGTTATTTTATTTTACCCCCACGTTGGCTAGTCGGTGTAACGCCTTGCCCAAGAAAGTCCCAAAAAGAATTATCCAGAAGAAAAGACAGCAACAGATAAGAGACGAAGACGTTTTTTTTATACTTTCCTTTATTTACTGGGTTCAACAACCATTCCATGTATGAGGGAGTTTTTCTTGAATACATTGAAATGGTTGAATCCCCCAGTTAAGGTGTCAAAAATATGTTAATCGTTTCATGCTTGTGTTTGTCCTCATTTGCTATTTCGGGCTTCCATAAGGGTTAGTTTTCTTTTGGAAATTTATCAAAGTCCGGTAAGGGTTAGTTTGTAGTTCATTTGAGGGTCTTTTATATTTCAGCATAATGCTGACCGAGAGAGAGCTGCTACTGGGTGAAAGGGACTAACCAATGCTACGTCCAAAGACGTATGCGTGGTGCCCAGACACCCGTCGGCAATGATGTTATCAATTCGCTGGTCACCGCCTGAAAGAGAAAGAAAGTCTGTTCCCCTTTGTCAAGAGGATGCCTTTTTTCTTTTACGTATGCGTCATCCAATTTTCCCGTCAGGGACCTCTGAGAGTTTCTGCAAATTTAAGTTTTCCCCCTTTTTTTTTTAAATTCAATTTAAATTTTTTTAATTCATTTATTCGTTCCCTACAAAGTCCCAACTGCATTCTTCAAATTTATTACTCTTGTGGCAAACAAGCACCCAGCCTTTTTATAGGTGCAAGAAGGCATTGGCTGAGTGTTAATCACATTAAAAAAAAAAGAAGATTTTTAATGCCTTGTGTATTTCACATAAACTGCATCTGATAGTGAAGCTCTAGTACTGGAGTTAAGGGAATATGAAATACTTCTTTATTACCATCCCTTTCAGACCCTGAGGGGTAGGACCTGTTAGGCTTCCATTTATGGTTCAAAAAGAACTTTTCTCTCATTTACTAAGGATTATTATAATTAGTTATTTGAAACCAGTGAGTGCAAATTGTTTGTATCAAATAAGAATATTAATAAATATAATTGCTAATTCTAAAAAGTAATACTTGAAGCCAGTTAACTGTGGGCAAAAATATAATTAATATTAAATAGAATGATTAGAGTTAGATAGCAATACTAGAAGCCATTTAACTGAGTATATATATATATATATATATATATATATATATATATATATATATATATATACTCAGTTAAATGGCTTCTAGTATTGCTATCTAACTCTAATCATTCTATTTAATATTAATTATATATATATATATCTAATATTAATTATATATATATATATATATATGTATATATATATATATATATATATATATATATATATATATATATATATGAAGAAAGTAGAAAACAGAATAATCCAAATAGGTGAATTTATTGTGATGTAAAGCCAACGTTAAACGTTTCGGTTTCAATAACCTTCATCAGAACTTTGATATCATAAGAATTGTTCACACAGCGATGGATGCTTGTCGAGATAACAGAACCAAATAAAATGTATACAACGAAAAGATACAAACGTGCACATAGATCCATATTTACTTTTATATATATATATATATATATATATATATATATATATATATATATATATATATATATATAAGTGAATGCCCCCACCGATACAAAATAGCTACCATAAAAAATCTGTTAAATCGTGCCAAACAAATCTCTTCATCCAATAAAATATTTTATAATGAATTGAAAAATATCAAACAACCCTTTTTAACAACGGATTTCCAAACTACATTGTAGACGAACAAATTAAATTAATGATTAACAATAAGAATAAGATAAATGATAAAAGTTATGTTACACAAAATAATTATAATCAAATTAATTCATTTTATTTTAATCAAATGCATCCGAATTTTAGATTAGATGAAAAAATACTCAAAAATATAATACATCGATATATATCCCCTAAAGACAATAATGATAAAATAACATTTATAATTTACTATAAAAAATCTAAAATCCAATATTATTTATCAATTTAAATGTCCATTGGGAGAATGCATCTCCGACAATAAAAAAACACAAGTTACATTGGTTATAAAAAAGTAAAGTTGGTGACCATAGTCGAGTGAACCCAAGGCTCCTTTTTCAATAGCTACTTCACCGAGGTGTAGGGGAGGGCGCTACTCCATTCCCTGGATTGCTCCACTTCACTCTTGATAATGCTGAGTGTTAAGCAAGGCGGCATCAAGTACCATTTTTGAGTCTTTGGTACGACTTGACCTGAGATTGAACCCCGGTCTTCTGGACCATTGATGAACACTCTACTCATTAGATCAATGAAAATTATCAAAGAGGCTCATTGCTATACCTTTAAAGTTTTACCTCCATATGTCAACATTTAAAAAAACATAACTGTCTTAATGCAACATATAGAAATATTTTAGTTAATAATACAAAAATACTCCATACTGACAATGATGTAAAAAAATTAAAAATCCAAGCAGCTTTATATATGTTGGAGGTTATATTGTGTTTTGATATTTAATTTCCATTTTGTAGTGGTATATTTAATTTGTTTTTATATGTGGTTGCGTTTTCTCACAAGTCGGAAGATCGCCATTTTTATAGCGATGGGGATAACATTATTATTATTGTTATTGTTGGGTTTTTGGTTTAAGGTTTAACTTGGTTTTGTTGGTATTACTTTGGTTGCGTTGGTATTACGTTAGTTGCGTTGGTAATTCGTTGGTAGCGTTGCTAATTCGTTGGTTGTTATCCCCTCGCTAAATGTTGATGGAAAATAAAGGTGGTGAAGAAGAACAAAGACGTCGTTAGGTTTTGTATCAAGGTCGTAATGGCAGCATGAAGTAAAGGAGTTTACACTGGTATGCTACGAGCCTCGTAGTAAGGAAAGAAGGTAGGAAGTTGTTAGAGTGTATCATCTAATTTGTTTTTAACTAGAATCCCTTGGTCTAGAAGAATAGACCCAAGGGATCCACAAACTAGATGGCTCTCCCCATAATGGTTGATACTGCTACTGCTTTTCAGGAACTGACGTTAAGACGTCCGTTCCCGTTAAGGATTTCTGAGAGAGAGAGAGAGAGAGAGAGAGAGAGAGAGAGAGAGAGAGAGAGAGAGAGAGAGAGAGAGAGAGATTCGCGGGCTTTCTTCAGTTTTTGGTGCTGCTAGGAAATATGGTTCGGGCTGAATTAGATAGGGCATCCTGATTGGGTGAAAATGTTCGGCGACTCTAACGGTCAAATTAAATTACGCACCAAACAACAATTCAAGTTTTTTTCTGCTATACATATAAAATTTAGACAACCCACTACTAACTGAATTAACTTCGAAACAAGTGATAATATTCTAAAAATGTTTAAAATAGAACAATTCATATTACAAAATATAGAACAAATTTTATTCTACTTGTATGTTTGGCTCTTAGTTTGGTTGGTATGCATTCTGCTGTTGCTTTCATGTGAGCGTTGACGAAGTTCTCGAATTCCTCATTCAGAGTAAGTGTTTCGAATAACCACATTTACCGACCCCTCCGCTTGGGCAGGATATGACACAAGGTTAATTTTTTAAGCGGAGTTTAACAGGTTTGGATTCAGAGTTTTCCTTCTCCTAGACTAGTTGCCTTACCAAGGCTGAAGAACCTAATCTGCCATACTATTTTACCCATAGCTGGAGGGAGAATAATTGGATTCATACCTTTCCCAAGGATATTAGTGCCATGTAAAATGCAATCAGTCTAGTCCATGATTTGAACTCGTGTTGCCGTGTTCATTTCCTACGACGATAACCATTACACCACGGGCACCTCCACTAAAGTGTTTCGAATAACTCCTGAAGAGCATCGAATTTGTTTCTTAGCATTATCGTATATTCATTACAAATATCTCTATTGTTAAGCAAAGACCAGTTATAGAGAGTGGTTTTGGTTGTTTGCTTCGTATTCCTGCATAGGCTCAGACGTATCTTTACTGTGACAATTCTGTGATTGAAGACACTCTTTCAAAAAAGGAGTATGCCCCACGATTCAGAGCGTTATTAATCCATTTCTTATTTATGAGGATGTAATCTATCTGTGCTTCAGAATTATTTGCGTAGGAATAGGTCTATAGTTTTCCTTTCCTTTTTTTGGAATTTAGTATTAAGGCATGTTAGTCCGTTTTCAAGTGAGAATTCTGTTAGCTGTTCCCCATTTCTGTTTGACGAGTTGCGTAAGCAAAATTTGTTGTTTACCTCTTGGCCTATTTGAGCATTCATGTCCCCAACGATGATTAGAACGTTAAGAAGGCACAAAGAACTTAAGAATGCGCAAAGAGAACTAATTAACGCATACCAAAAAGAACAAACAGAATACATTCAAGGTTAGATCAATAAAATTAGAAACTTGGTTGAAGATAGACAATCTCGAATAACGTGACAGACAGCAAATGAAGTGAGTAAAAGGAAGAATACTTCAAGACCACAACTGAAAGCTGCCAGCCAAGAAAAACGAATACACATGTGGAAAGAACATTTCAGGAATCTGTATGGAAACTTCCCTAAAGTCACAGATAAACCTATCAGGAAAATTATTAATAACCAACTAGACATCACACTAGGAAAGTTCACTCAAGAAGAACTCGACATAGTACTAACAAAAATTAAAAACAAAAGCTACTTGTCGTGATGTAAGACCAACAAGACATACGGGACACTGCGGGAGAAGCAAGGACGAACTCATAAGTGACGTTCTACTATGGTCCCCTTTACACAGACGTGCCAGTAATGTCCGACCAATAAGAACTTACCGACAACAGTTATGTACAGAGACAGGATGAAGTCGGGAAGACCTGCCCAAAACGATGGATGGTAGGAACGAATGGCTACAGAGGGTCAGGAAAATCCTTGCTACATGATGATGATGATATATGCATACATATATGTATGTATACATATACATATATATATGTATACATATACATATATGTATATATACATATATATGTATATGTACGTATATATATATATATATATATATATATACTTTATGTATATATATATGTGTGTTTCTATATATATTTATATATACGTATAAAGCTGTGGCGGTGTCAAAACTCTTGAATGGATGAACCTCATGGACTCTAAGAAAGCGCTTGGATTTGGTTTGGTTTTATGGCACATCAGGTTATTTAATGCAAAATCCATCTTTATAAATATAAACAGTTCTATTTCAAACAATTTAGTTTAGCATAAGTTTAGTTCTATTTGACCCATAGATAGGACCCTATCAGGTCCTACCACTCCAGAGTGGACCTGGGAGCGATGGCAATGAAAGGGCACTCCGCATTCCCCAAAACTCCCGCATTACTGGAACTTCACCATCAGATTGTTTAGTGTCATAGCCAGGACAACCATTGGGGGGAAGTCTTACTCCTCTGCAGAGATTCAGTCGGTGTATTCTACAGCCTCAGCCGACTGGGCCAGAAGCGATTGAAGAAACCGCTGGAATGAAACGACACAAAAATGCTACATGCTGTTTTGAACAAATCCTGGAAGCAGCACCCTACAAAACAGTAGCTATATGGCCACGAATCTCCCATTTCACAAAACATCCAAACAAGACTTACAAGACATTCAGGGCATTAATGGAGAAGTAAGGACGTTTTATTATGAATGGAGAAGTAAGGACGTTTTATTATGAATGGAGAAGTAAGGACGTTTTATTATGAATGGAGAAATAAGGACGTTTTATTATGAATGGAGAAATAAGGACGTTTTATTATGAATGGAGAAGTAAGGACGTTTTATTATGAATGGAGAAGTAAGGACGTTTTATTATGAATGGAGAAATAAGGACGTTTTATTATGAATGGAGAAATAAGGACGTTTTATTATGAATGGAGAAGTAAGGACGTTTTATTATGAATGGAGAAGTAAGGACGTTTTATTATGAATGGAGAAATAAGGACGTTTTATTATGAATGGAGAAATAAGGACGTTTTATTATGAATGGAGAAGTAAGGACGTTTTATTATGAATGGAGAAGTAAGGACGTTTTATTATGAACACCTACACATGGACGCGCCAGTGTTGACCAACCTGCAAGTACTTACATATATCAGCTTTGTCCGGAGACTGAGTGCTGTCTAGAGGACTTGCCAGAAGGGATGGCCGATAGAAGTGGATGATGAGAGAGAGTCAGGAAACTCCATGCTATCAGCACTACTTGATTATATATATATATATATATATATAGAGAGAGAGAGAGAGAGAAAGAAAGAGGGAGAAATATAGATATACGAAGATATGTCCAAAAAGAAACTGAGCTTTTAAAACACCGCACCAATGAGAAGCTTTAACATGGTCGTGACTGAAATGATATGTGAGCTGAGTAATTAATCAATTTAAGAAATATCTAATAGGTCTATTTTATACCAACAGGTTTATGTTATCATCGTGTAACAGAACAGCTTTGTCGGAATCTACAAAGAATCTCCATTCATCAGGCACATGCTCATACCAAAGCTCATACATCAGTCCAATAACATCAGTAGAGAAACAAAATCATTATCTGTGTTAAAAAAACCCCAGCTAAACGTGTATAGCAAGGACGAAAGAGGGGAATCTGCTTACTCTCCTCTAGGATATTCCACTGTTGTCTTTTTTAAATAACAGCATCACGCGGTGTTGGATTTTATTAGAATTACACGAGCAACAGTGAATAGTTGTATAGTATCTTATAGTTTGTATCTCTAAAGTTGAACAGTGAAGGATTTTTATCTGAAATTCTGTTTCAAAGTAGAAAAAAAAAACAACTTTAATAGAGGCTTTGCTAGTGTTGCAGCAGGTTGATGGGAAAGGTTGTTTGAATTATTCACAATGTCAAAAGTTGTACGCTCGTTTCAAATCGTGAAGGACATCCGCCAAAGACAAAATCTTAAATCTCAAACTGCATCTGATGATGAAGTTCAAATCTTGGAGTTTGGAGAATGTGGTAATCGCCATTCTCCTTTATTACCCTTGCTCTCAGTTCCATTTAGATCCGACGTGGTTGTACATATTAGGGTCTCATCTATGGGTCAAATAGAAACGTTCCATTTTTACGAGGGATAATTATGAATACTAAATAGAATTATGAGTGTTAAATAGAAATACTGGAAACCATTTAATTATGTTCAAATAGAACTTTACCCAGTCGGCTGGGGCTGTAAAATACACCGACTGCTTCTCTGCAAAGGGGTAAGACCCCCGAACGAGTATCCTGGATATGATACTAAACAATCTGATGGTGAGATTCCAGTAATGCTGGAACTTTGGGGAATGCGGAGTACCCCTTTCATTGCCATCGCTCCCTGGTCTACTCTTGCCCGGAGTGGTAGCACCTGATAAGAGTCCTATCTATGGGTTAAATAGAACTAAACCGGGCTTCCTTCACTATTACTGATTTTTGCATTTAAACTGCGTATTTGTGCTAAACTGAATTATTTAAAATAGAACTGTTTTGACATTTAAACTGCGTACTTATGCCAAACTGAATTGTTCGAAACAGAACTGTTTTGATGTCTAAACTGTGTACTTATGCTAAACTGGATTATCTGAAATTAAACTGTTTTGACATTTAACTCCGTGTATTGCCCAGTCGACTGGGGCTGTAGAATAAACCGACTGCATGTCTGAGTGTCCTGGATATTATACAAAACAATCTGAGGTTCCAGTGATGCTGGGTCTTTGAGGAATGCGGAGCACCCCTTCATTGCCATTGTTCCCAGGTCCACTCTGGCCCGGCGTGGTAGCACCTGATGGGGCTCTATCTATGGGTTAAATAGAACTAACGGTATACTTATGCTAAACTGAATTCTTTGACTAAACTGAATAGCTTGAAATAGAAATGTTTTTGACAATTAAACCGTGCTTATGCTAAACTGAATTATTTGAAATAGAACTATTTTTTACATTGAAATTATACTTACACTAAATTGAATTGTTTAATATAGAACTGTTTTGACATTTAATTGTATGTAAATAAAATCTGTATTTATACTAAACTGAATTAGCTGAATTAGAACTGCTTGACTAAACTAAATAGCTTGAAATAGAAATGTTTTTCACAATTAAACTGTACTTACATTTAAACTGAGTGCTTATGTTAAACTGAATTGTTTGAAATGGAACTGTTTTTTACATTGAAACTGTACTTACACTAAACTGAATTGTTTAATATAGAAGTGTTTTGACAATTAGCAGAGTAAACAAAATCTGTACTTATACTAAAGTGAAATAGCAACGAGGTGCATACGATAGGTTTCCAGACTTTTTTCGTATGGGCACTTTTATTGATAGTATACACATGAAACTCTAGTCTCCTTCGACGTAATCTCCTCCGGCTGCAATGCGCTTGTTGTACCGTTCTAACAACTTCTGGAAGGCCCCATTCAAGTCCTCTTGTGTGTGCGTGTCAATGACCTTCGTCACAGCCTCTTTCATCTTCTCAATTGTCTCATAACGACAGCCTCTGAGCTTAGGGAATAACGAAAAAGTCACAGGGAGTAAGGTCTTGACTATAGGGAGGGTGACGAACTGTATTGATGCCCATCTTGGTCAAATAGTCTGTGACAACGATGGAGATGTTGACTGGTGCATTGTCCCGGTGGAAATGTCACTGACTCGATTTGAAGAGTGCTGACCTCTTCCGACGGAATCTTTTGCTGAACTCCCTTAAAACCTCAACATAGTAACTCTAACCCTAACCGTTTGGCCAATCAACTCTGGTCTATTGACTTCCTTACTCCTCCCACACCTCTCGTCATCCCTTACAGACTCCCTGCCTTCCTTGAATCTCTTATGCCACTCAGAAACTGATGCTCGATTCATGCAAGATGCTCGAAAAGCAGTCTGAAGTATTCCATGCGTTTCTGTGGCATTTTTTCCAAGTTTAAAACGGAATTTTATTGCATATTGTTCTTCAAAAGTGTCAGATTGCATTTTTGAAATTCACCAGCTGTGACAATCAGGCTTTAGTAGGGTGTATTCCAAACGCTGCTGTAGCTGTTGATTTGAACCTGAAATCATAAAAATTGGTCAGTTATCTCATAAGATGTATAGCAATAACATACTGAATTTTCAAGAGTCTACGACAAATTTAAATGCCTGTACAAAAAAGTCTGGAAACTTATTGTATGCACCTCGTAAATTAGAACTGGTTGAATAAACTAAACGGCTTTAAATAGAAATGTTTTTAACAATTAAACAATGTAGTAATGCTAAACTGAATTGTTTGAAATAGGACTATTTGCATAAAATGGATTTGGCATTAAATAACCTACAAAGGTTGATATGCCATAAAACCCAAACGACCAAACATCAAATAGTATTAGACAGCAATACTTGAAACCATTTAACTGTGCAAACAAATGCGCTCAGGATCGTTTACAAATAATGTTACCTACAAACTATTCGCTTAAAAATCATATATATAATATATAAACAAGATTTAGCATTAAATAACCTACAAGTGTTGATATGCCATAAAAACACACTCAAACCAACCAACCAACCTTCCAGGTCAACAATCGGCGATCACATTGAGGATTTTTTGACGCATAAGAAAACTCTTGTCCTCAGCTGCTCGACTCTCAGTTCTTTTGAAAAGTTGTCGGATACAGATGGTAGAAGAAATTGTGCCTTGAGACCGAATCACTATCCCTGAAAACGTCAAAACAATTTCCAGAGCTGAAAAAAATTAATTTTGTATCGTTAGGAGTTGGGACTATTTTGAAGGAGACGTATCTCATCAAACTGTTGGTAAAGCAATACATTCGGTTTTTGAAAATTTCAATTTGATTTTTTGGAAACGCCTTGAATAGGTCGATCGACCTGCTTTATAACTAATAACTTTAGTTTTTTTGGTCTTCAGAGTTCGGTTTATACACAAGTATTTTCGGTAATTATTTCAAGTCAAATTGACTATGATTATAAGGACTTAAACGTGTTTATTTATTAGGAAGCGTTCGTGATGTAATCGTCATCGTCACAGTGACCTGAGTGCAAATCCTGGACGAGGTATTTGCCTATATCTCCCACCAGACAAGGCTAGATACAAGGTCAATGACCCGAAGGCCGATCAAAGTGGGGATTAGGGAAGAGAAGATCGGGTAGGAGCCGAGGCTCGAACCCTGCAGGTCTATATTGCTCACCGACTCACTTAGTGCAATGTGAGCCTGATGAGCCAAGCTTGTCAAAAGGAGTCAATAATGCAGCTCACTCACCCGGAGGTAGCCCAGCCGAAACCGGGAGCTTTACGGCTTCAAGTCTGCCATTGTTCATTTTCGGAGCCTCGCTCTGAAGCAAAATCCAGCGCCGGCTCCGGACTAGGCTGTTTGTATTTCACTTCGCGCTAATATCCTTGGAAAAGGTATGAATACAACTATTCTCGCTCCCGTTATCGGTAAATTGTAGGACATGCTGAGCTCTTTAACTGTGGTATGGCAACCAGTCAGCGAGAAAGAAAATTCTTAATTTAAACCTGTTAAATTCCGCTTAAAAATTTACTTTGCGTCGCATCCTGGTTGTGCAGAGAGGTTGGTAAATATACAAACCTGTTTATTTATTTGTTGTTTTTTCAACATATGAAATATGTTATACGTTATTGGAGTTGATGTTGTAGGTATTCATGTCCTTCGGTAGTGAATCAAAACTGAAATGTTTGTTCTTCGTCTATAAAACTGACTTTCTTTTCAGTACAAATACCTGACTACTGCTACATTGATGAAAATTTCTCGTAAAGGTAAGTGGAACACTTATATTAGTGGCACATCCTTTAAGGAGATTATAAGACGCTGGATAGAATGTCAAGATTCTGACAATATTTCTCCTGATCCACTCCTTCCCTTTCACTCACTTACACTCAAACGAATGATTGAATAAAAGTAGTGAATGTAATTTAAATATTTTTATATTTTAATCTATTTTATTTTTACTTTTATATCTATTCAGTCAATCTATATTTTTGATTTAATATTTAAAAAAATGTCACACTTAAAATTCATTTTTTTACATTTATCAATAAATTCAGTATAATAGACTTATAGTTTTGCAAAGTTTGTACGATATGTAAAACTGTTGTGACGTCATATCAAATCAAAGGGGTTTCTCATTTTCAATTCGCCTGCCTGAAACCTTTCATTTACTTATTGTATCAACGGAATTTTTTGGGAGACCAATAACTCGAAGGAAGAACATTTGGTAAATGCGTTCCAATTATCAAGAATAATAATGTTTGATTTCTTCAATAAATATTAGTTCCCTTCCATTTTTAGGTTCTTTATTAGGCTTTGGAAATTCTCAACAACCTTTTTCTTCCAACGGTCGAGTGTATGGTGTCCACGGTGGTTATGGAGGAGGTAAGAAAAGTTATTCATACTTTCTTGAGAACTTGATATATTAACATAACGCAAAAGGATCTAATTAATACCATTAACTGCATATCTCATATTCTCCCTTATAGACATTTTTTAAGTTATACACATTTAAATTTTATGTACACAATGTTACTCTGTTTGCCATATTGTATGGTATATCGTCATATTGGAAAGCAAACTTGGATATCCAAACTCAGTAAATAGTTTGTTATATCCTATTTTCATATTCACATCGTATTCATCACATTACATCAGTTTTTTAAAAAATAAAAATTTCAATTTCTTATTAAGTAATAGAACATTTGTCTTAGATAAATTCATTTTACGCATTGGTTAATAGCGTTCAAAAGTGTTTGAGACATTTACTCTTGCACTTGTGGAAAATGCTGGTCTCCCGCTGTAGAAGCCAGCAATAATTGCCCATTATATTTGGGTTGAAGCGCCTTTGATATCTAGTTTATATCACCGAAATATCTTAAGAATCTTTCTTCATGCCTGTTATTTACCTCCCCCTGGCCAGGTAAAAAAAAGATCGAGGTGAGAAGTGAATTTTAAGAGTTATTTTACAAATTATTTGCTGATAGACTTTTAGAATGCTTTCCACTAATTCAATATAATTTTCAGCTCTATGGTTCTCAAGGACGTCTGCACAACCAATACAAATGTTTCAGAATTCAAGTGGGTCGAGTTTAGTTTTAAACACTCTATCACACATTACTGTATCTGAGGCCCAATGAATATGAATACTTTCAGCTTAGCTCCAGTTTTCTATTCACTAAACTTCCCTCTAAAATACTGGAAACCAGTACCATCATGTTCTAATACCTTAACGAAGCTTTTCATAAATTTGTTGGGAAGTGAGGAAAAGAAAATTTTCTAGGAGTTTACCAATGGCTTATTTTGCACATTCTACCTGTCAATATATGTGTATGCCTTTTAGACATCTGTCATTACATCAGTCCCATAGGCATAAGAAACATGTTTTGTGTAGTCCAGTTGTAGACCAGAGAGTAAGAAAATCATTTTGCTATATCCACAAATATTCTACTAGTTACCTGAGTAATTAATCAATTTAAGAAAGATTTCCATCGATTAGTATATCTCATACCAACAGCGTGAACAACAGAAACAGAAAACTTTATGTTATCGTGTAACAGAACATCTTCGTTAGAATCTACAATCTCCATTCACCAGGCCCAAGCTCATACATCAATCCATTAACATCAGTATAGAAACAAACATTATTTTCTGATTTAAAAAAAGACCACTAAATGTGTATGGTAAGGACGAAAGTGGGAAACCTTCGTACCCTCCGTAGGAGAGATACTACTGTTGCACTCTGGAACCTAAAACTTCAGCTTTCTCCGTGGACAAGGATAAATCTTTCATCTGATCATTCAGATCTTCTAAATTTAGCAAATATTCCTTCTTTTCATCAAATTCTGGTTCATACAGTTCATCTGCATTATCACCCAGTCGGCTAGGGCTATAGAATACACCGATTGCATCTCTGCAGAGGGGTAAGACCCCTCCCCGCAACGAGTGTCTTGGATATGACACTAAACAATCTGATAGTGAGGTTCCAGAAATGCTGAAGCTCCCATGTCCACTCTAGCTCAGAGTGGTAGGATCTGATAAGGTCCTATCTATGGGTCAAATAGAACTAAACTGCGTACTTATGCTAAACTGAATTGCTTGAAATAGAACTGTTTTGATATTGAAACTGTACTTACGCTAAACTGAATTGTTCGAAATAGAACTGTTTTGACATTTAACTGTGTGTAAACAAAAACTATACGTATACTTATACTAAACTAAATTGTTTGAATTAAAATTGTTTGACTAAACTGAGTAACTTGAAATCGAACTGTTTTTAACAATCAAACTGTGTACTTATGCTAACCTGAATTGTTTGAAATAGAACTGATTATTTGTATAAAAATGGATTAGGCATTAAATAACTGACAAAGGTTGATATGCCATAAAACCCAAACAAACATCATCTGCATTACCATCATTTCTCTCGACTGTTGTAGCTGCAAGTGGCTCTGACATTGTCCAAATCATGAGGAACCGACTTCAGGGCAAACATGCAGCCTGGATATACAATTCTTACTTGTTTTTGAAAAATCCCCAATTTTTATCATACAAAAAGGTGGCAATCGGAGTAATAATTTGTTTGTTCACAACATTCCATTGGCACAGCAAAAAGTACTCTCTTCTCTTTTACCAATCAAACAGAGCAGTAATCATGAAACGCCTTACAATTTTCATTCTGTTGGTAAGGTTCTACTGACCACCAATGTAACAAAAGTTATCAGCAGGATTCACACAAGAACGTCTACCTATGATGTCTGTAGTTCATGAAAAATGTGCATATTACGATGTCATTATATTATATTACATTATATTATGAAAACCAAATATTAAAGTCTCATATCTTATGTTTTGTTGAAAAAGAAAGCATGGCACTTGGAGCAAACATAAATATAGCAACATAGACACTGAAGAGAGACTGTTCAGTTACTTGGTGTTTGCAGTACAACTGCAATGTTATAGGCATTTTAAAAAATTCTGATCCCATCAAAATTCAACCTCATGTCGCATCTTCTCTTACTGTGAATATCTAATTCTATTATTTTTATTCATTTATTTATTTTAGTGGGTGGCGATCCTCATTTTATCATGGATATTAATAGGCTGAGCATTCCTCTTTGTTTCAATGTAATCAGTCAGCCTGGAGAGATTCTGACCCTTGTGGACGATCCTAGCACGCGTACGTATCTTCATGTAAAAAAATAATTCTAGATATCATTACATATTTAGTGATCATAACAATGGGCGGGATTTTAAGTTACGTAAACTGACCATATATCTATGTCTTCTTTTTTATTGCAGCCATTAAAACAAGCATAAGACTGAACTGCGTTTTTGTAAGGACTTATAAGTTAATAGACATTATCGAGAGGTCAACTTTTATACCTCACCCTCTCCTAGTAGTTTCACTCATACTACAAATTTAAACACATTACAATTTTTCAAGTCTTGGTTTTCCGGAACCTGAAAGAAAGTAATAGGGGAAAAAAATCACGGGAAAGAAAGAAAGAAAGAAAAATGTTCATAATTTTGGTTTCTAGCGAGAAAATGCTCAGATAGATGTCTGCTTTAAAAATCGATTTAGCTAATTTGAGGGACAAAAAAAGTCTCCATTTTTAAATTGTAAATCCAATACCTTACTAAAAAGTTATTTTTTGTGATTGAAAAATAATTCGAAAAATTCCTATCTACCCACCAAACGAACAAAACGTTACATTTGAAATATTATTTAAGTGCGTTTCATTTTATGCTTTTAAACTGTCTTTTTAATGTATTCTTCAGGCATCCAAGTTACGGCTTCTGTTATAATTATGTTGAGTAATTCAAGCCAGCACGTTAAAAGCTACATAGGAGAGATTTACGTTCGAGCTCCAGGCCTTGATTTAAACGTCACACCACACTCAGTAATTGCCAATTCTCAGTCACTATCGTGGACAAGTGAATCAACAATCGAACTTGTGACATCGGATGTCACAAGTCACGGTGACGGCAAAATGATGACTGTCAGAATAGGAGGTGAAGTCCGCTTTGCCATAAAGAGAGTTGTTCGACATGGCACACCACACAAAGTAGATTTTCTCGACTTCTACATAATCGACAGGCGAGGTTTGTCTGTGAAGACGAGAGGAATCGTGGGTAAGAGCAGACATTTTTTTAAACAAATGAATTTAAATTTTCCGAATGTAGTGAAAAATCCCTTCTAATAATGTTTTGTTACTTGATAATTGAAACAAATCAAATAATAAAAGAGTCACAGCTGGAGGAAATCATTAGAAGAGTGATGAATAGTTTATTAAACTTGGTGTCACTTGAACTTCCGTAAAAGCCACCTGAAACTTCTGATGAGAAAATTCATTTGTAGTAGTAGTGTTAATAATAATAGAAACAATTCCTTATTACAGTGGAGAAATTGCGACACCAATTCTATCGGGTATAAGATCACAAAAATAGAGTATCCAGTGCAACACTCTACGATAGCCACCTTAAATAGACCTTTACTAAATGAGGCTCGAACTCTAAAGATTTGTCCTGCTTTGCATGTTTAATAGCTGAAGTAGTTGCACCCCCACCCAGATGGGTAAAAGCCATATTTTTAAAAGCGAACATTACCCTCTACATGAAAGATCAGCGCAGCATAAACTTTATATCTTTTCATCCCATTTGGCTTTCTGTCGAACAAAGTTAAAATAATAAGGACTGAACAAAGATATTCAGTTAAGGAAATTATATTCTAAATGCATTAGCCATCTAAAATTCCTGCAAATTTCACAGAAAGCTGATTCGACAAAATTATCAGCATTAAAACAATCAATATTAATTGATCATACTTGTAGCATCAGATAAAGAAATTATTTTTCGTTTTTAGTGATTATGCTGTCTTATATGATAAAAAAAAACTTTGTTTTATTTCAGGTGGTCTTGTCCATGTAGCTGGTCATGTGAGATGGACTCGCAAATATCTAAATGGGAAATTGAAAGCTCACCTTCTCTTGTACAACAGATACAAACGCTTTCGAACGACAGTGATGGCAGTGCTTAAGGAACGACCTGATCCATTGACTCATAAGAAGCCATGTTGGATGCTATGGCAAAACTCTTACAAGCAATTGAAGCCTTTTCAAGTCAAAAGAAAATTCCAGAAGAAGAATTAATATTTCAGTTCGACTACATAACAAAATATTCATCTTTGGTTCATCTGATAATCGCGGAAACAAATTGAATGAAAATTTCCTCGACACTAATAATCTTTGAATTATGACATTCAATAACAAAAGTAGATTATATATATATATATAAACATTTTTTAAATAATTGAGAAGAGTTTGTTTATCTGTCCTCGATAGACAACCAAATGATGTAGACCTAAAAAGGAAAAAAAAAAAAAAAAAACAACTTATATATATATATATATATATATATATATATATATATATATATATATATATATATATAAAATGCAATGTGTATCCATATATTTGTGTGTGCACATTTTTTTCATAGCGCGCACAGATACTACACTCTTATAGTCGGTAGTTGACTGGAGAACAATTCTTTGGATTTGGACAAAAGTGCTGATCATGCCGTCATTTTTTACAAGTTCTATGCTAGTTTTTAAAAAGTAACTCTCGAAAATTGTTTGAAAAGTTATCCTCTCCCCATTTCATTGGTGGTAGACATTCATGACTTTTATCACTAATTATATATTTTGAAAACTTTGTCAATGTAGTAAAAGGGAAAATTTTTATATTCATTTTCAGCAAAATTCTTCTGTATGCATTTTAGGAAAATTTAAAAAGTGTAAATACTCAGTAATAATCTATAGTTACTATCGTAATATGAGATTAACCAAAGATTGATTAGCTTTTCATGCATTTTCAAAATAAATAATAAATATTACCACTGTTAGTGGACAAAAAAATCTTAATTTCCAAAAAGTACACAGCGCATGTAATAATAATTTTTAAAAAGTCTTATAAGATATTTTGCCAACTCTTTGTTTTCTCGGCATAAAGGGTTCATAAAAAAATCATACACTAGTAAAAAAATAAAAACAATTTTAAAAGAAAATATAAAATTAAAAAAGATAAATAAACATTTAGATATTTAAAAAAAAAAAAAGTAAAAGAAATCGTTCAAACTTTGCTAAATGATTTAAAAACTAACAATTCTTAGCGTATTTGATGGCATATAAGCCCCCTGGATTTTTAAAAATCAAAATCCGATTAAAAAACATCTCATGGGTCTTCTAAACAAAGTTAAGGTATCTGGTAGGCTAATTTTTACCCAGACACCATATATGACGAGTAGGCCACCACGGGTAAAGTAATGGTAAACAAGCTAGGCTAGCTGACCATTACTTATGAGTTCAATTCGAATTGAGTGCCCTTCAATTCTAGCCTTGAGCCAAACTAAACTTTGTAAATAACCACAATTGTACTTGTATCTATATCAACATTTTGTGAATCCTGTAATATTAAAAGTAAATTATGTGGAGGGCCTTATATGACATCGTATATGGTAATTCTTTCCTCTGTCAAAACTAATTAGTTTTCAAAAACGGAAACATTTTAAATGAAAGAATAAACAATACGAAAAAAATAAACAGTGAAATGAATTAAAATAAAACTTGAATAATCATCCTCCTTTTTTGTTTAATACGAAAATCTCGTGAATTAACAGCGTTCGGTAATTGAATATTTCTTTGAATTTTTTTGATAAGATGAGACAAGAAAAGATTTTTTGTTTTTGTTCTTTTCTTTCTGTTGTTCTTGAAGGAAAAAAAAAATTTCCGTACTGTATTTTCATGTTATTTTTACGAATCCTAGAAAGATATTTGACATTTTCGGGGAAAACAAATTGGTTTAACATAAAATCTTCAAAATAAATTAAATTTTGAGATTCTATTAGAAGTGATCACCTCCACAGGCGCAGAAATCATTGGGGGTTGATTACATTTAGTGTAAAAGCGATGATAATGGTTGTTGGACATAGAAAATATTTGAGGCTGGGGGGGAGAGCAATTCACATTCGAGCATATTCAAGGGAAATAACTCTTTAAACAAAAATGGTTATTTCCCCTCGCCTGTGTCGGATTAATTTTAATTTTTTTCTACAATAATCTATTTTCTTAAACTAATTTACAACATAATTAGTCATAAACAATAAATTCTATAACACAAACCTCATATAGAATGGTTTAAGTCATCAGTCTAGAGGTGCTTATTATTAAACCTATGTATCTAATAGATCTTCCTCTATATTTTTTCCTGGGTACAGAATTTTATACAATTTCATAATGACTACTTAACCATTGCAAGGTTACCGTAATATTATTGTTTTGCATTTGCAAAAGTCTCTACTTTGAAATAAAATCTATCAAAAGTTATCTTCATTATCCCATTCAAATGACGACCGATAATAAATTTATCATTGAATGTGTTTGCTGATTGTTATTCTTTCTTGGAGTAATTTTTCACTTATGATCAAATTTGTCAAAGATTTTTGACAAAATTTCCACTGATGTAAAGAGTCCAAATCAGTAAATTCATTTATTGCAGTCAATATCTTTGTATAAGGCTTTGGACAATTAGAATATATTTGTGGGTTTGCTTACTAGCTTTGGATTTCCAGCCTTTATCAAAACTGAAGCAACTTTGACCGCCAGAATGTCAAAACTGATT
The DNA here is from genome assembly GCA_963585895.1 of Sepioteuthis lessoniana. Classification (NCBI taxonomy): domain Eukaryota; kingdom Metazoa; phylum Mollusca; class Cephalopoda; order Myopsida; family Loliginidae; genus Sepioteuthis; species Sepioteuthis lessoniana. The sequence goes on from OY757921.1 coordinate 93,675,600, forward strand.
TTTCAAGATAAGTTTGCTTACCTCTACTTGTAGAGCAAAAATTCCATCACCTCACAATATATTTAGTCGATGTAGAACAGTGGTCTCCAAACTTTTTAGTACAAGGGTTGCATCATATAATTTTTTTCTTTGGTTGCAATTTTTAATTCAATTGATAATGTGAGACAGATAATTTTAGTTTAAAAATCAGTTCATGATTAATTTCAACAGTATATCAGCCAGTCTGGCGTTATTCTATGCCTAAAGGTTAGGGAATCACATTCATTGTACATTCGTTTTTTTGGCAGATGGTCCTATCAAATACAAATAATTTTTTAAAAGATCTATTTGACTAATCAATGGAAGCTTAACAGCTAATACCACTCCAAAATGAGTTGGCAATAATAGTAATGACAAGGGTACTCCACACTCCTCATGTGTCCAGGACTGAAACTTCTATCAGATGCAGTTTGGTGTTATACTGATCTCTCTGTAGGGAAGAGTCAGCATATTCTAAGCCCCACCAACAGGATGGAGAATCAGATAATTTGGAGAAAACTGGATCTCTCCTCCAAAAGGATGTACTTCCAAATTATTTTAAGTCTACAAGTCTGAAGCACCCAGTGAGGATAAAATGTTCTGAAGGACTGACCTTGTTGATTTATAATCAAGTCATGTTGAAAGTTAAGCAGCAATGATCCTACTCAGTACTTATATGGGAAACCATTTAGGATCAACACTTTAACCAATTTGAGGCTTGTGTGCAAAGCTTACTAAATTCAAAAATGAGAATCTTGCTATGAAATTGAGGCAGGGATTAGTAAACTTAACAAAGGAAACAGTTTTAGCTTAAACAATTCAATAGGGATGATCCTCAGTAACCATACTTGAAATAACCACCTATCAATTTGTTCAAGTGAGTGTCCCCATGGCGTAATGGTTAAAGTGCTGGACTGCGAAATCATAGTACACAAGTTGGAACTCCAGTTGCACTATTATATTCTCTTTTGGACAAAGGCATGAACTCCCTTATCCTCCCCTCTATGGTACCACTACTGTTCTTCTAAAAGGATAGATTGGGCATTAAATAACCCAAGAATTTTGATATGCCATTAAATAACAATTTGTTCAGTACCTTTAGCTTTGGGTGATACAAGTACTATTCTAAGTAATTAACTGCATTTCAGTTTTTGTCTGGTTCTTTATGGTTAAATAAAAGCTTTATTTCTTCGTTCTAAGCAGCAGTCAAAGCAGCTGATAATATTGATTATCAATTGATTAATTATTGATTATCCTCAATGTTAGATTTACCAAGCACTTTGTTTTGGCAGAAGGCCAACTTCCATAAAGTAAGGACATTTTGCCAAAAAGTACATTAAAGTAGAAATTGTAAGAAAGTTTTCTGAGGGTTTTTTTTTTAATGATAAGAGCAGAAGATTGGAGGACAAAAAGGTCTTAGGTGCAATCTTAGTGAAACTGTTTTCAAATTTGTAGAGAGAAAAAAAACAAAACAAGTCAATCAGAGAACCATTATCACTATCCAAATAAATAGTAATGTTATCTTCAAGTTTAATGAAGCACTACCAACTATCAATTTTATTATGAAAAGCAACTAAAAAATAAAGTCAAGAATTTTAATAGTTAATAATACTTCATTTGATAAAATTAACATATTACTATTACTTCTAATGTAAATAAAATAATAAATATAGCAGCAACCAATCAAGAAACAAATAACTTTTAAGTTATTCTTAATTAAATTTCATCTACTAGTTGTGTAACTCAAATTGTCAACCAAATTTCCTGAGGTAAAAGTGAGACAAGTTGGTGTGTTGGCCGAGTTTATTTTTTATTTTCACTCTGTGGTATTATTTACTCATAGTGAAAGACTGACATTTTGAGTCATTGAAATAAAAAAATAAAATAAAGATGAAAGAAATAAAAAATTTTTTAAATAAAAGAAAAATCTAATTAAAAAAAAAAAAAAAAAATGTGTAGGCTTTTAGTTTTGAATAGAGGGCTGGGGAAAGATGCTCCAAAAAATTGGTTTTATTGCATTTTAGACAAGATATCACAAGACTTACCTTGTGAATATGTGTAGGTCAGATGTATTGCATCCAATGGTCTTTGTCTTATGCACATGTAATAAATCTTGAACAGAGGGAGAGGGGAAGATACTAATTTTTGGTATAGAAAAGTCATAATATAGAAAACTATATGAAAAATAAATAGAAACAGCTTCTGAACCCTGCTTCCAATAAACTGACACGGATAATCAATTTAGGTAGATAGGCTTCCAGTCATTTTTCAAGAATACCTTCAGAGTACATTTTACTAGTAACTGCATTACAAGATAAGTATTCTACCAATGAAGAAGATGCTGCACTTCCTTCCATTTGTAATATACAACTAATTGAATGATTCATCTTGGGTAAGGCCTGATCAAAGAGCTGACAAGTGACTAGTTGGTCAGAGTGGACGAAGTAGGAAGAGAAGTCCAAATCAACAAACCAAATATGGGAATCGGTCAAGTTAAGGCAAACCTTTGGTACATTACACAAACATGTTTGGAATAACAAGAACTTGAAAACAAAAATAAAAAAAAATCTACAAATTCATCATCTTACCAAGCACTATATATAAAAACCAAAATTGAAGTCGTACTGCATCAGCTACACTAATTTCAGGGTTTCCATCACTGCTAGTTCTGGACCATGTTAAATGTGCCCCCTAAAACTCCTGGTCAGGGTCTGGCAGGCAGAGAAATACTACAGAAGAGATACAAGAACCCCTTGAGACCCTCATTTCTTGTGGATCCCATTGTTTTCCAAAAGAAAGATATAGTAAAATAATATCCACAAGGTAACTTTCTCACTAAAGCAAACAGTGAGAGAAGAAATGAGATGACAATACAACTAAGGCACTTTCGGAAGCATGTCTTTCTCTTGCAATTTAATCCCAAAGAAGAGATCATTGAACAGCTGAAGGTTAGTGGTCAGAAAAATAGGTACATTATTACATAGTCATATTTAGTTGAGACTGGAAGCTAATGACAAGATAAGCTTCATTTTGTTGTTAGGAACATCAGATTATTCTATGTATAATTCTAAGACAGCAAAAATGATACTGTTGTAAGATTTCCACCTTAATATTAGGTGTCTACATTCATGTTCATTTTGATCATTATCATTTTATAGGAATAATAACTATTAAATGTTGAATATTTGCAACTATAAATATAAATTCTTTAAGAAGAATGTAACTAGACATTGAATATAAAATGGTCTTTGTGTGAGTGGTATAGTTGTAATAATAATTAATAATCAATAAAAAAAAAACAAACAAACAAAAAAAAAACCCCACAAATTTTAACTTTTTCCTTCAACTAAAATTAAGTAACAAAGTCGACACTGGAACAGACTTGGTAAACTAATATAGGCTTATTTCTAAAATATCTTCAAACACTTTCCTTGGGGTTACTTAGCCTCCTCTTTGACATTTCCCCAAAATAGACAGCTGCAAGCAAAAAAAAAAAAAAAAGTAGAGAAAATAAAAGCAATCAGTTGAATTTATATTTATTGTAGATTGTTACAATTTTATGGGTGGTGAGGACTGGATGTATCTTGATTGGTGGGCAGTGCTGCTACCATCACCACCTTCTCATCATCATCATCATCATCATTTAGATGAGTATTTCTGTAGCGAAGAGAAGGGAAGTGGGGAAGATTAAGATAGCAGCAGCACTAGCATGTGTGAGAGTGTGTATATGCATGCATTTGTAGCAGAGTAAGAATCAAAGTGAGCAACAGGAAGAAGGTTACTCAAGTCGGTCCAGCAGGATTTGTTTTGCTTCAAAATAAAATGAAAAAGAGCAAAAGAAAAAGAGAAACCAGTTTTGTCATGACCTTCAAACATTGACCAAAAGTAGTTATAAAAAAATAAATAAATTTTAAAAAACTTGTCTAAAGTCTTTTTTAGTAAAGAGAAGTCAATTTCAGAAACTGCTTTTCTTTTTTGTTTTCTTTTTCATGAAATTTTTCTTAGTGTACGTAAGAATGAAAAAATGTTGTCTAATAGGCATTTTCTTTCTTTCTCTTTATATTGGTTTGTCAGAGCTCAGTATTGATACCAGATCATTAAAGGGGTTTGTATGGGTATATACAACTACCCAAACAAAAATGTTCTCATCAGGACAAACCCTGCCCAACTCCTTCTTTTATACAGAAAGCCCAGGGTAGGTGAAGCCAAAACTTTAAAATTTTTGAGTTTGATAAATAAGCCAAAATGAATAAAACTTGTTAAATACAAGTTTAATATGAAAAGAATTCCTGAAGAGATGTAACTTACTGAGACAAGTGACTTGTTAAATAATAACATGAGATCCTGATCAAGTACAATCAGTCTAGTCTCTTATTAAGATGAATGATACAGTGAATGAAAGTGATAAAGTAACAATGATGTAGATTGTAAAATTAAACAAAAATTTGACTATCTAAAACTAAAAGGAGTAGGGATGGCATTTTGGAATTTGGATATCAGATTGATCACATATCAATGAAAATGAAATACTTAAAATTACCAGTACATTTTATCATACATAAGCTAACAGCCTGAAGGAAATTCTGATAAAACTTGAGATAAATTTTCCTTTTGCTTATAAAGCACAAGTGTCATCTGTGGATTTAACCATGGAAATTTTTAAAAGTATTCCATCCAAATAGACAGTGTTACAACTTGGCCACATTTTGTTTTATTTCATGACTTGAACAAAAAAAAAAAAGAAAAGAAAAAGAAAAAAAAAAAGGGTAACTTTTCTGGGAGGTAAAAGAAAAAAAATGATAAGGGATTCTACAAGGAAAAGAAAATTAAAGAAATTGTGAAATCTTCCCAAGTTCCAAGTGAGAATAATGGTTTGGAAATTGACAGATTTAATGCCTGATAATTTATAGCTGCAATGGGCTTTATTGCAGCCTTAAATTATTAAATAGAAAAAAAAAAACTAAAAATAGATTATTATAATTTTTTTGAATAAGGATTCTGATTTAATATAAAAGAGAAGGAGAGAGAGTGTGTGTGTGTGTGTGTGTGTGCAAATTGAGGGCTTCCATATTTTCTTGACCTTTCTAGATTAAAAAGTGTTTCATTCAAAGTTTGGAATTTGTAAAATGTACTACTATTATTAATTTAATGTTATGAAGTTAAAACCATAATGAAAATGAAATTTAAAGTTTTTACTATTTAAAAAAAAAAAGTGTGGGGGGGGGGAAGCCGGCATAAGGTTATTTTTATTTTTTGAATTTGCACTAAGGAGCCAAGAAGTAAAATAAGGGAGATTACTCTTATTGTAACCAGTAAGAGGTTGAACAAATCGTTGAAAAATATAAATCTGTTCAAGTTTTCTTACAAATATTTAAGAGCAAGAAAAATTGACTTAGACTTCTTTATAATCTTAACCCTCTTATTCCCAAGTGAACATTTTATGAAAGCCTTTAGTAGATAAGTCAAAGCAACCTCTCACAGAAATGCCACGGATTTTGCAAGTATGTAAATGACCTAAATGAACAATATTTTAAAATGAGAATTTTCCACTAGAGATTGTTTTATTCATGATGAAACGAACCCTTACAAAAATAAAATATTCTCTATTAAAAATTAATAACTTGTTTGTTTTTAGTCAGTCACTAAATCAACAGTTTTGATCTGACTGATACCAGAATGAGCAATGCCTGCAGGTGTTACAAAAGTGGTTTCTTCCCATGCAAGAAAAAAGAAGGGCAAAGAATGTGTGCATGCATACACACACGCAAAAAAAAAAAAAAAAAAAAAAAAAAAAAAGTATGAAAAATGTTCAACAGCGATGCACACACACACACACTGAGACAAATATGGACTCCATACATACACATGCAAAAAAATTGTATGATAAATTTTAGAGAGAGGACTCCATCAATAACTTTTTTTGGTTTAAATGTATCTCATATTTTCATTAGGGATTCATGGGGACTTGGAAAAAAAAAACAGCAATTACCAAGTAAATTAGCTTTACTGACTTGTCTCAAAGCCCATGGACCTTCTTCAAATGTCATACAGTTTCACAGACATACATGCCCACACACAAACTCACTTCTTAGATGATACCTTGTCATAAACCTATATTATAGATATATAAGCAATGTGGGCTTCTTGTGTGGAAATTTTATAATATAAACACACACACACACACACTCTTAATAAATTCTCATCCACCCCTCACCTTGATAGCAGCCAAACAAAAAATTTAGACAAAATACAGACACACACACACACACACAGAGGACTTAAACAACAACGAAGGAATTATATACAGACAGATAGGGTTTTGTTTTTCTTATTAAATGGGGGTGGGAGCAGATGTAGGAGGGAGAAGAGAATTTTGCAGAAAATTGGCTACCCTCTATACCTCCAGAAGTATTAAATATATATTTGGGGGGGGAAAAAAAAGAAGAAAGAAAAAAAAGAAGAAAAAAAGCTAATATGCAAGCAGTGAGCAACCAGGACTGCTGAACACCGGCTGTGCTCACTGGATCACACACACACACACACATACATACATACATACACACTTTTTGCCAGTTTTTTGCTTCTTTGAAGTGTGGGGGTTTGTCTCCTTTAAGTTGTCTTTACCAAGAGGAGAGAAATAGACACATACACACAAAAATCCTTGTTTTTCTTCTTTATAATGTCTATGTATTGAGTTGTGTAAAAAGAGCCTGGCTTCTCATAAGGACGGCTTTTGAGAGTTCCTGCCCCAGACAGAGAGAAAAACGAAAAAAAAAAAAAAAAAAAAAAAAAAAAAAAAAAAACAAATACAGGCAGATTCAACAACAGCAAAGTCAACAAAATGACTGTCAGCAGCAGCAGCAAAAAGAGAAGAGAAAAGAAATGAAAAAGTTCCTGGATTTATACAAAAAGAAAAAAAGAAAAAAAAAAAAAGCCTTGTGTGAGAAGATTTCTCTTTTGTATCTTGTGGAATAAACCTACTGCTTCATGACATTGGTAGTCGATCTGCAGCTGTCCCACAACCTTCTTCACAGTCATCCTTCTATCATCTTCATTACCATCCCTCTGCAGCTGTCTAACCTTCTTCACAGTCATCCTACCATCATCTTCATATCTTCACTGTCATCCCTCTGCAGTTGTCCCACAAATATCTTCACAGCCATACCATAAACATCATCTCACCACTGTCATCATACTACAGCTAATCCACTAAGATCTTCACAGCCACACATAAACATTACCTTGCCACTGTCATCCCACATCCCCCTCTCTTCTTTTATCATCCTTTTTGCCTCCAAACAAATGTTCAAGACATGACCAAATTTATTTCTGAGGTTTGGAGATTCGTATTTTCTGAGAGAATGAAACTATTTTGCAACATTGTAGTCCTCAATTCTCCTCAGCCTGAATGCACACTGACATTAGAGCCACTGTTTTTGCCATAAACATCTCTTTACTTTATCAATTAAAGTCAATTACCATCTTTAATTTTGAGGCAATCTATAATCAAATTTTATGCCAGTCCTAATGAAAAGCAGTCAATATTCCTTAAGATTTATATTATTTACGACCAAATCTTCTGGTCAATATCAAATATGATAACTTATATTAACTAATTATTCATCTGACTTTACTATCTTTTGTTGATATAATCAATTGAGTAATCTCCAATCAAAAATTTAAAATGTTCAGTAATTGTACCATTTAACTATTCTTAATCCTTATCCAGAATCAAAGTCCATCTTAATCCTGGTATTGATTAACAAAGTCATAACAGTGACTAGTTGATTGTCCTCATAATTAACAACCATCATCAGCTTCATCCTTCTTAAAATTGAAAGCTGAAAGGATGCATTGTGAAACTCAGCTGACAACACCACCTGTTTTTTGAAGATGCAAAACTAAGACAATTATTCCAAGACTGTCACAGATTTTAGAAGAATAGAAGACGGTTTTCGTGTGAAGATGAATGCAGATGGCACAGGGGTGAACTTGAAAAGTGATATTATCAAGGTTATCTGTGAGCTGTCAAAGAGGATAAGATGGGGGGGGGTTGGCTATCCGTTGATCTTGTCTCCTTTAAAATGATGATTCCTCTAAATCTGGGAACAAATTCACTTCTGCATCTATTTTTTTTGAAGCAGCAGCTCCTTCAGCAGAACCAGTAGAGAGGAAAAGAAAAAAAAATTGACAATCACCATTGAGGAAGAAGCACCCTCCTCCAATCAAAAGAGTACATCAAAAAGGCAGGTGTCATCAAATGTCAGTAATCTCACACCATATACAGATATAGATCTCCTTTGTAAATGTAGTTGCACAGTTTTTATTTATGACTTGAAATGATCCCATATTTTCAGGTATCTTAAAAATCCCTTTTTTGAGTTGTTCCAGTCAAAACTATCAGCAGAAAAGGCAGGAACATCTTAAGGGTCACAGATGAGAATTAAAATCCTCAAGAGGAATTAGTTAACACTGAAAACTGGGTTAATAAGCAGCGGTCTTGTTCTGCTGGTAAATGATTTTCAATGAGTTCCTGTTGTTAATGTGTATGTTTTTCAAAGACTTTTCATTTGTCCTTAAAATTTTTTTAAAAAACTATCCATGTTCTCAGGTTTTAATAATAGATTTACCTGAAATATGAAATGAAGTTTAAAAAAAAAAAAAAGTTTCCCTCTTTAATATCATTCCTTTTGTTATGACAGGGTGCTGTTATCCTTGACTAGAGGATTTCTTTGATCCTTTTAATTCTCATTTTATTTGATTCCGGTTGGGCAGAGTTTTTTTTTTTCTTCTTTCTCAGATAAGGAATTCTTGTATTTTGTATTGTCACCTCTTCCTCCTCCTCCTTCAAAAGAAATAATGAATGGAGAGCAAAATAAAAAAAATTCTTAAAAATTAAAAATTGTGTGGCACAGTGTAGAGAAGTATGGAGACACCATGGAATATAAAAAGTTTGATTAGAAAATAAAAATAAAAATGAAAATAAAAAATCTTGAGCATCTTTAAACATCTGACTTCCAACAACTGATAGCGCTGAACTGATGTACAGAAGAAAAATAGATTCACTTGCACATATTTTTGCTCAACTTCAAATTTGTAGACCAAATTAGTTTAAACCTCAGGGTTTTTTTTTGGTTTTTTTAAGGGTAAGCGCACTGGCCAAATAAAACTATCTTAAATGTTTGATTACTTCTTATGCTAAAAAATTCTTGTAGTTTGTAAGTTTGCAGTGATAACAGACATATAGATACTGTATGTATGTATGTGTTTGTACAGCAGTAGTAACAGCAGCTGGACAAGGAGGAGGAAGAGGCGGCAGCATGGCAGGGTCATGATGTCTATCTCTAGCCTGAGGTAGAGGCTAACACAAAGAAATGGTCACATTGATTCCCAGGTTCCCATGGTCAGCAAAGAGCTGAGCTATGTTGGTGTCAAACACTAGACAGTCACTGCTTAAAATGGCAGACTGTACGCCATCATGAATGCTGCGAGGGGTTGCTTCCCAGGTTAAACGGCGACGATGACCACTCAACTCTAATCTGAAATAACATATAAAAAAGGTAAATTGAAAGCTTGAGAAGTCCAGGTAATTTTTCTGTAATCTTCACTAAAATCTAACAGAAGTATACTAATCCTGACATATACAGGGTTAATAAAGAATGTACACTTGTAAAATACAGCTGCCAAAAAAATAGTAACTGGTATAAGTAACCTGGATTACACCCAGACATCTAAAGTACAACATTAAAATTTTAATTCTATTTTTAAAGAAATCTTTGCTCTAGATAGTAACTTATAATGACTGATTTTTTTTCAGTGTGCTGGCCAACAGTTTAAGAAATACAATGTTTCTTGGTTTTTTCATTATTTCATAACTAAAGAGAATTAACAATTATAATTTTTATTATTGAAGAAACAAAGCTTTCTAACAATAAAACAATTTGATTACAAATATTAGTTTCTCTCGTCTTTTTTTTTTTTTTTAAACATTTACTACAACAGGAACAGTTTAGATTAGAATAAGATATTACTTTGTGAGATTTAAACTCATGTTCCATTGGCTTCTTGAAAGCAAAGGAGACACGAGTTAGTGTTTCAATAAGAATATCTTTTTCCAATCTGCACAGTTCCTCATTGTAGTAGAATAAAAATCTGAGCGAATTGTGATTAAAAAAAAAAAAAAAATAAATAAAATTCTAGTCAAAATTAATGACTGACAAAGCTTTATCTACAAATAAAAATAAAAAGATGTGATTAATTCTACTAATGAAAAAGATTTAGATTTTATTTGGTAAAGAAAGCATTTTTTTTATAACTTAAATTTTCTTTCAATGAAAAAACAGCATACATTAACCGATTATTTATTCATTTAATTACTTTTTTTTTTTACCGGCTCATTGGCATAGTGGGATAGAGTGTTCGCCAATGGTTCGAGAGACCTGGGTTCAATCCCAGGTCATGTAATACCAAAAACTTTAAAAATGGTTCTTGATACCTCCTTGCTTAACACCCAGCAATATAAGGCATGTATCAAGGGTAAAGTGGAGAAATCCAGGGAAAGGAATAGTACCTTCCCCTACACCTCAGTGTAGTAGCTATTGAAAAGGGAGCTTTCTGGTCGCCCTCAACTACAGTTGCCAACTTCACTTTTTACTTATCTTTTTATTATTATTATATGAATTGCTCCTTACATCATACAAAAATCAGAATTATAAAGTAAACAAATCTCCTCCCACCTGTAGGCAAAATTCTCTGCCTGTTTCCTTGTGCCAATTAGTTGTACAATTGCATAGAACATCTGCAGTCCATCAATCTTCTCCTGTTTTTCTAGCACCAGCATAAAATTTTGTCCAAAACATGACTGCATCATCACCCAGTCTACTGCTCCAGGAAGATTTATATCTGTGGCCAGGAAGACAATATCTTCCCCTGAAAAAAATAAAAATAAAATAAAAATGCAGAAAATATCTAATAAATACCATTTGTACACAGTGTATGAGTGTTGCAAGCTACAGGCTGTAATTATCACATGAACAAGCTCAAAACATTACTAATAGATTTTAGAAAATTTGGAAGTATTTATAAATTTAAAAAAAAAAGGGGGGGTCCCTTTAAAATTTAAACAGTTTATACCAAAAACATTAAAGCACTAATAATAAAAAAGGTTAACCTCATCAATTATAAATAATTAAAAACTGTAGAGAGAAAATCCACTACATTACAACTGCCTGTCAGGTTGTAAATACATGTCTAGTTCAATTGTTTTATTAATAGAAAAGATCAACTTACTTTTAAGCACTTATTAACAATTATCAAAACAGTTCACAGCAATTTTCATTTTGTTAACAGAAGCAAAAATATGAGGGTTGATTGCTAAGTAAGGTTTCCTCCTTTGTTCCATTGATAAGACTGAAGATCAAAAACAGTTCTAAACATGTATTCATTAGTATATTAAGTCTTGTTCAAACTTGCCTAATGTCAGGTCATTGTGTAATAGAAGTAATTCATAGCTTTTGTTAGTTATTAGTATTACATCAGACTTACATATAAAGCAGCATCAGAGATAAAACTTTTGGTACTAAATCATAGATCTTAAAGCGATTTAAGACAATGGTTGTATGGGTGTGAAAAATGAAATCTGAGAATTTTTTTCTAGCATCACAACAATTCTTTGCACAACTGGATCAAAAGTAAACTAGAAACTTTCTTTATAGTCAGAATGAAAAAGTGGATCAAACATTTAGAAAAATGCATAGCACTATACTGTGGCTATGTTGAAAAATAGACTTGAAATAAATTTGTTTCATTTTGATACCCTATCTTGTCTAAAACTTGTTTTATAGAATTGGAGACCTTATTTAATCAACCATCATAAATAAAATTGTCTTCTCTAAGAGAAATATATCAAATTTAAAGCTTTATCCACATCATCATTAAGTAAAAGGTGATAGTGGCATCAGTTTTTTTTTACCCTCATAAATTAAAGAATTTATGAATAATTATTTTTGGAGAGGAGTGGGAAAAATTGTAAATCCAATATACAACACGTCTACAAAGGGAAAATATATACCTAACAACAAAAATACTAATGGAAGGAAGAGAAGTAGTAGAAAGGAAACAGTTACCTTGTAATGTAGTTATACTTTTATGAGACTGCACCAAATGAGACATGACTTGTTCTAATGAGCCTTGCCATTTGCAGGATGCACCAGGGCAGGGACAGCAGTATGGCCTAGACAAGGAAAGTGACATAAAAGAAAGTCAATGCAAAAAAAAAAAAAAAAAAAAAAAAAAAAAAAAAAAACTTTATAATTATTTTGGAGGTGACTGGGGAAATTGCTTGAATAACTGAACTCATTCCCCATTCTTTGTGTAACTGATACTGTTACCATATAGTTTTGGTCAAAACATTCTAATTTTTTTAGGAAGACTACTTTCAAATTAGTAAATATAAATCTAATTTCTTTATTCCTCTTACAATTTTATTTTTTCTTTTAAATTGAATATTTCTATCTGGAAAAGAATTTGCTCCCACGAAACATTCCTAGTTGTTACAAAGATATCCTTCACATTAACAGTTCACATATGAAAGTTAAACATTTTCATACATTTAAATGTTATATCATGACTTGATTGGTTTTGGTTTAGTTTTATGGTATATCAACCATTGTAGGCTATTTTATCCCAAATCCTGTTATATATATATATATATATATATATATGATTTGAGTTTGAGTTTGAGTTTTGTTTAACGGCATATCAACCCCTGTGGGTCATTTAATGCCAAAAAGGTTATTTTTAATTTCAGTCATTAAAATAGCGGTTCTATAGAGATGTTTGGTTATATCTTACTGAAAAAGTTGCTTTTTTTTAGAAAATTAAAAATGTTTTCAGGGTTTGTATTCTTAAAGATGTCCCTCAGGTTTCTTGCTTGATAGTATTTAGTGCGGATATGTTTAAGGTTGTTACAATTTAGAAGGATATGTTTGGTTGTGAGTTGTACTTTGCATGATGGGCACACTGGGGCATCCTCCCCTTTTAACAGGTGTGAATGAGTAATGTGGGTGTGCCCAATACGCAATCTGGCAAGTATTACTTCTTCTCTTCTGTTACTTCTGTAGCCTGTTGGCCACTCTCCGATAGCTTCTTGTATTTCATGGAGTTTGTTTTGGGTCTGATTGTCCCATGATTTCTGCCATTTGTCTGATATAAATTTCTTTATGGTTGGTTTTAGATCTGTATATGGGATTTTTGATTTGCACATATCAATTTGAAGAGCTTTTTTTGCAGCTTTGTCTGCTTTTTCATTTCCTTGGATGCCAATGTGACTTGGTATCCAGGTGAATATGATGCTATTATTTTTAGAGAGGGAGTTTAGTTTGTTTAAGAGCTTTGTAATCAAGGGGGATGATGTATCTCTGTTCTGTAGTGCTAGCAGGACTGATTTGGAGTCTGTGTATATGATAAATTTGGAAGCTTTATGATCTGCTATGATATTCATAGCTAGATCAATGGCTGTGGTTTCTGCACTGTAAATTGAAGCTTCATTAGGTAGGCGTTTTAGGGTTTCTTTTTTTTGAGAAATAGCAGCACAGCCTACTTTTTTTCCTTGTTTGGATCCGTCTGTATAGATGTGATAGTGATCTGGGAACTTATTTTGTATTTTTATGAGTTTCTCTTGATAAGTGATGGGGTGTGTTTTTATTTTGGGTAACTTAGCCAGTTCTAAGTTTATAGTTGGTTGCCTTATGGTCCATGGTGCCGTTTTGGAGAGTATGGTATGGTGTACTATTTTAGTGTTGATTTTGATTTCGTTGAGGAGGTCACTTATTCTTAAGCTAAAAGGTCTGATTTTTTGGGGGTTATTTTGATACAGGTTTTCATATTTTGTTTTGCCGGTATAGTCATAAGCAGGATTTTGTGGACAGGAGATGAGTTTGATGTAGTACTGTAGTGCTAATTTTTGTCTTCTTAAATAGAGAGGGGGTTCGTTTGCTTCTATGTATAGACTTTCCTTTGGGGAAGTATTAAAGGCTCCTAAAGTAAGGCGAAGTCCTTGGTGGTGTATTGTTTCCAGTCGTTGTAAGTAGGATTTTCTGGCTGCTCCGTATATGAAGCAGCCATAGTCAAGTTTTGATCTTATTAGAGATCTATATAGCTTGATAAGTGTCTTTCTATCAGCACCCCAGTCTGTGTGGGCTATGGCTCTCAATAGTTGCATGGCTTGATTGCATTTTATTCTTAGCTTTTTTATATGTGGGATAAAGGATAGTTTAGAGTCAAAGATAATGCCAAGGAATTTATGTTCATCTGTTATGGGTATTTCAGTGTTATTTAATGTAAGTTTAGGGTGGTTGTGCATCTTGTGGATTTGACAGAAGTGTACACATTTTGTTTTACTATTTGAAATTGTAAATCCATTTTCTGTGGTCCATTTTTGGATTTTATTTATGCATTGTTGTACTTTCCTTTCTATGGTTGTCATGTATTTTGAATTATAGCAGATGAGGAAGTCATCTACATATAATGACCCTTTGATTTCTGGAGGGAGGCAGGATGTTATGCTGTTTATTTTTATTATAAATAGGGATACTGATAAAATACTGCCCTGAGGAACTCCCACCTCTTGTGGCTTCGAATCAGAGTATGTGCTGCCAATCAGTGTCCTGAAAGATCGGTCTTCAAGAAAGTTTTGGATGAAGATGGGAAGTCTACCTTGTAACCCAAAGTTTTTAAGGTCTTTGAGAATTCCGTATGGCCACGTTGTGTCATAGGCCTTTTCAAGATCAAAAAAGACTGCCACTAGGTGTTCCTTTTTTATGCATGTTTCTCTGATTAGAGTTTCTATATGAACCACCTGGTCCATTGTGCTTCTTTTTGTTCTGAAGCCTGCTTGTAGGTTTGAGAGCAGTTTATTTGATTCGAGAAACCATATTAGTCTTTGGTTTATCATCCTTTCTAAAGTTTTGCATGCACAACTAGTTAGGGCTATGGGCCTATAGCTGGTGGGATTTGTTGGGTCTTTTTGTTTTTTGAGGATGGGGATGATTGTAGCTTGCTTCCATAAAGTAGGGATATTGCCTGAGATCCAGATATTGTTATATATGTTTAGGAGATATTTCTGGGAAATTGAAGGTAATTCTTTAAGAAATGTGTAGTGGATTTCATCTGGACCAGCAGCTGAGTTATTGGATTTGGATAATGAATTTTGGAGTTCATCTAGGGTGAAAAGTTGGTTGTAGCATTTAGTATTGTCAGAGGTGAACTTTATTTTGTTCTTTTCTTCTTTGATTCTGATGGAGTTAAATTTGTTGGAATATTTTTTGGTAGATGATGCTTGGGCAAAGTTTTCTGCCATCAGATTAGCTATTTGTTTTTCACTCAAAGCTTTTGTGCTTCCTTGGGAGAGATGATTTATAGGAGTGCGGACAGTTTTATTTGATATTTTCTTTACAAAGTTCCAAATTGTTTTGGGATTAGTATTTGAGTTTATTTTTGCAGTGAAGTTTCTCCAGGAGGACCTTTTAGCTTCTTTAATTGTGCGTCTAGTTTTAGCTCTTTGTTGTCTATATTTGTCTAGATTTTCTGATGAAGGGTTGGTTTTAAATTTCCTGAGGATTCTTTGGCGTTCTCTGATCATAGTTTTGCACTCCTCCGTAAACCAGGGATTGTTATGTTTAGGGGATGTTGTAGTTTTAGGTATGGTTTTGTTTGCTATATTAATTAGGGTGTTTGTGAAATGTATTATAGGTTCTTCTTGGTTTATATTTGTTTCTGGGATTAGGGTGTCAAGGCATAGTTTTTTGTAGGCTTGCCAGTTTGCTTTTTTGAAATTCCATTGTGGGGTTTTTGAGACTGTTTGTGGGTCTGATTTTCCTGGTTTAGTATTTTCTATTATGATTGGAAAGTGGTCACTGCCGCAGGAATCTTCATATACCCTCCAGTTATATTCTATAAAGGTGGCTGGATCGCTGAGTGTTAGATCTATAGCAGAGAATGTACCTGAGGATGAGCTTAGGTGGGTTTGAGCTTTCCGATTGTGGAGACATAGGTTGTTGTTATTAATGATTTTTTCAAGGGTCTGACCTCTTTTGCTCGTTGTCCTGCTTCCCCACAAAATGTTGTGGCTATTGAAATCTCCCATCAATATATATGGCTTAGGGAGTTGATTTATTAAGTTATTTAGCTGTTCTTCGTTTATAGGATCTTGAGGTGGAATGTATATAGAGCAGATAGTGGTGGTTTTGTGTAAAGTTGCTGAAATTGCTACTGCGTGTAGGGGGGTGCTGATGTTGATTTTGCTTTGGGGAATGTTTTTCCTTATTAGGATTGATACACCACCCGAAGCTCTTAGTCCCGTGTCATGTATATAGTCATATTGCTCATAATTTTTCATGTTTGTTTTATCATTGCTTTTTTTGAATGTTTCTTGGAGACATATAATGGTAGGATTTTGTTCAGTTATTAACAGCTGGAGTTCGTTGTAATTTGCCTTGTAGCCACGACAGTTCCATTGGATTATCTTGTGGGTATTTTGGTATTTGGCCATAACTATTTATGCAGTGTGTGTCTTGGGTTTAGGGTGTACTATTTAATTTTTGTATTTTCGATTTTAGGTGTCGAGTCCATTTCGGTTTCCATACTTTCTATGTTTCTGGATTTATTTTTGGTTTTTGAAGGGGTGTGTTGAGTAGGTTTTTGTTTTTCTTCTTTTTCTCTGGTTCTTGAGGTTGATCGGTTTGTTTTTGATAGTTAGCGTTTCATTTTTTTGGCTAGAGGTTGAAGGGATGTTTTTTGATTTGTCAGTTGGAGTTAGTTGTACATTGGGTATAATGGTTTTAAGGGTTTTGATTAGTTCATGTAGGTCGTTTATTAAATTTGTTAATTCTTCTTCTATTTTTGTTGTTTTTATTTGTGTTTTTGCTTCGTTTTCTACTTGGTTTGAGGGAGTCCTGGTTACCTGAGAGAAAGTTAATTTGTTAAAGGGATTTTCTACGAGTCTTCTTGCTTCAGGGAAGGTAATGTTTTTGGTGATTTTCATTTTGATAATTTCCTTTTTCCTTTCCCAGATTTTGCAGTACTTTGAGTCTGCTCTATGATTCCCTTTGCAGTTGTTGCAGTTTAGACTGTTTTTGCAGGATTCCTCTATGTGATTTGGTTCCTGCTCTCCACATTTGACACACACTTGTTTTCTTGTGCAGTGCTGCTTCAAGTGTCCATATTTCTGGCAGTTATGACATCTTCTGGGATTTGGGATGTATGTCTCAACTTTCACCACTGTATAGCCTATTTTTATTTCTAAAGGGGGTTTTGGGTTATTAAAGGTTAGAATGTAGGTATTGGTTTCAATTATTTCGTTTTGTTTTTTGATTGTTATTCTTTTGACGTCTATTACATTTTGTTTTTTTAGTTCATTTTTAATTTCCATTATTGAGCATAATGATAGCTCTCCATTTCTTATCACCCCTTTAGAGGTGTTTAATCTCTCATGGGGGTAAGCTTTTATATCTATGTTGTGGATTTTTTTTTGCTTTAATATTATTTTAGCTTGTTTTTTTCCTGTCACCTCTATAAGGATGGTTCCATTCTTCAAGTTTTTTACGGTTTTGGGTGATATTAGAGCTGAAATACATTTTTCTATGATGAAGGGGGATATTTTTGTTAGCGGTAGTTTTTCTTTTGATTCTAGAATGATGAACCTTGGATATGGCTCATCATTGTCTGAATCACATTCAATATGGGGTCTTTTTGCTTGGGTTTTTGTTTTAACAGAAGCCATAAAAGTGTTGGATGAGTTTCACTGAACATGCTCCCCACCCACCTCGGAGCCCCATATGGGGATGTGCCTAGGGGGAAACCCATTCGCCTAGCAACACCAGGGCTACATGTTCAGTATACTCATGCTGGTGATAGACGAATTAATTTTTTGTCCCTGGGTTTTTGTTCCCAAGATAACTACTTCCCCAGGGACAGAAAGGACTACGAGTCTTTCCACAGCATGATTGACCCTACAGCCATCGTCCTCATTTAGATTAAAAAAAAAAAAAAAAAAAAAAAAAAAAAAAAAACCTAAAAATCTAAGAGAGTACTGTCATGACCAGCCGATTGATCGGATCGGGCCTCTCCGACCGCCCGTCTAGCCCAATAAGGGCCAAAGTGGTGTGTTGCAAGAGACTTGACCACTCGATTTTCAGGCCAAGTACTGCTCAACCACCAGGATCCCGTCCTTAAGCATCATGGGTCGCCACCCACGGCCAACAGGTAGCCTCGTTGGGGGGGGGGTTTACCCCTCTGCAGAGGTGCAGTCAGCGTATTCTACAGCCCCAGCTGACAGGGCGATATATATGATTTGTAAACACATTTTGTAGATAACATTCTTAAAACAAGACCAAGATCTTTTTGCACACCATTAAATAGTTTCAGGTATTGCTATATCACAGTCACAATTTAGCATCAGTTATTTGTTAGCACACATAGTTTGTTCTATTTCGCCCATAGATAGGAGGACCCTTTCAGGTGCTGACACTCCAAGTGAAAGTGAACTCAGAAGTAATGGCCATGTAGGGGTACTCAATATTCCCCAAATCTCCGAGGCTGGAGGCTCGTCATTAGATGGCTTAAAATCATATCCAAGACACTGGGGAGGAGGGGTCTCACTCCTTTGAAGAGATGTAGTTGGGTGTATTCTACAGCCCCAGACAACTGGGCTGATCATGACTTGAAGTATTCATAGTTATAAACTCAAATTGTGCAGACATTTTTTTTTAATTCAAAAGAGAAGATACACATTAGTTTATTACATTTTTTATTCAAAACTTTTCTAATAAGGTACTTAATAACAAAACTTGTTTTCACACACACACACACACACACACACACACAGCAGTGTGTGTGTGTGTGTGTGTAAATGTATTTCAACTAATTTATTTATATCAGTTCTGCGTCCTTAAATGCACACCGTCCAGAAGCTATCAGATTTCAAAAATTCATGAGTTGCTTCCCTTGATGTTGCTGCTACAACAGCAACAAAGAGAAAAGAACTCATTCTTGAAGAGTTATGTCATTTTGACATAGCAAACAAAAGGAAAAGTTATGTATGCATACATACCTGCACTCACAGGTTTCCTCATGTTCTGATTTCTCTGTATGAAGCAATGTGACGGGACAACCATTAGTTGAATATTTACACGGGAAAAGTACTGTCATGGCAACCTTTTCCATGGCCAAATTCCGGATATTACCTAAGTGAAAAGAACAAAAATATTAAACCTATTCCATTTTTTATTTATGGAAAGACAATAAAAAGTTGGAAAAGAAGATAAGGGAGAATATTTCATTAGGCCAGTTAAAAACTTTTTTCCAGAAGTTGGACACTATAAATAATTATTATATTTATTTGGGATTTGATTCATGAAATACAGCATTTGCACACATTTCATTCTTATAAAATGCAGCTCAGAGAGAAGTCACTGAACTCAAACTTCTGGATCATATTTCATAAAATTTTACATATAAACACTAAGCCATTTAACTAGATATTTTTTTAGCCAAATAGTAAGGAAATAAAGAGAATAAACAAGAGTTAATGATGACCTTAAAAGCTGCTGTAAGTCAGTCAATAATACTAACTTTACAAGTTTGCTAATAATTTTTATTCTGAGCCATCAAATAGACAGAAATAACAAAAAATAAATAAATAAATAAATAATCATCAAACACACTTTCATGATAGGGCTATAAATTATAAGCATCATTAAACATCTATGGAAACCAACCAGTAGAAAGCAATTAGCTTTAATAAAAACTTTATATGTATATAATGGCACATGATGTGGTTTACTTACCTAGCGGTCCTCGGCATGTGGGACACATTGACAATTTTTGTCGACATGAGTGGCACACAATATGCCCACTCTGACATTGCATGATGGGAGGCAGGGCATAGTCAAAGCAGACTGGACACTCAAACAAGCTGGCCAGATCATTACTACCAGTTGTAGATGCTGAATAGAAAAGGAAATTATTAGTGAGGAAGACGGGGAAAAAAAAAAAAAAAAAAAAAAAAAAAAAAAGAGAGAGAGAATACAAATATTTTCACACAGGAACCATTATCATCTAAGAGAGAGAATATTTTCTGTTCCCCAAACCGATAAAATAGAAATAAAAGAATTTATATATACTAGACAGCATAAGTGAGATTGTTCATTCCTCATCTATAGGTAAGATGCGCATTTGTGCCTCTCACAATATTATGATATAAATTTTTCAAACACTAAAAATTTGGAGAAATATTCAAGTGGAGGAAAAAAAAAATTGAAGATCCATTTCCTTTGGAAAATTTCAGTAAATGAATACTGAATAATTAAAAAACAAAAATGGAAGTAGGGGGGGGGGGAGTAATGACTAATTGACAGCCAGGTTGGTATAAACATCTTTAAGTAAGTATTAGCCCATTTTACACTCACAGTCTACATCGTAAAGTTTTCTTGTAAAATCTGTAGATTTTTATTTTTAACTGACATGAAAAAAAAAAAATTTTAATTAAAAAAAAATCTATCAGCATAGCAAAATTGAACTTATAGGATCCACCTGACTATCCATGTCCAAACTACCCAATAATGCTTAATAGTCTTAAACATTATGGCCAACCTCATTAAGAACAAAGATGATATAAGCAACTTGTGCAAATAATTCAGATGTACCTAACCCAAAAAGATATGACTTTTCTCATTCATTTTCAGAAAAAAGGAAAGAAAGAAATTGTAATTTTTATAAATGACTTGTACTAAGAGTTCTTGAGTTTATGATATGTTGGCAAGAGACAGTATTTAACAAATATATGCAACAACAGTCTACATCATAACAAAGAGGAACAACATTTGCATATTTAAAAGGGATGCATACACTATCTAAAATATCATAGCATTCAATAAACTCATACAAAAATGAAATATTTCTGACTTTTTTCTTTTTTAAAATCAAAGTTTCATTTTGTAATCTCTGAACTTGCAAAGAGGAAATAATTTTGCTATCATTTTCTCACAAGTTATAGCTATCTTTTTATTAAAAATTCCTGGTTGATAAAGCATTAACTGTACTTAAATGAAGTAGGGGAGGAAAAAAAAGAGGAAAAAAGAGAAAAAAAAAGAAAGAAAAAAAAAAGACATTTTTCACAACATTGAGCAAACAATAAAAAGGAGATAATCTACCAAGAAACTGGTGAGAGAGAGAGAGAGAGAAAAAAAAAGAAAGAATGTGTACACCAACTGTTTCCCCCACCCCTCACTCAATATGTGTAGCAAGGCTGGAGGCACAAAGATATATCTGTACTGTACAGCAGTTCAGCTGACATTTCATTTGAATTATGATTTGTATTTTGTCCAAGAGACTAAAGTTCTTTGCTGATTTGTCCTTTCATTTTCTTTTAACACTTTCAGTGCCAAAAGATGTCATTAATATTTTTGTTACTTTACCTGTTAATTGAAAATATATCCTTACGCTGAGGGTATTAATATGCTACTAATGAAAGACAAACAAAGCAAAAATTGATTTCAAAGCTGGAAAAAGGGAAAAAGAAAATCAACTTTAAAAATTTAAAGACATACAGAGGGAAGGTGGGGGTGTCAGTATTCAACTTCTGTTTAGGCCCAAATGACCTTGAAAAAGGCCAAGTTTATAGGGTTGAAATCATTTGTTTCAACAAAGTTTAAACTGAATTTTTAATAAGCATGCTATTAATCAAAAATTTATTATCATCTTTGGTTGGCTGGTTGATTGTATTGGAGTGGGTGAAAATAGAATTTGAAGGCACCAATGAGGTGGGAGAACTCTGGTGTACAAAGTGAGGTGGGGTGAAAATATTCCCACTTACATTTCAAAGCCCCGCACTCCCTCTCAGACTTGTGAGGCTGTATGTTCATCATCAACGGAGAGTCTTGGAGTAGAACTGTTTCAGAGAAATTAGCCAGTATCAGTGTTAAAAGAGAGAGAAGAAAGGTGGGGAAGGAGGAGATAGAAAGAAAAAGACACTGGACATAAAATGGGGAGACAGAGAGTGTCAGGCAGGCAAGACCACATGCCACAAAGGAAAAGGAGGAATGTTCACAAATAAAAAGATGTTTGAGTTACCTTTAAAATTTGATCAAACACTAATGCAATTGGGGAAAGTTGAAAGAGGGTAACATTTATCCACAAAGGCAAAGGGTTAACAAATACACAAAACAATTCCATCAAATCCTTAATAAAGAATAAAAATATATAGAATAATAATTAATCTGATTCAATTCAATTGATCAGTTTTAATGGCATGTCAACCCATCTGGAGTTATTTCAGGCCTAGAAGTTAGGGGATTGTGTAAATTGTATGTTTACATTTACAACATTTGTGTAGTTTAAGTTTGTTTGCATACGGTTATATATCAGGTATTGCTATCAAATACAAATTTGCAAACAGATCTATTTGACTCATAGATGGGACCCTAACAGGTACTACCACTTAGGATCAGAGTAGACCTGAGAGTAATGGCAATGAAGGAGGCACACAAAGCCCTCTAGATCTCTATCAGATGTAGTTTAGCATCATACCTAAGACAAAATTAATCTGAGAATTATTAGAATTTTACTCAATTCTTGTTTTGTTTTGTTTTTTAAATTGGATCTTATCTCAGTTAAATAAAACAAATAGATTGTCATATTTAAAACAAGACCCTTCCATTGTTCATTCATGTTCAAGATTGAATGGGGAATTTATTTCAAATACTTGGGTTTTGAAAATATAATTGCTCAACGAAAATCTTGAGGCAATATATTAACATTATCAAAATTGCTTTGTGTCTAGAAAAGTGAAAGTTTCTCAGATGCCAAACTGATAGTAGAGATTATCAAGTAAGCAACTAAAAGAGATGGCTGATAGTCATCATAATTCAAGGAATACACTATCAATTTACTTGTTTATAAGACACCTGTAAATATGTAACATTTACACTATCTGCTTATTGTTATGAGAGTTGGTGTTTGATGGCATATCAACCCTTGTGGTTTATTTAAGGCCTAATCTTGTTTTTTTATGTTTTGTTAATCTTAAAAGTAATCAGAAGATGAACAAGAGAAAATATTCACAATGGATCCAGTAACAATGTATGCAATTCTTCATAAGGAAAAAAAAGTGACACATAACACACACACAAAATGATTGATTTGATTAACATACATGGGAACGGATGATAATAATTGATAAATAGCAATAATACTAAACTGATTTTAGTTTATTACCTAATTTGTAATAATTAACTTAATCATTGCATATCTATCAGCATTTTTAGTGAAATTGTGTGTTAAGAATCTGGACTCTTTAATTTATTGTGCATCAATAACTTTTTGAGCATGAAAAAGTCCAATTCCAGAAGCATTCTAGGAAAATAACCAAAGCCAAAAGAAATCCATTTGAGAATTACAGAGTTATTGGAGTTTTGAGTAAACACAAAAATTTATAAATATTAAATCAGAAAATATATCATCCAAGATTTTATTCTGCCAAGTAACAAATGTAAAAAGGTTTCACCCATTTACAAGCAAAGGATTTTTTTCTTGTTCTTTTTCCAATATCAGAATATACAGACAAAAGAATCTTTTTAGTAGAAAACTGATTTGTAGGAAGTGTATGATACAAAGTTTTAACAGAAGAGTTTCATTTACACTTGTCTCTTCTGATAAATGAGATGGGGGGGGTTAAATGTTACGTAGCAAAAAATTTAAAAAAAAAAAAAAAAAAAGAAAAAAAAAAGAGTATTAAAAATGAACAAAGTTACTTATGCTAGCATAGAATCAAGTAAGACATCTTTTCAAGTTTTAAGACATGGCAATAATAATAATCTTTGAGATTAGAACATCTGTAGGTTTTATGAGGGCTAATGAGTATTTACAACTTTATTAAATGGAGGCGGGGATATAAAAACATGAAAGAAACATAAAAAACAAGATTAAGATAAGCAATGGCAAACAAATTCACTTATTTTGAGGAAAAAAGTTTGTTGATCTATATTAGACAAAAAAAAACAAAAAAACACACATACAGTGAAAAAGCTGAACAATTTTTTATTATAGTAATAAATTTTAATAAAACTTCAATGGCTTAGACACACATAGGAAGTGATTATTTTTCTTGATTATTGCTGTCAAAGTTCCCTTATTTGTATTAAAAAAAAAAAAAAAAAAAAAAAAAAAAGAGAAGAAGAAGAAGAAGAAAAGAAGAGAGAGAGAGAGAGAATGAGGGGGAGAAAAAGAAATTTCTTGGAAGTCCACAATCATTTTATGCCTCAATTTGAGCCTTTTTCAAATTCAGACAACTGCTTACAAGCAAAGAACTTAGAATATTACAATATCAAATCAAGAAAAAGAAAATTTTGACTTTTCATTACAACTAAAACTTTGACAATAATAATCAAGGAAAATTATCACTTATGTGAAAGTTTTCTTAAAATTTGTGGCAATAATAAAAGAGATTAGTTTTTTTCACTATTTTTGTCCAATATTGTAACATATTTAAGAGTTACATGCCCAGATGGAGAGAAGTTGAGATTTTTAAAATCACACACAAAAAGTCAAGAGCTTTTAAATGTAAATACCTTGTTGATTGTGTCCACGGGTCTTTCCTGAGTTGGATGGCTGTCGACTCATGCTGACCACACAGTGGCTGCACCTAAATGACAAATAAAAAGAAAGTGTTCATTAGCTCTAGAGTAAATATAATTCAAGGAAGGATTCATTTTAATTCAATAAGAATTACTGAAGACCTAATATCAAGAGAAACTGTTTATAACATGTAGCTTTTCTCAGAGACAGGAGTATTTTTTATAGGATGGTTGGTTGTGTTGGATTTTAAGTTATTTAATACCAAATCCTTTTTATACATATATATTAAATATATGATTTGTAAACATATTGTAGGTAACAACTTTTACTCAATCCAGAGCTTATTTGTTTGCACACAGTTAAATGGTTTCAAGTATTGCTATCTTATACAAATAATTCTATTTATTATTAATCATTTGTTTGTACATAGTTAAATGGTTTTAAGTATTGCTATCTTATACAAATAATTCTATTTACTATTAATCATTTGTTTGCACACAGTTAAATGGTTTCAAGTATTGCTATCTAACACTAATAGTTCTATTTACCACATTTAAATAGTTTTCATTATAGTAAATGATTAAACACTGCTATTTGACCCATAGTTGGGACCCTAACAACTACTACAATTCTGGGTTAGAATGAGAGTAATAGTAATGAAGGGGTTCTCCCTAAAGCTCCAGGACTGGAGCCTCACTATCAGATGCTTTAATGTCATGTCTGGGACACTTGTTGGCAGGGGGGGGGGTCTTAACCCTCTGCAAAGATGCAATCGCCTTATTCTACAGGTCAAACCAACTGGGCTGTGTTTTCATCTGAAGATGAGAAAAACTTTGAACCAAGAGGCCAAAACAGAAGTTATTCATATTTAAATCTCGTTATCAATTTTTTATTCAGGTTAAAAAAATTCATTTCCTTTCGGAAACTTAACTTATATTCACTCCTTTTATGTTTATTTAATCATTTTGTTTGCAGGAGAAAAGCATCCGATACATCAAGGTAATCATAATATTTCAATGTTCATGTACTATGACAATGTACAGATCTTAGAGATAAATTTATTAGACTGATGCAAAAGTTATAAGCACCATTTATACAATGTTTGGAAAATCTTAAGAGCATCTGAAATTTATTCAGCTCTATTACTTGTATAATTTTATCCTGGGAATGGAGTAGCGCCCTCCCCTACACCTTGGTGTAGTAGCTATCGAAAAGGGAGCCTTCGGGTCACCCTCGACTATGGTCGCTAACTTTACTTACTTACTTGTATAATCAATTATTTGTAGTAGATAGTTTAGGGGAAATTCTTAAACTAAGAAAATGGGTTCTATTCATAAAAATTAACATAAGTCAATATTTAAATACTTGTCTTTCTGTTTTACTAAATACAGATTTTTCTTAAAGAAAAAAGTAACCAGAAATGATGGAAAATGTATTTATTAAGAGAATCCAAAATAGAAAATCTTGTCTTGATCTAAAACAGCCTTCAATATATCAAACTAAATGGAATTTACTGCAGAAAAAAAGTCATCTTTGTGTTTGTCAGATTACAAAAAATGTTTAAACTGTACAGTGGGCAATTAGCTCATCTGACTTATAAATTAGAAGATACTCTTTCTGTGCATTCAAATCTAGGTGATAGTTTTTCTGCATCGCAATATCTGTCCTTTTATTGTAAATAAAATGCAGCAAATGACAGAGCTGAAATAGTATGTTTTCTTCTCAGCAGCATATTTTGCAGACCAGTAATCTTCATGCTATCAATGTTACATTTTATGCAATCTGTCAGCAATTAGGAGTTCAAGATATTGAAAAATTTATAGATTTTACAATCAAAACCTGTTGAATCAATTTAATTGAAATGATATAAGGTAATAAAGAGTCATGGAAGGTACTTTGACAAAATAGACTATGACTTTATAGAAGATTTTGTTGAAATTTTTAAAAAACTTTTGCATCAATCTAATACAAGGGTATATCTAAAGTATTGAATTGTGTGTGTGGTATTAAGACTTGGGTTATAAAATTGAAATTTAACAAATACTCAGCTCAGATTCCAATTAAAACTTGTAAAGAATCATGCCAAACAGGCAAAATGCAAAGATACAAGAAATGATTTTATAATTTCCAATACACTTGGATGATAACCAAATTCAGAAGTGTGCCATGACAAATTCATGTTATTTAAACATATTTAAGTCTTTAAAAGGTTCACAATTGTAGTCAACTGGAATTTTGGGTTTTTTTTTAAACTGGAATAACAGAACAGAAACTGTCAGCCATAAAAAACATTTTTTTGATATTTCAAATACTCTGAGAAAAGAGTAATTTAGTAATGATTTGTATAAAAGTGGATTTCATTCATACTCTCTCCTTGAAAAAATACTACTGTAATGATGGCACCCACCAGGCAGACAATCATTACTCGGAGAGGGTCTGATAGCATCTTTATCATCAAACTGTTTAGAATGGATGTAATTAATCAGCCATTAAGAGTCAAATATTTATTGTCATAACTGTTTTGAGACATTGATAAAAATGCAAACGCTGGTCCATCTTAACAAGTAAAACCCATTATCCAGTTATGACACCCTATAAGGAGATAATATTCATTTAGCAGTTGGCTTGGGTCAAACACTGAATTTATTTGATTGTATATACACATATATCATAACTGAAATAAAAGTTAGATAATGAATGGAAAGTACAAACTATATCCTTCAGATGTAGTTTTTAGCTCACTGTCTAAAGTTACAAGACAACAAACATTATAAGATCTATGTGAAAACTTAATAGCCAAAATCTCCCACACCACACTTTGACAGTGCTAGCTACTATACTAATGTTATTCAAGTTGCCCATGTTTTTCAACTTAACAAATCTGCTGGCAGTATTACAATATTTGAAACAGGGTTCCAAATATTATACTTTTGAATAAACTGCTAGGACTCAAAAGGACCTTCTTTTCACATCACTTTGTTTTGCAGCAACAGCAATAAATTGCCAAAGTTTTATTTTTCTCTCTCTCAATGAGAAACTTTCCCTTATCAATGTCATTGTGATCTAGTTAAAACTCATACATATCATCTAAAAGATTTGATAAAGAGAGCATATTCCTTAGCAAGTTCATGAAGTTGTTGAAATCTGTTTTTTTGTTTTGTTTTGTTTTGTTTTTTTAATTGTCCAGCAAAGAAAATATTTCTCTTCAATTCAGTTTTGTATAGTAATTCAGCAGCTCACGATCCTTCAACAACTGTTTTTTTTTCAACATTGATGCTCCAAAACTATCTCCAAATCACAAATTCCTTTGGGAGAGTCCTTAATTAGAAATACTTTTAAATCCCTCAGTTTTATATCATACAGTTGGATGTTTAAATCCTTTGGTTTGGAGGTAAGCCTGCATGTTGTTTATTTCTAGGACAGACACATTCACACAGACCAAGAAAGCACAGAAAATAAGATGATTACAATTCACCAAGAAACATGTCACTATTCGACTTTGTATTTTCTTCCAGAGTTAACAGTTCTAAAGCTATTAAGATTTTTGAGAAATGTTCCCCGTCACACACTCTCTCATGATTTCTAGTGCTACACTAATTTTTCTACTACATACTTGACACTGACCAGAGATTGAAGTCAGAACATCCCAATGACAGATTGATAAAGAAAAAAGTTGAATAAAGCCAACAGAATTCACAACAGAAGCTGCTTGTGCACACCCAAGAAATTTTGCTTTTCAATTTTTTTTTCAATGTCTGAACACCAGCCATCACAGTAGCATTGAATTTTGAACATCAATTTGTTTTATAATTTTCCTATAATCACTTGAAATATTATTGGCAGTTTTACTTTTTGTTCAAATGAACTCAACAAATGATTCTACAACCTTAATTTTATTTCCATTAATCATAACATAGGTTGGTTCATTTAATCCTTATAAGGAAAGTACATTATCTGGGATGTCAACATTTTTTACCATTTGGTAGAGTTACCAAAAACAAAAACACTAGGGTTTTAGCTTTCTTCACTCTTTTTTTAATGCTTCCTCCTTAGCCTTTTTCTTCCCCCACCCCAGAAAGTAGCCCTACTTTTCACTTAATCTGAGAATAGGTTGAAAGAATATAAATACTTATTAGCTTAATAATTTCTTTTATACCTAGTTTGGAAAGATAAAGTCACTCCTAATTGGTGGCTTTTAACACACTAATAAAAGAAATTATACAGGGTTAATTAAGAGATGAAAAATCAAAAATGGCTTCAAGCAACAAAGGTCTGAGATGGGCTTGAAACCTCAATCTCAAATTAAATGAGAAATCACAGGGAATAAAAAAAATTCCTTACACAAAAATAAATTTCTGGAAAAATAAAATTCACCCTGCATGCTTCAAAAACTATGATACTCAGAGGCTGACTTTAATTATGCAATTATTAAACTTAAAAGCATGAATATAAATGTCTATCATTTTAAAAATGTGTACTGTACTCATACAAAAAACAATGTAAATAAATAATTTATTGAGAGCTAATAATTTGCATTTAATCAGCTAAAAATTAATTTTTTAACGTTATTTATTTTCACTATAAGACATTTTTTTAAAAAAACTTCCTGAAGATATATATCAGTCAATTTCAACAAGAAAACCTGTAAAAATGCCTATCTAACCTTAAAATTTAGTAAAGAGATCAAATAAAAGCAATGGTTTTAAGTTAAATAGAATGCCACATCTCTGATATTCTATTTATCAATGTTAAATAATATAGATATAACATTAAGTTTGCTGAAATTTTTAAATGTAGTTAAATTGGTTTAATGAAGTGCATGCAAAACTATTTTGTCTTACCAATTTATGGTTTCTTCATATGTCCAAATACCCAAATAATTATAATATTTACCAGAAAAATTGTCATTGAAAAATTTGAAAGTGAAAAAAAAGGTACATCTTGTGTAGTTGAAGAGTAGAGTTTTCTTGGGGTTTTTTAACACACACACACACACACGAAACATTCTTTTGCCCTGATGATGATGCCTTCCAACTAATATGAAGATTTATTTGTTATGAATATTTTATTTCTCACACTTAAAATAATTCTAATAGAATGTTTTAGCATTCAAAAATTTTGAAGTCAAAACATGTTGACATAAAAAATAAACAAATTATCAAAACTACACCAATATTTTTTGTTTGTTTCCATTTTTTCTACATATATTCATATATGTATATGTTTGTAATATGTGTGTGCGTGTGTATGTGTGTAAGGTTTTTATGAATTTTTCATGAAAATGCCAAAGTTTGCTTTTTTTCTCTACTCTCACCATCATTCTCTTCATTTCTTATTCTTTCACTTTACCATCTCTTATTTGTCACCATCTCCACACAAAGTTAAACTTGTCAACATCAAGTGCCATAACCATATTTAAATATGCTCTTTATTTTTTTTTTTTTTTGTTCATGCATGTTTGGGGTTTTAATTCAACAGCCTAAAAACACAAGAAAGGTGGTACAGAGGAAACAAGATGGAAAAAAAGGATATGTACCCCTCTGCTATGACACTGTACAGATTAACATACCTTCAAATCAATACAGATTGAAGATACAGCATCAGGGTACTACTGTGTGTGAGTATATGCATATTTTGAGAAGAGATTCTAATAATGTTCAATATTCCTCCAACATTAGTCAATAAAACCATTTTTTAAAATCACTTTCCTCAATCAGTTTCATATATTAACTGCTCGTATTACTTGATTGTGGGTTGTAAACTAAGTGGTGTCTAGTAATGAATCCATGAGACACAAGCCAGTCACTTTAATAGAATTGTGATCTGATCAAATTTTAAGTGCTAATTCTTATAATATAAGCCATTTTTATTGACAGCATCATTTATACTTATGGTCCATCCCCAGACAAAAATGGCCACTTCACTCACTGCAATACTCTGGCAACAACTTGCTGGGCCAGCATATGTGTCGGGGTTAACTGTTGTAGGATTTGTTCTTTTTGGTGATATTTCAATTTTTGTAAAGTTGTCCTATTCTTTAGAACTTTTTCATGGAAACTGAAATTTTAAATAGTGGGAGGAATAATTATCTCCTTTTATACCTAACAGAATTGTGGTAAAAATTGACACTTCATGATATACAGTCTAAAAGGAAAGTATTTCACATAGCCTTTCTTTATAACCAGATTTCTTGATATACTATCTTGAGAGACTTAATTTTGTTGCATAAGTTTTCAAAGTTAACTTAAATCAATTGAAAGAGGCTATTTCCACATTCTTCTTGTTCATGCTGATGAACATTGTAGTTTTTAAATAATAAAAAACTTCTGTTTCAAATCACTTGGAACAGCTATACATATTTTATTATTGCATTATCAATTCACCATTACAAACTTAGTTTTTCCTGATACTAATCTTCATTTTTCTGCCAAGTATTAACTTTTATCGGTTTTTCTTTTTTTTACAAAAAGACATCTATTAAATTCCCCCTGCCTATACAAACACACTTTCAAAGACTGAGGGTTTTCCTTTTTTCTTCTTTGTGTTAATATTTTCAGTATTCTAACAAGTTAGAGTGAACTGGGATATTTGCAAAAATAAACTTTGCCTTTTGTCTTCACTAGCCACCTGGTACAGGTAAGATCACCAGTCTTCTCTGGGTGAAAATAATTAAGCTCAGCTTTTAGGCAATGCCTCCAATCAGGCAGTACCTCCTCCAGTGAATCCTTGAATTGAATTTGACCATGTGTCACATCTCATGTGTATGGGGGGGGGGAGTATATCACACACACACAGAGAGTTGTAGAATGCACCGACTGCATCTCTGCAGAGGGGTATGACTCCCCCAACAAGTGTCCTGGATATGACACTAAACAATCTGATGGTGAGACTCCAGTAATGCTGGAGCTTTGGGGGGAATGTGGACTACCTCTTCATTGTCATCACTTGCAGGTCAACTAACCCTGAATGGTAGCACCTGAAAGGGGTCCTATCTATGGGTCAAATAGAACTATTGGACATTGAAACTGAGTACAAGCAAATGACTTATACTAAACTGAATTTGAAAACATACAGTGCACAAATTAATAGTAAATAGAAATATTTGTATTAGATAGAAATAAGTGAAACCATTTAACTGCGTAGAAAAAATGAGCTCAGGTTCGTTTAAAAATATTATCTACAAAATGTGTTTATAAATCATATATATTTGATATATATGTATAAAAAGAATTTACATTAAATAACCTACAATGGTTAATATATCATAAAACCAAACCAAACAACTAGTCACTCTCAATGAGAACGAGAGAGAAAGAGAGAGAGATATCATGTCACTATTTCTTACAGAAAAATCCTATTGAAAAAAGAAGTATAAGTAGGCAAATGATTTTGACAGAAATAGAAAGCAAGATCCTATCGGTTTTTTGTGAAGAATCTGACCAAGAAAACAATTGTCAGATTTTGTTGTCACAGTGGTTTCATTTTTTGAATTAAAAAAGCAATTTGCACAACCTTGATAGGAATGATCCAGTTCATCTAAGTTCTCAAAATACTTACCTTGGAATATTAATAGGAAACAGATCCACTTCTCAGTTGATTGTAAGTCCAACAACCCATGAGTTGCTGTAGAAAAATGCTTGTGTCAAGAGAAGAGCATTTTCTGCAAAATAAAATAAAAGAATTTAAATCTATTTACCTTTTAAATGCTAGAATATTTGAATTGCAAA
Organism: Sepioteuthis lessoniana; assembly: GCA_963585895.1. Taxonomy (NCBI): domain Eukaryota; kingdom Metazoa; phylum Mollusca; class Cephalopoda; order Myopsida; family Loliginidae; genus Sepioteuthis; species Sepioteuthis lessoniana. The sequence goes on from OY757921.1 coordinate 93,707,975, forward strand.
TTAACTAATAAACTCAACAACTGACTGAAATGAATGAATCAAGAAAATAGATTTAGTAACACAAACCGTTTCTTTAGTTCTCAAAATAAAATCCATCAACAAGGTGTGTGTGAAAAGTAACAGAATTGGTGTTACAAACAATCTATTTCAATTCCAAATTACAGCTTCCCCTTCAAAGTAACCCCCCCTCGTGTCTAATTAATTTTCCTCATCTTTCGTCATACTTCTACATACTACAGGAAGGAATCTTCTGGAACGCCCTTAAGCTCCATTGTTATAACCCTCTTGATGGCTTCCATGCCTTCAAAACAGATCCCCTTGAGCTTGGGAAAAGAAAAAAAAGTCACACAGAACAAGATCAGGTGAATAAAGTTGTTTCAGAATGGCAACGTTCCTCTAAGCCAGGAACTGCTGGATGCTCAGCACACTGTCCCATTACTTTTTAGAAATAACCAAATCTTCGGCGATCTTTTTCATAAGATGACTTGCAATTATCTGAACAGTCAAACATTGATTGCCACACACCACCCACCTTACCCACTTGATGTTGACTCCCCCCCTCAAGTCATCTTTCATCCTTTTTTGAACCTCTTGTACCATTCAAAAACACATGTAAATGACATGGTGTTATCTACATAAACTTGCTGAAGCATTTCAAGTGCTTGCTGTGGAGTTTTCACCAACTAGGCCAAAAATTACAGTTTTATTCGTTGCTCAGTGTTTGTTAGTCCATGCTCATACTTGAATGACTATAAAAAAATAAACAAATAAATAAATTTTAAAAAATAAAAAAGGGGGGAGGTGTAAACAAAAGCATGCATGAAAAAAAATGCAACGGTTGCAGACAGCTAAGATTAGTTATAAACTCCCAAGATATGTTAAATGATAATCTGCTTATCCCTCTTTCACCCATAGCTCACACAGAATATCCAGTCTTGTTACTTTTTAGACAGACCTCATATACTACATTTGCTATGGACCTACAATAGTATTTTAAGCACTATTGTTCAGTGTAATCCATTCTGAAAGCCTAAATATATAGCTAAAGCCTTTGCTGGTATACAGCCTTTTATTGATAATAATAAAATGTTGGATTCTCCAAGTTCTTATAAAGAACAAATTGTGACTTTAAAGTTAAGAATCTAAAAATATTCTAACTTCTTACAGAATTCAAGAGTAACTTCCTTCCAGGCAGCAAAGATTTTTTTTTTCTCTTTCTCTCTCACAAGATGGAATGGGAGAGGAAATTGGCCATAAAAATAAGGATAACACACTGTGTGGCAATGTAACAGGGATTAAGGCACACACACAAAGTTAGTGAACAGTAAGATTGTTATGCAAACCAGTATAGCAAAGCTGAGCAGTCAAAACCATTTTAAGTTCAGACCAACAGAAATACTTTGAAAAAATTTAATGATAATCTATGAATTAACACTCTCTCTCAAGTTATTGTTGACGAGCAGCTGTTCTGATAAATCAAGAAATACAGATTCCAAGAGCAACTTGATGAGTGACAGATCTTTTATCTTTAGCAACATAAGAATCTGACTGTTAAATGGCAGACAAAATTAGGAATTTTGAGCATCACAAATTTTACAAGCACTAAACTGACAACTAAAGAAAAGGACAGTCTGTAACTCCCACCCCACACCCAAAAGAAAAAAAATACACCAAGTTTCTATAAACAAAGTGGGCCATTGGCCCAGATTCAAACTTAGGTGAATTGTAAAGCTCATTAAACAAAAGTGTTCTTTAAAAACTATGAAAAGCCAGTGGATTAATAATGCGACTGATTCATTTAGACATTTAGACCCAATCTAAATCCTCTTACCAAGTTCACTGTGCATGTGTATCTTTAGGCATGTGTATACTTGTAAAAGCCACAAAAAAATTAAATAGTGTAATTGTTTACTGCTATAATCACAGACAGGAAAACAAATGTTTTGTGAGGTTTGTAATAAGTGAATCACTAAAATGAGACTGAAAGTAATGCATGGAAAAAAAATGTGGGGGTGGTATCTAACTAAGTAAATGTGTAATACAATAACATAATAAATCTAAAAGATTATTTTTTATTATACATATTTCAAAGTATCAAATGTCCATTTATAACAAGGGAGTTTTTCCAATACAATGCACAAAAATTCATGTTTTCAGGATTGGGGATGGGGGCAGGTAAAGTGACTCATTTGGTAAAAATGGCGCTCCCCCTTTTTTTTGTGTGTGTTTTTTTAGCTATGAAGATATAAACCAGATTCAGATTATAATCATAGTTAGAATCTTTGTTTCTAATTCAAGAAATACTTTTGAAATTATTTCACAAATCTTAAATTTTAACATTTTGAAAATACATATTTAGAATTTACAAATAGATTAATAATGAAAATGTTGGTGCTTATTGCAAAAAAAATTGTATAAGCAGAGTAAAAAGAATTGTGTAATCATCTATTTGCTGTAAAATTAGACTCTTTGAAGGATCAAGACATTTTCAGCTTTTATTCATATTTGTTTGGCTTAAATTTTCCTAAGTTCAAACCCATCATACCTCACTTTTTATTTTGAAAGGCAGCAGTAAAATTCCTTTAGCCTGATAGTTTGTAAGCATTTTTATCGAAGGAATGATGTGAAGAAGTAGTTTGCCAAGATTATTTATTTATAACCAAGAAGAGGGAATTGTGCCTTTACTTAGGAACCCAGGTGCAGGGCTGAAAGAAGAGAAGCCAGTTTCTATCCCTTCCATCTCAGTACCCAGACCTTCAGGCATTCTCCTCCATAGGAGAGTGTCAATGCAATTTTGGTAGAGAAACTGAACCACTGCCCTACCCATACAGCCTGCCACTGCTGTAAAAGTGAGGGGTATGGGGAGAATAATGGAGAAAGATGGAAGGGATACTTTTCTCTATACAAGTCAAACTAGTAGAAGTAGAAATAAAAGATAGTAGAGTTCACCACCACCACCACCTTCAAACAATCTAGTCACAAGGTCCAGTCTGAAATTTCTAACTCTCAAACTAGGACAGCCACACCCATCTACTCCCTTTCTTACATTAAAAAATTTATACATCTGAAAAGCAATGTCTTTGTTTCAGGAAAAATAAGGTCAAAGAGTAAATTATATAAAATTATATATTCTATCCCTATATTCAGTGCTTGCAGTTATTTATTTGTTGACATGCATAGTTATCAGAGAGAGAGAGAGAGAGAGAGAGAGAGAGAGAGAGAGAGGTCAAGTATTAGGTGGTGTAGAGTAGCAGCAGCCCAAGTGACTACATACCCAATCTTACAGGGTACCTCTTCTCCTTATAGCACCTTTGACATGCCAGTGCTAGAAGGAAACTAGCATATATATATATATATATATACACACACACACACACACACACACACACAGCTGCTGCTGCTATTCCCATTATCAGTGGCAGACAGATCTGCACTTTTCTTTAATACAACTATTAATGTTAATACTACCTTCACGAAAGAGACAGAGATAGCTAGCTAGCTAACTTTAGCTGTTACTATTATCACAACTACAGCAATACACAATTGCAGTTCTCACGACCAGCAGCAGCAGGCAGGTTTGGTTGATACAGTGTGTGTGTGTTTGTGTGTAATGTTACTGTTTGAATTTAACACCCTTCTAAAATTCAGAGAAAGGTAGAAGAAAACTGACAAAACATAGAAACATTTTAAAAAGAATAAAGCATAAACTTTTCTTATAAGTTCAAGCTAACATGAAGATAACATTAACTTTTTCAATATTCTAAGCACTCCCTCTTCCTACCAAATATACATTATTATACAAACCCCCTTTTATTCTTCTTTCCAGCTATCCATTCTTTCCTGAAGATCATCTTTTAAGTTAACATTTTTTTCTTTAACCACTTTCAGCCATTTATTTTGATAGTAAACAATACCCCTCACACACCAAGTTTGGGCGGCCAATAACTATTCCTGGTGGCCACAGTTGAGTCTAACATTTCAACTGGACCCAAATAGTAACCCACAATAGAGTAGTAGATAAGAAGAGAAAATTTACAAAATGGGGAATCCTTAAGGAACAAGAAAAAAAGAAAAAAAACAACTCTGAAGTAAAAATGTTACTTAAATCTTTTATGCCATATCTTCAAACACGTCTGGTCTGATTAGAAAGGCTTGTTTAAATTCACATTCAAATTTAAAGAGTTTAACAATGACATAAGTCATGTAAAGCTATTTTAGGTATGGTGGTAAAAACTCAAATTCATTTTTTGTTTATTCCTAATCAAAATGTTATAAACAGAAATAGAATTTATTTTACAATTTTTATATATTTTCTGACATAGGAAATAAATAAGTCAAGCCTTTCAATGCAAAATATTACACAAATCAAACTGAACAGCAGCAGAAAAACCAAACCAAATTCAGTTATGCTCCATTATTTCAACAATGCCTTTTTGGTTGATTGGTGCGGGGTGGGGTGGGGAAATGAACAATAATAAACCTACCTATTAACTCTCATCCTTCCACTTACAGTAGAAGCAGAAACCAGAATCTTAGTTAAAAATACAAACACACAGCAGAAGCTTAATAAATTTGATTTGTTAATATAATCAGTATGGCTGCTAACCCCTTGGCTACCATAAGTAAATATAAGCAGCATTCAATAATAATGCAATCTCTGATATCATAGGTCCTAATGAGTTCTTAAACAGATGGTTATAAGTTTAGCCTGACAAAACACCATAGTAACAAGAGTACTGCAAGGATTGTACTTTTTGGATAATTACAGATCTTTGTCATAGAGACAAAAATGATTCATTCTACAAACTGTCAATGTCTTATGTACAAGTTAAACTTGTTCACAAAACATTGATTTAGAAGACAATATATAACTACAACTTATATAAAATTGAAATGAATGATTAATATATTTTTAGTATTACTAAAGCAAGTCAAAAGTTTTGCAATACTTTGGTACACTGCAGTTTGCAGCATATATATCACCTCACTGAAACAGTTCAAGCTGTGGAAAGTATCTGCTGTGGTGGGTAGTATTGTGGTAGTTGGTGCACTGACATGTTGTACATTGCTTCACTATTCATTTGAAAGCTACACAGAAGAACCTGCAACAGCCTACTTCAGAAATATATGCTTTACAAGTTCAAACTGGGCCTTAACACCAAAGTAATAACCAAAAATATTTGTTGTGCAAAAAGTAAAGACACAGTCGATCACAGTAGAGTAACTAGATGATTCAAGAAGTTTTGCTAAGGTTGAAAGAACCTTGACAGTCAAGCAAGGTTAGGTAGGCCCAATATCATGGATTCTGAAACGGTGCTCCAAACCATAGAGGTAAATCTGGCGAGTAGCACTCAGTATGTGGTGAGCTTGGCATCTTACAATCCAGTGTATTTCATCACCTTGGGAAAAGCATATTGTGCCTCATGTTTCCAAAATATTGCAAAACTTCACTCTAGTAACTATCTTCAGAGGTAAAGAGATTTGTACGAGACAATTTTAGTTTGTTTAGTAAAAAATATATATACTGGAACGAAAAAGAATTCAACAAAGACTATTTAAACAAAATTTAGTAGGTAAAAACACCACTTGGCAGTCAAAAATAATGCTGGGCATGTAAATAAACAATGCCCAGATTAATTAAAGTAATAATTGTTATTTTCTAGTCAACCCCCACCTTCACCCCATAATAGTTATAGTCGAGGGTGACCCGAAGGCTCCCTTTTCGATAGCTACTACACCAAGGTGTAGGGGAGGGCGCTACTCCATTCCCAGGATTGCTCCACTTTACCCTTGAACCGTACCTTATAATGCTGAGTGTTAAGCAAGGTGGTATCAAGTTCCATTTTTAAAGTCTTTGGTATGACTCGACCTGGGATTGAACCCAGGTCTCCCGGGCCATTGGCGAACACTCTAACCGCTGGGCCAATGTCCCGGTTTCACCCCATAATAATTTCTTATAAAATGTTGGATTGTATTTTATGCATGTACAAAGGAGGGGGGGTACTAAATATTTCAAGTTAAAAGTTGAGTCAATTTGTTTTTAGATAACTTTAAAAGAAAATTTAATTTAGGATCTGACAAGAGAGATTGAAAAGTATTCAAATTCACAAGCATCAAAGAAAGAGACCAATGAGATTTGAAACTTGTCATGACACAACATGGTATAAAAAATAAACACTATCAATATTGTCACCATCATATTCATAATTGTGAAAGATTTGTGCTCCCATTAAAGGAAAGGAAAGGAAAATGATAAATTATGAAACCTGAAGTTGTCTTTGGAATATTTGTAATTTGAATTTCTTGGATTACTTATCAAATTCTGAAGATCATCTGGCAGTTCTTTTTGGTTAGGCAATATTGTGACAGCAATTTGTTTAATCTACCATTTGATGGATGTTCTGATGAAAAATGACTGGCATCACAAAACTTACAAACAATATTCTTAAGTCCACATGAGTGAAGCAATAAATTTTCTTCAGAAGTTATATTTTTTAGCTATTATTTAGAGTAAACTGTCCTAGTTGGTTATTAACAACTAGACATCAAACTAGGACAGTTAACTCAAGAAGAACATTGATAGATTTAATGAAAGAAAAAATGGCCTTACACTAAAAAGGTAAAACGCAGATGACATCCTGCAGGAAATATTATGGATACAGACTATGCAGATGACATATCACTTCTTGTAAATACACCTACCCAAGCCAAATCCTTGCTGCATAGTGTGGAGCAGGTAGCAGGAGGCATTGGCCTCCATGTGAATACAGACAAAATGGAGTACATGTGTTTTAATCAAGGAAACATCTTCACTCTAAATAGCAGTTCTCAGAAACTAGTGAACAAGTTCATCTCATCTACTTAAAGTGACATCAATATGCACCTAACAAAGGCATGGACTGTTATCAATAGGTTATCGATCATATGGAAGCCTAACCTATCGAATAAAATAAAACGCAATTTCTTCCAAGCAGTGGCAATGTCAATTCTACTGTATGGATGCACCACATGGATGCTGATGAAACATATTGAGAAAAAGCTAGATGGGAACTGTATAAGAATGCTACAAGCTATATTGAAGAAATCCTGGAAGCAACATCACTCAAAACAATTGTATGGCTACCTACCTATTTGTAAAACCATCCAAATAATATAAACAAGGCATGCAGGACATTGTTGGAGAAGCAAGTATGAACTAATAAGTGACATTCTCCTATGGACCCCTTCACATGGACGTGCTAGTGTTGGTCAACCAAAAACATACCTACAACAGCTCTGTACAGACATAGGGTGTAGTCTAGAAGACCTGCCAGGAGCAATGGATAATAGTGACAAATAGAGAGAGAGAGAGAGAATCAGGAAAATCCATGCTAGCTGTGCAACTTGATGATGATTGTTGTTTCAAGCTATTGCATTCTATTTTAAATAATAGCCAGGTTTCTTTGTATTCTCTTAATACAGTTTTCCTCATTTTCTGCATCAATAATATGGATCTTTTGCAGCTAAACTTCTATTGGCCTCTTCTGCATTTTCATTTTGCATTCTTTGAAATTATCATTGTCTTTCTTCTTGGAGCTTGACTTCAGTTTCTTCTTGAGATTCATTGTCACCTTTTGGAGAAATTTTTAATTTATTTCAACTTTTGCTACAGTTTCTTCTTGCAGTTCTATTCAAATCATATCTATCATTGACTTATTTTTAACTGTCACCTTTATGCAGCTCAAAGAGGCAATTTCTCAGGATTACATCTTGTTGTTGCTCTTTTTCAGGGTCTTTGTCTAGCCTTCCTTTTCCTTGCCAAATTATAATAATCTTTTATTCAAAGCGTCTATATGGAGTAAATGAATATTACTAAAGAAAGAAATAAAAATAAAAGTAACTAATAAAATGGATTAGTGTTTAGTTAAAATGTAAACTTAAACTAATTCTAAAAAAAATCATGTCAGCTTCAGTTATAAAAAAAGTTTGTTAAACCTTATTAAAAAAAAGTGATGAGTATCCATGCGTGTATTAAAATGCAAACTTAAATTAATGAAACAAAAAATTATATCTGCTTACATTACAAAAAAAAAAAAAAAAAAAAAAAAAAAAAAAAAAAAAAAAAAAAGAAGCAAGCCTTAAATTTTTCAGTTTGTAGTAGTTGTAATATTACAAGAGAAAACACAGATACACAGAACCTTACATTCAGCCAAGAATATGTCAAGTATCTTTCTTTAAACTTAACACTTTTGAGTAAATAGACAAACAAATGTAGTGACAATAGCTTTCATATAGGTAGATTGAATACAAATAATTGGTAATTAAGTGAAATAAAAATGTAAATAAGATATAGAAGCTGATTACCAAACAAGGAAATGAAATGACAATATATAAAAATCAGTTCAGATTAAGAGTGTTTTAAGTTATAAACAAATTCAAAAAATTGCTTAAAAAAATCTCATAAAAAGAAATATAAAAGTTGGTTTGCAGTTCAAATTCATCAATCTAAAAATCAACTGTGTGAGACCAGAAAACAGAACTATTTTTAAGCTTCACCAATGCTGTATAGTTGGAAGTGTTTAATGAAGAGGTTTAAGAAAACTACTCAAGTGTTGAGGTTGAATAAGAGCCTGATGCTACCAAAAAAAAAAAAAAAAAAAAAAAAAAAAAAAAAAAAAAAAATAGCAGGTGAAAATGAGGACAACAAATCTAGCAAGAAATAGGGTCAAAAGTAAAAAAATAGAAATAAATGATAAATAAAATAAAATAAAAGAAAAGAAAAGAAAAAAAAAAGGACAAATTAACCAGGGCAAGAACTAGAAAGGTAATCAGGTAGCATTCAAAAGATTACCTTTAAATTGTCAGCACTCAATGATATAACCAAAACTAATATCAATTTTAGTTATGTATGAGAAGAAAATACATTCGGACCTTATCAGGTTACAATTATTAGTCACTATAGACTTCTTTCATCTCATTTATTGTCATTTATTACAGCTGATTCATTCTTCTTCAATAGTTGAATTTAACAGCAGGAAATTGGAATAAAGAATTAACTTTAGACAAGCAAGCATGAAAAAATAAACAAGAAAAATAAATAAAAACTAATCAAAATATTTTCAATTCATCTCTGAACCCGAAAACTATTAATCTATTACATTTGAGAATCTGATTGACAGACATTGCTCAAGTGAAAAGATTAAGTTTAGCATAGTATAACACAAGGTAACAAAAGTGCTGGGTATCTAGTGAGAATCATTTCTATTATGATAGCAAGTGTCAATGAGAATTTAGGACTATGCCTAGCAACAAAAGTTTTAAAAGTTAAAAGTAGATGAGGAGGAATAAGTAGATTGAACCTCTTTTTTTTTTCAACCATTTGGTCAGATAGAAAGTAATATTAATCAATTCTCAAAATTTTCTAAGAAAAAAAAAAAAAAAAAAAAAACTAAATTTTTAGTTCCAAAATTGTTAGCAGGTTAAAATGATTATCATGTAGCAGTTTTTGTGCATATGTAACAAAATAGGAAAATTCAAAATAAGCCAAGTTACCCATTAATACTCTAGAAGTAGTAGTGGAGTTAATATTAATCTTGACCAGCTTTTAACCAAATCATAAGATTTAAAAGAAATAAAATCAGAGAAAAGTAGCACAAAACTTACCTTAGTTTACTTGCTTAGTAATGAATCATATTTTAATAAGATCACCCCCCTCTTTTACTGCAAATTTCAGTTAAAATCCCAAATTAAATAAGTTTTTTCTTAAGAAAAATAAAAAAGATTTCTATGTTTTAAGAAAAGAGATAAATTGTAAAGATAGGCATCCTTTTACTTAGCTTTTAATGTTTGTCCAAATATAAAAATATTCATATGGATAATAGAGCAAACAAAATAAAAGATTGGTTTATTCAACAGGTTTATCATCTCTATGATTCAACTACACATTTTGTATAGGTGGCTTTTCAAAAAGAAAAAAAAAAAAAACAATGAATATGAAATTTAGAAAGGAGTAAGTCTTAAATAAATAAACATGGAAGATTATCTTAAAACTCATATGTAATATGATAGGTAAATATTGCTAATATATAAAAAGAATGAAAATCACTAAAAATATTCACATTGGATCAAGAAATCTTGTAAGTTGTTTTTATCTTTTTATAATTTGTACGGTTCAAAATTTGTCTTCCCTCACAAAAAGTCTATGTTTTGAATTTGCTTTTTCAAGAATTTGAGAAAGTGTTTATGAAATACCATGTTTGGCCACTGCTGGGAAAATTAGAAATATTATTAGGGAATGAGGTGCAGATGAAGAGGGAAACAGTACTCGAAAATGTAGAAATCTCTTAAGTGGTATGACCCAAAATCCTTCTTTGGAGTAAGAACACCAGCAAAGCTTAGCAAAATCATTTTAAACTGTTACCAGTGAAATTGAAGGGGAAAAATATTTCAGCCACTGTTTGATTTCACTAGAATCAAATCAGTAGAATAGCATTCATTTTTCTTAGATGAAATATTGTCCGTTATTATTCATTTTTAACTTTTATTATTTTTTTCGTCTTCAGATGAAAAGCAGACAAGCTAAAAGTTAATGAGACAGGGAGAGTAGTAAGGAGTTAATGATGCAAGCAAAAAGGTTTAGTTTAGTTTCTTTGATTAATAGCATATCGACCTTCATGGGTTATTTAATGCCAAAGCAAAAAGGAAAGAAACAAAATTCAAGTTTAATGCCATTTCAAGCAAGACAGCAGAAATTTGTTAATAAATTCCTAATTGTATTTAAAATGTCTTTAGCACTTAATCACTCATTGTTGTTATGTAAATTTTACCCCTTATCTTTCAGGTCAAACTGTCATAAAATAATCCCACAAAAAAATAAATAAAAATAAAATAGATAAATAAATAAATATTTTGTTGCACGATACAATGAATAAGGTATTTAGTTTCATCTAAAAAATTTTATTATTTGTAAAAAATTCATGTGGAAGTTGAGGATTTTCTTAATGTTCTGTACAAAATTGATTGACAAAGGAAAAACCCTTCTCTTGAAGTTTTCTGGATGAGTGTGAATGAGCCTCACCAACTCAGAGATAGAGCTCTCAGCAACCCAATTGGATTGGCATCTGTAAATGATTAAAAACTTGCCCAGAAACAAAAGAGTAAAAATTGTTCAACAAAAACTGATCTTTTCACATTTTTGTTTAGACTTGTGTTTGTCTGCTTCAGCCCCCAACCTTCACCCAGGTTTAAACAATTTCTAACTCCAGATTAAGAATTTCCTTCTTTTTCTGAGTGGGTCTAAGAACACATCTTAAATGACCCCCAAAAATCCAACCTTAAAATTAGTTTTCAAGTGCTTCTTGAGGAAATGAGATACTGGTTGTCAAAAAGAAAATTTAAAGAATAAAATGAACAAATAAAAAAGAAAGGAGGAGGTACTTGTCTACTACTACTACTACTATTTATGGACTTCCTTGTTTGCCTCCCCACTCCCCAGAAACATTTAGCAGGTAAAGCAGCACTCAAATACACTGAAGATACTACCATTACCACCACCCAAAGATCTTAAATTTTTAAATAAATCAAAATCTTCAAAATAGAACTGGTATATCAAGTTCTTAAAAAAGAAATTATAAAAAGAGGAGTTCTGAATAATCTAATGTTAATTATTTAACCTATTCATTTATAATATATGAAGCTTATGTTAGAAAAATGGTTTGGTTTGGTTTCTTTATTTAATGGCATATCAACCTTTGTAGGTTATTTAATGCCAAAAGCTATTCTCATAGAAGAACAGTAGAGGTACTATTTAACCCATAGCTGGGAGGATAAGGGGGTTCATACCTTTCCCAAGGGTATTTGCCCGAAAGTGAACGTAATAGTGCGACTGGAGTACGAACTCGCGTACTACGATTCCGCAGTCCATCGCTTTAACCATTACACCACGAGGACACCCCCAAGAAAAATGGGATAGTGTATAGGTTGCTAACTTTAGAAAGATGAAGGGAGAAATCACAAGTAAAAAAGCTTAAAACTTCAACTTTAAATTGATGTATAATAATTACAAATAATCAATTTACCAATCTTGCATTGTAAAAGAAAATTTCAGATGAGAAATGTGATTTTCCAAACCAACAAGTCTTATTTTGAAATATCTTGAAATTCAAAAAGTTCTATCAATTTGATCTCAAAAATTAAATCTCATACTTGAATTTTAGAAAATTCCCATTAAATAACATAAAATTGATATTTTTCAAGAATAATCCAAGATTCGAGGTACACAAGATCTATTGGGTGAAAATATTTTTTAAGTAAAAATATTAGTCCATTATATATGACTGACATTTATAAAAATAAGTTTGTTTTTTGGGGGTTTTTTTTTTTTTTTTTTTTTTTTTAATCATTATCAAAAGTATCTGTTTACATTCATTTAATAAAATACTTTTCTGAATTCACATGCTTGCACTTTGGTCAACAATTAATAAGAAAGTTGAATTTCCCTCCATAAAAGATACCCCCCCACAAAAAAAAAAAACAAATCCAAAGCATTTTTTGCAGCCAGTATCAAATATGTTCATACAATTTTAGACTCTTTCCTGACATAAATAGGCTAATGTCAGCAATAGAAAGCTTTTTACAAATTAAAAAAAAAATTCTGAATCCTCTATTTAAGAACAAAGAAAATGACCTATCATCAAATCTATAAAAGCTTTTATAAAGATTTTTTTCCTTCCAAATTGCCACTTTCCAGAATGACAACTATTTTTGCGGGTAACCAGCTCTGTAACAAGAACAATGAAAATATTTACTGGCTTAAGCTAAAAGGCCACGTTTGTTAATCGTTTAAAGAAACCAACTTCCTAATGAATAATGGCTAGCAAAACTTGGGATGAGTTGTCTATTTCACAAAAAGACTAATTTTTTTTTTCTTTTATAAGTAATTTTTATTTATTCAAAAATTGTTTTTCAACATTGATAATTCTTAATTATTATGCAAAAGTTACAAAGTTAAAGTTACAAAATTTCATATCTTTTTCTGACAAGTGGATATTATCTGAAGTACTGAATTAGTTCATTTTGTGCTTCAAGTAATAATGTTAATGAATCTTGTACTTGTTTAATATACAACTAATATATAATGTCCTTTGAGGTATGTAAAGTTTTCATGACTGAAAAGGTAAACACTGCTTTAAATCTACTTGGCAAAATTCTGATTTGTACAATTTCTAAGGAAAAGGGTCAGGAAGTACCAATTATCATCCTCCTCCAAAGAAGATTCTGACTTTTTAAACCCTTATTCAAGGGAACACACCCCATATCCTCTCATTTAATGTAAAATGAGATACAGATTTGAATTTCCTAGCAAACATTCTATTTAAAATATACACACACTAAAATAATGAGGGAGGGGATCATTTGATTTTTTTTTTTTTAATTTAGAGACAGATAACAAGAAAATGTCATTTATATAAAACTGGATGTGATAAGATTAGCCATACTGGGTGATACCTAAAGTATTCAAATTCAAAATAATATTGAAGTTTGGCTAGCAAAGCATAGACAATACAAGCAAAAACAAAAATTGAGAATGAAAAATTATATCTTTTTTTCCTCCACCCTTATCTTGAAAGTTGAAGTCCTTCACCACCACCACAACAACCAACACCATCCCTTCTCTATCATAACAAACTATTTCAAGAACAAGGAATGAAAGTTATAGTCGTACTAATTATACTAGCCACAAAGTTCCACATCAACCAGCAAAGGCAGTGGGCAAGGGACTCAGCATTCTTATACCAACTTAACTTACATTCTGATATTTGTTTCCAATGAGAATGGAACAACATTCATTGAAAGAGGTGAAGGGGGGGTGCAACAAACTTGCATCAGAAGGGAGAATGGGAGAATGAGGGAAGTGGGTCTGAGTCACATGGCAATGCTGAAATACATCATAGACACAAACAAGCAGACATTCCAAAACAAAAACTACATGTATATGTGTGTGTGCATACACACACACACAAAGAAAAAAAAAAGGGGTTCTTATTCTTGATTGGCTCAGTTTCATCTCTTCTTTGTTTCTATAAACTAGAAAGATTAGCCCATCATACCAACTTCCAGAAAATGTGGTGGGTAGAGACAGGCAAAAAAAGACTGGGGGGGGGGCTAACAACATGAGAGAATGAGTTAAATGGAAACAAGTATAATAAAAAAAATAAAAAATTTTTTTTTTAAGTGTCTTTAGTGAGGTTAGTAGAAAGTTCAACCTCTCAAGTTTTTATATTCATTTTCAGTCAGCAAAATATAATCAAGTTTGATTTTTCTGACACATTGATATTTATATGGGTTACATCAAGGAGAGCCTCATTTCCTTTAGCACTGACAAAAATTCCTCCTGTTAGTATGAGAGGAAAGAATAGAGTTCAAGTTGGCAAATGACAGATCTTGTTGCAAAGAATACTGTCTTTTTGCTACTTTTTCAAACCGTTGTTCCATGTACATAGGAAGAAAGAAAGAGATGCAGGTTGTGAATGAGTCTAGCAGAGTAGTACTTGAGAATTAAGCCTGCCTTGAAAACAGATGAGGTTATACACATATATACTGTGTATGTGTGTAAGAAGGAAAGAAAAGTGCATATTTTGAATGTAGAAAGAAGGCAGGTAAAAAGAAAATGTTTACAATAAACTTATGAAGAGAGAAAGGAATGGTAGAATAATTCCTCAATGAAAATGGGCACAAGTTAAATCTTAAAATTAACTGAATTAGAACAAAAAGGTATGTTTGCAAGAAACTTTATTGGATAATATGGTAAACACTAAAGTTTAGCTAAGCTAATTGCTATATTTATAAACTGTCTGAATTCATGTTTAAGCAGATGCTTATAAACAGGGACTTAAACCTATAGTTACTCTTATAAAATACACATAGGTTTCAATAAAGATACATTTTTTAAAAAGTTCAACTTTTTCCCATTCTACATTTTCTTTATAGAGATTTTAAAAATAATTATTTTGTCAATTAATCACTTTTGTACCTCCTTTTAAAAAGAAGTAGGCAAAGTCCTTAACCTGGCAGAGGTTAAGGGCTTCCTCAATTGAGTGAGTCATAAACAAGAGAGAAGGCATTACAGAAGTACACAATCAGAACAAAGTAGAAAGGCCACTCAAATGCAGGAACAGGAGAGAGAATAAAGGTGGTGGGAGGCATATCAGCTATCTTAACTACCAAAAGCACCAGGCGCGCGCACACACACACACACACACAAAGAATCTTTATAAAGTGTAAAAGGTTTTTTTTTTTTTTTTTTTTAAAGTGTTAATAAAAAGGTAAAAGTCTAACAACACATTGCAACCTTAGAAAATTCATCCATGATCATCATCTTCAAAAGATAAATGTTTAAGATAATGCTAACACAAAATGTATGAGCCAATCATATTTAGCAATTATGTCCTTTATGTCATTTCTAATAATGAACTGACTGACCCAACACTGAGACACCCTGAACACAAGAATTATTCAGAGGAAAATATTAAAAACTAATTAATCATTATACTTAATTAAGTCATATGAGCTTTATACAATATTAAAATATATTTTAAGCTAGTAAAGTAAAATTATTTCTATTTTTACTAAATTTTCTCACAATTTATGCTTTGTAGTCTGCTTAGAATTTGTTATTAATATTTCATAAAGTTATTTTAGTTCAACAGTGAGATAAATAAAAAGGAAATAAACTAGAAAGATTGTGTTGTGTAAATCTTAGAGAAAAAAAGAAAAAAAAAACATTGGAAATCTAGTTTTAAACTTGAACATATGGATTCTTCCCTAAAAATATGAAAGTAATCCTTTCTCAAGTAAAGAAGAAAGAGGCATTTGCAGAAAATTGATAATTCTGTAATGTTCTATCAATAAAGAGATAGCAAAGGAATTAAATATATATAGTTTTGGGAACAATAACATTTCAAAAGGGAAAATACACTGAAAGCCTTTTAAGCAAACAATGTAAGCACCTCTGAAAATCATTCTTGCAAAGTAATGTATATTTGATTACCAAGAAACAATTAATTTTGTAAATTTTGATTGTTAATCAAATATTGATTATTTACAAGTTTAAAAGTTAATTTCATACTTTATAATGACTATCTTTTCTGTTATTCTTGAAAAATATCTTTACTCAAAAGGAGCTACTCCACCAATTATATTTTATCTTGGACTATACTTGAGAAAGCAGGGTTGAGGTCAAATGGACTTATTTTAGGGGTCAAAATTAGAGGGGGGTAACTTTTTACACCAGTATAGAAATTAGGTCTCTTGTTATTTCCTATCAAGGTAAAGAAGTTTCAAAAATGCTGGGAAAACCTGTGACCACAAGATAAAGCTTTAGTGAAAATGATACTATTACTTCCATGCATATCTTTAAAATCTAATATTCTTATGTTGTACTTATATTGCCCAGACCATAGTGTTCCTTATTAAGTGGTCAACAAAAGTATGACCTTGTCAAGTGAAATATTCAGTTGCTGATATTCTATTCTTTATTCCCTTTTCTTAGAGATTTTACTGTTGGGTTGCTCTCTAGACAAATATTTCTCTTAAATAAGTAAAGTTGGCGACATTAGTCGAGGGTGATCCGAAGGCTCCCTTTTCAATAGCTACTACAACGAGGTGTAGGTGAGGGCACTACTCCATTCCCTGGATTGCTCCACTTCACTCTTGATCCTTACCTTATAGTGCTGAGTGCTACGCAAGGTGGCATCAAGTACCATTTTTTTTGAGTCTTTGGTATGACTTGATCAGGGATTGAACCCTGGTCACTTGACCATTGGCGAACACTCTACTCATTAGGCCAATGGCCAGTTTTTTCCCTTTTAGTAAGAAGCTTTCTTTAACAATCAATGTTTAAACATTTAGTGCATTTTTAACTCTTGCAGATTTTACAAATAAATAAACTGACTTAAGAAATTGGAGAGCATTTGTTTGGTTCAAGTTTAGTTTTCTTTTAGTACTAATGAGGTTTTTATCAAGCACTTTAAATTGTAAAAAAAAGTTACATTTACAATCTTCTCAATTTGTAAAAGTGATACATGTGTTACTCTCTACAATTATCCCATTCAGTTACTTTCATGACCCAGAAGAATGTTGACATGCATTGCTGGAATTTTTTGTCCTTTACAGCATCTTAAGAATAGTAAGAGTGTTGTCTTTCATAGGATCTTGGAAATTATTTCCTATAATCATATAATAGTAAAAGATTATATGGTACTAGTAGCAAAGAAGAATATCTAACCCGAGTTCTCTTCTCAGTCACCAACTATGGTATACCTGAATTGCAGGAAGGGGTGGATCAATGAATTTCCCCATGATATAAAGTGACCACAAACAACCATGGCCAGAATTCCAATTGTTCACAATTCTAATTTCTATGCTAATAGCCATTATAAAATCCTTTACAATATTTTTTGGAAGAATAAATTATGAAGTCTTTCCATGGTCATTTTATTCCAGTTCCAAGGATTAGAAAACTTAGACAAACATCCTTTGAAATTAAATGTAGGTGATGATAATTCCCATTATCTTATAAAAGCTAAGTTCAAACTATCTATATAACATTTGTGTCAGAGTATTTTTGAATTACTCACTGTTTGAACTCAGAGAAGAAACCATATAAACTAGTAACTATTTATGGTATCATGGATTTATCTAACCAGTAGCTGAGGACTTAGCATTTACAACTGTTTGACAATAGCAAGCAACTATTTATATATAAGGTCTAAAAATGATTTTTTTTCTAGCAAAGGAAACCAAGCATCAGTCGACCATGAAACTAGGAAACATTCTTACCATCATTCTACCAAAGATTTAACATCTAAAATGGAATTTGAAAAAATAAAATTTATTGGGAAGTTTGAAGAACAAAACTATGACTGGTTGGCTTTGTAATGAAAGTGAGGAGTGATAAAATACAAAGAATAAGAAATAACATTAAAGGATAAAGTGAAATATAGATTGGTAAATTACTCCTCTTCACCAATTATGCAACAAGAACATTTGGCCATGTGGGGGGGGGTAAAAATAATTATCTTTATTTCATCCAATAATACCATGGTCTGTAAGAGATATATTCTTATAAGTTTACATTCCTCAATTCAATGACAGCTACTGCTGACATGCAAGACATCAATATATCTAGAAATG
This sequence comes from Sepioteuthis lessoniana, assembly GCA_963585895.1. NCBI lineage: Eukaryota > Metazoa > Mollusca > Cephalopoda > Myopsida > Loliginidae > Sepioteuthis > Sepioteuthis lessoniana. Next base: position 93,726,146 of record OY757921.1, read on the forward strand.
CATACCTATGTTTAGCATCAAACAAGCCTAGTGACCTCAACATCTCAGTAAATATGCAGTCAGTTGCCATTATATGCCAACTTGTATACAAGTCTAATGAAAATATTGATTTTTTTTTTTTTTAGCAGATCAGTAGTCAATTGTAATAAGTGTTGAATGTCCATTAACCCCTTTATTATGACAATAGTGATGCCTTATATGCCCCACCTATCTCCATAACTGGCTCTGATAGTAACTATTCACTGGACAGAGACTAAGAGCAAAATTTAAAACTTTAGTTTGGCAGGCTGTCAGGGTTGCCTGCTAATAAGACTTAACTCTGCTTGTCATATTTTCATGTTATCTCAACACACGCAGACACATTTGAGGCCTCTTCTCTAAAGCAAAGGGTAAAAAAAAATAAAAAAAGTTAGCATCAATATAATTACTTTATTGGCAACAGCTGAGATTCTAAATTAAGAGGAAAGATTTATTAAGATAAAATACAAATGACAATACAAAAAAAATCAATCTAACATCTAATGTCATAGACATCAGCATTTTTAGTAGGTTCCATTTGAAAAATGTTTATAAAAATCACTATAAGACCTTAAAATCCTGTCAAACCATACATCAAATGTAAGGAAATTGGTTTATCTACAAACTTATCAAGTTTGTTTATATCATTGTTTTATAACTTTTTATTGATGAGACAGGAGAAAAAAAATACTCAAACACCTGTTTTTTTTCACTTGCATGAATACCTCATTTATTTATAAAAACCTCACAGAAATAAGAATCTGGCCAAATTTGGTAGAAAAATAGAATAATGAATGCCACTTAATGTAGTCTATTAGCAGTTTAGATTGGTCAGTTAATTTCGTAAATAGACATTCACAAATTTCAGCTTCTGTGGCATAGTAATTTTTTGCTTGTAAAAATTGTTCTCGATCACAAATTAGTGAAATAAGCTTTTTATGTATTTTTTAATAAATTTATGTCTTGTAGTTTGTTTTAATCACCATAAAAAGCATGCATCATCTGCAAAGATTTGCCTAAATTAAAAAAAAAAAAAAATCAGCAGAATTAGGATTCTATCAAGCCACTACCTGGTTTAATATAAAATTTTCATGGAGACGAGAGATTTTTTTTTTTTAAAATCTAGAGACTTCAATTTGCATACCAGGAGCCAATATTCCCTTTTTCTATCTTAATTTTCTATAAGAGTACAATTTTTTAATGCAAGTGCAGCTCTAAATCTCTATATCCTGCTTTTTTTTGTAGCAAAAATAAATCTTTTTTATCCTCAAGACAAAAATTTTTAAACATTCTTGTTGAGATGAAAAGAAATAAAAATAAGAGGCAACATTAGAACTCCATAAATTTGAATCTTTGAGTTGTAATAAATTTTGTCAATACTGTAAATTAAAGAGCTTGATACAAATAATTCATTCTTGGCATCTTTTGAAATATTACATTTTGAAGTTTTACAGCCAGAAAATGAAAGTACAAACTTTATTCAGAACTTCTCTGGAGGTTAAACAAATCAAGACATTACATATCCTGATAAATAGAGGTATTGATAAATTCTGACAAATGGAGATAATTGTTGGAAAACAATAGTAAAATACTTCAAACAAAAGGTTGAACAATGGTGAATGAAGAAAATGTGATGTCTATATATTCCCATATTTTTTTAAATTAACCATGAATAGAAAATTACAAGAAAATTAAAAACAAATACTTTTGGAGATTAAATTTTTAAGTAATTTCATTCCATAGAGATCTTGAATTCTTAAGTCTTTACAGTTGTGCATGTCACACAATTTTATGAATTCATTTTGACCAGACAATGTAAACAAAATCTGATTGGTCATATGTTTTTATAAACTTAATGTCTAGCCATTGTTTTGTACAGTGGGTAATTCGAGTCTTGCTAATTTTTACAATGACAATTTGAGTGCATAAAATAGGCTTTCCATAAAAACTAGCACAAAACTATCCAACCCAATCATTTTTAACCAGTGGACTGTTCACCCAAATTTCATGTATTAATTGTTGCTTATCCAAAGACAATAATCAAAGCTGATTATAGGTTTGTGGTCCTTACCTACTTATTTGCATTAGAAGAGTAAAAATTTATTGAGGGACTAAAAGAAGTATTTTTTTCTGCTGCTACTGCTTCATTGCATAGTCAATTTAGTTCAGAATATGATAGATTACTGAACTGAATTGTGTATTGGACATTTACTCAATATCATTTGGTTGAAGGGTGGAAAGAGAATGTTTTTCAAAAACATTTTTTTTGTAGATGACTTATTTTATTTCAAATTTTCTGCATGTTCATGTTTGATAATAATTGCTTGAATTAATCAAATTTTAAATTTATTTGCAAGATCGTGTGGTGCAGAGTGAATAAAGCAGAATTTACAAGTATACAAAGTTTCTCACTTTTAATACCTAAAGTATTTTCATCATATTTATCTCTCAATTAGTCTGAATAAACAGGGGAAAAAAAAAAAAAAAAAAAATCAAATTCCTTAATTTTTTTTTTTTTTTCTTAAATGCAACATCTTTTTCTTTAAAGTTATATGAAGCCCCACCACCAAAAAAAGGAAAAAGTAATTTCATATAATCACAATTAACATTTGATTTGGTCACAAGATCAATCTAAAAAAAATAAATAATTTAAAAAATAACCACCTAGTAAAGCCTTTTACCAAGAAATTGTTGTTGTTGGTGGTGGTGGTGGTAGTGAAGGGTAGGGATTATTGAAAATAAGAGTTGACCAAAGTTGAGATCAATTGTTACTTAATCTCCAAAACTTATTTAAATGATTGGCAATTAGTAATGTCATTAGAGGAGAGTTGATGGAAAGAGAACAAAAGATTTGTTGCTGACTCTGATGATGTGTAATAGGGACCAATTCACACCCAATAGCTAAGAAAATATCTGCTGTTATTAAAGATCTAAAAATTGTTTTAATCAGGTTACAAGATCACTAAGTAGACAACTTGCAAGTGAAAATACAATCGTTTTGCTAAATTTGGTTTCAATATGCAAACAAGTCAAAAATTTGAGAAGAGAAAAAACAAAAACATACTGTACAAATGTGCTTAGATTTTTGTTGTAACTAACTTATTCAACTACTCACAACTGCACTACCAATTGATAAAAATATTGAGGTGGTTATGTTAATTATAAAAGCAGCAAAAAGTTCTTTGTTCAATGAAGCAATATGAACACTGTTTCATTGAACAAAGAAGTTTTGTTGCTGTAATTAATGTCTTTGAAAAATGGTTCCAATTAGAACACTATGACTGTTCTATATCATTTTAAATTTTACTGTTCTCACCAAAATTTATTTTATGTAAATACTGGCCAAATCTTTTTCATGTATAGAGGTTGTATGCAATCTTCCAAAGTGAAGACAAACTTGATAATCAATACAATTGTATTATTCAGTATCATTTGGATTTTTCTCTTGGACAATCCTTTTATTTAAAAAGCTGGGGGGGGTCTTTAATATAAAATTTAAAAGTAAATATTCTTTAACTTTGTAGTAATGAGCCTTACCAATTAAACATTTAAGACAGAATGATCAGCACTTTAACATAAAAATAACAGATGATTTCTGATCATTTAATTCTTTTTGACAATTCTAAGTTTCATTCAGATTATGTTTTTTGAGCAGTTTGGAGAATTTGTTTTAAATTCAAATCAGTAAAAAAGAATTTGAGTTGCTTTCAAATATAGTTACATAAATTTTATGATGAAGCAAATGAAAATAAACTCATCCTGAAGTTGTATATCAGTCATGTATTTCTTAATATATTAGCATAATTTACTAATTATCTTTTTTGTTCATGTCTCATGATATAACAACTCAAGAATAGGTACAGCTTTGATTAACAGATTTTGGGCTTAGTAATAGGACCCTGGAGCATAGTTTTAACATTAGTTTTTCAGAATTTCAAAATTTAATTTTTAGTGAAGGAGTTCAATGGGAACTTTTTGTGTCTTCAAGTTAGCTAAATCAAATCTTTATGTATTTAATTATATAAAGTAGACAACTACCAAAAAATGTCATAGCCACAAACCAAATACTGAATCTTTTACAATAACTATTTTCCTGTCACTGGAAAATCAAAACTTTAGAATGAACATTAACCTCTTAACATTTATTAACATTCACAGTTTAGCTTCAAATCCTGGGTTTTAATAAGCTAAATGAAACTTGGATTTGTGATTTGAGTTTAAAATAAAAAAACGACCAATAAGAATCAAAACTTTCAGTCCAGAACTGATTTGGAGACTCGAGTCTAATATCTTTCTATTTTAACTAAAATTAAACAAAGCACAGAAATTCAGCAGATAGGATAGAGAAATTGAATTAACCTATGTGCTGAATTTCTCTGTCAAGGCCATGACAGCACAAATTCCCTTAAATCTTTTTTTTTTTTTTCAATCTATTCCTATTGGCCAACGCTCTTAGTAAGTCTTCTAGATGGCATCTAGTGTCTGCACAGAGTTAATGAATAAGTTTTTGCTGGTCAGCCAACACTGGTGTGTCCATAAGTGAATGATGCTCATGAAGTCCTTACGTCTTTAGCAGTGTCCAACATATCTTGCTGGTTTTACTTGGATGGTTTGTGAGATGAGATGTAAGTGGCTGTACAGCTACTTTTTTGTAAGGTGCTGTTTCAATGATTTGTTCAAAAACAGCACACAATATTCTTGTATAGTTTCTATCTAGCTTTTTCTCTAGGTGTTTCATTTAAGGCCATGTGGTGAAATCATACAATAGTACTGACATGGTTACAGCTTGGAAGAATTTCCATCCAATATAGAAAAGAGAAGCAAGTAAAGTTCAAAAAAATGGTTTCCTTTTCAAAAACATACTAATCCACTTTTATGTGAATTGCCATTTTGCTACTCTTCATACAATGATTTTTCTACAGGATATAAATTAAAAATTACAATAAATGGGTGAAAGGGAAATATCAGAAAAGAAAAATTAGTTCCCTAAAATAAGTTAAGTTTATTTCAAATTCATGAAGTATTTAAAAACCAAACCAATCAGGAGATTGTTGTTTTACAATGGCAGAAATTATTTTTCAGCCCAAAAAGTAACAGCCCAGTCAGTTGGGGTTGTAGAATCCACTGACTGCATCTCTTCAGAGGAGGTAAGACTCCACAACTCTTCATTGCCATTGCTCCTGGTTCACTCTAGCTCAAAGTGATAGCACCTGATAGGGTCCTATCTATAGGTCAACTAGAACTGCTTAACATTTAAACTGAGTGCAAACAAATGACATGCTAAATTGAAGTGTTTGATCATGTAACTGTATGTATCTACAAAATGTGTTCACAAATCATATATTTAATATATATGTAAAAACAGGATTTGGCATTAAATGGCAAACAATGGTTGATATGCCATAAAACTCAACCAAACAAACCAAAAAGTGATTTAATCTTCCCACTTTTTTTCTTAAAAGAATTTATCCTATACATACATGCAGTTTAGATGAAGTAGATATAGGCATTTTAGAAGAAAAGTTACATTTTTCATTAAACTATTTTATATCAGGATTTTTCTCCTTCACCTAAAGGTACAAGTTTCAAACCAGGAAATAAGGATCTTCCTTCCACTATTGATAATATCTGTTAGTATTTTCATTGAATATTGGCTATCTGAACAGCCATTTTAAAATACTTAGTAATATTTGAAAACTCAGTTTTTTGTTTGTTTTTATACTAATAACAAAAAACAGTGGAAGTGTATTGAGAATAAAAGGGGAATGTCTCAACAAGACACTGACCTAAAAATTAGACAAAGAACCAAGTTCATAAATGATGTGAAAATAAGAAAGTAAAAATTGGTAGGAAAGGTAGTTAGAAGCTAGTGTAAAGGCAAGAGACAGGAAAAGGATTGGTGGGGTAGGATCAACAATTAAGCTTCCTTTACTGTCTGAAGCTAGACATGACCTGATAAACCCCATTTTCATTGAAGGTAGACGACTCTCAAGCAAACTTGTACAGGAATAAGGGAAGTTTATTATATAAAGAAATTTATATATTGCTTTCAAACAATTTTATAAGTGTTTGGAAGGAAAATGATATAAACAAAATATGCCTTATGATGAACACTCAAAACTACTAAGAAATAATTTAATGTGCTGCTGGATTATTAAACCAGATTTAAAAGTGTGTTTATATATTATATATATATATATATATATATATATATATATATATATATATATATATATATATACACACACACACACACACATACATACATACATACTTCAAATATTACATTGATCATATATTTTGCAATGTTCAACATAAGCCTGTTTTCAAGCCAACAAGTAAATTACATTAAAATATTCTAATATACTTGCTTTCACTTGACATTTTGGCTCAAAAACCATATGTAAGCATACAAGATATATAAGAATATTTCCTGTCAAAAATATGTATGCATCAGCATAACTAATGATCAGAATAGTATCTGTAGTTTACCTGGAGAAATTATACAAACGTAAAAATTAGTTTCCTTGTTTGGGAGGAGGGAAGTTGTTCTAGAAATTTATACCCTATTTGCTTGCCGGGTTAGCACATTAGTTACTGAGTAATATTTAGATACCCAGTCCTTCCTTGACACCCTCAATCATATAGGCTGGCAAATACAGTATTAATTGTTAATAATGCATGAAACTGAACTTCCATTTGCTATTGATTAATGAATTAGAGATTTAAGGAGTGGCATCACAAAAGGAAAATAAATTAAACAACAAAAATTCATATCTTTCTCATTACAACAGCCTTGAGAATTAAATGTTAACCGGTAGAGATTTCAAAACGGGATTTAAAAAAAAGTGCACTGCTTATTTTACAATGTATAACTACTATCTACCAGCAATTAAAATCAATAAGGATGTTTGAAGCTCCTTAAGAATAATTGCAATTAGTTGACTATTCTCTTGTATTATAAACACGAGCAAGTATCAGTAAAGTACACACCCAACTCCCATCTGGAAAAATAAATAAAAACACCTTCATTTCAAATAAATAGTCCAAAGTCATGTAACAATTTAGGCTAGTTGTCAAATGTGATCTACTTTTAAGCTCAACTATCAAGTTATTTAACCAGTATAGAAATAATCAATACAGCTGTATAATCAAGTCACTCAAAATATATAATAAAGAGAATGAAATGTCTGGACAGTGTCTATTCAAATTGTTTTTAAGTGTTTATTTGGACAAGATCAATTAGCAGTAATATAATTGATAACAAAAATTAAATACAAAAATGGTGAACTAATAGCAAAAGCATCTTTAATTTCATAGAAATGAAAAACTTTAAATACAAATATAGCTAAGACAAAGTAAAGGAATTTAATTTTGTATTAAAATATTCTGAAAACTAGAAAAATTCTAATAAGTCTCACAACATAATGGCATCAGTTACAAGTTATTAAACTGGTAATACTTTTTAAAACTGATTCTCTAACATTCTGATTGGTCACCTAAGAAAAAAAAAATTTACTGATCAAGTTTTTCTCTGGGTCATCTTTCCTCAACAGGTCAAACTTTTAAAGAAATAAATACATAAATAAAAAAAAAAAAAAAAAAAAAAAAAAAATCAATATTAATTAAGAGTAGAAAAATTGATTTTTGGTGCTTCAGCCACCCACCTTTTTAAGCTTAAACTGGGTGCTTATAAAATATTCAGGGTTATATGCCATGCAGCTTACCTCCTAAAAGAAGTGTTACTATTTCAATGTCTAAGACTTACCATTTATTTCCAAAAAGGAAATATCACTTCTTGCTTTATCATTCGTGTGTGTGTGTGTGTGTGTGTGTGTGTGTGTGTGTGAGATAACAAATAGTAAGGATATTATTTAAAAGTAAACATAGCTCTGTAACTGTATCAGGTTTATTTTGGAAGTAATAAAGACATGTAGTTCAGAAGAGTTTAGAACTGTTTGTGTCATTATAGGTGCTGCTAGGCAAGGTGCCAGACAAAGGGTTAATCTTAGTAACAATCTGTACATAATGTGTCTGACTAATCTTAGTCAGACATTATTAATTTTAGGAAGAGATGATAAACTTTTATAGCAGACAAATTTGGTCAGTAAAATACTTCATGAATCTGTTCTGTTTTGATAAATATTAAATCTCTAAAAATTTATAATGACATGAAGAAAAAATATGAACAGCTATACTGCTATGAAGATCTAATGGGGAAATACAATGTTCTCTTATTTATGAGGGACAATTAAGAATCAGGTGTTTTTTCCCAGTTTTCTAATGAAATACTGATATTACCTTTGTTAATTTTAATAAGAATTCAATCTGGCCTTCTTTTTTAATGTTAGAACCAACAACCAAATAATAATAAAAAATATCTATATATATATATATATCATTGAAAAAAAAAAAAAAGCAACTTGTCCTCAAATATTTCTGCATTAGAAATGCACACATGTAAACTCAGTCAGCCATTATTTGAAAGAAATTTTTTTCAAAGATTTACTAATGTTACTACAAATTGTTTTCTTCAAATATGCATCATCAAAATACTTTGAGATTATATAAAAAGAATGATACAAAATTAATTTAAGAGGCTTTATATAATTTTCCAGAAATTGTTTTATGAAATAATCAGATAAAATTTAAAAGACAAATTAGTTGTGTTGATCATCACAAATAGAGTCTTAACTAATTCTTGAACAGTAAGGTAACACAGATATCTCATAAATTTATTTCGGTTAAGGTGATTTGCTCAAGTAACTTCTTGTTATATTTGGTTTAGGGAAGTAAAAAAATTGTTAACCAGTAAGATCAAAATAGTGTGGCAGATAAAGTAAGGTTAATTATATTACTTCTTTATTGACAAATTTGACATGTCCATCTTCTACAATTTTATATATCATAGAATTATCAATATACTTCTTAAGCTTAAAAAAAAAAAAAAAAAAAATGAATAAATTTAATAGGACCAACAGAGAATGAATAATACACTTAAAATCACCATCACATTACAGCAAAAAATAAATAAATAAAATAAAAAGCAGAAAACCCAAAGTTAAATTTTTAGATTAAAAACTAAAACTTCCTAGTGATGGAAATGCACAGATTTTTTTTAAAGTTTCCATTAAACCCATTTCCTTTATTTCATAACAGCTATGAAGTGACATAAAAAAAAACTCCACCTCCTTCAATACCTGTGTACTAAAGCTTTTAAATTTGGCAGAGGGCGGCATACAACTGCATTCTAGCAGAATATTGAATGTGCAACAAAATTAACCCTCTTCTTCCTCAGAAGTGAAAAAAGAAAGCCATTCAACAGAAAAGGAAAAAGTCAACTTTCTAACTGAACATAAAGAATGGAGAGCAGGAGGGCTGCTGCTGCTGCTTAATAATGATGATGGTGAGAATGATGGTAAAAAGAAAGAAAAAGTAAGTCCTTTAATTAGATAGCTCACTCTAAGACCAACTGGTTTTCTCCAGTCAGCACACAACAAACTTGTACTCCCTAAAATCAGTTATATTAGCTGCAACTGATGTAAATCACTTTAAATAGAAGGTTAGGTGAGGGTGAAAGCAGGCATCAAAAGAGAAAAGAAAGGCATATTAAAAGGGTTTCTTTTTGTAAATTTGTACATATTCTTAAAATAGTTACAAAGAAGTCAATGATTAAAGACACAGAATTGATGAGTAGAGTAAACAGCATCAATAAAGGATTTAAATTTTAAAAGATTTTTTTCCTCAGAAAGGGGGGGGTGAAAACTGAAAGTGTCTTGCTTTCCTTTCTTATGGAACTGACTGTACAAATCTGGCAAAATACCAAGGATTTCTTAACTAAAACACTCAATAATCATCATCATCATCATCATTATTATTATTTCATTCATTCATTCCATTTGTGAGAGGGTTAACAATTCAACTTAAAAGATTTTTTTTATCAATTCATTGATAGTAACTAAAAATAATCCAGTGCCAATCCTACAAAGGAGGAGCCTCGAGAAAATTAGATGAAATCTTTTCTCATAAAAAAAAAAAAAAAGAAATAAAATAAAAGAAATACATGTCATACAGAGATAATGTCTGACTAAAATTTTTATAATTGCATTTTTTGAGTTACAGATTTTTTTAGGCTGCACAATTTTTAGAAGTAGAAGGCTTTAAAGAAAGAAAGAAACTATATACAGTATATTTTTTAATGAAATATTTTTAAAAAATCAGCATGTCTTGATCATGTTGCCAAGTTCCTTTACTCTCTAGGGTGCAAATTACAAAATATTAAGCTTACTAATTTTATGAAAACTCATCTAGATAATTAATTTCAATTATCTCTACAAAAGCCTGTTAATATTTTATTTCTTTAAAAAGCATAATTCTAACAATAGTAGATATTGTAAAAAGAAATATTAGAGAAATGGAAGGTAAAGGCTAATAGTGTCTTTATGATAAAATCAATAGCAAGTCAATTTCTAGAATGTTTTAAATGGAATGTGTTTTATTTTTCAAGGCAAGTATTTACCAAAGTAATATCTCTCTCTTCCAAATGCATTGCCTGCAGGATAGATTTTCTGTTGTTGCTAGACATAATTTTCATTTAAAATTAGGCATTTTTGCAAACAGGGCTGAAAACTCATTATGAAAACATCAACACAAAGGCTCTCTCTCTCACACACACACACAGAGCATCAAAATTAAACTGAAGATTTTCTATTGATTTGATAAACTATTTTCTTAACTATCTGAAAAAGATTCATACTGCATTATTTTTACAAATAATTTGAATACATTTCAAAATTTTATTATCAGAACAAATTTTAAATTTTCAATCACAAGTTAAAATTAGTCCCTGTACAGCCATACTTATACATAACTCAAAGTATTAGATAATAATATCTAATGCTTGTAAGAAGTGATAATAAACTCAAGAAAATTAACTAGAAGATGATTAGCCTTTTTAGGACAACTGTACTGAAAAATGCTAAAATGTTACCATATCATTTTAATAAGTTGAAATAATCTTATAAGCAAACCCTCTATTTGGAACACTAATGTAATACAATCTTCCTACCTGCTCTTCATATGGCCTTGTGCAAGACTAAGCTCAATAAATATCTATAAGTTAAACTTTGACTAGAATACCATTCCCTTGTATAAAAAGTGAATTTGGTAGGAACATTTCAATGTTTATTTTACACCATTTGCTTGCCTGGTACTTATTAAAGCTTAGTTTAGTCTAGCATGAATATACTAGTGTGGAGCAATCAGTGAGGATCAAACTCATTCCAAACAGAATGGTCTATGAGACCAACTTGCTAACTGCTACATCACAACAAGGCATCTCAACTATAAATATCAAAACTAATATCCTTATATGATGCAGAATTAGCTGAAAAAAGTAAATAAAATTAAAAAACAAAATCACTAAATTTATTTGTTCACCAGAAAATATCAATGCAAATGCAAAGAGAAAGAGGTACTCTAACACAGAGACAATATTCACTGCTGAGTGTAAAGCAAGCATGTGTGCACAGGTAATATTACTACTGGTTGAAAATTTTGGAGATTGCCTCTTGGGGAGGCGGGGGGGGGGGTAATGAGAGCTGAGGATTATTTTTTTCTAAAATTTAACTTAAATTTACATTTTAACAGGAACACCAATTCATCTTATTAGTTACTTTTTCTTCTTTGGTAATACTCATGCGTTTTAACAAATTACTTAAAGAAAAATTGAATGAAAGGAAAAGGAAAGCCAGGCAGAACCCAAGACAAAGCAATAACAACAAACAGCAAGACATAATCTAGACTTTTTGAATAGATAACAGAAATAAAAATGAAACAAAGCGAAATTGCCCATCTTAGAAAAGCAAAAACAAAGAAACAATTAACACAAGAACAATTCAATGGCAGATAGGATTTGAACAGAACTGCTGCAAGATAAGAAACACAAGAAGAAACTGCAGTTAAAGTTGAAATAAATTAAAAATTTCTCCAAAAGGTGACAATGAATCTCAAGAAGAAACTGAAGTCAAGCTCCAAGAAGAAAGACAATGATAATTTCAAAGAATGCAAAATGAAAATGCAGAAGAGGCCAATAGAAGTTTAGCTGCAAAAGATCCATATTATTGATGCAGAAAATGAGGAAAACTGTATTAAGAGAATACAAAGAAACCTGGCTATTATTTAAAATAGAATGCAATAGCTTGAAATAATAGAACAATAACTTCTCTGAAGAAAATTTATTGCTTTACTCATGTGGACTTAAGAATATTGTTTGTAAGTTTTGTGGTGCCAGTCATTTTTCATCAGAACATCCATCAAATGGTAGATTAAACAAATTGCTGTCACAATATTGCCTAACCAAAGAACTACCAGGCTATCTTCAGAATTTGATAAGCAATCCAAGAAATTCAAATTACAAACATTCCAAAGACAACTTCAGGTTTCATAATTTAGCCCTTTCCGTTAATGAAAACGCAAATATAAGATACTACTAGTACATAAATATCACCATCTTTTTTTGGTTATTAGGCTAGTAATATGATAAATCAACCAAACATTTTATTCAATTCATAGAGTAGATCTAATTGTGATATCACTTCTGCCTCTCCCATTGAACCAGAATATATAACTATGACTCATGACCAAAAAGTAAATATGCTTAACCAATACTTTTATCCTGTAGAACAATCTAGTGGTAGAAATTGAGCCTTAAACATAATGTAGCTTCTTTTCCACTCAACACATTATAGATAACTCTTGCACTACCATTTTTAGTCTTAAGCTTAATATTCTCTCTTAATTAAAAGCTCAGTGTAATAATAACCTCAATAATTTATATATTATGTTTTTCTATTTTAAAGATTTACTAAATTGGAATATCAGAACCTCTTAAGATCATAAAAGCTTTTTTGGAATTTATCTAAATATAAAGCCATAGATATTGTAGTATACCTTCTATCACTTAATGAGACATTGCAAGATACAGTGGAAATGTAAAAAAAAAAGTAAAGAACAAGACTACTACTATTAATAATATAGATACAAGAAATAAATTCTCTGAAAAAGTTGTGAGAACAGACATGATCTTTTTGGCTAGGATTTAGGCTCCAGATAAAAATGTAAAAGCACATACATAAAACTCCCTTCCAACCCATTAAGAAAATTAATTTATAAATTTAAAAATACCTCAAAGTAGGTTAGAGGTGCGGAATATTCTCAGCTAAGTTCTTGGTAAAAATATTTATTCACTAAACAAAACAAAGGAGGAAGTGAAGTTTCATTGAAAGTTCATGGCCAGTTTTGGTTAAACAAGAAAGAATATTCTAAGTTCAAACCTGGGCAAAAATTCTCCTAGCTGTCAGTAAATTTTAAAAAGAAAAAAAAATCCTTTGGTCAAAGATATGGACCTAGTGTAACAGAAATAACTTTCTTTAATTCAGTCCAAGATTTTATCAACAAATTTTCTGAAATAATATGCCTCTAAATAATTCTAAAAAAATTATCATCTAACACTTTTCTTTAATGGGAGCACAAATATTAGACAGTCATCATATATAATTCATCCTATCCTTTTTTTTATGTAATAATCATTTTATCTGATCAGATAACATATCCAATAAATAATTTTTCCTTACTTAGCAACTATATTATTAACAGAAAAGTTTGGTTTAAATTTGCATTGTTTTAGGGAGGAGGGAGAAAATCATTTCACAAGGTGTCCTTATAATTTCCAGAAATCAAAATGAAACTAATTTTGAAACCTGTAAGTTGTTCTCGAAGAATTCCACTAAAATAATGTCAAAAACTTATTAAGACTAGACAAATCTAAACATCTAACAATTCAAAAATTATACAGATAACTACAATGACCCATTGATTTTGTCACTATGATTTTGCTTTCAGCTCAACTGCAATTATTTTTTGCATTGACAAACAAAAGAGGGTTAACACTAGAATTTAACAATTTTAGCCTAAAGTTAGAAATAAACTACATGTAAAATAATTCATCTTTAAACTGAAGAGCCATTATATAACACTCCCTTGAAGTAGGTTTTCGACATTTAAAAGTCCTTCCATTCTGTAACAAATTATTACACCTGATTGGAAAAGAAAACAAAAAATAAACAAAACACAAAAACCAGAATTACAGTTTTACAGAAATTTTCAATGTTCATTTATTAAATGAATGGATTTTATAAGGCATTAGTTATTTTATCAAAAAATTTGATTTTTTTTTTTTTGTTCACTTAACTTTACCCCCTCCCCTATCATGTGTGTAGCACTAGTAAATTGGCAGGGGTATAGAATTTGGGATATACTTTCTGTATATCATAAAAAGACAAAAGTCTGAAGGTGTACATGAAATAAAGAAAAAAAATTTTTAATTGGAAACTATTGGAAGAAAATTGTAGCCCAAATGTGAATATTAAATTTTTTAAAATTTTTAGAGCTTTTACAACTATAATTTAATAGAAAATATAATTTTCTTTTCAGATTATTAAGGAAATAATTCTGAATTGATATTTGTTTGGCTTAGAAATCAAAGGAGGTCTTAAATTTGCATTAGATTTTAACATACTTTTTTTTCCAATTACAGACTAAATCTAAATATGTTATTAAATAAAAAGATATTTTTGCTAATTGAAAATTATAATTTTTAAAAAGAAAGAAACTGGGAGCTGAATTTTTTTAATAGTTATTTATTTTTTAAGATATAAAAATTGTTAGATGAAAAAGTTTGGAAACCTTCAATAACAATCATTTGTTAAGCAATTTACAGTTTTGTCCCTTGTAGTCGAGTTGAAAATTTCTATTTTTAGTATGCTTTGCTGTAACTAAAAGTTTCATTTCAATTTCACTTGTGTCATATTTTGAAAGATTATTTTATTTTACCTTCTTTTAAAGAGAGATGTCAAAAATTTAAAAGCAATTCAATTATTTCTTTTCAAACATTCATTTTTTAATGCAAATCAATTAAATATATCTTAAATCTTAATTTATAAACTGCTAAATAAGTACTTTGTTTTTTTAAACTGCACGCGAGTAATGTTACTAGAAAAAACTTTTACAATTTAAGTAAATTATTAATTAATTCTCTGAAAAGCTTTAGAATTGTATGGGGAAAAAATTATATATACATATGCTATAAATAAATAAATAAAAAAGTGTGGTAAAAAAGTGTTTTAGGGGTAATTAAAGATTTGTAGATTATTACCAGCTAAAACATTAAAGAAACAATTAAAAAGTATTATTATTCCATTATTTTGATAAATTAATAATTAGAAATAATTATTTCATTGAGTTTTCTTCTATTCTACATTCAAAAATCATCCTAACATGTTTATTTTCCTTTTTCAAGATTAAATACAAAAAATAAACTATTGCCGATATGATTTTTTTTATACTTAAATTTTTTTGTCTGGTTGGCCTTCTGTATTATAAATTTTTTGCAGGAAATCAAAGTGCACCTTAATAGCTGTTTGTAAAATAACAGACATTATCTTGTCATTAATTTTGATCATCTACTTAGATTTAAATACCATAGTAAGTGATATAATTATCAATGTTTAAGTATTATTTTTTTTCATAAATTGGTCAATCAATGCTTCTAGTTACTAAACTTAGCAGTATTTTGAAATTTTAATATTTTTTAATTTACATAAACTTTACTTTGATAAAATTGTCAACTTTTGATGAATTCAAATCTTTAAAATGTATTAAAAATTAATTAGATATGTAATGTTATTTTGTTTTTAATACTGATAATTACGATGTTACTATCTTTCAAAAGAAACTAAAATTGAACTTTAAATAATAACTTTAATTACTTTTTAATTCGTTTTTACAGAGGGAAAAAAAAGAACATTTTGTTTGTAACTTATATACCTGCACAGTACTTGTCAAAAATGACATTATCATTTACATATGCATCAGTTATATAGCTAATTTCTCTACATTCAATTCTTTAAGAAACTTAACTTTGAATTATTTTTCAAAGTCTATTTAAAATGACTTTAAAATTTTTTTTTCAAATTTAAGAACAACCAAAATTCATATCATACTGAAATGTTGAAACTAAATATTTAAGAAAAATGAATTTTAATCACGAATTTCTCATTCACTTACTTTGAAGTCAAAGAGATGTGCAGGCTAAAAAGAAACTAATTTTTTTTTTTTTCATTTTCCCAAGATCTTCAAAGCACATTTTTTTAAAAACTTATTTTGATTGAAATTGCAATAAACTTGAAAGAAAAGATAAACTAATGTGATTAAAATTTTTTTTTTTTTAAAGTCTTGATTTTGTTGGTTTTCTAAGTCCTTTTTTTTATTTTGTTGCTCTCCTACAATTAAATTTTTGAACAAAAAATAAAAATAAATAAAATTTTCTAAGTAATGTATAATAGAGTGTGTTTAATCATATTGATAAGCATTTACAAGTCTGAATGGTTATGGCACTAGCCACTCACCCCATCTTTGCTATTTTAATCATAATTAATTTTATATAAAATCAGTTTGTTTCAGTGTGATACATTTAGGTGAACAGACAAATTTAGTGATGATAGATAAATATATGCAGTTAAATTCTCTTCCAAAAATAACAACACTTCAAATTTAGTAATAATTTTACCTTTGATTTAAATCAGACCTTGATTTCATAAAAAGGTGGATCATCCTTCAGTCAAACACTGAAATAGCTTTAATCATTACAGCAATAATTAAATGATTCTTTCTGATCAGCCCCTTCTTCACCTTTGCAATTTGGAGTCAGTACACCATCTTCACTAGCTGACTTACATTTGCAGACATTTTCTAAGTATAATACATTTAACCTATTGTCATCACTTGGTCTAAAAGTTAACTAGATTCATGAGGATGTTCATTTTATGATAACAAAAGATAAAGTTTGCAATAAAAAAAGAATCAGATTCCAAATAAAAGATTAGTGATAGTTGTATTTGAGGGGGGTATTAAACTTTTGTGGAGTTTGCTTTTAGATTCCACTTTGGGTGTTTCTCCATTCCCATACAATTAGTTTATCTTCAGTGAGGTCTTTAAGATCAGAAGAGCACAACTATGGTAAGTAAAAGAAATCTACAACAAACAAAGATTAGCAATATATACAAAGAATCTACAGTCAATATCAAATTGTCTTGTGTAGGTGGTATTGCTCTTTTTGAAAAAAACAAAAACAACAACATCCTAAATTTGTGCAATTCTTTCTTGGCATCAAGTCAGGGCATTAGTGAACTTAAATAGTACACAATATTCATGCTATAAATATTCAGTAGTTGGCTCATGGTTTTATTTTTTTTATTTTATTTATAAAGACTTGACAAATCTATGGGATCAGTAAAACCCAATTAACAGTCTTCAGATAACATTTCAAAATAAAACTGTCAATTATAAATCAACAGTAATTAATTGCACAAAAAGAGTTAATTACAACCCCCCATAAACAGTGAATTTAAAATTCTAACTTTTGAACAGATACTACATTTTGATCAGTTAGGTGTGAGAAAATATTACAATACAAATCTTACTTCAACCTGGTAAATCTACAGTCAGTTACCATTCATTTTATTAATCTTCTGGTTATGAGCAAAATAATACTGTCTAAGGTAATGGAACTACAGTGTGGAAATTTTAAAAGCGATGTCACTAGGAACATCCATTGAAAATTACAGGTAAGGTGTGAAAAGAGAAGATATAAAAAAGAAAGCAGATAAATAGAATCAGAGAATTCATTATTAAATATTAAAAGTTTCTTAGCAACAATTCAGCTGAAAATCAGAATATTTCCAATACAGTAAACCGATGAAGCAACTAATAACAATTCTCATTTTATAAAATCCAAATTTTGCTTATTTCACTCAAATGTTTATAAATATTTTAAGGAAAACATAAAAATAGAAAAAAAGAATTTTTATGCATGCAAAAAGAGAATGATCACAGCTTAATGTAATTATAATATATATCAAATTTTACAAGTACAATATTGTAGTAACGATTACAAAAAATTTATTCAAGGTTCCAATGCTTCTATCAAGATCAAAATAAATATCTTCAAGCAATTATATTCTTAAAAAATGAATATACACTAGTGCATTGTAGATATTACATATAAAGTGACCACAGGTAAAAGTCTATGCATGTTTATAGGCTTGGATCAGAAACATCAATATTTACAGCAAAATACTTTTGATAGATTAGCTATAAAATAAATTAACTAACTAACTTTAAAAAAAAAAAAAAAAAAAAAAAAAAAAGGCTTATTTTTACTAATGATTAATTCTACTCCTCAAAATAATAGTGGGATGGATGATGACCACTCTCTTCTAAATAACTTAAAGAAAAAAATTTTTTGTAAAGATTCAAGAAAGTTAAGCAACTTTGATGAGTTTCTTTTGCAACTACTAGGGCAAGTCAAAAGTTTTGTAATATTTTGGTAATGTGAACCACAATTCAGCAGCTCCAGACACTTTTGTCCACATTGTCAAGGTGACAAATCACACTGGACTGTGAGATGCTGAACTTGCCTGATACTCCCTAAGTGATACTCATAAGATTTGCTTCTATGGCTTGAAGCACACCTTTGAAATCCTCTGTTTAAGGCCTACCTGACCTTATTTGATAATTGAGGTTTTTGCAACCCAAGTGAAACATTTTGAACCATCTGGTTATTGTATTGTGATCAACTGTACCTTCATCTTTCACACAAAAAATGTTTTTGGCTGCTTCAGCAGCATTATGGTCCAGTTCAAACTCAAAGCATAAGTTCCCAATTTAGACTATGTTGCACTTTTTTGTGCAGCTTTCAAATCAAAGTGAAACAATGCACATGTGAATGTACCAATTAATATGATACAATTTTTATACCTTTTCTATAATTCTGACGGTGTGAAAAAACCCAGATGGGACAATTTGTAAATAAAAAAAAAATTATTACATAAACAGATATCTGGGGAAAAGTTCCATGAAAAAAAAAGATTCAAAACATTTATACTGTTTGAAAATAATCAACCAATAATGCATGCCTAGTCAAAAGAAAAAAAACATTGACAGAATTCCTTAAGTTAACATGTAGGAGTACTCAATACGCTAAGTAGAGTTTATATATATATAATGTATAGATATATACATACATATATACACACATACTGCAATTTTTTTTTTTTTTTTTTTTTTACTCACACTAGTACATACATGTTTGAGAAGCAGAGATGGAAGAGTGAAGCTCCATTGAATAAATGTTAGGAAGTTTTTAGACTGTCAAAATCTTTTAATTATAATAGAATTAGTTATAAAAAAACAAAAAGAAAAAAATAAATATGTAAATGCTGACTAAATAGATAACACTGAACCACCACCACCTTTGATTTCCAATGAATACTTTGTATTTAATAATTAAAGCTTTTGGTGCAATAATCCTTACTTCTTCAATGTAAATTTATTTTGGAAATGATTAAAATGTACTTAATTTGTTCATTAACTTGCTATCTACAGATTTCTTGACAATTTAAAAACAATTTTCTCTGTCAAATAACTTTAAAAGTTGTACTTCCAAATATAAAACCAAACAATAGTGATTTGTTTTAAAAAGCAAATCTACAAAAAACTCTCATAGACTGATTATAAGTTCCTGCTTGTAACTACAGAGTCTAACATTTCATGCAATCTGTTACTATTTTGAAAAAGTGTAGTTCACTAATTTTACTCTTAATATACAAAACTGGAGAGAAATAATTCCATTCAACTAATTATCAAAGAGATTCTTTCATTAAGTACATTTTATTTTGAATCTATAAAAGAACACTAATGTCATTAGTCATTCAAGAGCACTAGAAAATAATAATTTCAAGAGTGTTAAGTGATAAACCTAATGACTAGTGTCAAGTCCTTATGATTAACATGGGGAACAAAAATCATAAATGACATTTATTCTTGTTACAAATACAGAATAATGCATATTTGTATGTGCATATATTCATACAACACTTCCAAGCAAGCAGTATACAACAGAATGTCAGTTTTTAAATAGAGTTTATTTAACAGGTTTGAATTCAGAGTTTTCCTTCTAAACAAATTGTTGTACGAAGCTTAAAGAGCCAAATCTGCTCTACTATTTACCCATAGCTAGAAGAATAATAGTTGGATGCATACCTTTCACAAGGTTATAAAATGTGAAATGCAAACTATCTTATCCAGTATTTGATCTTGGATCACCATGTCCATTTCCTAAGATTATAACAGGTGCACTAAAAACACCTCCCCACCATGCATATGCATAAAACTGATAAATCACTTTCCAAATTCGAATATGTAATCTTACACAGAATTTATACGTAAAATGATAAATTTTTCATTTTCATTGGAAAAAAGTAAGTCAAGCTTTCAATATAATTTGGTTTCTTTGTTAAATGGCATATCAACCTTTGCGGATTATTTAATGCAAAAGTCATCCTTTTAGAAGAACAGTGATAATTATTTAACCCATAGCAGAAGAGATAAGCGAGTTCATACCTTATGCCAAAAGTAAACATAATAGA
The DNA here is from genome assembly GCA_963585895.1 of Sepioteuthis lessoniana. Taxonomy (NCBI): domain Eukaryota; kingdom Metazoa; phylum Mollusca; class Cephalopoda; order Myopsida; family Loliginidae; genus Sepioteuthis; species Sepioteuthis lessoniana. The sequence goes on from OY757921.1 coordinate 93,746,710, forward strand.
GTAGCAGAAGTTCAAACTTGTTTACTTCTCGGCTGAAGTCCAACACTTTAGCCATTACACCATGGGGACTTCCCCAGCTCTCAATATAAAAATTTTGCAAACACAAAGTGGAGAGTAAAAATTTTTTTAAAATGAAATAAAGCTTTAAAGGAAATATCACATTTGGATCTTGGCCAAGTATTTTCAGGGCAAACATACTTCTCTTTATTCTAATAAAAAGGTAACAATTTTTTTTTTGTAAGTTTTAAACTAATATTAAGGTTACCACAGCATCTACATGATTTACATTCAATGACAATAGTTCATAACTGAAATCTTAGGCCCCAGCAATCTTTTTAAATCCATCAAGCAATACAGGTTCAAGAAAGTGAATATAATAAAACTAATTGAAGTATCCATCTATGTATCCATAAGAGGTCAAAACTGACAAATATATTAAAAAAAAAAAAAAAAAATTCTTTAAATAGATAAATAAATCTAAAAAATCATTTATTTCAGCTATCAAAATAATATCTGTTATAATCTTTAATATTAATTAAAAATTCACACTAAATAGTTAAAAATGATAATTCTTAAAATAAATCTACATAGCAAAAAAATAAAATAATCTTTTTTCTTTTTTTAAGTTAATTTTTTTGTGAAAAGTTCTGTAGGGAAATATTTTAAAAATTCAAGTGACACTTGAATTGAGATTTATTTAAACATTTGTCTTTTTTTAACTAAGCAATAATTCTAAATTATTTTTTGTGTCAAGTCCTGTCTGGTGGGAGGCAGCGACAAATATACTAAATAATTATTTTTATATCCCCTACCTATAAGTCTACTTAGTAATATTTGATTATATGAATAATCATTTTAGCATGACAATTCATTTTTATTTTGAAGTTTAAAAATTTGAATTTCGGATGATTAGCTGACTCTCTCTTGCCATCTGTCTATCATTCATCACTTCTGGCAGATCCTCCAAACTACATCCAGTGTCTGCACAGTGCAACTTGTTAAGCTACATCTTGCAGCAATATGGCTTCTTTAGAGGAGTAATTTGAATAATGCAGTAATTTTGGCAAACTAATTTTTTTCCTTGGAAGTTTTTCTAGATAGTATTGTCACTTAAATATATTTACAAAAACAATTCTGAAAACAGGGACTTCTACTGCTACTGAATTAGAAATGGTTGATTACAAACCAACAGTGTGTGCCATATTGAACATTGTTTCATTTGTTAGAATATGGCAATTTGCAGATGAAAAATGACATTAATGAAGTATTTCCCCTTAATAATACAGGAAAATTTATCAATTTATAGCAATTCAGAACATGCAAAAATATTCATTTTTTTTTTCTTTAGATGGGATAATTTAGGTATATTTAATGGGTAGCAATTTTGGCTGGATTACTTGTTTTTTGTGGGCTGTTAAAAAGTAAAATGTTGCAATGCTGTATTGTGTACCTTAAAATGATCTTAATATTGATTTGTTTGGCTGCTTCTTCACATTTTCAGCTATTGTATATCAATATTTTGAACATATATTAATATACTTGGTACATTTCAGATTCTGACTAAATAATTTAGATAAAGAAAATGCCATTCCTTGGGTTTTATGCCTCTTGCTTTGTGCTCTCTTCTGGAGATGAAGTTGAAAATCAATATTTTCAAGTCCAATTTGGTAAATAAGTTTTAAAATATAAATCTTGATACACAAGTTCCTGGTGACTTAAAGATTATTACAGCTAAAGACGATAGATGTTCTTAGTCTATACACACAAATGCATGTATGGTGTAAGAATTATCGTTATAAGAAAAAAAAGACGACTGGACAAAGGTATTTGCATTTGAGTTTGTATTTATGCCTTTGCCAAATGCAGGAGTCGATCTCTTCTCTCTCCAACTAGCAGTAAAATAGTAGGGCAGACTGAGCTCTCTAGCCTTAGTAGGACAACCAGTATTAGAGAAAGAAAAACTGAATTCTAAACCTGAGGAGCATTGTTTAGAAAATCTTTAGCCCATTGATGTACCATTCTTCTGTTAATAGCTTATAGAAAAAGTGTGGCTAGCACTACACAAACTTTCACCACTATAAAAATAACCTGTGTGGGTGGTAATAAGGATTTTGGTTATGATGCAAAGAACCATAAACAAAAGAATATAATAACATATATTGTTTGTTTAATAGTTTATTCAGTTTAAACTACCATGTTTAAACATTTAGATATTTGTTATTCAACATAATATTGTTATGGATTGATATTTGTTAAAAGATTTATCATTTTGTTTTGTAAAATACTTTTATTCTCTGCCCTATTTTTTATTGAATATATTAAAAACAAAACACATTTGATAAACTGCTTTACTGTAAATATTTTAACATTAGAAAGCACATTTTGGGACAACAAATAAGAAAAATCCAATTTTCTCATTCAGTGGGGTAATTTAAAAAAAAAAAAAACGACTCCCATAGCCAATATGACCATTGGAGAGCCAGAATTTTAGCACTTTTTTTTTTTTTAGAAAGGGATGTCTTAAGAGATATTTTTTTTATTATATGGTAACCAAAAGGAGAAACAGAATGAATTTGAAAATCAACAAAATCCTACCCCCAAATTATCCAACCCAACCTGATGTATCATTAGAAAACTGTCTGGTTGAGAGTCCTTTTTTCTCCAAGATGAACAAACATTTTTTTTTCAAGTTAAAACCATCCCTTGAGTCCAATAACTACACATACCAAATTTAGCTCTACATCTAAAGAAAAACAAACTCTTCCCAATTACTAATACAAGTAAAAATTTGCTTTAGAGTAATAATAAACACTTTTGAACAAGGTTACATCATGTAAACTAACAGTACGTGTGTATATGTACATACTTGTACAAAAAGTAAATACAAGAGACAAGCAATAAAGAGAAAGTTAGTTTCACTGTCATTAATATATTAATGACATAATTTAATTTTTTTTAATCTAAGGAAGATTAACAAGATATAATTGAATGAAGGGTAGAATCTTGAAATGAAACAGGTTGATTGAATAAGCAAAGGAACCAACAGGTGAAAAAAAAGGGAATGTTAAATAAGGTAGAGAGAAAACAATACTGTGTGGAACTATTAACATTTTATTTTTAACATACAAACCTTTAATTTTAAAACTAATAGTAGTCTATGGAAAAATTACACCAGCAATGAAAGTATAAAAGAAAACCCACAAAATAAAAAAGATGAAATTATAGAGTTAAGTAGATTATTTTAGACATTTCAACATATATCTTCATAGTCTATTATTATTTAGAGGGATTAGGTTACAAAGAATCCACTCTGCTTGAAGGTGAAAATTAAATCTAACTTCAAATTAGCTTTTTATTACCATTTTCTTTAAATCATTGAATTGATTGGAATGATGACTTCTTTTTTTGTTTGTTTTATGAATGTTCTTCCTTCCTTGGGGTTGAATCAATGTTCATTCGAAATAGATTGTATAGTTGAAATGATTTTACCAAAGCTTTACTATTTTTATTGTTTACTTTGGACATGTGGATTAAATTTTTCTTTAATCAATTAAGTCATTTTTGTATATTTTATTGGCATTTTATAAAATAAGAATCTGCTTTTCATTTTTAAAAAATCTAATTTAAAAGAAAGAAATACATGTGAAGCTTGAAAGCAGTTGTAAAGCATTGAGACATTTTTGAAGAGTTAAAAATGGAATTAATTTTTACCTTTTGATCTCAGCTTTTAAGGAAAAGGTGCATCTTAATGAATATCCCAAAATAAAAACTACTACAAATTGATTTTCAATCCCCTTCTCAAAGACTGTCTTAGAGAAACATTTGAACTAATGTCATAAGACCTAAAACCTTGATGACATAAGGTTATCATTGCTCTTTAAAACTTACACAAGTTTAAAACAAATGAAGTTCTCATTCTCCAAAAGAAAATGCAAATCAGTGAAATAAAACTTACATTAATAAATATGTTCAATAAAGTAAAGGCTTTCACATGATTCATATACAAGATCATATTTCACACAATCCATGCACAGGATTATATATTTCATATTTATTTAAACACAAAATGTTGATGTACTCAGCTTATAAAAAGAACTTTAACAGAAAATTTTTGGAATGTTTTTTTTTAGTTATTCTTAAAAAGAAACAAACCTATTAGTGGTCATCCTTGATAGCAAGTGGAAAGCCATTATATACACACACACAGACCAGAATAGGATCAGTATAATTGGGCCAATCCACATGGGTCTATGATTTTGAGGAATCCCCACCCACTGATAAAGGTCAAGGGAGGCCTTTGTATTAATATTAAAAAGAGAGTACCTTTTCAATCAAGCCTGGGCCTATAACCAGCTTTTCATTAACCTTGTGACCTAGGAAAAGAAATTAACTTGACTTTTTGCTAAGCTCCAACAGTTTCAAAAGGTAATTATTGCTGAGATAAATTTGAATTAATATTCATAGATTTTTCTAGTAATTCACATTTATGAAATAAAAACAAAGAGAATTTTAAGTGATCTTTAACTTTAAGAAAACAAATAAACTTTATTTATAGAAAAAGTTGAAATAGCAACTAAAGAGAACATGACCCTAAAGGTCAGAGAGAGATAGAGTGGGCATTTCATTATTTTTATTATAAGAGTTGGTTTGGTTAATTCCATAGCATATCAACCCCTTATGGGTTATCTAATGCCAAAATTTGATTCATTTGTAAATGTTTAATTATAATCATAACTACATTTTCAACATTCCATTTCAATTTTTTTTTTAAATCAGTTATGTGGTATTAAGTATTCCTATCTAATACAAGTAATTTGCACACAGTTATGTGATTTCAGACATTCTTATCCAATTCAAATAATTTCCAAAACCAACAGATCTATTTGATCCATAGTTAGGATCCTAACAGGTTTTACCACTCCTGGTCAGAGTGGACCTGAGAGTAATGGCAATGAAAGTTGATTGGTTGTATTTTATGATATATCAACTCTTGTAGGTTATTTAATGTCAATTCCTCCATGTGTGTGTGTGTATATATATATATATATATATATATATATATATATATATAATTTGTAAATGAACAGTTTGTAGCTAACATTATTTTTAAACGAACCAGAGCTCATTTGTTTGCATACAGTTAAATGGTTTCAAGTGTTACTATTTAACATTAATAATTCTAATTAATAATAATAAACCCTATTAAGAGATTAAACAGACTCATAGATGGGACCCTAATAGGTACTACCACTCTGGGTTAGGGTGAATCTGAGAGTAATGGTAATGAAGAGTTACTCCACACTCCCTAGAGCTCCAGGACTGGAGTCTCACCAACAGACGCAGTTTAGTAATATACTGAAAACATTTTTTAGATTTGGAGTACAGATTGTGCGAAACTTAATTTAACCCAAAATATTTCCGACAATCAAATGCTATTAATAATAAAAGCTATTTCGTTTGGCATTTATTTCAATTAATGCTCCTTACTGAAAGGAATAAGTTACATTGTATTCACAACTATCAATAAACCAGAAGCAAAAGGAGTAGGGTTAATGAATTTCTACAACCATTCACAAGAACAGTTAGAACTTAAAGAACTTTGATTTAAAATGGAGGCTCGTAAATAGTAAATTTAATTAGGTCTCCAAATCATCTGACCGCATAAGTTTATTATTAGGAAATGAAAGATGTCCCATACTCTGCATAATCACGGAAAAGTAATATAAAGTGCCCATAATTTTTAAGAATAATTAACAAGTAAATTTGAAATGCAAGAACCCGATTAGTGAAAAAGCAAATGCTCATATCAGTGACCCGGCTCTTTTTGAGTAGAACCTCACTGACGCTCAATACCGACTAAAGCAACAAGTTTTTTTTTTTTAAATGACCTTTTAATCATGTGTATTGTATGTTTTTTTTAATGATGTAAATAATAAATCAGGATTATTTAATAATATCTGTTTTCTTGATAATACCTTTTATAGCCAACTTTTCTTGAGTGTCAAAATAAAATTAAACTTAGTCAAAACTGAAAAAAAAAAACACGTGCTAATAATCAATGATAAAGGTTCAACCAGTTTTAAACCATGAAGGAGCCACCTCCCACACACATACTTTTTTTTTTTACCTACTCAAAGATAATTTTAAAGATCTCCAACTCATCTTCCCCTTTATTAGAAAGAAATTAAAAGTCAATTCTATTTATCTCGTCTTTATTTTTATTCTAAACAAGAGTAGCTAATTGATGTTAAGACTAATAGTTAACAGCAACTTATTCGGAAGGCGCCATTTGTTAAAAGATTAAAAAAAAAGAGGGGGGAAAAAAGGACGGTGACTTGTCAAATTTCACCCGCAGATGATAATAAGGCCGGTTTACAATAAAAGGCGTCAACCATAGAATCTAATCTCACTCCCGGGTAGGACATTTACAGAGAAAATTAACCCACGCTACTTTTGTCAATCGACCTAACTATGATTTTTTAAAAATTACACACAAAATTTCTAAGGCGCAATAATTCACCAATACCCGAACATGACTTCAGTCGCATTGTTCCTGTAACTTTTTTAAAAACCTGAAGAAAAAAGTCAACTAACATATTGCTTTGAAGATTATTTAAATTTAAAAATGTTAGCATTATTTTGTGATTTTTCTAATTCGACTGTTAAATTTTACGAATAAATTACCATTATGATTTGCTTAAAAGGAAAGAATAACTGATTTTTTAAGAAAAAGAAAAACTCAAAGCTTTTAAGACCAATGGTGTGGGGGGGAGATATATCTTTTTTACCCTTATTAGAAAGTAAAAATCAATCTTATTCAGTCGATTTGTAAAAACGGAAAGATTGATTTCTGTTAAGCTATGATTGTCCATCTTTTTTAAGAAACACGTGGATAGAACTATCAACTCTAAATAACCATCTAAGCGATACAAAAAAAAAAAAGAAAAAAAAAAACTCTACAGAAACTGAGTTGTTTTGATGAGTTTTAAAGATTTTCTGCTGGATTTTTCTGCGTTAAATTTATGATCAGAAATCCAAGTCGTCTAAAATAAGTAAATAAATAATCATACATTTTTAAAGTTGACTTTACATAAATACCCACCACCAACACACAGAATCCTTCGGGGAATGAATAAATACATATTTCTTAGGACTGAAACTTCATTTAAGCACAAATGAGTTGGCCATGGCATATTCCAAAGAACTAGTCCTAAAACTTAAAAAATAAATAAATAAATAAATAAATTTAAAAAAAAAAAAAAAAAAAAAAAAATCAATATTCTTCAGTAACGAGATTTTTAATGTACCCAGGAAGAATATAATTTGTTTTGCTCCCTTATTGAGATTACAAATTATTGAATCATTTTTACCCCCCACTATTTCAATTTATGGTAAATATTTACTTGAAGTCAGCTTTAATTTCGTTTTCACCAGAGTTGCTTTGTTTTCTAGAAATTTTATTAGCTGAATTTTTAACTTTAAAATGAAAAAGAAAAAAGATAAAGCCTTAAAATCTTTTTTTATTAGACAGGTTTTCATAAAAATAAATAAAATATCAATTTACAGTAGTACTAACTAAAGTGTTTGGGACAGTTATGAAAAATCGCGTGACCTAAGACTTATCGTAAAACGTACTTGGACGAGGAAGAATAGACCCTTTAGGGCGATTTTTTAAGTATTCCTTTGAAAAAGGTTTTTTTTCAATTTGTCAGAACTTAGTTATTTTTTCATCATTAAAAAAAAAATGCTGGCTGTTTTGGATTATGTGACTTCATTAAAAACACGGTAAATCCTAAAAGAAATCAGATATTTTCATATCCAAACTGACGATAAAAAAAGATCAAGTTTTTTTAAAAATGTGAGCAGGAAAAAAAAAAGACAGATCGTTAAGCTTAAGAAAAAAAAAGAAGGTTAAAAAAGGATTATTTTTATTTAAAACTTGTTAGAGGTCAATAAATGTGTTTGTACAGCATGTGAGGTAAAATGTATTCTGCTTTTCGTTACTGAATAATAAACAATTAAATGAAATAGATGTGGTTGGGATAAAATAAAAAGTTAAAAATAAACTAATAAATAAATAAAAACTAAGAAACCTAAAGCTTCAGATTACTCTTCGTAGAAATAAATCAGTGGCACTAAAAACAAAGTTAGGAAGAATAGTTACACAACCGGTTCTTCCTAATAACGTTTTTTGTCTTTGTTAATTCAACTTTAAGAGTTTTAATCAAATCAAGCCTATTATAAATTAATTACACCTTAACGTCTTTAATGATTCTTTGAAAAAAAAAAAAAAAAAGGGGGGTCGCTTGGGTGATAATCGTACAAAACAGACATGAGGGAAGATTGACATAGGGAAAAGCTGGTTCAGGTGGGTAGAAATAATGATCAAAACGAAAAGAAAAGAAAAACAAGGTGAAAAGGATTTAAATAAATAGTCAATAAAAAAAAGTCAGCCATTTATTTCCCCTCCCACTTCGTATTTGAATCTCTTATCAAAAAGGGAGGAAAAGGAAGAGTAGAGGCCAGTAAGAAAAAGGAAACATAAAAAAGCCCTAGACATTTAAGAAACTTAAAAACAAAAAACTTACAGTTTATAGAAGTGATTTTTATAATTTCGATTCACGTTTGATCCCCCTCGACTTAGTACCGTATCTGGTGAGTAGTTTTATGTCCGTAGGTTTAGTTTAAGTTGGTTGATAAATAACGCCTGTCTTCTTCAACAAACTGGTTGAAATGTACGCCGATGTTAGGGCTGTGTCTGTGTGTTGTTAGTGTGCGATCTACGAAATTGTTTATGGTGTTGACGTCACTAAAAGATAGCGACGGAGGGAGGGAGAAAGCGAGAGTTAGAATAAAGAAGAACAGTTATTAGGGGGTGAGCAGATTTATGTACAATACGTCATTAATTAACGTGCACGAGAAAAAAAGGGAGAATTGGGGTTACCCTTTTCAATTTGGCACTTTTTTTCCCGTAAATTTAAGAAGGTAAAACAATACAGTATGGTTTAGTTATGATCGTAAAGGCTCTACTGGTGAAAATTTATTAAGATTTCTCAGATAAACTTTTTATTTACTTTTTAAAACAATTATGGCAAAGATTAAACAACTGAGAACATTTAAAGTTTTTTTTATAATAAAGATTTTTTTTAATAATTTCTAAAATTTGATTTTAATGTGATATCTGTAGTCTTAAAACTAATGTAGACTTCAAAAGGAATAAAGAAATTTTTATAATTTACTAAGATTTCTACTTAGATGTGACACAAGGCTGTATGAATTGAGCACCAATGAGACTCGAACTCACTTGTGAAGGTTTGCTCGTCTAGCTTGCTAACAAATACACCACCCAAGACACCCAAATAAAGAAGTTTTAACGTTTTTCTTTCTATCATATTGTATTATAAGCAGTAATAGGTTCAATACTGATTCTTGTAACATCCGGGTATTACAAATTGTGTACTCTTGTTTTCATTGTCACTTTATTCTGACATAGTAATAAATGGTTATAACAAACAGTCATGTCGTGAGAGAGAAAGCCCTTAATGAATAAACCTAATTAAAAAGATAAAGCACATGCCTATATCTAATTTCTTATTGAATAATACTAATTTATTCATTTTTCTAGTCAAATTATATCTATTATTTGCAAAATTGAACCCTCATTTGTTTTTTTATCCAAAAGGTTTTTTTCAAAAATATCTCAATTCTTAAATAATAAAATCAGTATTTATAACATTGCTTGATTCTAGTTGGTTGGTTGGGTTTTATGGCATATCAACCATTGTAGGTTATTTAATGCCAAATACTCTTTATACATTTTATATATGTTTTGAAAACGTATAATTTGTCGATAACATTTTAAAACAAGCTAGATCTCAATATGTTTGCATACAGTTAAATGGTTATACATATGATTTGTAAGTCAATAATTTGTAGGTAATCTAATTTTTAAATGAGTCTATGGGGCACTGAAGATTTAGTCGGGTTATTAGTTTTGTTTGGTTTCATGAGTCATTGTTGCTGGTGGTCATTGGTTGTTGTACTATCTGACTCTATTGTTCTTTTCTTACCCAATTTAACTTAACAGCATCTTCTTTGTTTGTAAAAGGCTGCAAAAGAATTACAGAAGGAAGGAAGGAAAGAGATGAAGATACCTTTAAACTAAAAAGTTTATTTCTGGAGTCAACAACCATTCAGTAGGCAAGGAAATTCTTCCTGAAACTAATATAAATAGTCATGTCTCCCAGAGAAGGTGTTATAATTGTCATTTCCAGTGGTGGTGAGTTTAAAGTTAGTAATTATGTCCAGTGGGTGTTTTTAGTAATATATGTTTCAGTGGTGTTAGTTTGCTAGCAGCAGATATGGCTAAGTATCAGGCCACAAGATCCGATCAGCACATGCGTTTGCTGCTAGCAGCTGAGTGGAAAAAACTCCTAACAGTCTGAGAGGTACTGCTGAAGTGAGTCAGAGTTTGTCTTTAGCACCACTAAGTTTGTTTTTCAGGCATGCAATGCTCTTACTTCCTGTCAGAGGTTTCTGGAAACTGCTACGCTTTTGAATTTATCTTATTTCATTTTTCATTTTTATTTTTTATTAATCACCACAAGTCTGAGCAAGTGTTTTTGCATTCAAGTATTACTAATTTTTGCGCACAGTTAAATGGTTCCAAATATTTAAACACAAATAGTTCTATTTAGTATTAATCATTTACTTACACTCACTTAAACAGTTTCAAATATTGCTATCAAATAAAATGATTCAATCCAACATTTGTTTACACACAGTTAAATAGTTCTATGTATCATTAACGATTCAATTAAACATCAGTCAATCATTTGGACTTTATTTAAATGGTCAAACAGTTTTTTCTAACAATTTGAATTTGATGTACATCATTTGTTTGCCCATAGTTTGAATATTAAACAATTCTATTCGACTGATAGATAGGACCCTATCAGGTGCTACCACTCTGGGCCAGAGCTCCAGGACTGGATCCTCACCATCAGATGGTTTAGTATCATATCCAGGACACTTGTTAGGGTGGTCTTAGCCCTCTGCAAAGATGCATCTAGTGTATTCTACAGCTCCAGCCAATTGGGCTAGGTTCTTTTTGGTAGATATTTCTAACCAGCCAAGTAAAAACCAAGGTAATACCGATTTTCATGGCAAGCAACAAGAACTCTCTAACTGAAAGATTGATGCAATACAGTCTTTCTACTTCACCCCCCCCACACACACACACCAGCCATTTGGCCTTGTGCCATAAGCAAGTAAACATCTAACATTTTAGGAGTAAAAAAAGTGATGCATATATGGCCCCTACTGAAATTAATGTCAGATAAAATTTGATCTATTTAATTTTATGGAACATTTTATTCAGGTTCATTAGCATATTTCATTAAGCATTTTGTATTCAGAGGTGCTTAACATTGTGAAGTGTACTATAAATTTAAATCAGTGACAGATATTTTTTATGGTGGCATAGACAAAATTGGAAATAGTACAAAAAAATACTCCTCTTTAGTAATAGTTAAAAACATTATCATTATCCCTGTTTTACTTTTTGCCCTACCAGCAATATACTAGCTGTATCACCTATAGAAAGGTAAGATCCCCCCCAAACAGGGGTGTCCTGGGTATAACATAAAACTGCATCAAATGGTGAGGCCAAAGTTCTGGAGATCTGGGGAGTGTGGATTACTGTTTCATTGCTATTACTCCTAGTTCAACTCTGACCTAGAGTGGTAGTACCTGTTAGGGTCCCCTCTATGGTTAAAAAGTGTTTGTATTCAATAGGACTGTGTGCAAAAAACAAATAAAAAAACTACATAAAAAATCCAATTATAAATGTACAATGAACATGATTCCCTGACGTCTCAGTATAACTCTTGATGGGTTGATATGCCATTCAAATCAATCAATCATTGTTTTTTATAATCTTTTTAAGGTTCAAATTTGAAGTTTAAAGATGCATTTTTCATATTATAACAATGTCAGTAATGTTCTATTTAGCACTGTCCAAGATGTGCTTTTTGTAAGAATATGATTAAACCAAGTCAGCCACAAGGCCATAAGAAATGTCATTTTATCATTAACATATGAAAGGTGTCACTTATTTGGTATCTATTTTTATCAATTGAAAATATAAAAATTTCTCATACTTTTTATCAATCATTTTTTATTCTCTACCAAAAATGCTTTTCTCTCAGATCAGTACTTTTGAAAAGAAAAGAAAAGGATCTCACAGACAAACTTGGTTTCATAACCAATAAGAATTTATCTCATCATAAAAAGTCACTTGATTCCATCAATCTGTATAAAAGACAAGATTCTACCTTAATTACTCTTTTCTCCTGAACAACAAACTGAGAAATTCTATTAAATTACATCTTGAATTACCTCAATGAACTTACTGTAACCTTGCTCATTATCATTGTCATAGCCTCTGTAAGTGAGAGGTAAGAAGCAGAAAAAAAAGCAGACATATCAAACAGATATGAATAAATAGTGACTTACATTTCACTATGAGTTTTTTTAATTTCAAATGACATCATACATTAGCAATAAGCATTATTATACTAAAGAGTTAGAGTAATATCTTTTTAGATTGTTAGGAATATTATATAGTTTGATTTTATTGACCTTATGGCAAACTTCCTCCCTTTTAACATAAAGTAATACTAAAAGATCATCAATAAAAAATATGACTGGTTCACGTATAGAAATTAAAATGAAGATTGAATATAAATAATCAAGACAGGGAATTTTACTTAGGTAACAATAAACAGAAACTTTATTAGACAAAAAAGACAAGTGAGCTTGTATTATACATTAAATAAATTTGTGAGTCAATCAAGTGATAAACTTATATTTTGTCATATGCCAACTCAGAATAAAGATGGGGTTAGGCAATTAAACCTATAAAGTTTCTGTGAATGCATCTCAGAATATAGGGCAAGTTTAGAAAGAATCTCGAAAACAAAATATATTAATAAAATTGCAAAGGGAACCAACTGTAGGTATTTCCTATTTAAAGAGCTTAAGAAGATTCAGAAAAAAACTTCTTATTCTCATTAATTAGAACAAATCTAATTGGTCAGAAATTATAAAATTAAATTTTATGCCCAAAGGTTCTAAAATGAAGATAACTGGTTGATATAGAATAGTTGTTCACAAAGCTTATCTTAGTTTGGCACAAGGTCACAAAATATTTATCTAAATATTATTTGTGAAAATGGGTAGATAAGAGAAAAGAAAAAGAAAGAAAAGAACAAAGAATGAAAGGGGGTGTCCTCGTGGTGTAATGGTTAAAGCGATGGACTGCGGAATCGTAGTATACAAGTTCGTACTCCAGTCGTGCTATTACGTTCACTTTCGGGCAAATACCCTTGGGAAAGGTATGAACCCCCTTATCCCCCCAGCTATGGGTTAAATAGTACCACTACTGTTCTTCTAGGAGAATAGCATTGGCATTAAATAATCTAAAAAGAGTTGATATGCCATTAAACAAAGAAACCAAACCAAACCAAACCAAAGAATGAAAGAAATGAAGATGGTTTGGTTCAGTTAGGTTTTATGGCACATTGACTAAGTAAAGTAAGTTAGCGACCATAGTCGAGGGTGACCCGAAGGCTCCCTTTTCGATAGCTACTACACCAAGGTGTAGGGGAGGGCGCTACTCCATTCCCAGGATTGCTCCACTTTACCCTTGAACCGTACCTTATAATGCTGAGTGTTAAGCAAGGTGGTATCAAGTTCCATTTTTAAAGTCTTTGGTATGACTCGACCTGGGATTGAACCCAGGTCTCCCAGGCCATTGGCGAACACTCTAACCGCTGGGCCGGGACATTGGCCCAGCGGTAAGGGTAAAGTGGAGCAATCCAGGGAATGGAGTAGCGCCCTCCCCTACACCTTGGTGTAGTAGCTATCGAAAAGGGAGCCTTCGGGTCACCCTCGACTATGGTCGCTAACTTTACTGCACATTGACTAATGTAGGTTATTTAATGCCAAATCTTCTTTATACATATATATTAAATATATATGATTTGTAAACACATTTTGTTTATAATGTTTTCAAATGAAGCTAAGCTCATTCTTTTGCCCACAGTTAAATGGTTCAAGTATTGTGATGTACTACTAACAATTCATTTTAACATTGGTCATTTGTTTACACACAGTTAAATAATCAAACAGTTCTATTTCAAACAATTCAGTTAATCATAAGTCATGTTTGCACACAGTCTGAGTTTCAAATAGTTCTATTTGACCCATAGATAGAACCCTTTTTGGTGCTGCCACTCCAGGTCAGAGTAGACCTAGGAGCGATGGCAAAGAAGGAGTACTCCACATTCCCCAAAGTTCCAGCATTACTAGAGCCTCACCATCAGATTGTTTAGTGTCATTGGGAGGGGAGTTTTACTCCTCTGCAGAGACGCAGTCAGTGTATTCTATAGCCCCAGCAGACTGGGCTCAGAAATGAAGAGAAGCAGAAGATGTGATTCACATCTGCCAACAGAAAATTTAAAAACCTGTAATTAAAAAATCTCCCTGAAATAAAATACATATTATAGAAATATAGAATTTTACAAGTAATAGTTAATTTAATCATTAATTGACATGTCTTTGAGAAATTGTCATTTACTTTATGAGGATGTCTGCATATCATATTACTCTTGGGAAAGGTATGAATCTAACTAGTCTCTCTCTATCTATGGGTAAATAGTTGGCCAAACTAGGCTCTTTAACCTTGGTATGGCAACCAGTCTAAGAGAAAGAAAATTCTGAATTCAAACCAGTTGTAGGCCTAGAAAGAGATGGACTATTCAAGGCAATTCCTGCCCAAGACACACTAAAAAGTAGCATCCCAACAACCAAACCAGGTTATAGGATAACTCTAATCTAGTCTATTTTTTTTACTTGAAATATGGTGAAAGATATGTTTACAGCAGATATTTATTACCTGCCAACTCAGTTCAAAGATCAGATGAGTGTTTAGTCATCTTTCCTAACACAATGGTGATGAAAATTTGCTTAAATTTATGATTTCATGAGACAACTAAAGCACAGATGAATGAAAAGTAAAAAAACTTGATATTACTTACTAAGGTAATTGACAGAATGAGAAATGAATTCTTTGCACAATAGAGAATTGAAATTGATTGGGGTTTCTTTTAATCCCAAACTGGTAGACAGGAATGGGGCCTGAGTATTTAATACTGTATAGCTTAGCTCTACTGTCCATAGAGATACCTGATACATAGGAATGTTTTTCCAGAGTATCGCAATCAGGGATGGAATCATATCTCCAAGAACAGGTTCTATAAGTCTATTTGCCACTTTCTGTTTAATGGCATATCAACCTTCAAGGTTTATTTGATGCCATAGCCATCCTTGTAAAAGAACAGCAGTGATACTATTTAACCCACACCTGGGAAGACAAGGGGGTTCATATCTTCCCCAAGAGTATTAATTTGAAAGTGAACAAAGACATGACTGGAGTTCAAACTTGCTTACTATGAGGCTGCAGCTCAGTACTTTAGCCATCATGTCACGGGTCTCTTCCAGTGCATTCAGAGTAATATACTTGATGAACAATTTTACTGCATGGATACCATTTTCTATACTGTTAAACATTAGGCCACATGTACTTCCAGAATCTATTCTTAGTAAATACATATACATGCCTTTCTGTAGGGTAACAAGCTTGTCTAACAAACTATTACTACTATGTAGAGAGTCCAATCAACCCTGGGTATCCCATATTTATAGTCTTGTATGAGATTAAACTAAGCTTAGTAAACACTCAGGTGTCTTATTTATGGGTAATGGTTACTAAATTAATAATGTGAAACACTGGAGGTCTCATGCTTGTTGTTAAGCCAAACAGTAAGTAAGCCTATAAAATATAAAACTATTTTGGGAACAACTACAGTAGCTTAATAGCAAGATATTCTTGCAGAACACTACAGCTATGAATGATTTCAGTCCCAACTATCTACCCAGCATTTATATCATTCAATGTTTAGATTCCATTAAGTCTTTTTTTTATTGTTGTAGTGAAATCAACCATAGTTGTCTCCCTCTGGATCAGCCACTTATATTTTTTAAAAAAGCTCTACTCTAAGTGACTACAGTTGTATTATATTTCAATAAAGCTTCAAGTCAAGCAATTACCTCATTCATTTTTCTTTACAATTATTCTATTCAACTTTTTACTTCTCGGTGAATTTTTGCCCTTTTCCTTAGTGAATAGAAATTAACATCTGACTATTACTTCTATTATTCTAACTTTTGGCTATTCTCATATTGAGGCCTTCAATTGGTCAAAATAAATGCACTACTTTTTCAAGCAATCATTGTTTTTCTGAATGGAGCTCAAAGTAGAGAACTCTCTTTCACTCCCATGATATTCATCAAATCACAGAATAATAATTAACATCATAGGAAAGCAGCAACCTGAGTTCAAATTCAGAGCAAGGGTGTTGTGGGGTTTGAGGCTTGAAGGTCAGGGGCTAAGGGCAAGGCTGTGTTGCCATAAGATATCTGACTCCATATTTTGGTTATATTATTTTACCCCACGTTGACTGGCCGGTGCAATGCCTTGCCCAAAGAAAGTCCCAAAAGAAATATACAAAAAGAAAAGATAGAAACAGATAAGAGACGAAAACATTTCTTTTATAAGTAAAGTTGGCAACCATAGTCGAGGGTGACCCGAAGGCTCCCTTTTCGATAGCTACTACACCAAGGTGTAGGGGAGGGCGCTACTCCTTCCCTCGATTGCTCCACTTTACCCTTGTTCTGTACCTTATAATGCTGAGTGTTAAGCAAGGAGGCATCAAGTACCATTTTTTGAGTCTTTGGTATGACTTGACCTGGGATTGAACCCAGGTCTCCCGAGCCATTGGCGAACACTCTAACCACTACTGGGTTCAACAACCATTCCGTGGATGAGGGAGTTTTTCCTGAATACATTGAAATGGTTGAATCCCCCAGTTAAGATGTCAAAAATACGTTAATTCGTTTCATGCATGTATTTGTCCTCATTTGGTATTTCAGGTTTCCATAAGGATTAGTTTTCTTTTGGAAGTTTGTCAAAGTCCAGTAAGAGTTGGTTCATTTGTGGGTCTTGTATATTTCAGCATAGTGCTGACCAATAGAGAGAGAACTGATACTGGGTGAAGGGACTAACCGACGCTACGTCCAAAGACGTATGCGTGGTGACCAAAACACCAGCACGAGGTTATCAATCCGTTGGTCACTGCCTGAAAAAGAGAGAATGATTCGTCCCCTTTGTCAAAAGGAAATGCCTTTTTTCTTTTTAAGCATGTGTCATCCCCTTTTCCTGTTATGGACCTCTGGGAGTTTTATGCAAATTTAATAGTTTTCTTTTTATTTATTTATTTATTTTTTTTTTTAAATTTAATTTTAAATTTTTTTATTTATTTATTCATTCCCTATAGTGTTTGCATTTCATTTTGTGCTAAATCCCTCAGGTAAGACATAAATCCATCTATTTTCCTGCCTGTGACAGAGGGGGGGATAGGTAAATACATACATATCAAATAACCTTCTTTCAATGAAGACTGGCCTTTAGTATGTTAACGGATAACTTATTCAACTTGCTTCATAACATCTTGCATTATTTTTTATGATTCATTTAAAAAATAGAATTTTAGAATAATTACTGTGTAATATAATGGTCGAGGGATTTCGTTTTATATATCCTGCCTTTGGGTTTAGTTAGGCTGAGAACCTTTCGCTTAGCGCATGGGTTAGTTAGGTGCAAACTTGAGCACAGGTGTTGACGCGCGTGTGGGGAGGATGTGTTGTTCACAGATGTCAAAATAAAAATCCCAGATAGGAAGCATGACCAGGGGATGTGAATGACGTCATGCACTGGAAGCATGTGCGGAGGATTTTGGGAGATTTGAGAAAAGTCAGTGAGTTGAGATCTTGCCTCGGAAGAAGAAGGTTGACTTTCACTTGCTCACCGTGGCCTTGTGTCAGGTGCACACGTGGTTTGGGGCAGATGGAAAAGTCAGGTGTATCTCTCTCCTTATGTCGAAAAACCTTTTAACTCAAAGGTGATAAAAAGTTTCGTACCTGAACTAAGAAGTCGTAAGTGTTTTTCGTGTTTCGGGATTCCTATGTTATCTATATATATGGACCTTATGAACGTACCGATATGAATATGTCGATTTCACGTATTCATGTTTGGCTATGTAACAACTGTTAAGTTTTTTTTTTGTTTTTTTTGCCATTTTTTACTTAATTTATGCAGAAGCCACACATCAATAATAGTCACTTAATTAAGCTCGTCCTATAGAGTAGAACTGGACCATCCCATTAAATAACGAGAACTTCTATAGGCAAACACTGAACTACAGAGGTTACCTCCCCTGATGATATAAAAGAGTCCAGTCATTAGAGGCAGGGAATTTTGTATTAGTACCACCTCATGCACCATATTTTGATGTGTAGATGTGCAAACTTGGACAAGGTTGCCTGGAATGCATGTAAAGTGGCTGAGATTGACACACTTTGGCATTAGGGAGCCACCCCCTGTAGGTTTTTACCTGCTTGTAGGAATAGGTTTATTGCTTAGTGCCTGAGGTAGCGCTTTAGGTGAAGGCCAACAGGGTCAAGAATTCCTGCCATGTATGAGTTTTGGCCTGTGCATGGTCCCCACCATAAAAGTCTTGTGCCACATTTGGGCTTGGTGGGAAGCCAAATAAATACCATTTTGTATTCGTTCTTGATACAGAATAATGTAATTGAGTGTCAAACAACTTCTTCGTCGTTGTTGTTACTTCACAGATGCAAATGATTTTCAACTTTTAATTTGTATATTTTGAATATGTTGCAATCATCTGTGTCTTATTTGGTTGGTTACTCTCAAGCAATGTCTTAATCTGATCAGCGTTACCTGTTCTATTCAATCATGGGGCATTGTTCAGTAAGAAATCTCCAGCATAAAACTTCAATAATTACTTTTGATATGTTTTATCATTTACATCATCATCATCATGTGCCGCTAGCACGGATATCCCTGACCCTCTCTCGCCACTTCTCCCTATCATTCATCACCTCAGGCAGGTCTTCAGGACTACATCCCGTATCCTCACAGAGCTGCTGTATGTATGTTCAAGCTGGTCATCCTGATTTTGCTTGGCCATATGCAGGGGTTCATAGCAGTACATCACTTATGAGCTCGTCCCTGCTTCTCCAGCAGTGTCCCGCATGTCTGGTTCGTCTAATTTGGATAGTTTTCATGATGGGAAGCAGGTGGCCGTATAGTTGGTGCCTTGTTGGGTGTTGCCGCCAAGACTTGTTCAATATTGCTTGCAACATTCTTGTGTAATTGCTGTCTAGCTTCTTCTCCAGCCGTTTAGTTAGCATCCAACTTTGTTTTTGTCATGTTTTTACTTTTCTTAAACTAAAAAATTTGCTAAAAATATTTTTCATTACTTTTAGAAACAATAAATGCCTAATAATTCTGACAAATCAAAAAATGCTCACTGGGTAAAATCCTACAAGTTGTAAATGATATTATTGGAAATGGACTTACTTGAAACTAAACACTCTTAATGCCAAAAATATTTTGGACAACCCAATATTTGCAATGACAATAAACTAATGAAACTATTGGATAACAAGCATCTTTGCTTTCTGCAATTACATTTATTAATTTTATGTTCTTAAATTGTCATGCTTTACTTCCATTCCACATGAAAAATATGGAGGCCAATTTAAGTTGTTTAGATTTTAATGATACTATAACTGGACATTAGCATGATGGTTAGAGACATGCATTTAATCCTAGGTCAAGTCATACCAAAGACTCAAAAAATGGTACTTGATGCCTCCTTGCTGAACGCTCAGCATTATAAGGTACAGATCAAGGGTAAAGTGGAGCAATCCAGGGAAAGGAGTAGTGCCCGCCCCTACACCTTGGTGTAGTAGCTATCGAAAAGGGAGCCTTTGGGTCACCTTCGACTACAGTTGCCAACTTTACTTACATATTTATAATAGGTGCAAACCAAATTTCACTCTTTTTTGTTAAAACTAATTAAAAATAATTAAGGTTAAATTTTAGCTTTATTTGAAAGATAGCAACAAAGATAGCAACATAGATAGTTTTATTTGAAAGATAGCAACATCATGATAATCAGTATTAAAGGCAAAATAACATAATATATCCAATTAATTTTTAATACATTTTGAAGACTTAAATTCATGAGAAGTTGAAAATTTACCCAATTAGAGATTACGTAAATTCAAAAATGTTATTAAAATTTCAAAATACTTTTAAAAAGTTTTTTTAATGAAATTTGAGACTCGAAACATCGATTAAACCAATTCTTTAAAAAATATTACATACACGTTAATAACTTTATCGCTTACTGCGCTATTTACATCTAAGTCAAGTTGGCAACCTAAGTCAAGGATGACCCAAAGGCTCCCTTTTCAATAGCTACTACACCAAGATGTAGGGGAGAGCACTACTCCATTCTTCTAACACTGAGTGTTAAGCAAGGCAGCATCAAGAACCCTTTTTTGAGTCTTTGTATGACTCAACCTGGGATTGAACCCCGGTCTCCCAGACCATTGGCGAACACTAGGTAAAAATTAATCACTTTAGAGTTTGTGTAATTTTAGAATACAAATATTTGCATATTAATTTCTTGCTAAAAATTAGTACAATGGAAAGCCGACAACATAAAAAAAAAATCAACTTTTTTAAGAATTATAAATCCTATCAGTAATAGTTTATCTTTTGCATTTAATTTTGAAAAAGGAAAAAAAGCACATTAACATGGTTTTTGAATGTACAATTGATGAAAACTTAATGTGATATTCACTTTTAATTTATTATCAAAATAGTGAAATAATAATACTTTTTAAGTACCTTTTTAATATCTAATGTTTTACCTGCAAATCTTTCAATAACCCTGAAACACTAATTTTTACCTTTCTAAGATTTTTTTTATTTTATAACAAAATTTATATTTTTCAATATATTTCAAAAAGCTTTTCAGAGAATTTAACTAATAATTTACTTTATAATTTAAAAGTTATATGTCTAATAACATTACAAGTATGTAGTTTTACAAAAAACACTCACATAGTTTATAAGTTAGAATCTAAAAGATATATTTAATTGATTTGAATTAAAAATTAATGTTTGAAAAGAAATAATTGAATTGCTTTTAAATTTTTGACATCTCTCTTTAAATGAAGGTAAAATAAAATAATCTTTCAAAATATGACACAAGTGAAATTTAAATGAAACTTTTAGTTACAGCAAAGCATACTAAAAATAGAAATTTTCAACTCGACTACAAAGGACAAAACTGTAAATTGCTTAACAAATGATTGTTATTGAAGGTTTCCAAACTTTTTCCTCTAACAATTTTTTATATCTTAAAAAATAAATAACAATTAAAAAACTCAGCTCCCAGTTTCTTTTTAAAAATTATAATTTTCAATTAGCAAAAATATCTTTTATTTAATAACATATTTAGATTTAGTCCGTAATTGGAAAAAAGTATGTTTATCTAATGCAAATATAAGACCTCCTTTGATTTCTAAGCCAAACAAATATCAATTCAGAATTATTTCCTTAATAATCTGAAAAGAAAATTATATTTTCTATTAAATTATAGTAGTAAAAACGCCGAAAAAAATTTTTTTAAATTTAATATTCACATTTGAGGTACAATTTTCTTCGAATTGATTTTTTTTTCTTTATTTCATGTACACCTTCAAACTTTTGTCTTTTTATGATACCCTGAAAGTTTATCCCAAATCTTATATCCCTGCCGATTTAATAGTACCACACACACATGGTGGAAGAGTGGGTAAAGTTAAGTGAACTGAAAAAAATCGGCAAGTTTTTTTGATGAAATAACTGATGCATTATAAAATCCATTCATTAATGAATGAACGCGGAAAATTTCAATAAAATTGGGAAATTCCTGGATTTTTGGTGATTTTTTTCAATCTGAAGTGATGATTTGTTACCGAACAAAAGGTTCATCGCGGCCATTTTAATATAAAGCTTTGAAATCAGCTGAGTCAAAAATTAATAAAATGAAATAAATATAATTAGCAGATATCAATAAATATTGAACAGACGTGTTGTATTTTTATAAGACGAAAAGAAAAATCAGGTTAAAGTCTTGTCATTATTTAATTCTCATTTTTCAAACAAATGGGGCGGGAATCGACAGAAGTAGTTTGTAAAGCCAGTGTCAATGAAGAACAAACTTTGTTGTTCTGTTGCCAGGGTTACTTTGGTTACAAATGAGAAGACAACAAATACAATTTGTTAGTCTTCGTATCTTTCCGTAAATTTCCGGGAAAAAAACGTCAGGGCATGCAGTTTTAAAATCTATCACAAGAACTACATTCATTTGATTTTTTTTCTATATCTACTTCAAAATAAAAAAAATATATTTTTGAAGGGAAAAAATAAATAGCCAAAAGAAAGTGAACATCGTTAGCTTTTTTGTTTTTCAAGCAAGTCGAGAGTTATACGCCCTTTTTTTTTTACAGAAGTAGTTCAAAATCTGACCTAGTTCGTGGTCTATCAGATTATGGTTTTAGACATTTTTTTTTTTTGCACCTCCGGATCAGACAGATACCCATGACCCTTGAACACGTGCAAATAATCTCACTAAAAACTGATTAATTATTTTAAAAAATAGTGGAAATTACGCAAAATCAAGTCTGTTCTTTTCTTTGTTCAAAATCTCACACACACACACACACACACACACACACACACACACACACACACACACACACACACACACACACACACACATTATTATTATTATTATTATTTTTTTTTTTTTTTTAAAAAAGAAATTAAAAAGAAGCTTCGATTTGATTTAATCTTTTATAAATTTTTTTTATCTGAACTAAATAAAGGGCTTTCTCAGGAAGGAACTGAGTATATTAGATTGAGAGAGTTTTCCACGAAAAAGGAATAGTGCTCATTAGTACAATATTTTGGATGATGATGGTGTGTGTGGGGGGATAATAATTATTGAGCCCCTCCAGACCACAAGGAGACTTGATGTCATTCAAACTCCAGTGGAAAAAAACAAGTTAAGTCTGTTATAAAAAATTCAAAAGAAATAATAATAATAATAATAATAATAATAATAATAATCATGATTATCATTATGATGATGATCATCATCATGATTATTATGATGATGATTATGATGATCATCATCATCATGATGATTATTATTATGATGATGATGATCATAATAATAATAATAATAATAATAATAAGAAGAAGAAGAAGAAGAAGAAGCATCATTAGCATAATAATAATAATAATAATAAAAATAAAAAAAAAACAAAAACAGAAACAATGCCATAAGGACCAACTACACCAAAGCAAGAATAGATAAGATGCAACAAAACAGTAAATATAGGTTATGTGGTGATAGAGATGAAATAATCAATCACATAATAAGCGAATGCAGCAAATTATCACAAAAAGAATATAAGACAAGACACAACTGGGTGGGGAAGGTGATCCACAGGAATTGTGTCAGAAATTGAAATTTGACCATAAAAATAAATGGTATATGCACAACCCAGAATCTGTCTTGGATAATGAGATGCACAACCTCTTCTGGGATTTTGAGATACAAACGGATCATCTAGTCTCGGCCAGAAGACCAGGCCTAGTGATAGTCAAACAAAAAAAAGAAAACTTGCTAAATTGTGAACTTTGCTGTCCCGGCTGACCACAGAGTAAAATTGAAAGAAAGTGAAAAGAAAGATAAGTAACTGGACCTTGCTAGAGAACTGAAAAAACTGGGACATGAAGTGACAGTGATACCAATTGTAATTAGTGCTCTTGATACAGTCACCAAAAGATTGGTGCAGGGACTCGAGGATTTGGAAATAAGAGGGCAAGGGAAGACCATTTAAACTACAGCATTATTGAGATCGGCCAGAATACTGAGAAGAGTCCTGGAGATGTGAGGAGACTTGCTGTCACTCAAACTCTAGTGATAAACCATCAACTAGAGCTGGTGTGAAAAACTCTTCAAAGAGAGAAATAATAATAATAATAATATTAAAAATAATAATAATAATAATACAAAACATCTTGGTTGGTTCATTATCAACTTTTGGGGGTTATTTAATGCTGAAATTTGATTTACTTATAAATGTGTTGTGTAGGAACCTTCCACCCCTCTTGAAAGTGAACTGTTCTGCTCGATGAATGAAGGCTTTAAGTAGAAGCCTATCAATTGACATACGAGCAATACGCTGAGCTATTCTGACTACTCACGCGACTTTTGTACCTTGTTATTACCAGCCTAATAAACCCTTTTATTTGTTACATGTTGTTTAGTGT
This sequence comes from Sepioteuthis lessoniana, assembly GCA_963585895.1. Lineage (NCBI taxonomy): Eukaryota > Metazoa > Mollusca > Cephalopoda > Myopsida > Loliginidae > Sepioteuthis > Sepioteuthis lessoniana. The sequence continues at coordinate 93,771,101 of OY757921.1, forward strand.
TTGTCTTTACAAACCCCAAATTAACATCATAACAAAATGTTTGATTATAATTATAACTGTGTTTTCTATGTTCCATTGCAATTTTTTAAAAATTGCTCTTTTTCTTATCTGTCTATAATTTTTATTTGTTTGCACACAGTTGTATGGTTTAAGTGCAATTTAGAGTCATATCAGGACACTCCTTTGAATGGGAGTGACAAAGTGGCTAATAAGCACTGTTCCTCCTCTTAAATAACCTCTCAATATTATTTCAATCCTTGCGTGTTTTTCACACCAGTTTTAATTAGTGGTCTTTCACCAAAATGACGGTAAGTCTCCTCAGGTCTCCTGGACTCTTCTGAGTATTCCAGCTGATTTTAACAATACTGTGGTCTGATTTCTAATTCCCCCAGTCTCTTTTTCCAAGCGATTGGGAACTGTTCCAAGCTCACCAACTACAATTAGTATCACCATCACCTTCATGTTCCACAACTTTTTTTAGTTCTCTCACAAGATCCAAGTATTTGTCTATATTTTTGCTCTCTTTGATTTTAATTCTGTATAGTCAGCTCAAACAGCAAAATCCACAAGATGATAGGTTTCTTTTTTATTGTTAATTAACACTAAGTCTAGCCTCCTGGCCAGGATTATTATTATTATTATCATTATTATTGCTGTTGTTATTAAATCAATCTCCTGTTAATAAGAAAAGTAAGTGGTGCCTTGCTGAATATTTAATAGCATTATTTGTGCATTTGGGTAGATGAACAGGGCAAATTATCAAGCCATTCACTGTAATATTGCCTAATGATTTTTATCAAATGATTCTTGCAAATTAACCAACAAAATACAAAGAAAGAACCTTTTATGACCGACTTTGCTTAAATCATTTCAAATATCAACTTCAATGAAAGCAGTTCTTGAAAGAATACCTAAGCCTGTAATGAACAATAAAATGCATTCACATTTGTCTAATTAATTTTGTTACTGTTTCAATCAATAATTAGTAATGAGAATAATTACATCATACTAATGACTATAATACAAATAACAATAATGTATATTAGAAATATTATCTTTAAATAATCCAAGCCCTATTATGGAAAACAGTCAGAGAATCAAAATAAAATTCTGTATGTTTTTGCTTATGTTGTCTTTACACTGTTGTTCTTAAGAAACATATGGACCTTTTTTTTCCCTATTTTTTTTTCCCAGCACAAGATATCTTAGGAAAGATTCACAGGCATGAGGTGGTCAGTATCTCTTATTCAATGTCAATAAATATTAGACTAATATGATTTTTTTCTTTATTAGTGGTTATTTTTCAATTTGATTATCAGTAGTAGTAGCTCTAGTAGAGTTAATTTTTGTGGAAGAAGCTAAGTTCTTTGTTGGGTTGGCTTTCCTTGAACACTTGTTGTAAGCCACTGAAAATACCAATCAAATAGCAAGGGTTAAATCTGCAAAAAAAAAAAAGTGGAATGAAATGACTTAAAATCAGCAACCCAGATAAAAAAGACAGACTGGGTTCTTTAGCCTTGGTTAGGCAACCAGTCTAGGAGAAGGAAAACTGAATTCAAAATAGCTGTTCTCCACTTAAGAATTGTTTCACACCCTGCTTGTGGTGGGGGATGAGGTAAATGTATACTTAAAAGGAATTATGATAAAGTAATGATTAAAATCTTTTTATGTACAAATTATTCTAGTTAGGAAAAATGTTGTTTTGTTCATAAGTCAATTTATCAAATGAATATGTCATTGTCTTTAATTGGAATCATTTTGAGATGAGGCTTCTTAATCTGAGAATTAATTTTTATTTATTGCGGACTTTTTGTCCTCATCTTGGTAGTTTTTGTGTTGTTTCTTCTTTCACTACATTTCGGCCAAATTTCACCTCTGGTCTTCTTCAGGGGATTTACCGCGACCTCGGATAGGAATGCTGAGTTTTGTAACCATATCCCCAGTAATTACTGCCTTCCATAGTTGTTGTCTATCGCACCACATTTTTGACCAAGTAAACCTCTGGCCGGCTTGGGTAGGATTTGAAACGCCTCTATCTGCTGCGCCACGGGCCCATTTCGGGGCCCGTGGTGCAGCAGATAGAAGCGTTGAGTCTCTATGGTTCCAGGTGAGCATTGTCAGAAGATAGCGGTTTCACTGTTTTGACATTGGAACTGCGTACTAGTGCTGAATGGAATTGCTCGAAATAGAACAGTTTTTGATGTCTAAACTGTGTACTTATGCTGAACTGAATTATCTGAAATAAAACTGTTTGACATTTAACTCTGTGTACTGCCCAGTCAGCTGGGACTGTAGAATACACTGACTGCACCTCTGCAAAGGGGTAAGACACCCCTAACGAGTGTCCTGGATATGACACTAAACAATCTGATGGTAAGGTTCCAGCAGTGCTGGAGCTTTGGGAAATGCGGAGTACCTCTTCATTGCTATTGCTCCCAGGTCCACTCTGGCCCGGAGTGGTAGCACCTGATAGGGCTCTATCTATGGGTTAAATAGAACTAACAGCATACTTATGCTAAAATGAATTGATTAAACTGAATAGCTTGAAATAGAAATGTTTTTGACAATTAAACTGTACTTACATTTAAACTGCGTGTTTGTGTTGAACTGAATTGTTTGAAATAGAACTGTTTTTCAAAATTAAAAGTGTATTTAAACTTAACTGAATTGTTACATATAACTGCTTCAATAGTTTGAAATGGAAATGTTTTTGATAATTAAACTTTGTGCTTATGCTAAACTGAATTGTTTTAAATAGAACAGATTATTTACATAAAAATGGATTTGGCGTTAAATAACCAACAAAAGGCTGATATGCCATAAAACCCAACAAACAAACAAACAAACTTATTGTGATAATTGTCAGCTGACAAGTTCATAGGCTAACCAAAATACTCTCATAGAATGTGACCAAATAAGGTTTATTTTTCAACATAGTTACTCTTGCAGTCTACACACTTCTTCCATCAGTGTTGCAGTGCTTGGATCCCATTAATCAAAAAAGGTTATCAACGGCAGATATGGCATCATTATATGAACTTTTTAGTCCACCCTCATAATTGATTTTACCCACTGTAAAATATTTCAAGATTTATTTGACATCAAGAAACATACTCAGAATTACTGTACCTCACAATGCAGATATATGTATTTAGCCATTTAATATCAATGAAGAAATATTCTAACAAGAGCAATGGCTCCACTGTCCCTTTTAATGCACTTCTCTGGGAACATCATGCTCTTATATCAGCACCCTTTCCACTTTTCAAAATAGTCAGTAAATTCTTCTTTCAGGATTACCATTACCATGTCTCTCTTAATATCATTCAGAATGTTTAAATGGTGATCAGGGGCAGATCAACAGAAAATTGGGCTTATGGAAAACACTGGAATTGTGTGCATCCCTATCTAAACCTCTAACATTCATTTTTTAGGTAACGTTACCATAAAATAAACTTAAACCATACATTTTTTAGGTAACGTTACCATAAAATAAACTTAAACCATACATTTTTTAGGTAACGTTACCATAAAATAAACTTAAACCATACATTTTTTAGGTAACATTACCATAAGATAAACTTAAAAATACGTTACCATAAAATAAACTTAAAAATACGTTACCATAAAATAAACTTAAACCATACATTTTTTTGGTAACGTTACCATAAAATAATCTTAAAAATATGTTACCATAAAATAAACTTAAACCATACATTTTTCAGGTAACATTACCATAAAATAAACATAAAAATACAAGTTCATTTTGTTAATCATTCAAGTCATTAAATTATTACATTACAGAAAATTACAGTTACATTTTGCTTGCTTTCGCTGGTGCAAACTGGTATGTGATATGGTCAAAGTCTGTTTTTTTTTTTGGGGGGGGGGTCAGTTTCTTTTCTTTCTTTATTCAGTAGAGCAAGATCATAGAGTCTGCTTGGACTGATGGAGGTTTTCAAATACAAAGTATTAGTTTTAACAGTGCTCTGAAATAAAAAAAAATCATACTTTTAAATTTCAGATTTTGTACAAAATTCCCTAGTTTAGGTAGATGAATGGTTCTACTGCCTGTATGTCTCAATGGTATCCCCTTTTAAGTGGCACCCACTTTAAATGTTACCCACTTCAAGTGGTGCTCAGGGAACATACCCTACTTGCCATACAGTAGATATGCTACTGATAGTAAGTTTAGGATTGGAAAAAGCCAGAAGCCACAAGGAACCATATTCAGATTGAATGAGGTTGGCAGACATTAGTGAGGCAATGTTAAGCAAAAAAAATCCTTGCATGAAAATTGAAACATAAAAAATTTACATGCTTATTGGGAATGTGACAGTTACACAGTACATAAGCTCAATTGCTGTTGGTTGAATAGCTTAAGGGGAGAGTGTCTGCTGATGAATGTGCAGTAAGGTTTTCTCTAATTGGTTTCTTAGTTTCATCAAAGCCACACAAGCAATTCTTGATATATTCATAATAACTGGATTTCAAACACACACACACACACACACACACACACATATATATATATATTGAACAACCAATGAAGGCACTCTTTAATCTGGTAATTTCAGGGTGCATTTAAAACATTAGAAGTTTGAAATGTGTGTAGTTACAACTTTTTTCTAAAATCCAGCACACACACACAGACACACACACACAAACACACATACACATGCACACGCACACAGAGTCCCATGCAAAAGTTTTTACCTGATTTAATTTTTTCACTTTAATTAGATAATATGCTTTTGTAATAAAAATATTCAAAATTCCACTTAAATGCTAATAAATATGATATCTAAGATTAATTTTCATCACTATATTAGTTTAAAATCCCTTAAGTAAACCATATGAAATTAGATAAAAAATATGAGTCTAAAATTATGTCATGCTTATGTTTTAGCCCATCAGAAAAAATAATACATAATATCCAAATTTTATTATTTTGATTAATATAATACACTGTAAAAAGTGTAAAGTTAGCGACCGTAGTTGAGGGCAACCAGAGGGCTCCCTTTACAGTAGCTACTACACTGAGGTGTAGTGGGGGCACTACTCCTTTCCCTGGATTGCTTTACTTTACCCTTGATATGTACCTTATATTACTGAGTGTTAAGCAAGGAGGTATCAAGTACCATTTTTTGAGTCTCTGGTATGACTCAACCTGGAATTGAACCCAGGTCTCCCAGACCATTGGTGAACACTCTTTGTATGCTGACCTTTTGCAGCAATAACAGCAGCTATTCAGTGACCCATTGTGTTATACAACTCAGTTACTTGTTTTGTTAGGTTTTTTCCTACTCTTGCTGGCAAATTTCCCAAAGATCTTGGACATTTCTTAGCTTTCTCGCCAAAACGTTCTTTTTCAGTACTCCCCATAATGGTTCAATAATACTGAGATCTGGACTTTGTGAGGACCAATTTTCCAGCAGATTCATGCCATTTTCTGTTAAAAACATTTTGGTAGCACTCAAAGTATGGGAAGATGCACCATCTTATTGAAAGATTTCGCCATCATCAATGCCAGGAAGTAAATGCTCTCTCAATACTGATATGTATTTTTCATTATTCAAATCTTTGATTCATCACTGAACAAAACTTTCTTCCAGACAGTTTCCTCACATGTTGAATGTTGTTTTGTCCATTTCAAGTGAAGTGTGATGTGTCATTTGGACAAAGACAGTTTCTTTATGGCAACACATCCTATGAGCCCAACATCTCTAAAGACACTTCTTGCAGTGTCCATGGACACTGTAGTGGTGATAGCATTTTCATCACAAACTTGTTGGGGTTAGCTGTAGACATTTTGACCAACTTTCTTTTGCTTCGAAGATGCAACTTGCTTGGTGACTAGATTTTTGATGATCTTGGACACTGTTGGTTAGCTGCATCTTTCTAGCAATTCTGTGTACTGCTCTATATAAAATCCCCTCTTCTTCAGCAATTGCCAACTTATTCTTGGTTTTCAGTAATTCAAACACTTGTGATCACTTTTCAAGAGACACTTTACCCATGGTTCAATATTAATCTGTTGAATTTTTATTTATTTTATAGCTTCTATAATTTCAGGCATATTTACAATGAAAAAAGGTAAAATCATAAGTATTTTGTTAATTTTGATATCTGGTTAAAAACATTTGTATGTACTACTTTTAAATTAAGTTAAATTGTGAGGCTGTTTTATCTTGTATGTTAATAGGTTTTTAATATGATTTTATATACTATTTTACTTTACTACTAATAGTACTATGTATTGATAAAAATGAAAAGTCTTCATTCATTTGAAAAATACTTGATCAGGCTAAAACTTTTGCATAGAACTATATATATATATATATATATGAAGTTTTAAAAAACGGAAAATTAAATTTTCTGAAAAAAAAAAAAACCTCCACAAAAGGATGATATATGATGATTTCTTTCCTACTCAACTTAATACAATTTGACTCATCTGGTGCCAAGGTTTTGACTCAGTTTTCTAAATACTTTAATTTACCTCACTATTTGAACATACGTTTGATCAACCTCACTATTTCAGCACACTTTGATCAACCTCATTATTTCAACAAGTTTTTGATCAACTTCACTATTTCAACTCACACTTCATTGACTTTACTATTTTAACACACATTGATCAACCTCACTATATTAATACAAATTTGATTGACATTTTAACATACTTTTGATTGACTTCACCATTTCAACACATTTTTGATCAACCTCACTATTTCAGCACATTTTGATAGACCTCACTATTTAAACACACTTGTATCAACCTCACTATTTTAACAGATTTTTGATTGACTTCATCATTTCAACTCATTTTTGATCAATCTCACTATGTCAACACCCAGATTGATCTCCCATTTAAAAACACAATCAAACTCATTATTTCAACACAGTACATTCATCTCCCATTTCAAAAACACAACAAACCTCACTATTTCTACATACCTGATTGATCTCTCATTTCAAAAGACAATCAACCTCATTATTTCAAAACAGTGGATTGATCTACCAATTCAAAACACAATCAACCTCACTATTTCAACAAAGTTTTGATCAACCTCCCTATTTCAACACGGTGGATTAATCTCTTATTTCAAAACACAATCAACCTGACTATTTCAACACACCTGATTGATCTCTTATTTCAAAACACGATCAACCTCACTATTTCAAAACACCTGATTGATCCCTCATTTCAAACACAATTAACCTCACTATTTCAAAACACCTGATTGATCCCTCATTTCAAAACACAATTAACCTCACTATTTCAAAACACCTGATTGATCTCATATTTCAAAACACAATCAACCTCATTATTTCAACGCAGTGGATTGATTTACGATTTCAAAATACAATCAACCTCACTATTTCAACACACTTTTGATCTTCCTCACTATTTCAACACGGTGGATTGATCTCTTATTGCAAAGCACAATCCACCTCATTATTTCAACACACACGTTTGATCTCTCATTTCAAAAGATAATCAACCTCACTGTTTCAACACACTTGATTGATCACTATTTCAACACAGTGGATTGATATCTCACTTCAAAACACAATCTCAGTATTTCAACACACTTGATTGATCTCTCATTTCAAAACACAATCAACCTCACTATTTCAACACAGTTTTGATCAACCTCACTATTTCAACACAACTGATTGATCTCTCATCAAGCACAATCAACCTCACTATTTCAAAACACCTAATTGATCTCTCATTTCAAAACACAATCAACCTCACTATTTCAAAACACCTGATTGATCTCTCATTTCAAAACACAATCAACCTCACTATTTCAACACACCTGATTGATCACTCATTTCAAAACACAATTAACCTCAAGATTTCAAAACACCTGATTGATCTCTCATTTCAAAACACAATTAACCTCACTATTTCAAAACACCTGATTGATCTCATATTCTAAAACACAATTAACCTCACTATTTCAAAACACCTGATTGATCCCTCATTTCAAAACACAATCAGCCTCATTATTTCAAAACACCTGATTGATCTATCATTTCAAAACAATCAACCTCACTATTTTAAAACACCTGATTGATCCCTGAGTTCAAAACAATCAACCTCACTATTTCAAAACACCTGATTGATCCCTCATTTCAAAACAATCAACCTCACTATTTCAAAACACCTGATTGATCCCTCAGTTCAAAACAATCAACCTCACTATTTCAAAACACCTGATTGATCTCTCATTTCAAAACAATCAACCTCACTATTTCAAAACACCTGATTGATCTCTCATTTTAAAACAATCAACCTCACTATTTCAAAACACCTGATTGATCTCCCAATTCAAAACACAATTAACCTCACTATTTCAAAACGCCTGATTGATCTCTTATTTCAAAACACAATCAATCTCACTATTTCAACACACTTGATTAATCTCTCATTTCAAACATGATCAACCTCACTATTTCAACACGGTGGATTGATCTCTTATTTCAAAGCACAATCCACCTCATTATTTCAACACACACGTTTGATCTCTCATTTCAAAAGATAATCAACCTCACTGTTTCAACACACTTGATTGATCACTATTTCAACACAGTGGATTGATATCTCACTTCAAAACACAATCTCAGCATTTCAACACACTTGATTGATCTCTCATTTCAAAACACAATCAACCTCAATATTTCAACACAGTTTTGATCAACCTCACTATTTCAAAACACCTGATTGATCTCTCATTTCAAAACACAATTAACCTCACTATTTCAAAACACCTGATTGATCTCTCATTTCAAAACACAATCAACCTCTCTATTTCAAACACCTGATGATCCCTCATTTCAAAACACAATTAATCTCACTATTTAAACCCACCTGATTGATCTTTTATTTCAAAACACGATCAACCTCACTATTTCAACACAGTGGATTGAACTACCATTTCAAAATACAATCAACCTCACTATTTAAACACATTATTGATCTACCTCCCTATTTCAACACGGTGGATTGATTTCTTATTTCAAAACACAATCAACCCCATTATTTCAACACACCTGATTGATCTCTCATTTCAAAACACAATCAAACTCACTATTTCAACACAGGGGGTTGATCTACCATTTCAAAACACGATTAACCTCACTATTTCTACTCAGTGGGTTGATCTCTCATTTCAAAACACAATCAATCTCAGTATTTCAACAACCCAGATTGATCTCTCATTTCAAAACACAACGTTACTATTTCAAAACACCTGATTGATCTCTCATTTCAAAGGATAATCAACCTCACTATTTCAACACACTTTTGATCAACCTCACAATTTCAACACACTTGATTGATCTCCCAATTCAAAAAACAATTAACCTCACAATTTCAAAACACCTGATTGATCTCTCATTTCAAAACACAATTATCCTCACTATTTCAAACACCTGATTGATCCCTCATTTCAAAACAATCAACCTCACTATTTCAAAACACCTGATTGATCTCTCATTTCAAAACACAATCAACATCACTATTTCAAGACACATGATTGATCTCTCATTTCAAAGGATAATCAACCTCACTATTTCAACACACTTTTGATCAACCTCACAATTTCAACACACTTGATTGATCTCCCAATTCAAAAAACAATTAACCTCACAATTTCAAAACACCTGATTGATCTCTCATTTCAAAACACAATTATCCTCACTATTTCAAAACACCTGATTGATACCTCATTTCAAAACAATCAACCTCACTATTTCAAAACACCTGATTATCCCTCATTTCAAAACAATCAACCTCACTATTTCAAAACACCTGATTGATCCCTCATTTCAAACACAATCAACCTCACTATTTCAAAACACCTGATTGATCTCTCATTTCAAAACAATCAACCTCACTATTTCAAAACACCTGATTGATCTCTCATTTAAAAACACAATCAACCTCACTATTTCAAAACACCTGATTGATCTCTCATTTCAAACACAATCAACCTTACTATTTCAAAACACCTGATTGATCTCTCATTTCAAACACAATCAACCTCACTATTTCAAAACACCTGATTGATCTCTCATTTCAAACACAATCAACCTCACTATTTCAAAACACCTGATTGATCTCTCATTTCAAAACACAATCAACCTCACTATTTCAAAACACCTGATTGATCTCTCATTTCAAAACACAATCAACCTTACTATTTCAAAACACCTGATTGATCTCTCATTTCAAACACAATCAACCTCACTATTTCAAAACACCTGATTGATCTCTCATTTCAAACACAATCAACCTCACTATTTCAAAACACCTGATTGATCTCTCATTTCAAAACACAATCAACCTCACTATTTCAAAACACCTGATTGATCTCTCATTTCAAACACAATCAACCTCACTATTTCAAAACACCTGATTGATCTCTCATTTCAAAACACAATCAACCTCACTATTTCAAAACACCTAATTGATCTCTCATTTCAAAACACAATCAACCTCACTATTTCAAAACACCTGATTGATCTCTCATTTCAAAACAATCAACCTCAGTATTTCAAAACACCTGATTGATCTTTCATTTCAAAACACAATCAACCTCACTATTTCAAAACACCTGATTGATCTCTCATTTCAAAACACAATCAACCTAACTATTTCAAAACACCTGACTGATCCCTCATTTCAAAACAATCAACCTCACTATTTCAAAACACCTGACTGATCTCTCATTTCAAAACACAATCAACCTCACTATTTCAAAACACCTGATTGATCTCTCATTTCAAAACACAAATAACCTCACTCTTTCAAAACACCTGATTGATCCCTCATTTCAAAACACAATCAACCTCACTCTTTCAAAACACCTGATTGATCCCTCATTTCAAAACATAATCAACCTCACTATTTCAAAACACCTGACTGATCCCTCATTTCAAAACAATCAACCTCACTATTTAAAAACACCTGATTGATCTCTCATTTCAAAACAATCAACCTCACTATTTCAAAACACCTGATTGATCTCTCATTTCAAAACACAAATAACCTCACTCTTTCAAAACACCTGATTGATCCCTCATTTCAAAACACAATCAACCTCACTCTTTCAAAACACCTGATTGATCCCTCATTTCAAAACACAATCAACCTCACTATTTCAAAACACCTGACTGATCCCTCATTTCAAAACAATCAACCTCACTATTTCAAAACACCTGATTGATCCCTCATTTCAAACACAATCAACCTCACTATTTCAAAACACCTGATTGATCTCTCATTTCAAAACACAATCAACATCACTATTTCAAAACACCTGATTGATCTCTCATTTCAAAACACAAATAACCTCACTCTTTCAAAACACCTGATTGATCCCTCATTTCAAAACACAATCAACCTCACTCTTTCAAACACCTGATTGATCTCTCATTTCAAAACACAATCAACCTCACTATGTCAAAACACCTGATTGATCTCTCATTTGAAAACACAATCAACCTCACTATTTCAAAACACCTGATTGATCTCTCATTTCAAAACACAATTAAACTCACTATTTCAAAACACCTGATTGATCCCTCATTTCAAAACACAATCAACCTCACTATGTCAAAACACCTGATTGATCTCTCATTTGAAAACACAATCAACCTAACTATTTCAAAACACCTGATTGATCCCTCATTTCAAAACAATCAACCTCAATATTTCAAAACACCTGATTGATCTCTCATTTCAAAACAATCAACCTCACTATTTCAAAACACCTGATTGATCCCTCATTTCAAAACAATCAACCTCACTATTCCAAAACACCTGATTGATCTCTCATTTCAAACACAATCAACCTCACTCTTTCAAAACACCTGATTGATCCCTCATTTCAAAACACAATCAACCTCACTATTTCAAAACACCTGATTGATCTCTCATTTCAAAACACAATCAACCTCACTATTTCAAAACACCTGATTGATCTCTCATTTCAAAACACAATCAACCTCACTATTTCAAAACACCTGATTGATCTCTCATTTCAAAACATATTGATCAACCTCACTATTTCAAAACACCTGATTGATCCCTCATTTCAAAACACAATTAACCTCACTATTTCAAAACACCTGATTGATCCCTCATTTCAAAACACAATCAACCTCACTATTTCAAAACACCTGACTGATCGCTCATTTCAAAACACAATGAACATCACTATTTTAAAACACCTGATTTATCCCTCATTTCAAAACACAATCAATCTCACTCTTTCAAAACACCTGATTGATCTCTCATTTCAAAACAATCAACCTCACTATTTCAAAACACCTGATTGATCTCTCATTTCAAAACACAATCAACCTCACTATTTCAAAACACCTGATTGATCTCTCATTTCAAAACAATCAACATCACTATTTCAAACACCTGACTGATCCCTCATTTTAAAACAATCAAACTCACTATTTCAAAACACCTGATTGATCTCTCATTTCAAAACACAATCAACCTCACTCTTTCAAAACACCTGATTGATCTCTCATTTCAAAACACAATCAACCTCACTATTTCAAAACACCTGATTGATCTCTCATTTCAAAACACAATCAACCTCACTATTTCAAAACACCTGATTGATCTCTCATTTCAAAACACAATCAACCTCACTCTTTCAAAACACCTAATTGATCCCTCATTTCAAAACACAATCAACCTCACTATTTCAAAACACCTGATTGATCTCTCATTTCAAAACACAATCAACCTCACCATTTCAAAACACCAGATTGATCTCTCATTTCAAAACACAATCAACCTCACTCTTTCAAAACACCTGATTGATCTATCATTTCAAAACATATTGATCAACCTCACTATTTCAAAACACCTGATTGATCCGTCATTTCAAAACACAATTAACCTCACTATTTCAAAACACCTGATTGATCCCTCATTTCAAAACACAATCAACCTCACTATTTCAAAACACCTGACTGATCCTTCATTTCAAAACACAATCAACCTCGCTATTTCAAAACACCTGATTTATCCCTCATTTCAAAACACAATCAACCTCACTATTTCAAAACACCTGATTGATCTCTCATTTCAAAACAATCAACCTCACTATTTCAAAACACCTGATTGATCTCTCATTTCAAAACACAATCAACCTCACTATTTCAAAACACCTGACTGATCCCTCATTTTAAAACAATCAACCTCACTATTTCAAAACACCTGATTGATCTCTCATTTCAAAACACAATCAACCTCACTCTTTCAAAACACCTGATTGATCCCTCATTTCAAAACACAATCAACCTCACTATTTCAAAACACCTGATTGATCTCTCATTTCAAAACATATTGATCAACCTCACTATTTCAAAACACCTGATTGATCCCTCATTTCAAAACACAATTAACCTCACTATTTCAAAACACCTGATTGATCCCTCATTTCAAAACACAATCAACCTCACTATTTCAAAACACCTGACTGATCGCTCATTTCAAAACACAATGAACATCACTATTTTAAAACACCTGATTTATCCCTCATTTCAAAACACAATCAATCTCACTCTTTCAAAACACCTGATTGATCTCTCATTTCAAAACAATCAACCTCACTATTTCAAAACACCTGATTGATCTCTCATTTCAAAACACAATCAACCTCACTATTTCAAAACACCTGATTGATCTCTCATTTCAAAACAATCAACATCACTATTTCAAACACCTGACTGATCCCTCATTTTAAAACAATCAAACTCACTATTTCAAAACACCTGATTGATCTCTCATTTCAAAACACAATCAACCTCACTCTTTCAAAACACCTGATTGATCTCTCATTTCAAAACACAATCAACCTCACTATTTCAAAACACCTGATTGATCTCTCATTTCAAAACACAATCAACCTCACTATTTCAAAACACCTGATTGATCTCTCATTTCAAAACACAATCAACCTCACTCTTTCAAAACACCTAATTGATCCCTCATTTCAAAACACAATCAACCTCACTATTTCAAAACACCTGATTGATCTCTCATTTCAAAACACAATCAACCTCACCATTTCAAAACACCAGATTGATCTCTCATTTCAAAACACAATCAACCTCACTCTTTCAAAACACCTGATTGATCTATCATTTCAAAACATATTGATCAACCTCACTATTTCAAAACACCTGATTGATCCGTCATTTCAAAACACAATTAACCTCACTATTTCAAAACACCTGATTGATCCCTCATTTCAAAACACAATCAACCTCACTATTTCAAAACACCTGACTGATCCTTCATTTCAAAACACAATCAACCTCGCTATTTCAAAACACCTGATTTATCCCTCATTTCAAAACACAATCAACCTCACTATTTCAAAACACCTGATTGATCTCTCATTTCAAAACAATCAACCTCACTATTTCAAAACACCTGATTGATCTCTCATTTCAAAACACAATCAACCTCACTATTTCAAAACACCTGACTGATCCCTCATTTTAAAACAATCAACCTCACTATTTCAAAACACCTGATTGATCTCTCATTTCAAAACACAATCAACCTCACTCTTTCAAAACACCTGATTGATCCCTCATTTCAAAACACAATCAACCTCACTATTTCAAAACACCTGATTGATCTCTCATTTCAAAACATATTGATCAACCTCACTATTTCAAAACACCTGATTGATCCCTCATTTCAAAACACAATTAACCTCACTATTTCAAAACACCTGATTGATCCCTCATTTCAAAACACAATCAACCTCACTATTTCAAAACACCTGACTGATCGCTCATTTCAAAACACAATGAACATCACTATTTTAAAACACCTGATTTATCCCTCATTTCAAAACACAATCAATCTCACTCTTTCAAAACACCTGATTGATCTCTCATTTCAAAACAATCAACCTCACTATTTCAAAACACCTGATTGATCTCTCATTTCAAAACACAATCAACCTCACTATTTCAAAACACCTGATTGATCTCTCATTTCAAAACAATCAACATCACTATTTCAAACACCTGACTGATCCCTCATTTTAAAACAATCAAACTCACTATTTCAAAACACCTGATTGATCTCTCATTTCAAAACACAATCAACCTCACTCTTTCAAAACACCTGATTGATCTCTCATTTCAAAACACAATCAACCTCACTATTTCAAAACACCTGATTGATCTCTCATTTCAAAACACAATCAACCTCACTATTTCAAAACACCTGATTGATCTCTCATTTCAAAACACAATCAACCTCACTCTTTCAAAACACCTAATTGATCCCTCATTTCAAAACACAATCAACCTCACTATTTCAAAACACCTGATTGATCTCTCATTTCAAAACACAATCAACCTCACCATTTCAAAACACCAGATTGATCTCTCATTTCAAAACACAATCAACCTCACTCTTTCAAAACACCTGATTGATCTATCATTTCAAAACATATTGATCAACCTCACTATTTCAAAACACCTGATTGATCCGTCATTTCAAAACACAATTAACCTCACTATTTCAAAACACCTGATTGATCCCTCATTTCAAAACACAATCAACCTCACTATTTCAAAACACCTGACTGATCCTTCATTTCAAAACACAATCAACCTCGCTATTTCAAAACACCTGATTTATCCCTCATTTCAAAACACAATCAACCTCACTATTTCAAAACACCTGATTGATCTCTCATTTCAAAACAATCAACCTCACTATTTCAAAACACCTGATTGATCTCTCATTTCAAAACACAATCAACCTCACTATTTCAAAACACCTGACTGATCCCTCATTTTAAAACAATCAACCTCACTATTTCAAAACACCTGATTGATCTCTCATTTCAAAACACAATCAACCTCACTCTTTCAAAACACCTGATTGATCCCTCATTTCAAAACACAATCAACCTCACTATTTCAAAACACCTGATTGATCTCTCATTTCAAAACACAATCAACCTCACTCTTTCAAAACACCTGATTGATCTATCATTTCAAAACATATTGATCAACCTCACTATTTCAAAACACCTGATTGATCCGTCATTTCAAAACACAATTAACCTCACTATTTCAAAACACCTGATTGATCCCTCATTTCAAAACACAATCAACCTCACTATTTCAAAACACCTGACTGATCCCTCATTTCAAAACACAATCAACCTCGCTATTTCAAAACACCTGATTTATCCCTCATTTCAAAACACAATCAACCTCACTATTTCAAAACACCTGATTGATCTCTCATTTCAAAACATAATCAACCTCACTCTTTCAAAACACCTGATTGATCTCTCATTTCAAAACACAATCAACCTCACTATTTCAAAACACCTGACTGATCCCTCATTTTAAAACAATCAACCTCACTATTTCAAAACACCTGATTGATCTCTCATTTCAAAACACAATCAACCTCACTCTTTCAAAACACCTGATTGATCCCTCATTTCAAAACACAATCAACCTCACTATTTCAAAACACCTGATTGATCTCTCATTTCAAAACAATCAACCTCACTCTTTCAAAACACCTCATTGATCCCTCATTTAAAAACACAATCAACCTCACTCTTTCAAAACACCTGATTGATCCCTCATTTCAAAACACAATCAACCTCACTATTTCAAAACACCTGATTGATCTCTCCTTTCAAGACACAATCAACCTCACTATTTCAAAACACCTGATTGATCCCTTATTTCAAAACACAATCAACCTCACTATTTCAAAACACCTGATTGATCTCTCATTTCAAAACACAATCAACCTCACTCTTTCAAAACACCTGATTTATCCCTCATTTCAAAACACAATCAACCTCACTATTTCAAAACACCTGATTGATCTCTCATTTGAAAACACAATCAACCTCACCATTTCAAAACACCTGATTGATCTCTCATTTCAAAACACAATCAACCTCACTATTTCAAAACACCTGATTGATCTCTCATTTCAAAACATATTGATCAACCTCACTATTTCAAAACACCTGATTGATCCCTCATTTCAAAACACAATTAACCTCACTATTTCAAAACACCTGATTGATCCCTCATTTCAAAACACAATCAACCTCACTATTTCAAAACACCTGACTGATCCCTCATTTCAAACACAATCAACCTCACTATTTTAAAACACCTGATTTATCCCTCATTTCAAAACACAATCAACCTCACTATTTCAAAACACCTGATTGATCTCTCATTTCAAAACATATTGATCAACCTCACTATTTCAAAACACCTGATTGATCCCTCATTTCAAAACACAATTAACCTCACTATTTCAAAACACCTGATTGATCCCTCATTTCAAAACACAATCAACCTCACTATTTCAAAACACCTGATTGATCTCTCATTTCAAAACACAATCAACCTCACTCTTTCAAAACACCTGATTGATCCCTCATTTCAAAACACAATCAACCTCACTATTTCAAAACACCTGATTGATCCCTCATTTCAAAACACAATCAACCTCACTATTTCAAAACACCTGATTGATCCCTCTTTTCAAAACTGAATCAACCTCACTATTTCAAAACACCTGACTGATCCCTCAATTCAAAACAATCAACCTCACCATTTCAAAACACCTGATTGATCTCTCATTTCAAAACACAATCAACCTCACTATTTCAAAACACCTGATTGATCTCTCATTTCAAAACACAATCAACCTCACTCTTTCAAAACACCTGATTGATCCCTCATTTCAAAACACAATCAACCTCACTATTTCAAAACACCTGATTGATCTCTCATTTCAAAACACAATCAACCTCACTCTTTCAAAACACCTGATTGATCCCTCATTTCAAAACACAATCAACCTCACTCTTTCAAAACACCTGATTGATCCCTCATTTCAAAACACAATCAACCTCACTATTTCAAAACACCTGATTGATCTCTCCTTTCAAAACACAATCAACCTGACCATTTCAAAACACCTGATTGATCTCTCATGTCAAAACACAATCAACCTCACTCTTTCAAAATACCTGATTGATCTCTCATTTCAAAACATATTGATCAACCTCACCATTTCAACACACTTTGATCATTTCAACACTAGTTTAATCAACCTCACTTTCAACTGCTCCTCTTGGACTTCCTACAGAATAAATCATTATTAATAAAATTTTTGTACCATTTCGACAATCTTCATCATTTTTTGAACTTTTTAAAAACATCATGAATGTTCACATACTTCAAAATTGAAACTTGACTCACTTGTATGTCTTTATTTTTTTAAATATTTTTTGCTACCTGTCCTAGAAATATTTTTCCTTATATTCCTTGCTCTCTTGATATTTTTTCTTAGTACATAAAGTAATATTTTTTACAATGTCTCAATATTTTTTAATTGTATGAATGAATGAAACTCTCTTTTTGTTGTAAATAAAAGTTTTTCTTGAGTTTCCTGTCCACTTTTCCTATTTTTTGTTTGCACCTTTTTTATGTTGCAAAAATCCCAATAAATAAGTTACTTAATCATCCATTAGCCCCAAAGTTCAAAAGGTCTAGAATTAAGAATTTCTTGATGAATTGTTATTTCTGTTTGTCAGATAAACTGCTGACCTTTGGAAGTTTAGGGAATTCATTCTCCCCTCAGCAATGGGTAGATCATAAGACAGACTTGATTCTTTATATTTGGTTAGGCAACCAGTCTAGGAGAAGAAAAACTCAGAATTCAAAACAGCTGTATTTCACTTAAAGATTGACCTTGTATCATATCCTCCTCATAGCAATGAGGTTGGGTAAATACATATTTGTGGTTGAAGAAATAAAAGAAAAAATGAAAAATTAATAGAACTTTTACGAAATACAATTGTACTTTTAAAATTCTAACTAAGACATAATTATCAACTCTAAAGTGAGGGTAATGGTCTTAGTTACCATAATCT
This sequence comes from Sepioteuthis lessoniana, assembly GCA_963585895.1. Classification (NCBI taxonomy): domain Eukaryota; kingdom Metazoa; phylum Mollusca; class Cephalopoda; order Myopsida; family Loliginidae; genus Sepioteuthis; species Sepioteuthis lessoniana. Next base: position 93,790,105 of record OY757921.1, read on the forward strand.
TATAAGGTGATGGCAATTTTTTCGCACTTACACTGGTACTTTTTTAAAGTTATCTTTTAAGATTATGTACTTCTTACATGTGTTAAATGAATGTGAAATTTCTTAACACCATCTTTTTTGAAAACTAAATTCGGACTTGTTTATGAAAAATTTTTTCCTCCCCAATGATAACGTCTAAAAGTTCAGCTTCAGGTTATGCTTTTAACCTGGACTAAATATTTTTCTTTTTCCTTTTATCTATCTTAAATCTCCTAAAACCAAAATTTTCACTGGACTTTCTGTCAGTAATTTCTTGCCTTTAAAATATTTTATCTGATTTGAAACTGTTGAATATTTCTGCGTAAATTTCACCATGCTTTTATTTTTTTATATCCCTAAATAAAGTTTTACATGATTACATTTTTTAACGGCCTGTTACGCAATAGATTTCATCGTCAAAGGGGAATAACTCATATTTGTTCATTATTTAAACGGGATAATTTTAGTTACATCCCTTAGATATTATCCTGTCCCCCACTTCACCACCACTACCAACAACAACTACAAAATTTAAATATACTTTCTCTAAAGATATTATCATGATTTAAAAATGTAAATATTAAAAGATATTTTTGGAGACAATTTTACGGCAGACATGATATCTATTGATTAATTATTATGGACAAATTTAATTAGATTTCAGTTAGATTTTCTGAAAAAAAAACACACGAAATTCTTGATGCAAAACAAAAGTTGAAAGATTTTCCTTACTCTTATTTATTATCATTTATAATTAATCCATCACAATTTAATAACTTTTTTACCAGTGAAAAAAAATTCATGGATCTGTTTAAATTTCTTTGGGGTGTTTCTATGGTTTTTCACTGGAGTCTGAGTGACAGCAAGTTTCCTCAAGTCTCCGAGACTCTTCTCAGCATTCTGGCCGTTCTCAATAATGTAGTAGTTTGGATGATCTCCACGCGACACCTCATTTCCAAGTCCTCCACTCCTTTTAATAATCCTTCGGTGACTGTTCTAAGAGAATCAATATCATTATTATTATTTACTCCTTTAGAGTTTTTCACACCAGTGCAAGCTGACAGCAAGTCTCCTCAAGTCTCCAGGACTCTTCTCAGTATTCTGGTCGTTCTCAATAATGTAGTAGTTTGGATGGTCTCCACTCGTCTGCCAACTTCCAAGTCCTCATTTAGTTACTGTTCCAAACGCACCAATTATTATTATTATTATTATTATTATTATTATTATTATTATTATTATTTACTCATTAGAGTTTTCACATCAGCGTAAGCTGATGGTATTTCACTAGAGATTGAGTGACAGCAAGTCTCTTCAAATCTCAAGGACTATTCTCAGTATTCTGGCAGTTTTCAATAATGCTGTTGTTTGGATGGTCTCCACTCGGTCGCCAACTTCCAAATCTTCCAGGCCCTTTAATAATCCTTTAGTTACTGTGCCAAAGACACCAATCACAATTGGTATAATTATCACCTTCATGTTCCATAGTTTTTTCAATTCTCTAGCAAGGTCGAGGTACTTATCTCTCTTTTCACATTCTTTTAGTTTTATTCTGTGGTCCGCCGGGACAGCAAAGTCGACAATTTTGCAGATTCTCTTTTTTTGTTGATTATTATAAGATCTGGTTTTCGGGCCGAGATTAGGTGATCCGTTTGTATATCAAAGTCCCACTCCCGTGATATGGATTGGGGCCTGTAACCAACCCCGTGAACGAGGAATTCCCGGTAGGCGCGGGTCAACAGCCCGCGTCGATCACGTCCCTGCCCTTTGTACACACTGCCCGTCGCTACTACCGATCGAACGGTCCGATGAGGTCCTCGGATCTGGCCGACGACGCCGCCAGGCTACCTGACGGGTCTGGGGAGGGGGTCTCCTCCTTCGTCCGCTGAGCTAAGCATCATAATTACTTCAAAGAATTCTTTTATTTTATTGCAATAGTAACATGATACTTGGTCGCTTCAAGTGATGCAACGTATTCTTTATGTTATTATAACAACGAGTTTTCTCCTTATACACACACACACACAAACACACACACACACACACACACACACATATATATATATATATATAATGGAAGTAAATAATGGAAAGGAATCCGACAGTATGGAGAAAAATTGAAAAACAATGTAATAAAAAATGAAGAATTTATAGCGTTTCGGGAAATTGTTAATTTCTCTAACTCTATATTTTTTAGGCAACACAAATGAATGACGAAACTTTTCTTTAACAACACAACAAAGAAAGTTTTTTATTTGCAGCATTGAATATGGTTTGCTTTTGGTGCTGCAAGACTCGTGGAGTTTAGACTTGTTAGTGTTGGAGACGAAATGGCGTAGCGAGATGTTGAGATGGCAGCGTGTGTTGCTGGACGTGTGAGGGATTGTGATTAGAGTCACCGTGTAGTTTTGTGTTTCTGGTATTTTTGGGGAGGAGAGTAGGCGCTATCACCATGTGGTCGAGAGCGGAGTTACGCTCAGATCGACATAGCCAATTTTTGGGGTGACATGAAGTGGTGCCTGTGGAAGGCATGCTGGATGTATCCAATTCATATTCAGCTGGGATTCCTCGTAAGGAATCCATAAATTAGATGGTTTCTCTCGTTTGTCCATGTTGCTGCTGCTGGTATATTAAAGCCGCAGTGACATGTCTACACTGGGTGGCTTGTCTAGCTAAAAAGCATCGCTAAGTAGGAACGGCTAGAGGAACGTCTGTTCTGGTCTGCGTCCCAAGCCAAAAAGACTGGGTTTGGCGGCTTACAAGCTTTGGTGGGCGGAAATGAAGGTCCGGGCTGAATTGGATTAGTAATCCTGATTGGTTGAAATTAAGTGTCGAAATAAATTGAGCGCCAAACCAAAATACGAGATTTTCCTCTTCTTTACAAATTTATTGTGAAGAAATCATCATCATGGCATGCTACTGACACTTTCCTGCCACGCCACCCTATCGTCCATCGCTTTCAGTTGTTCTTCCATGCTACATCCTGTGTCAGTGCAGAGCTGTTGTTGATAAGTTTAGCTGGTCGCCCTACTCTTGCTTGTCCGTGTGAAGAGATTCACAGGAGCACATCACTTATGAGCTCGCCCTCACTTTTCTTGCTCATCTAGTTTGGACGATTTTCGAGATGGGTGGTAGGTATCCTTACTGCTGCTGCTTTGTAGGATGCTGCCCCCAGGAACCTGTTCAATACAGCTCGCTGCATTCTTGTGCAATTGCCGTCAAGCTTCTCTCCATACGTCAGCGTCCACGTGGTACATCCATACAGCAGTATTGACAAGACTACTGCTTGAAAAAACTGTGCTTTAGTTTATCTGATCGGTCTGACTTCTATATGACCGATAGTCTATCGATGGCTGTCCATGCCTTCGCTAGTTGCGTGTTGATATCAGCTTCGTTAGATGAGACACTGCTTCGTTTTTAATGAATCTTCATCAAGAATTTAGAATGGTGATACTAAGTGTTGATAGAACAATGATGGGCGTGTAATAAAAGACAAAAAATAGGAGAGGAGGGTAAAAAAAAAAAAAATCATACAACCGTTCAATCATTTAATAAGCGTTCTTTTTCGAAAAATTATCTCATGGTTGAATTAGGCCATGATGTTAAACAAAAGGAACCTCTAAGGGTACAACGGATTAAATAGAATAAAAGAAAAGAAAAGAAGAAAAGGAAAAGAAAACGAGAAGAAGAAGAAGAAGAAAGAAAGAAAAGAAGAGAAGAAAGGAAGAATATAAAGAAGAAGAAAATAGAGCGAAAAAGAAAAGAAAAGGAAAGAAAAGAACGAGAAAAAGAGAAAGAGAGAAGAGAAAAGAGAGGAGAGGAAAAGGAGTAAAAGAAGAAAAAGAATAGAGAGAAAGAAAAGAAAAGAAAAGAAAGGAAGGAAAGAGAAGTAGACACACGAATATACCGCATGTAGATAATTAAATAGGGTTAATTCACGTAGTTATCGACTGTGTGTAAATTGTTAAGTCTATTAATGAAAATGTAAAACAAAAATTTAAATGATTAAAAAAAAAAACAGTAGCAAAGAAAGGAAAACTGAGTGAAAGTTTAAATAATATAGATATCACACACACACACACACACACACACACACACACACACACACACACACACACACACACACACACACATATATATATATATATATATATATATATATATATATATATATATATATATATATCAAAGAAAGAGGGAAGAAATTGAACAAATGGAGGGCGTGAGAATATATGTAAAAATAAAGTAATCTTATTCTAACTTTAATGATCTTTCCATACATATTTTTATACTCCTTTCAGCCAAATAAACTAAACTTATCCTCAATTTTATCCTTCTCCAATTTTCTTCAAGATCACTTTGTTTTTACAATAACAAATAATAGTTTGATAAAGCAATAGTTTATTAAAATGTCTGTTTACAATTTCTGTGAGTGATAGGTAATAAATTTATTTGTATCTGTGAGAGTGTGCGCAGAACGCGGATAAAAGTTCAGTATGCTGTGGATATGTGTAAGTATTATATAAGAGAGAATTGGGAGGGGGAAAATATTTGCTCATTGTTATGGGTGCGTAAGACAAGAAATAGCTTGATACACTTATTTATCAGGCGATAGTTTTTATTGTAGTGTACACACTATGATATGTAATCTTATATCTTGTCAGTTTTTTTTGGGGGGGGGGGCTGAAAAGGATGTTTTCGGTTTAACTTTGGGGTTTCAGTTAGATTTGAAATACAAATTTCCATTTTAGTCAGAAATGATTATAATTGGTTTAATTTGTTAAAAATTGAGTAATCAATGTTTGCATATTTTAAAAACGGATGTTTTACGCCGGGCTTTCTGCGCAATAACTTGTATTTGAATGTTCTGGACAGAATTGTCAGAGCTCCAAATATATATTCACTACAGATGGATATGTCTTGTCTTTGATAAAATTGGTATAGTTTTATAACATATCAACCATTGTAGGTTATTTAATGCCAAATTCTATTTATACATATATATCAAATATATGATTTCTAAACACATTTTGTTGATAACATCTATAAAAGCTCATTTTTTATTGCACACAGTTAAATGATTTCAAGTATTTCTATCTAATACGAATAATTCTATTGACTATTAATCATTTATTTTTACATAGTAAATGGTTTCAAGTATTGCTATGTAACAATAACAATTTAATATCAGTCATTTGTTTGCACACATTTAAATAGATATACATCATATGTAAAAGATTAGTTTGTCAGTAATTTCCTTTTTAACTTAGAAAGAAAGAAGTCCGCAGAAAAAGAAATTCTCAAACTCGAAGATAAGGGAAAAAATATAGCAGTCGTTTTTATTCAGCTATGATCACTGCAACTCGAAAAGTTCCTTCTTCTCCCTTCCTCTCGGTGGTGACGGTGTGTGTGTGAGAGCTGGCTGTTTGACACACGCCTGTCACAGCAGATGGGTCGTAGTAGACTGGGGTATGACGGGTCGGGGTCTCCGGAACCTTTAACGCCCCCCTTTTTGACAACTGCCTTCAACTCTGCCAAAATCTCATTACTTGTTTTCTTATATAGAGATTTTGGGGAACAAATCGAAGATCCTTGAATGTTCAATGTCACTAGTGAAACACGTGATGATACATCTGTGATTATTTTAAAATCACGTCTAACTTTGCTGGTCCTTCTGCCCGCACGCGCTAGTCTCGTGACACCTTCACTGATTGACGACAGCGTCCGTCCGTAATATTACAGATGTAGCCGGTGTATTCTACAGCCCCAGCAGACTGAGCTTTTAATAATATAAGCGAAAATAAATCTTGTATCAAGTTTAGAAATTGAATTGAAATTTCAGACGAACGGGCACCTGTTTTTGGAGTAAAAACAAAGTCATACTTGTAATCAAATCATATGATTTCAAAAATATGTTCCAACCAATGGCAATAAAAAACCTAGAACCTGAAATTTTGGTCGGGATTTTGATCGTAGATTGCTATAAAACAGCCAATGAAACCTTCCACAGCGAATGCCAAAAACATACAATAGACATTGTAAGACAACAGATAATGACCGGCAGCCTAACAAAACTGATAGCCCCAATCTTCTGACGAATCCATGTAGACATGTCAACAACCGTTCGCTGCCACACATACATGAACGCAGTCTAACACCATGGGAAATTTTAACGACACCCCCATATGGGTCGTAAGAAAGAATAAGCAACACGATAAGACGTTTAAATACGTTTATATAAGAAGTGCGAAAGAGTTGCTAAAGCATATTCCTTTAGCGATCAATAGTCTTTAAAAAACAAAGTCAAAATTATAATACACTTACCTGTGGTTTGTGAATGCCCGGTTGTCTTTCTGTATATTTTCTGGTTGTATTTAAGACTGTTTTAAGAGGGCTGTCTTCTGGGTTCTGTTTGTAGAGTTGGGGGGTCTGTTAACACCCTCTGTTTCTTGGCTGTTTTTTCATGTCTCGCCTCGTGGAGACCCTAGTCGCTTCTTTTTCGTGGAGACCCTATTCGCTTCTTCCTCGTGGAGACCCTATTCTCTTTTGCCTCTCTCCGTGCCTAAGTCATCTGCTCTAGCCCTTCCGCCCTGCCTTCTCCCTCTACCCTCGGCCTCTCCACATCTGGGCACACAGCCGTCAAGAGGATAACTCTTAATTTTCTTATAACACTCATTCACTGGGGGACCGGCCACATTGCAGAACTAACAAATAAAGATTCTCGACAAGCTAGTAACGCCATGATATCGACAGAAAAAAAAACATGATTATTTAGTCAAAATGTTAATTTAAAACATAAATCTAATACCAAATGAATCCAAATTATCAGAGAGGTAACTGAAATATATAAATTCACACAGCATATATATATATATATATATATATATGTGTGTGTGTGTGTGTGTGTGTGTGAATTTCTTTGTGGACCTATTCATTTTTTATTTAAATATGTATATATACATATATATATATATGTGTGTGTAGTGTGTGTGTGTGTGGTGTGTGTGTGTGTGCATATTCCTCAGCACGTATACTCTCTCTCTCTCTCTCTCTCTCTCTTTCTCTCTCTCTCTCTCTCTCTCTCTCTCTCATTAAAGACGTGCACACTTGCAAATGACACTCCTAAAAGACAAAAATCATTCAAATGTAGGGGAAGTAACTCGTAATGCTTGCTCTTAATACAAAGTTATTTCCCATTGAATTAGTATTCATTTTATTTTCTAAGTTTTCATCTAGCTTACAAGTGTTGCTTTTTGTTGTAATTTTTATATTCTTTAACGAAACCCGAAATGAACAGCGGGCTTCCAACGAGATTTTCTTTTATTTCTATCCATGGTAAATTGTCAGGGAATAAATGTTGGAACAAAATTTATACAAAAAAAAAAAACCCATCAAAATAAAAATTTAAAAAACTAGTCAAATTAGAAATCTAGACAACGTATAACTATTCATTTATTATTATTCAATGTTCTATACATGATTTACCTATTTTGGTGATAGTCGTGCTTGGCATAAAGCGATGATAAGTGCGTTTGTCTCGCATACCATGAAAGAATTTAACGATAACCTCAACTTTAGGCTTAGTAAATGTTTGAATTCACAAAATTCGCTTGCCCTAGAGTGTCAGCGGAATGCACTGAATGCACTCTTCATGCTGCAGCTTCCTTATTACAGACTTTACACCAGACTAGGTTATTCTTAATAAATGTATATATATATATAATAATGATGACAGTACAGGACTTATTCAAAACCATCATAATCAAGAACGTTACTACCCCCAACACTATTACTATTCAAGAACAGCTTCTGTCCTTTACTTTCGCCATTTACTTCAATAATAATGATGATAACAACAGTAACAACAACAATTATTATTATTATTATATTATCTGGGAATATTAGAAGTGAATACTATTGTTACTTGGTTAAGATGGGTAGTTGTAAACTTGGCCTCGGGAATGAAAAGGACAAAAGAATTTCGACAAACAAGAAATAACAGGAACACAGAAATACTAGAAACGAATAATAACAGTGACTTTGATTTTTTCTTTTTTTTTGCTTTTCTTATATGTTTTATAATGGAGAGAGTCGTTAGTTTACAATTATTTTGGTTATCGGAAGCAAACTTTCCGTAACAATTATTTGAGTGTATAGTTATTCTTAGTTGAAGAAAAGAAAATTAATCATTCGAATATTTTGTCTTTTTCTTTTCTTCTTTTTTTTCTTTTTCTTTTTTTTTTTTTAGGAGCTGGTTATTTATGGTTTTGAAGATGTTGGGGTCAAGTAGTCGGATAAGTTCTTTTTACCAAATCTGCGTTTCTCTTTTCTCTCTTTTTTCTTTTAACTCCTTTCAAGCTATCGGTTCTTTAATATACATCCCTTTTATTCCAAGTTGTTGCTGAAGTTAAATTTTGTTTTCTCTGATTCCGTTTGTTAATTCCTATTCCTAAGGAGTCAGGTGATGTGTCCGTTAACTATGACATTTCTGAATCAGGGTCTGATGTCGGGAGTCGGAATTGCCAGCGGAAACTGATGTCACCCAAAATTCTAGACCTTCTATAGTCTTAAAACTCCCACACGAACCACACGTAATACTTGTTTTCTATTGGTCACGGCTTACACCCACACATTGATTCTTTTTTATTGGTCACAGCTAGCACCCATTGCTTACTCTTCATTGGTCATGGTTTACATCTGTTATATAATAGCTGAGGGATTTCGGTTCATGCCTTTGAGTTTAGTTAGGCTGAGAACCTTTTGGCTCAGCACATGGGTTAGTTAGGTGCAACATTGAGGCAGGTGTTAACGCGGGCGCGCGGGTGGATGGAGGTGTCACTCAGATGTCATAATAGTCCCAGACGAAACAGGGTGCGGGTGACGTCATGCACCGGAAGCGCGCGGAGGTTTGTGTGAGAATTTGAAGAAAGACGGAGTTGGGTACTAGACGCCAAACGAGAAGGATCGACTTTTGGAGCTCGCAGACGCGAAGCGAACTTGCGCCCCATGGAGGCCGCTCGAGACGAGGGCCACTCGAGTTGGGGGCCAAATGAATAAGACAGCATAGAAGATTGTGTCCCTCCTCCTTACGTCGAAACCTTTAACTCAAAGTTGATAAAAAGGTTTCGTACCTGAACAAGAAGTCGTTACGTGTTTTCGAATTCCGAGATTCCTATGTTCTATCGTTATGAACATTCGATGTCCATTTCACCCATTTGGCACATGGCCATATTCGTGTATATGCCTATGCAACACATCCACGCAATGCTTATTCTCCATTGGTCACAGCTTACACCAACGCATTTCTTGTTTCCGGTAATCATTGTGTTGATTTTATCTATGGTCGAATGTATCTGTCAACAACATCCACCAGATGAATCGTATGTCAAAGTGATACGTGGTGCCTTCAATAAGTTTCCAGACTTTTTTGGTACAAGCATTTAAAATTATCGTAGACGCTTGAAAATTCAGTATGTTATTGCTACATATCTTATGAGATGACTGACCAATTTTTATGATTCAAATGAACAGCTACAGCAGCAATTGGAATACACCCTACTAAAGCCTGATTGTCACAGCTGGTGAATTTCAAAAATGCAATCTGGACTTTAGAAGAACGATATGCAATAAAATTGTGTTTTAAACTTGGAAAAATGCCGTGCGATGAGAGCTGAATCTATTGCTATGACCCAGAGGCCAAGAGACAGAGTTCCCAGTGGAAGCATGCTGGCTCTCCCAGACCCAAGAAGGCCAGGCAGAGCAAATCCACCCACAAACTTTTGATGATCCCTTTTTTTCACAGCACTGGCATGATCTATATGCACTGGGTTCTCACTGGATAGACAGTCAACAAGGAATACTATGTTGAGGTTTTAAGGGAGTTCAGCAAGAGATTCCTTGGGAAGAGGCCAGCACTCTTGAAATCGGGTCAGTGGCATTTCCAGCAGGACAATGCACCAGTCTACAACTCCATCTTTATCACACACTATTTGACCAAGATGGGCATCAAGACAGTTCTTCACTCTCCCTATAGTCGAGACCTTGCTCCCTGTGACTTTTTGTTATTCCCTAAGCTCCGAGGCTGTCGTTATGAGACAATTGAGAAGATGAAAGAGGCTATGATGAAAGAGGCTATGATGAAAGAGGCTATGATGAAGAAAAGAAGAAGGAAAAAGACGCGCAAGCATTGAGAACCGCATGAATGGAGTAATACTAGGACTCGAAGAATATATAAAGGACAAAGAGAAATTGATTACAGCAGCCTGTAATATAACAAAGTACAGAACACCAAAAATACAGAAATCCAGTAAACAAAAATGGAAAGAAAAACTTCAATACTTTAATTGACAAACTAAGGACATTGCATGTAAATGACATGGACATAGTTACAAAGAGGAGACTTAAAGAGACAAACTGAATCTCTAATAATATGTTGTAACCTAAAAAAAGGTTACTGAATGAGAAATAACCAAAACGGAGGTTGGAAATTAAATGGAAATCTTTATAACAATAACAAAATACAATACACGCCAGCGGCGTGAAAAAGGTAATCGCTGCAAGTGGTGACTGCTTAGTCAGCGCATTTCACCACTCTCACAGTAATGTCCAACATATTTATGAGGAATGAGACATACCCATGAATGTTCATAGGTAGGGTATATAATATAATAGTAGCACAAAATAATGCCATAAGGATTAATCATATCAAAGAAAAAATTGACAATACGCAGGAAAATAGCAAGTGTAGGCGATAGTGATGATAGAGATGAAACAACTAATCACATCTTAAGCAAATGGAGCAGACTTGCACAAAACGAATGCAAGAGTAAGTATAACTGGGTGGGACTACTTATCCATTCGGAATTATGCAGGAGATTAAAATTTCATCATACAAACAAATGGTATATGCACAAGCTAGAATCTGTCTTGGAGAATGAAACGCAAAACATTTTCTGGGTCTATGAGATATAAACGGATCACCCTGTTCTGGTTAGAATACCAGACCTAGTATTAATTAACAAGAGGACAAGAACTTTTCATCTAGTGCATTTTGTCGTTCATTTAATAAGCCAAAATATTTTTTCCCATCATGCCTCACAGATTTTTATCGTCAATCTCCAGAATTGTCAAAATGTTATTTTAATATTGCACAGAAATCAAATTGTCAATTTCGGTTTTATCAGAATCTGAAATAAAGAAACAATTGAATTACAATTTGTAAGAAGTACAATGGTTGCTGTTTACTTTGTTTACCATAATGCCATAAGTGTGAAGCATCGAGTGAGGATAGAATTCATTACATTAGTAATAGTCTGTAAGTTAAGCTTGTTAACCATTTCTCTACGACTCTTCTTGGGAGACGTAAGATCCAATTTATGAAAAGTTTTTTTTACAATAAAGACAGAAAGCAAAAGGAGGCAACTGTTCGTATTTGATCTGGTATAGTGAAATCTCCAACAATCGCCAGATAAAAAGTATTTTATTTTTGGAAAAATAAATATCTTTAAAAAGTTAATTTAAACCTAAATTAAAACAAGGGCAATACGAAAAAAATTTAAATTGTGTTAAAATAATGAGGTCAGGATACGACATTTTTTGTAAGATAAGCTACAATAAAAGCCTAATAAAACATGTATAAATCTAATTGTGGGTTTAAGAGGCAGATAGAGAAAGAGAGACAATGCATGTAAGTGAGTGGGAATCAGAGAGACTATGATTCTGAGAGAGGTGGGAGGTGAGTATTTGTGCGAGTGAATGTGTGAGAGTGATTGTGAGTATACTTGAAAGAAAGTATTTGAAAGTTTATTAATTTATGTCTGAAAATGTGTGTGTGTGTGTGTGTGTGTGTGTGTGTGTGTGTGTGTGTGTGTCTATCAATAACTATCGTATCTACATATCCGGTGTTAAGGGCGCCTCACGTGGTGCAATGGTTATCGTGCTGGGCTAGCAGACCATTGTTAGAACCATTTGTTTCTCTCTGGGTGCCCTATACTCCAGATCTTGGGTCTAGTTAAGCTTAGTAAATGTTTACTTATCTGGTCTTAAATGCACATGTAAGAAAGAAATGTTTTTTTTTTTTGTATGGGTGTGTCAAAAAGAGAGAAGAGGGCGAGGATAGAATAAACGGATAAAGTTGTCTGTGCACTTATAATGAATTTAAGCACAAATCTATGCTCAATTTAAAAAAAAAATAATTATAGCCGATTTCACATTATCCGAAAAGGCGATGAACGAGTTTCGGCCAAAAATCAAAAGCGACTGAAAAAGAAAACAAGTTTGTAAATAAATATTTATAGAATAAGAAAGCAAGCTGTTGATAAACCTATCTATCTATCTATCTATCTTACGGGTTTCAATAAAAATAATGATGATAAAAATAAAATTAACTCTCTCGGTTTTCAATGATGAAACATAAAAATTTACTTATCACTGGAATCACTAAGACTGTTATAAAAATGACAGCTCGCCTAAAATCATTATTTCCTTTAACCAGTAGATGGACACACAGAGTAAGATCAGAGCCCTCCACGAAGAGGTTAAAGTATTTCTCATTTTCAATTCCTACCGAGACATTATCATTATCTTTCAAACGCTTAGTATAATATGATTAGGTATATCACATGATCCAAATGGCGCGAAAGAACAACAGACACGTTGCCCACAGAAATCCACTCATGTTTACGAGGTTCAGCTGAAAAGTTCATTGGTTGACCAAGATACTCTCATGGAATGTGAGCAAATGAAGTTTATTTTTCAACATAGTCCTCCTAGTGGTTCATGCACTTCTTCCATCGATGGTGCAGTGCTTGGATCCCATTGGTTAAAAAAGTTATCAATAGAAGATATGACGTCATCATAGGAATTTTTCAACCCACCTTCGTATTTCCCGATCTTGCATTTTCTTCTGACAGATCTAAAAAAGAAGAATGGTTGGCTCAGTCGATACAGGAGAAGAGACAACCTTTTATTTATAAGCTAGTGTGAGTGGAGGTTCTTCTATGTCACAGTCTACATAACTTTAATCTTCGAGTCTGGGTCCTAACTGTCTAGAATTCGTATTTCTCGAAGTCTTACGTGACTACCTCTAACCAATATACGTTTCTTAGACTTTGCTTCGGCAATAGTGCCCCCTGATCTGTCACAGGTGCCTCCTCAAATGTCTAATACATCCACCCTCCAGAATACTGAGGGTAGTGGGAGCCATAATGTCACAGTAGTTTTTCTTTGGAAAAACGACTTACATTGATTTAAACCAAAAATTAGCATTTATAAAAAGAAAGGGGAAAAAAAAAGAACAACAAAAACTCATATTTTTTTGAATCCACAGATCTTTACATAATATAAATTGCTTTTTTACACAAGAAGAATTTTAGCCTTTTTAAGTAATAAAGAGAAGAAAATACAGTACTGAATTAATATTGTTATTTGTAACTATTTCTTTCCACAATTTAGTTAACGTTAATTTGGAAATTTGTAAAATATTTTTTGAATATCTGCATCCTTACAGTTCTATTTTCTTCAACGTAGTTATTTTTAAAGTGTTATTCCTCATGACACTGTTTTGATTATGCCTTCTAAGTACTTCTATTCAAACGCCGAATAGTAAAAGGAGACAACTGTTCGTATTTGAACAGACGTACTTAGAAGCCTAATAAAATAGTTCGTCTTTAGAAGCCTAATAAAATAGTTCTTAGAAGCCTAATAAAATAGTTCGTATTTGAACATGATAATAATTCTTCTCATTTTCATGTTCTATTATTATATATTTCCATTAGATATTTTTCTCTTACAATTTCATTTGTAGAATACAATTTGATTTTTCTATTCTTTATGATTTTACTGACATGGAAACACTAACATTCCCCCCTCTCTCTCCCCCTCTCTCTCTCTATCTATCTATCTATCTATCTATATATATATATATATATATATATATATATATATATACGGGTGTGTGTGTGTGTGAACCTTTCTATCAACGTGATTTTTACCTATTAATGTTATTCGCGTAATAAAAAGGCACCAGGTACGTATATTCAGGTTGTGCTTGTTGAATATCGTAGACCCACCAAAGATGGTAAATTCATCATTAATATTAAATTCACATCATATAATCATAAATAATAAAGGCATATACAAGGTTCATTAAATAAGGTTCCAGACTTTTTTCGTATGGGCATTTTTATTGATAGTACACACATGAAACTCTGGTCCCCTTCGAAGTAGTGTCCTCCGGCTGCAATGCACTTGTTTTACCGTTCCAACAACTTCTGGAAGGCCCCATTCAAGTCCTTTTGTGTGAGCGTGTCAATGACCTTCGTCACAGCCTCTTTCATCTCCTCAATTTTCTCATAACGACAGTCTCCGAGCTTAGGGAATAACCAAAAGTCACAGGGAGCAAGGTCTGGACTATAGGGAGGGAGAGGAACTGTCTTGATGCCCATCTTGGTCAAATAGTCTGTGACAAGGATGGAGTTGTAGACTGGTGCATCGTCCTGCTGGAAATGCCACTGACCCGATTTCAAGAGTGCTGGCCTCTTCCCAAGGAATCTCTTGCTGAACTCCCTTAAAACCTCAACATAGTATTCCTTGTTGACTGTCTGTCCAGTGGGAACCCAGTGCATATAGATCATGCTAGTGCTGTGAAAAAAAAAAGGATCATCAAAAGTTTGTGTGTGGATTTGCTCTGTCTGGCCTTCTTGGGTCTGGGAGAGCCAGCATGCTTCCACTGGGAACTTTGTCTCTTGGTCTCTGGGTTAAAGCAGTAGAACCAGCTTTCATTGCATGTCATCAGAGTATCAAGAACTGCGGGATCTGAATTGATCAGCTCGACCATCTCCCTGCTGTCATGGCAACGTCTTTCTTTTTGTTCTTCTCTGAGAACCCTTGCGACAAACTTCGTGCAAATCTTCCGCATCTTCAGTTCCTCACGAATAATTGTGTGTACAGTTCCCACACTGACATCAAACTGTGCATTTATTGTCTCTATAGACACACGACGATCCTTATCCATGAAATTCTTTATTAGGCCAATCCTCTCTGGTGTTCTGACTTCCTTACTCCTCCCACACTTTTCATCATCCCTCAAAGACTCCCTGCCTTCCTTGAATCCCTTATGCCACTCAAAAACTCATGCTCGATTCATGCAAGATGCTCCAAAAGCAGTCTGAAGCATTCCATACGTTTCTGTGGCATTTTTTCCAAGTTTAAAACAGAATCTTATTGCATATCGTTCTTCTAAAGTGTCCTCACGTTCAGATTGCATTTTTGAAATTCAGTAGCTGTGACAATCAGGCTTTAGTAGGGTGTATTCCAGTTGCTGCTGTAGCTGTTCATATAAATCTGAAATCATAAAAATTGGTCAGTCATCTCATCAGATGTATAGCAATAACGTACAAAAATTTCAAGCGTCTACGATAATTTTAAATGCCTGTACCAGAAAAGTCTGGAAACTTATTGAAGGCACCTCGTATTTTTAAAATGAGGTCTCGAGAGTTTTAAGCAAGAGCTTATTTAGCCTACAGATAAATCCTTCCAGCACATCTCACAAATGACTTCAGAATTTGAACTAACTGTGTCATTGAATTCTATTTCACCCAGCATACTCATCAGGCTGTTCTCTGGCTAACTATTGCTTTTTTCAAATATATCGACAACTTGTGAAAGATCTTCAACAATTAAGCAGCAGCTCAATACTCCTTCGAAGAATTCATCGGTTCCAGGATCTAAAATTCTATATTACTGGAATAGACATTTTTTAATAATATGTAGATCTAGTGACTCCTAATTCGATTCATAAATGTTATTCTAAGCTGAGATACACTGCTAAAAGGTTGGTGGTTAAAAATAGAATTTTTTTTTTGCATCGAAATGGTATAGAAAGAATGGCAAAAGTCACTTGATTTTTAAAGGAACCGCTACATTTTATTAGAAAGTAAAATAACAAAATAAAATGCAATAATGGAACAGTTTATATATGTATTGTACAAAAATTCGCACAAAAATTCGCACCTTTTTACTCTATTACAGCGAGGTATTTCATTACCAAATTTTGAACTGATCAGGGAAGTTCATCTCCATTAATGGATTAAATTAGTGAAGCAAAAACTGTTATTGACAGGTTATCAATCATATGTAAATCGGATCTTTCTGATAAATTAAAACAGAGATACTTCTTGACTGTAACTGTATCAATAAAACTGTTTGGTTGCACAATTTGAACTCTCTAACAAACAGAGAAAAAGCTTGATAGGAACTTTACAAAGATCCTAAGTGCTGT
>OY757921.1:93808898-93878898 GCA_963585895.1 Sepioteuthis lessoniana
GAAGTGTATATACACACATACACACATAGATAGATAGATAGATAGATAGATAGATAGATAGATAAGAATAGAATGAGATAGATAGATAGATAGATAGATAGATAAGAATAGAATTAGATAGATAGATAGATAGATAGATAGATAGATAGATAAGAATAGAATTAGATAGATAGATAGATAGATAGATAGATAGATAAGAATAGAATTCGATAGATAGATAGATAGATAGATAAGAATAGAATTTGATAGATAGATAGATAGATAGATAGATAGATAGATACGTGCGTGCGTGCGTGCGTGTGTGTGTGCACGAACTACATAAATTATGTCCTAAACAACTCATTATTTATTATTCATTTATTTCATCTTTATTTGTTTAATTAAAGAAGAATTTTCATCTGGTTTAACCCCCATTCATCAATATTGTACAATCTCAAGTGAGAAGAGTGTTCATTAGTTTAATTGACTGGCAATTCCCCCCCCCCAAATAATATATTGAATAAAGTACTTAACAGAATTTATGTGAAATTGAGTTACAGTTGTACTGAAAATGTTACTACGAATTAAAGAACAAAACAAAACCACAAAATATTGAAAAGCAGAAATATAAACTCTCTTTATGTAACAGCAGATGTAAGAACGGGTGTCCTGTGAATGGTGAATGCTTGACAGAAAATTTTCGTTTACCAAACGACTGTAAGAATTGAAGATGAACTCAACTTAACTTATAGAAAGGCTTCAGAAGGGCCCCTAAAATGCAGATATTACAATAATAAAACTTAAAAAAATATATATACTCTACCAACGGCACAACATTATCTAAATATATACTGGGCGTAAAATCAACAAACAGACAATAAAACTCTCATAATCGAATCGAAATTGATTTTAAAAAATACTAGGGCACGTGTGTCAGATTTAAAAAATTTAGATTGTGTTTGAAGAAAAAATTAAAATCTTCACTTTCACCAAACAAAATTATCTACAAAATATAAAATCTGAATTGATAAGTTGATGCGGACATATTATCAAACATCTTTTATGTTCAGTGGCACTAGACTGTTGATAAAAAATATAGGAAAATAAAATGAAACAAAAATCTGAAAAATAAAATTAAATGAATAAACAAATATTAGGTTGTTTAGAACACTATATTTATGCTTTTTGAAAGCGCAAACTGCAAATACTACGCCTCCAATTTTATTAATAGAGGGATGACAGGGTTGAGTTTGAAAGATATAGGGAGTGAATTCAACTTTTGAAAAGAATCATATGATGCGTTTTGGTTGATTGAGAATATCTCATGAAACTGGCAGTAATGCCAAGAAAATGTTTGTGTATGAAATCTTTTGTTAATTAATTTTTATTGACGGTTTTGTGTATGTATGCATTTACCAACCCCTCTACACGGGCAGGATGTGACACAAGGTCATTTTTTAAGCGAAGTTTAACTGGTCTGAGTTCAGTTTTCCTTCTCCTAGACTGGTTGCCTAACCAAGTCTAAGGAACTTAGTCTGCCCTATTTACCCATAGGGTAGAATTATTGGATTCGTACCTTTCCCAAGGGTATTCGTGCTATGTTGAAATGCAATCAGCCTCGTCCAGGATTTGAACTCGTGTTACCGTGTCCATTTCCCACGACGATAACCATTACACCACGATCAGCTCCGTAAGTTTTGTGTATGTATGTGTGGTGTATATTATGTGTGTGTTTGTCTGTGTGTTCGCACATTAGAGCCTTGGGAATACTGATGGTAGAACGATGTTTTGTCATTTAATCTCATACGATTACTTCTTTGGTGTATTTGATCCTCACTGTGTACACTCATTGTGCTAGATTCATTTAAGTAAAGAATTTCATTTAAGTATAAAACGTATATTTTACAAGGATGTTTATATTTCAGTAATTTTTAGACAAATAACTTCGCAACAGGCCATTATCAGGTGTCATCAATGTTTATTAAATTCCCTCATTATAATGATGATAGATGATTGTAAACAAACCAGTTCCATCAGTAACTTACTTTTTGTTTAGTCTGGCACACGGTGCTCAGATTGCTTTCAATACCTGCTGTTTATAAGTGAGTAGTTTCATTGATAACTAGACGGTGTAATGTATTCAATTAGCACTGGGTTCCCCAATGCTGAGGTCTTGTACCAGCCTAAGTAACTCTTATCAAATATTTATAATCTTTGAATCTTTAATGTGGATGTGTGTAATGACACAGGTAGTTTTGATGCAGGGATTTTTGTCGTATTTTTGCAACCATTTTAAAACCATGTCATACATTTTCTCAACTGGAGGCGCTCTTAGCGTAATGGTTATTTTCGTAAGAAATGGAATAAGTTCAAATCGTAATTATGCCATTCGAAAAGGTATGAATCTACTTGTTTTCATTCCAGCCATGAGTAAGTAGGACATACAGAGTTCTTCGGCCTCGTTAAGGCAACCGGTCTATTAAAAGGAGAACTCTAAATTCAAACCAGCTTTACTCCGCTCAAAAAATGATCTTGTGTCATATCCTGTCTGTTGTGGAGGTGTTGTGTAAATAAATGTATTTTCACACCTGCTTTTACTAGGATTTTGTCCAACTAAGCGCGATTAAACATATACCCTTACTTCACCTAGGCTACCAAATATCCTCTTATAAAACCCTATACCATTCATTGCGACAAAAAGACTAAAGATATTAGAGTTTAATTTTCTAATTAGCTAGCCCAAAGTAGCCGAGACTCGCAGACCAGTAAAAATTGTGCGATCGTTTTCCCATCAATGTTTCAAAGGTTTAATTCCCGGCAGCGCGGACAATAATGTCAAAGACGGCCAGACTTAAATAAGAAATAAAGGAATGTGTACACACACACACACTCTCTCTCTTTCTTCATTTTATTTTATATTTAATTATTTTTCTTGATGACTTACAAGATTTCTCAAGTTCAATTTTGTAAACAAATTGCCCGAAACCTTTTTCTCGGATCCTTTCCACCATTATTGGTTATTTCCAAAAGAATAATCAAGTCGTAATGTTTTTCTTTTAAAATCCAGTGGAATTTGTGTTTTTAATATCTTCATTTCAAATAATTTTTATACTGTTTAAATGAAACCTTGTCAGTGATTTTTAACGAAACTTTCTGAAAAGAAAGATGGCTTCATATATATATATATATATAAAGGAACAAATGAAAGACTCATCCAGATACCAAAATCGAATTGCTTAACTAGAGCTCCTGATTGGCAGTTGAAAGTAGTATGGGGAATTTTATAAACCCCGAAAAGCCCGGTTTATTCCTACGTTTTGTAAAAGAATAAACTGTACTCAAACAGCATTAGAGAATTGGTGACAGCTTTTGAAGAAAGGGACAAACGACTTATACGTGCTACAAAATTTATATACAACAACAACAACAATAAACAGGGGGGGGTTACACCAAATGGAATAAACAACGAATGTGTAAGTAACAGTTCATAAAAGAGAGTTCAAGGAAGAGTTCAAGATGTAAAATATGGTTAGGTTTGTTGTGAAGGTTGTAAGGTTGAAGGTAAAGTAGGTTTGATAAGGTAAAGTAGTGAAGTAGGTAGGTTTGCAGATAAAATGCCTGCTGGAACTTAACTGTCCGTGTGTCTTGTTCCTTTAAACTCTGCACGTGCGTTCGTCGCTCTTGGGTCCCGGTGGTGGAAGGTACCAAAAGTATGCCATCAAGGGGCTACTACGATGGACCTGATGCTAACAGTTATGGGAAGTAGAACCAAAAAAGAGAGAATCTCCTGTGGGGCTCTTTTTTATAATGGACGCCACGTGACCCCAAGGGTCTGCTGCTGATCGGTGAAACAGGGTCACCAGTTCCTTACCAAAATTTCTACAGTAGGCCAATGTAAACAGATGAAATTCCCGGAACATATGACAAAGACACTCTTAAGACCAGACATGGTCATTATTTTTTCGAATATTAACAAGGAGTTATTGCTATTCGAACTCACAATTCCTTGTGAAGAAAAATTAGTTCAAGCTAATAAAAGAAAACTCGATAATTATCCGAAGTTAAAAGAAATCTGCCGAAATAACAGTTGAAAAACGCGTCACCAAACATTGGAAATAGGATTGCGTAGGTGTGCTGCATTTTCTCTAGATAAAGCAATGACATCAGCCAGGCATCAATGACAAAAGCCAAGAAAGAATTTTCAGAAGCCACCGAACAAGTCTCAGCGTGGATATGGTTCAAACGTAAAAGAGCATGGATGATAACCGATTCATAGAAGCCTCTAATATGCTCCTTCAAAGAGAACTAATTAGAGTCGCCTACCGCGGAGACCAAGAGGAAATGCCGCCTTTTAAGGTTATAAATTATTTTAACCAATTATCTAATTTACAAACGTAGCATTTTTTAAAACTGTGTCATCAATATCAACAAGAAACGAAGGTACAGGTCAAACAAATGTTTCTTTTAATAAACACAACAAACTGACATCACAATCAAATTGTTAGTTCTATTTCATTTGTCTTAATTTTTTTAACTCAACTCGAAAAAGTATTGTTATAAACTACCAAGAGTTGATTATTTTCAACCAGCTATTTAATCTATTTACAAATGTTTTTTTACATGCAATTAAAAAAAGTGGGACGAAGAAGTAAAAGGAATTCATACACTCTAGCGTCTGCAAAACCTTTCAAATTCATTTGTATAATATTTATATAAAATTTACGTAGATATGGCACAAGAGAGGAGAAAGGCTGGTCATCACTCTCCTAACTTTAACTTAATTAGTTCCACCCCCAAAATGCGATGATAATTCTTTCATCATAACGTCACAATTATTCTGAAAATCTTTCGTACTACAGACACCAAAACGTACCAATCACTATACGAGTACCTTTCCTAATCCTCTATTTGTATAAGTTGTAAGGAAGAGGGAAATGTTTGAAATTTTTATCTACAAGAAAAACAACCCCCAACAAAATGCATTATATATATATATATATATATATAAATTTGGTAAAATGATCATTAGTACTGCCCCCACCTCACTGATTATTATGACAGAAAATCTAGTTCACCAGTTAAAGAAATGCCACGGAAAAACCCTTCCCTCGCACCTCCAAAGAACTCGAATTTCTATCATCTAATGGGAGTGGGAAAGGGAAACAAAAAAGAATAAAAATGAGAACTAACTAACTAAATAAAAATAGAACCCTATGTGCTTACATACTCTTGCTAAGGTAAGTCACTTTTTTCAACAAAAAAGATAAAAAAATAATCGCACTTGCCGAGGATGGGTTTTCAATGAATCAAAGGACCCAAAAGCCTTTATTAATCTGCAATATCTAATAAAAATTCAAGGTCAACCTCTTTCACTCGACACAAAAGTGTAACTTTCACTCCCCTTTCGCTGAATTCCAACGAAGAGAGCCTTTGTCTCTCAGACTTATATTTGATTTTAATCTGTTGCTAGTAAAAAGCCACCCCCATCTGAGATAAGAAGGACTTGCCATCGTAAAATCCCTTCTGTCGCGTTGTTCAAATCCCGATTCTCATAATGCCAAGTAAGTAGAGAAAAAGATAACATTTCTTCTTATCTTGCGACGGAACCATATTACTACACAAAGAACTGACTTCCAGGACAAAGAACTTCCCATAAAGTATACGAATCATAAAACCTTAGAGAAGCTTCCACAACAGCTGCACGACCGGACAGCGAAAGAAGGCATGCACGACAGATTCCTCCACATCCCTGCACCGGACGCACCTAGACGAAGCTGTCAATTGCGCTGTGAAAAGCCTCTTGTCGACCCAGAGGACGTTACGAATCACTCGCTTGCCGAGTGATGCCTCATGGTTATTGAGGTACCTCATCTCGGGAGCCACGACCACAATAAGCAACACTCCTTCGTCACACCGAGCTCCTCATTTAAGTCATCCGGCCACACTAACATTTGATATAATGCCTTACTCGACAACGATCGGGGGTCAGAAAAGCCTGTCTGTACCTGAGAAAAACCTCTTAGAGCATGCCGACATTCGTGAAAGAAGGAGCTTCATTTCCTAGCAACCGTCGAGCCTCCTCATCATCCAAAAGCACATTTCTCAAGATCGGAAAGGCATTTTTGTTGTCCTCCTATAATTTGCCGCTCTTATCACGTGTGCACAAGGAAACCGAGTCGCAACACGTGTCATCGTACACCACATTCATTACATGTAGGCCTACCTTCGGAATGGCAAAGGTAGCAGATCTCGCGACCCATCAAGAGAGCTGATTTGTCTCAAACAAACCGGAACAGGTTTTTTTTTCTCTATTAACTAGAACGGTACACAGGAACGGAAGCACAGGCAGACGGTAAAAGACGAAGTGGTAGATGTACGAACCAAGCACCTCTGCCCTACCCTTTAAGGACAGCTTCTTCTATGAATAAACGCCGGCGCGATGACCACGACTTTTTCCAGTACCTTCGACCAATTTTTCTCCAGCTGGAGATCGGGATCAAACCAGACCTTGCACAGACCATACGTTCAACTGAAGAATCCAGGAAGGACATAACCCTTCCGAACTCAACTGCAAACCTACTGACTTTTCACGATGATTTTAGCCCTTGACATGCTCTCATACCTTTCGATTTTTTTGTTGACTTAATAGGTCTCGGTATAACAAGTACTCTAACATCGACGGCCTAAGCAGAATACATCGCCGTGCTGGTACCTCCGGGTAGCGTAAGTCCTGGGTTCACCTTCAACTTGCAAAGGAAAGTTTCCAACGCAAGAATGCACAACATGGGTGAGAGTAGACAGTATGAATCGATCGAAACAAAGTGAAGGGTTTCGATGTTACCGCATTTACCCTCCGTATGACTTCAGGGGACGCGTACAAAAGGTGAATCCAGTAGCGAAAATTCACCCCGAATTCAGTCGTGGATAAAATAGACTCCAAGAAACTATGGTCAACCCTATTCAAGATCTTAGACTGATCTAAATTGATCAGCGTGGCATTAACATCGAGTTTTCTATGTTCGTGCGGACCAAATAAGGACTGTCCTAACGCTGGTGTGAAAAACTCGCAAAGAGTGAAATATTAATGTGGACCTCGGAATGATGGCAATGTGTAATATATTAACGTGACCTGCAGATGTGAATACGGCGGATGTTGTTGACAGATAAATTGATAAGACCGGTGTGATCACCGAAATGTCATCATGTCCACAGGTGTTGTGTATCAGAGGATGTTGAGACAGCTGCATCCGCTCAAGGATAGTATCAACAAGGTGATTGCCGAAATGTCACCATGCCCACAGGTGCTGTGAATACGGTTGATGCTGAAAACAGGTGCATCCGGTCGAAGATATCGGAATATCACCTGAACTGTGGGCGTGGTTGAATTCGGTGATAGTGGCAGATGCGTACGCCTACAGAACCGGGCTTGGGCAAGTAGCCAATGGGAAGCAGACAACATAACCAATGGAAAGCAAAGAAGTGAGACGTGAGCGTAACCATAGTTAACGAAAAAGAGGAATTGCTGTAGGTCACGTGAGAGTTGTAGACTATGTAAGTTTCCGAATTTCGGCTATAATCAGTTGTTCATTGTCTCTTCCGTCTCCCAACAGCTCCTTCGTGTGTGTGAACTCTCCGCGATTATTTTTCTGCTCCACACAAGATACATCGCCAAAAATGAAAATATAATCTTATATTTTTATATACATACGTGTTCCTCGTTGTTAATAACGACACAGTATACAACAAATGAAAGGGTACTCCACACTTGCCATATCTTCAGAACTAGAGCCTCACATTATGATTCAGTTTATCGTCATACCAAAAACTTTGTATTCTACTATTTGACCATAAATTACAGTTATTAACCATATAAAAGAAAAGCCTAAATTAGCTGCTTAACAAATCACTTTGTTCCATAGATGTGATCAAGTGTGACTCGTTAACCATCGAGTATTGGATGCATCAAATGATGCATCGGAAGGAATCAGATCTTATAAAGAAGTTTTCATCAATTTTGGCAAATGTCCTTTGTCCTTGTTTATATCATCACAACTTGAATAAAACACGGTAAAATATAAAGTTTCTTTTATTTCGGCCTTTAAAATTTTTATAGTTCTCTTTGCTTGTCATAGATATTTTCATATTACTCCATGCATCATTGACTCTCACGAAAATAGATAACATTCTTCTGTCTGTTACTTTCAACAAACAATACAATTTGCTTGTACTTCTCTAAAAGATTTTGTTCAAATCCTCTCTTTGAATTTACAGACTTTCCATTCCATATTATCTCCATCTTCTGGTGCAACTCATCTAGAATGAATAATTGTTCATTATGCCTTAGACACAGTGTTTCGACTTATGAGCCTCCTTTTTTGCTTCAATCCAGATTGTTAAATTCTTGTTCATGCCTATTGTTATAACAAGATCACTGCAATCATTCAACAGTACTTTTACTGAAAGCGCCAATGAATCACCTCTCTAAAGAATTTGCTGATGTTGTGAGAAGCACCTTCCTCTTCTTGAATCAGGATATGATGACGACTATCAAAATTAACCACTTCGCCACAAAACAGTTCGTTTTCTAGTCAAATGGAGAAATACTGAATATAAGTTTCTGTTATATAGTAGTAGGAGGTTGAATCTTAACACTATTTCTTTTCAGACAATTTTTCTGTCTACGACAAACAAACCCTTTCTTAGCTGGTACTTTGTTATATTGTTGGTTTAAACAGTCTGTAAGAATGTTATATAGAGTCGCTCTTGGCGTAACAGTTATCGTTCTAGACAGTGGACTTGACTATCCTAGTCTTGGACGAGATTGTTTGCATTTTCACATATCCCTATGATCTTTAGGAAAGGTATGACTCCAGCTATTCTTCCTCAGCTATGGATAAATAGTAGAATAGACTAGGCTCTTTAACTCTGTTATGGCAACCGGCTTAGGAGAAGGAAAACTGGATTCAAACCAGATATAGAGAAAAATGCGCTCTGCCAGGCTATTCCTGCCCAAGACACGCTACACAAGTAGAGCTCTCACGACCAAACAAGATTTGAATGAAGAAGAGAGTTTGTCTCTATGTAAATGTGATTAAAGTTTGAATGCTTTTTCTAATTTTACTGTATCATTGGAATGTTTGAACTAATTTCAACAAATGACGCTGCAATATTCATTAAAGTCTTGCATAGTCATATTGTGCCCGAACAAAATAGATACCGTGCCAAGTAGTATTTATTTGTTTATTCATTTATCAAGACGCAACTGACAACACACTAAAAACAAGAAAAATCACAACAAAACTTTCATAAACAATAAAACTTTTTGTTTATGTTTTAACTTTGGGAAACTCTCTCATGAAAAAATAAATAAACAAATAAATCAACAATTATGCAACCCCCACCTAAAAAAAAAAAACAAGAAAATTACAATGATAGCAATATCTATAGACTTTGTTTCTATTGTCACTTAAGAAACATTACTGATCCCTAACAACAAAATAAGAAACATAGCTTACAAAAAAGGTAATAGATAAATAAATAAATAAATAAATAAGAATAAACTGCGAAAAATGTTGTTTTTTCTGGTAAGTATTTTAAACAAACTTTTGGTTAGTAATTTACAAACATTTACAGCTTTTCAAAATATTATATCGCCTTACAGCTTATACAATGCAATCCAACAATCTAATATATTCATTACGGTAAGTATTTTCATTCTCAGATAACACAACTACCTCCATACGAGTTATTACAAAACTTGGGCCGGAAGTTATAGAAAATTTTCCTTAAGTTCCAGAAAAAAGGAATTAGTTCGCTAATTGAAAAAGCAGAGGTTTTTGTGATTTCAATGATATGAAATAGGGTTTAGTTTCTTTATTTAATGGTGCATCAACATTCGTGGGTTATTTTATGCCAAAGCCATTCTGTTAGAACAACAGCTGTGGTACCTAACTTTTAGCTGGGAGATAAGGGGGTTCATACCTTTTCCAAGGGTATTAGTCTAAAATTAAATGTAACAGCGCGACTGGAGTCAGAACGTTTGCAACTACTATACGAAATATAACTTTGTAACATTTTTCCGAGTAACAACGAATTTTTAGTTATTTTGACTGAATTGATATTCACCAAAAATGATTGGATTAGACTAGGTTGATTTTTTACAGGATTTACAATTGAAAATTGTGACTGGTCAACGCTTACTGATTCGTTTCCTATATTATTAGACACCATTATAATACATTTTTTTATCATTTTAATATAACACTATTAATACAACTTCCTGTAAGTTGAAGTAGAAAATAATGGACTTCTACGAATATTTTAATCATCCTCTATTGATATTAGTGATACTCAAAACTAGTGATATTAATATTAAGATTTTATAGCTGGTGTATAAGACGATCACTAATTTTGGGAATGGTTTTTTAAAGTTTCAAATTCCGTGTTAAACAAATATATACTTATGATATTAAATGTATCTTATCAAAGGAATTCATATATATGCTTGTAAATTCTAATACGAAACCACAACTTAGGTCATCCAGCGAGGAAGGCTAATTAAAATGACAATGGTCTTCTACAGGTGGCGAATGTTCTTCAAAATTACAATTCTGGTTCCCGAGATAGTGAAAATGACTGGATAACTTCCGGTCACACACACACACATATATATATATATGAAAGCAAAACCAAAATTTAGGGGAGTATTCATTTGTTTATTATAGTGTTTCGCTTTCAATGAGTTTCATCAGATATGGATTTGGAAAATTTTAAATTTCAGCAAAAAATAGATATTTTCAACGTTGAAAATATCTACGAGGTTGTTAACATTCAATATTTCCAAGTATTTTTCCTGAAATTTGAATTTTCCAAATCCTTATCTGATGAAGCCCATAAAGGGCGAAATATGATAAACAAATAAATACTCTTCTAAATTATAGTTTACAAGTCATTTTTCATATTTGTACATTGTCATATATACGAGGATCATTAAATAAGTTTCCAGACTTTTTATCGTATTGTCACTTTTATTGATAGTACACACATGAAACTCTAGTTCCCTTCGAAGTAGTCTCCTCTGGCTGCAATGCACTTGTTGTACCATTCCAATAACTTCTCGAAGGCCCCATTGAAGTCCTCTTGTGTGAGCGTGTCAATGACTTTCGTCACAGCCTCTTTCATCTCCTCAATTGTCTCATAACGACAGCCTCTGAGTTTAGGGAATAACCAAAAGTCACAGGGAGCAAGGTTTGGACTATAGGGAAGCTGAGTAAGTGTCTTGCTGCCGATCTTGGTCAAATAGTCTGTGACAAGGATGGAGTTGTGGACGGGTGCATTGTCCTGTTGGAAATGCCACTGAAGTGATTTGAAGAGTGTTAGCCGCTTCCGACGGAATCTCTTCCTGAACTCCTTTAAAATCTCAACATAGTAACCCTAACCCTAACCGTTTGGCCAATCAACTCTGGTCTATTGACTTCCTTACTCCTCCCACACCTCTCATCATTCCTCACAGACTCCCTGCCTTCCTTGAATCTCTTATGTCACTCAAAAACTGATGCTCGATTCATGCAAGATGCTCTAAAAGCAGTCTGAATCATTCCATACGTTTCTGTGGCATTTTTTCCAAGTTTAAAGCAGAATTTTATTGCATATCGTTCTTCTAAAGTGTCCTCACGTCCAGATTGCATTTTTGAAATTCACCAGCTGTGACAATTGCTGCAGTAGCTATTGATTTAAATCTGAAATCATAAAAATTGGTGAGTCATCTCATGAATGGATAGCAATAACATACTGAGTTTTCAAGTGTCTACGACAATTTTAAATGCCTGTACAAAAACAGTCTGAAAACTTATTGAATACACCACGTAACTAGAAAAGAAAAAAGTGATGTGATTATAGAGAAACAAACACGAAATTTTAAATGACATTCCAAAAAAAGTCTGGAAACCTATTGAAGGCACCATATATATATATATATATATATATATTTATATATATATATATATATATATATATATATATATATGTGTGTGTGTGTGTGTGTGTGTGTGTGTGTGATCATCTTATGTTTAATATACAACTAGATAAGTAATGCGATTATCATTATTGTTGTTGTTATTATTATTATTATTAATAATATTATTATTATTATCATTATTATTTATGGCTAATATTTCTTTCATCTTCTTTCTACTTCTAATCATTTTTATTGATGTTTTATAATGTTTCTTTTTAGACACTGCTCTGTCTTTTGGGCTCTCGATTGAAGGCCAAAAAAAAATAAAAATAAAAAAAATAAAAATAAAAGTAAAAAAACACGAAATTCTTGACCTCTTTTTCTGTAACACACCCATTGTCATATTGTGAGAGCAATTCTCCACACCTGATCAAGTAGAAGAACAATAATTCTTTATTATTTCATACATTCGGGTGTGATTAAGTTCAAAACTAACGACACCCGTATTTTTTCTGCATAATCGCATATATGTCGCAATTCCCGGTACAATTCAGAGCCCCTTGTACTTTGTTCCGTCGAGTCGTGTTCGATCCCTGGTGACACTTTTTCATAAATGGGTTCTCTTGAAGAGAAATATTAGATTCTGTGTTTTTTCTTCTAGATTGATTGCCCTACCAGAATCAAAGAACATAGTTTGTCCTACTTGGAGGCGCTAGTGAAAAATATAATCTGTAACCAGATATCAAAACCTGGTCGAGGCTTGTTGCTTTTCACAGCGCGCTTCTGCCCTGGGGAAAAGTAATAGTTACTCTATTCTCCCTTCAGCTATGGGTAAATAGTAGGACAGACTGAGTCTTTTAACCTTGGTATGGCAGTTGGTATAGGAGAAGGAAAACTGAATTCAAACCAGCTTTACTCCGTTTAAAGATTGACCTTGTGTCACATCCTGCACGTGTCAGTTTAGTTTGGTTTGGTTTTATGGCATATCAACCATTGTAGGTTATTTAATGCTAAATCCTCTTTATACATATATATCAAATATATGATTTGCAAACACATTTTATAGATAGATTTTTAAACGATCCTGGGCTCATTTTTGTACACAGTTAAATGGTTCCAAGTATTTCTTTCTAACACGAATATTTCTTTTTACCATTAATCATTTATTTTAAGGAGGTGCCCGTGGTGTAGTCGTTATCGTCGTAGGAAATGGACACGGCGACACGAGTTCAAATCCTGGACGAGACTGATTACATTTCACATAGCACTAATACTCTTGGGGAAGGTATGAATCCAATTATTCTCCCTCCAGCTATGGATAAATAGTAGGACAGACTAGGTTCTTCAGCCTTGGTGAGGCAACTAGTCTAGGAGAAGGAAAACTCTGAATTCAAACCTGTGAAACTCCGCTTAAAAATTGACCTTGTGTCATATCCTGCCCGAGCGGAGGGGTTGGTAAATAGTATTAATCATTTATTTGCGCGCAGTGAAGTGGTTACAAGTTTTACCATTTAACTTTAATTATTCTATTCAACACTATTCATTCATTTGCACACAGTGAAATGGTTACAAGTATTGCTATGTATCACAAACAATTCAATTAAACATCAATCATTTGTTTATACACAGTTGAATAGCCAATCAGTTCTATTTCTAACAAATCAATTTAGCATAAATCATTTGCTTGCACATAGTTTAAATGTCA
This sequence comes from Sepioteuthis lessoniana, assembly GCA_963585895.1. Taxonomy (NCBI): domain Eukaryota; kingdom Metazoa; phylum Mollusca; class Cephalopoda; order Myopsida; family Loliginidae; genus Sepioteuthis; species Sepioteuthis lessoniana. Next base: position 93,822,539 of record OY757921.1, read on the forward strand.
AACAGTTTTATTTGACCCGCTGATAGGATCCTATCAGGTGCTACCACTCCAGGCCAGAGTAGACCAGAGAGCAATAGCAATGAAGAGTTATTCTACATTCCCCAAAGCTCCAGGACTGTAGCTTCACCATCAGATAGTTTAGTGTTATATCCAGGGCTCTCATTGAGGGGGGGTCTTACTCCTATGCAGAGATGCAGACGGTGTGTTCTACAGTCGCAGCCCACTGGGCTGTGCTCGTGACGGAGAGTTGGTATATAAAAGGCGGGAGTTAGGAGATAGATTTATGCTTTTTTTCCAACGGCATTAGGATCATGTTAAATTTGACTTGCTGAGTCCATTTTCTTCGATGAATAACCATTACGTCATCAGTACATCTCTTTTTTTCAGATTTGAGACAGAAATGACAAGACGAATTTAAAAACTTCAGAACAAACATTTTTTACCGGGACATTGGCCCAGCGGTTAGAGTGTTCGCCAATGGCCCGGGAGACCTGGGTTCAATCCCAGGTCGAGTCATACCAAAGACTTTAAAAATGGAACTTGATACCACCTTGCTTAACACTCAGCATTATAAGGTACGGTTCAAGGGTAAAGTGGAGCAATCCAGGGAATGGAGTAGCGTCCTCCCCTACACCTTGGTGTAGTAGCTATCGAAAAGGGAGCCTTCGGGTCACCCTCGACTATGTTCGCTAACTTACTTACATTTAATACAAAACGTGTTTGTTACGAGGCAATACCGACACATTTAGTTGGGAAAAACTAAACTTTTTAGTGAATATATAAATGAATAGAGATATGTTGTTGACCGAGAAATCTAAAACAGCTCTGAACAGATTAGAAAATGTACAGGGTGTTTAAGGAAAACTGATATAATTTCTGTTAAGCCTTTTTAGTTCCATTTACCTAAACTGTGTAGTAACTCAGACATTTAGATCTTAAATAATATCAAATGTTTTAAAATGATATTAAATTTTTTGAAACATTCTATATTTATGAAGAACCGAGAAAATGATGATATAATGACGAAATTTCATCGTTTGCTGGTGAGTTGTTAAAAACTGAAAATGAACCAGGCTTCTTCATTCTCTAAATCGAAAAATCTATTACCCTTTTTTCCTTTCTTGTTTGGTTGAGTGACCTTACGCAAATCATGGTTTTTACATTTTTTCTTATTCAAACCGCTTAAAGGACGCATTGTTTGCTGTTGGATTACCATATTCTTCTCATAAATTCCCCATTAAAAAAAAGATTTTAATTTCAATCAAAGCAACTTTGAATTTAAAATCACATTTTTGGGTAGCTTGTTGGTAGTTGAATCTCCACTCACCGATGTCTAATATTAGCATTTGCATATCCATGATATGCCAACACTTAATAAACAGAAGGAAAGACAAAAAAGATCATTTACACACAGAAATATTTAATATATATATAGTTTACATATAAGTAGTATTGAAAAGAATATAAAAACGCGTAATATGCGTAGTTTTATGAACAAGCAGTATATGAAAGTGTTACAAAAACGGTAAAAAGCTCACTTGAAAAAGATGGACAGTTAAATGTATGTTTATATATATGTGTATATATGTTTAGATCCATTTGGGGGCCTGGACATATTTGCGTGAGTGTGTTGGGTGTGTGTGTGGCCGTATGTATTTTTTGCGAAAACCACAAATGCGCTATTCCCAGTTTAAGTGGAGACGGTCAGATAAAACGGAACCGCGACTTAAAAGACTTCAATTCCATCATCACACTTTTTTGGGTGTTCCGGAGACCTACAATCTAGCAATATTTTCATGCCCAATCTATGGGTTGTCCAAGGCCCAGAAGTAAGAAATATTCACTCCAGCATATATACAATAGCACTCAGTCTGCGAAAGAGAATCCATCGAGAAGACACAAGAAAAGCCACGTCAAGCCTGGTCTGGGAGACCGGAGTTCAATCCCAGGTTGAGTCATACCAAAGACTCAAAAAATGGTACTTGATGTCACCTTGCTTAACACTCAGCATTATAAGGTAAGGATCAAGGGTAAAGTGGAGCCATCCAGGGAATGGAGTATCGCCCCCTCCTACACCTCGGTGTTGTAGCTATTGAAAAGAGAGCCTTCGGGTCACCCTCGACTAAGGTCGCTAATTTTACTTACATTGCAAAAGGGCGAACTCCACACACCGTCATTTTGCCAAGTGTCACATACCCTTCCTCTAATAAGCAACATATCCTCAAGCTTGTTATTTTTGCCCTTTTCTTCCTTCGTGGACTTGTCTCGGATTCGTGTACTTCGATCAAAGCCAGCAGAGAAATACTGAACAGCATTGGAGTTACTTTGTACAGATGAACGCGCATGATATGCAGACAGACATTCTCACTCAAGTTTTGCTGCGTATCACAAACAATTCAATTAAACATCAGTCATTTGTTTACACATAATCCCTATTGGTTATATAAACTCATGCGCGAGTTTGTAATTTTTTTTTTAATGATACAGGTTTTGAATTTCCCTTAGAAGAACGTTGGAAATGACATTTAAAAAAGAATACGCACCCAATTGATAAAATGAATGATTCTGTTCGAAATTTACGGGAAGATTTGCGAATAAAACAGACAATTGAGGAAACTCGAAAGATATAGCCGCTGAGACATTTTGTATTAAAGGCATATTTTATTTTTATCAAGCCAATAGGTTTTCAAACCTTATCAACGAAAAGCAATCCAGGAGCCTATTAAAGGCATATTTTATTTTTATCAAGCCAATAGGTTTTCAAACCTTATCAACGAAAAGCAATCCAGGAGCCTATTAAAGGCATATTTTATTTTTATCAAGCCAATAGGTTTTCAAACCTTATCAACGAAAAGCAATCCAGGAGCCTATTAAAGGCATATTTTATTTTTATCAAGCCAATAGGTTTTCAAACCTTATCAACGAAAAGCAATCCAGGAGCCTATTAAAGGCATATTTTATTTTTATCAAGCCAATAGGTTTTCAAACCTTATCAACGAAAAGCAATCCAGGAGCCTATTAAAGGCATATTTTATTTTTATCAAGCCAATAGGTTTTCAAACCTTATCAACGAAAAGCAATCCAGGAGCCTATTAAAGGCATATTTTATTTTTATCAAGCCAATAGGTTTTCAAACCTTATCAACGAAAAGCAATCCAGGAGCCTATTAAAGGCATATTTTATTTTTATCAAGCCAATAGGTTTTCAAACCTTATCAACGAAAAGCAATCCAGGAGCCTATTAAAGGCATATTTTATTTTTATCAAGCCAATAGGTTTTCAAACCTTATCAACGAAAAGCAATCCAGGAGCCTATTAAAGGCATATTTTATTTTTATCAAGCCAATAGGTTTTCAAACCTTATCAACGAAAAGCAATCCAGGAGCCTATTAAAGGCATATTTTATTTTTATCAAGCCAATAGGTTTTCAAACCTTATCAACGAAAAGCAATCCAGGAGCCTATTAAAGGCATATTTTATTTTTATCAAGCCAATAGGTTTTCAAACCTTATCAACGAAAAGCAATCCAGGAGCCTATTAAAGGCATATTTTATTTTTATCAAGCCAATAGGTTTTCAAACCTTATCAACGAAAAGCAATCCAGGAGCCTATTAAAGGCATATTTTATTTTTATCAAGCCAATAGGTTTTCAAACCTTATCAACGAAAAGCAATCCAGGAGCCTATTAAAGGCATATTTTATTTTTATCAAGCCAATAGGTTTTCAAACCTTATCAACGAAAAGCAATCCAGGAGCCTATAATCATCTATAAAAGTATAGCAAGGACCAAAATACATTACTTTTGTATTTGGAATGGTCATCTTACATTGCCAGTTTTACAACTTCACTGCTTTTCTGCCTCTTAGTTTTATTATTGTTTTTTTCTTCATTTGCTCGCGTCATTACCATTTTTCTATTATACTGTTACTGGACACTACAACTTCACATCATCAAACATTTATTTTATACAAATATTTCTTTGTAACAATGTTTCAATTGTCTACCCCGAAAGCGTAGCCTTATTTATATTCTATCAGCTCATAATTGAAATGTGATATATTTTATCCGGAGTTATATTGTTTGCGTGCATCTACTTTGTTTCAAATTCTGAAAATGAAGTTTTATCATTATCCCATAAATTGTATAGACTAATATCTTCATTTTTTATGTCTTTCATCATGACTCAAATATTTCGCGTGTCAACACGAAACTTTGATGCTCGGATAAGTTGTTCCAATTGAAGCAGACGGTGGATAAATAATTGACGTAATTGACTATTCTCGGAAACTCTTCACAAACCATTTTGTGACTCACTTTCTGTAAATATACTATTGGGTCGCTTGGAAGTAGGGAAGATATTCAGTTGAATCTCCACTCTCCAAGGGCTAATAGAGATTTCCGTGTTATACTAATGATGTATAAACCGTAGGAAAGACAAGATAAGCTTATTTACCCATACAGAAACATTTAATAAATGCATAATATACATACAAGAAGTATTGAAAAGAATACATAAACGTTCGCCAACGGATAAAATATGCATATATTTTGTTCTATAAACAAGCAGTATGTAAAAGATGTACAAAAACGGAAAAGGCCTTACTTGATGATGATGGAGAGTCAAATGGCAATAGCAAGAGTAAGAGACGATATCTTATCAGTTAAAAGAACAGAAGCAAAAGAGATCGAACATTATGTGACTGTCAACTGACACGCCCAATCCCCAAGGGAGACAATTACTAACGGTCTCCCTGTAGTAACCTTTTTAGGAGGGGCTCGTGATATCGCGGTTATTGTCGAAGGAAATGGACACCGTGACCCGAGTTCAAATCCTGGACGAAGGTGTTTGCATTTTATATAGCGTTAATATCCGTAGGAAAGGCATGAATCCAACTGTTCTTCTTTCAACTATGGTTTAATAGGTAAGACCACCGGTCTAGGAAAAGGAAAATTCGGAATTTAAACCAGTTGTACTGAGTTTAAAAAATTAACTTCGTGCCGCCTTTTGCTCGTGACGAGGATGTTATATAAATACATATAAAACCCTCTTAATTCAATCCGTCTTTGTTCTTTGTTATCCGATAATCTATAAAGCGAAACAAGGGATACGTTTTATTCTTTTTTTTTTTTTTTTTTACAAAATCATGTACGACACTCAACTTACACTTGAGGAAGGCTGAAGAACTAGTGGTAGAAAAGTCGCAAATAAATAAATAGAATGAAATAGTTAAAAGTTAACGACCTTAGTTGAGGGTGACCCGAAGGCTTCCTTTTCAATAGCTACTACACAGAGGTGTAGGGGAGGGCGCTACTCCTTTTCCGTGATCCTTACATTATAATGCTGAGTGCTAAGCTAGGGTGCATCAAGTACCATTTTTTGAGTCTTTGGTATGACTCGACCTGGGATTGAACCCCGGTCTCCCAGACCATTAGCGGACACTCTACTCATTAGTCCACTCCGCTTAAAAATTGAGTTTAGTTAAATCTAATGGGTACAATTTCAGTTTACATATCTTAGCGAATAATTCAAGTTTTTGTGTCTGGATGAAGATGATCGAAACATTCACCTAGTTCTGTCAGTTGTGAATATTGCCACCATTAGTTTTATGTAAAATGTGGATCAATATGCTGACAGGACAAGCAGGCAGTGCCCATTAGATTTAACTTAACTCAATTTGGGAGACCAGGGTTCAATCCCAGGTCGAGTCATACCAAAGACTCTAAAAATGGTACTTGCTGCAGCCTAGCTTAGCACTCAGCATTATAAGGTAAGGATCAAGGGTAAAGTGAAGCAATCCAGAGAATGGAGTAGAGACCTCCCCTACACCTCGGTGTAGTAGCTATTGAAAAGGGAGCCTTTGGGTCACCCTCGACTAAGGTCACCAACTTTACTTTACAACTGGTTTGAATTGAGAGTTTTCTTTCTCCTAGACTGGCTGCCATACCAAGGTTAAAGAACCCAATCAGCCCGACCATTTATTCATAACTGGTATGTGTGTGTGTGTGTGGGGGTAGAATAGATTCATACTTTTCACAAGAGCATTAGCGTTATGTAAAATGCAAATAGTCTCATCCAGGTATTGGACTCGTCCAGTCCATTTTCTACGACAATAACCGTTATCCCACGAGCGCCTAAGGTAAGTAATCAGTACTACACTGAATAATACAAACTTTCAAGCTTTTTTTATAGATTCTAAAATTAAAGAATATAATCTTAGTTGTTTATCGGTACTACAGTGATTAGATTCCCGAACATTGTGCCGCTAAATCAGTACCACAGATTCAACTGACTAAAAAGTCAAACCCTAACACCCGATGTGTCGGTCTGAACTCTGTAACATAACTTTTATAATCTCTTCCGCTGTTTTCCAACTTCAACTCACGATGAACTTTGGTCAAAGTGTAGTTCTTTTTCTTTTATTTACTGGATGAAGGACAAAGCGTAAACATTTCCGTTTTTAAATATTTCTATCTTTTTCAGCATAAGCAGTCAATTTTGAATCCTTAAAACAAGGTCAACTAAATTGATAATTGCATATTTTACACAGATTCCAGGGGTCATTAGTGAAGCGCAGTTTAAAAGTTTTGTTTGTTTGTTTGTTTGTTTGTTTTTCAGATACTGAACAAAGTTAATACAACATAATCTTAATTGACCTTGACTAAGCTGAGAAAATGTCTGGGTGTCCTTATATGAACGATTTGCGTAACTTTCTTGTTTTCTCTATGGTCTAAATTTAGTATCTATCGACCCATGGAAGATTGGTACAACACAATTTCTATCCTACACTCATTTTGGCGTTATATCAAATTAAACTATGCCTTATGTTGATAACTACCTCGGCTTATCGACACGCATGACCTCTCCTTTTTAGATGTCGGTATTGTTAACAATAAAAATGCTTACGAATCACTGCTTCAGTAATTTCTCCCGTCTCTCGGCTGGGGTTGTAGAATACGCCAACTGCACATCTGCAGAGGGGTAATCCTAACCCAACGATTGTCCTGGATATGATACTAAACCATCTGATGATCAGACTCCAGTCCTAGAGCTTTGGGGAATGTGGAGTACTCCTTCATTGCCGTTACTCCCAGGTCTACTCTGTCCCGAAGTGGTAATACCAGTTAGGTTCTCATCTATGGGTCAAATAGAACTATTTAATCATTTACGATATTTGAAACCATTTAACTGTGTGCAAACAAATGATTGATATTAAATTGAATTATTGGTATTAAATAGCAATTCTTGAGACCATTTAGCTGTATGCAAATGAGTAAATAACATTAACTAGAATTATTAGCGTTAGATAAAAATATCTAAAACCTGTTCTGGGTATGACATTAAACTGAAACTGATAGCGAGATTCCAGTCTGGGAGTTTGAGGAATGTGGAGTACCTCTTTATTACCATTACTCTGAACCGGAGTGGTAGTACTTGTTAGGGTCTCATGTGTGGGCAAAATAGAACTGTTCGATCTTTTAGTAGGTATTATCATTGATATTAAATATAATCATTCGCGTTGAATAACAATACATGAAGTCGTTTAACTGTGTGAAAACAATAAATAGCAATACTTGAAACTATTTAACTCTGTGGATATAGAACTATTAGTGTTAAATAGCAATACTTGAAACCATTTAGAATTATTAGTTTTAGCAATACTTTTAACTGTGTGCAAATAAAAGAATTATTAGTTTTGGATAACAATATTTGAAATAATCTGTGTGCAAATAATGAGCTCTGTCTTGTTTAAAATAATGTTGCCTATAAACTATTCGCTAACAAATCAAATGTGTGTGTGTGTGTGTGTGTGTGTGTGTGTGTGTGTGTGTGTGTGTGTGAATCAATAAGATGAGGCATGAAATCAGTCAATCCTTGTCTTAGAATACAGACTGAAATGTTCCATTTTATCATATTTACCAACCCCTCCACTCGGGCAGGATATGACACAACGTCAATTTTTAAGCAGAGTTTAACAGGTTTGAATTCAGAGTTTTCCTTCTCCTAGACTAGTTGCCTCACCAAGGCTGAAGAACCTAGTCTGCCCTACTATTTTACCCATAGCTGGAGGGAGAATAATTGGATTCATACCTTTCCCAAGAGTATTAGTGCTATGTGAAATGCAATCAGTCTCGTCAAGGATTTGAACTCGTGTTGCCGTGTCCATTTCCTACGACGATAACCATTACACCACGGGCGCCTCCACTTACACCACGGGCACCTCCACATTTTATGCTATTATCGACGTACAATTTAGAGTTAATAAAAACCCAATAAAATTTTATTAATATTACTTGTTTCCTTACAGCGAGAAAAGATCAACTTAAAAATAAATTGATAAATTTTCGGAGGCCTGTCGCATAACTTTTACCGTCGTAGAAAATAGATTTGGTGACCCGTTCAAATCCTGGACGCAGCTGATTGCGTTTCACTTGACGTTAATGACCTTGGGAATCCACTTTTTCTCGTTCCAACTATAGGCAAATAGTAGGGCAGAGTGGGTTCTTTTGCCTTGGTTTTGGCCACCTGTGTAGGAGAAGGAAAACTCTGAATTCAGACCAATTTTAAACTGCTTAAAAATTTACCTTGTATCAGATCCCGTTCGTGGTAGAGGAGTTGGGTAAATATATACTTAAAAATAAATTAGCTCGTTTTTACAAGAATCGTTCAAAAAATGGCTCATTAATGTCTGGGATTGTAGAATTGTCGAAGTACACATCCACAAAAACAAATATTTGTATATAAGAGTGGAGAACTAGGATGCTTCTATATCAAGTGATTTTGTTTTACTGTTCCAATTTGATTAGTCGCTATAAAACAATACCGATCATATTCAGTTGGAGCGGTAGTCCATGGATCCAAAGGAAAAGGTTGAATTATACAAGTTAAGGCTGTCACTGAAGTTTCCATGTCGCATATGTTACAGTTTGCTCATGAGTTCCTGCAAATATTGAAGAAACGCCGGTTAGTGCATGACAAAACTTTCTATTAATTAAGATATCAATGAGGTGCATATGATAAGTTTCCAGACTTTTTTCGTATGGGTGTTTAAAATTGTCGTAGATGACTGACCAATTTTTATGATTTCAGCTTCAAATGAATTAGAATACACCCTACTAAAGCCTGGTTGTCACAGCTGGTGAATTTCAAAAATGCAATCTGACGTTTTTGAAGAACGATATGCAATAAAATTGTGTTTTAAACTTGGAAAAAATGCCACAGAAACATATGGAATGCTTCAGACTGCTTTTCGAGCATTTTGCAATAATCGAGCATCAGTTTCTGAGTGGCATAAGAGGACTCTGTGAGGGATGATGAGAGGTATGGGAGGAGTAAGGAAGTCAATACACCAGAGTTGATTGGCCAAACGGTTAGGGTTAGGGTTACTATGTTGAGGTTTTAAGGGAGTTCAGGAAGAAATTCCGTCGGAAGAGGCCAGCACTCTTCAAATCGGGTCAGTGGCATTTCTATCAGGACAACGCACTAGTCGAAAACTCCATCCGTGTCACAGACTATTTGACAAAGATGGGCATCAAGACAGTTCCTCAGCCTCCCTATAGTCTAGACCTTGCTCCCTGTGACTTTTGCTTATTCCCTAAGCTCAGAGGCTGTCGTTATGAGACAATTGAAGAGATGAAAGAGGCTGTGACGAAGGTCATTGACGCGCTCACACAAGAGGACTTGAATGGGGCCGTCCAGAAGTTGTTGGAACGGTACAACAAGTGCATTGCAGCCGGAGGAGACTACTTCGAAGGGGACTAGAGTTTCATGTGGGTACTATCAATAAAAGTGTCCACACGAAAAAAATCTGGAAACTTATCGTATACACCTCGTATCAATATTCTTCTTCTAAAAAGTTAAACAAGCTATAAAACTGGCAAACAATGTGCATTTCTTCATATGTTATTTATGTTAGCATTCTTGAAATGTATCTTATTTATTTTATCTAACCTTTTGATTTCTCTACAAACATTAATATTCTGTTTATCAACATCTCTTCTTTTAAACATATCGTGACATGTTTTGTACGTTACGAAGCAACGAATACTAGCAATCACACACACACACACACACACGTATATATATATATATATATATATATATATATATATATATATATATATGTGTGTGTGTGTGTGTGTGTGTGTGTGTGTGTGTGTGTGTGTATGTAAAGATTACGAAATACTTTTGACATATTTGAATATCCAAAAAGATATTTAGCTGCAAGATATTGTTTCTTTGTTCTTCTTGATAAGAATGGGTCCTTATCTATCGATTTTAACTCGGATTAATGAAATATTAAAAATGTGTCTTATTCATTTATTCATTAATTCACAATTTTGGATCTAGAATTCGTATTACACTTTAATACTAAACAATAGAAAAGTTTCCAGATTTTACAAGTATGAATGATGTTTTATTTCATGTTAACGATCCTTAAATGTTAATGTTAGTTCCTTTTACTTTTTGGTCTTCCAGACAAGAAGGAAAAGAAAAAAAAGCAAACAAGGAAAAAATGGTCTTCGATTTCTGTGACACGAGTTTAATTTTTTCTATAGCGGCTGTCAGGAATATTTAACCAGGATCCCAAAGCTGATTTGTAGAAATAAACGTCTTAGTATATTCAAAATGTTCAAATTCTTCATAGATTTTTTTTTAAAGAAAACATTAATCCTTCATTCTTATTTTATTTTATTCAATACAATTTTGGGGGGTTTGGTTTGGTTTCTTTGTTTAATAGCATATCAACCTTCATGTGTTATTTAATGTACAAGCCATTCTAGTAGAACAACAACAGTGATACTATTTAACCCATAGTTGGAGGATAAGGGGGTTCAAACCTTTCCCAAGAATATTAGTCCAAAAGGGAACGTAATAGCGCGACTGGAGTTCGAACTCGCTTACTTCGAGATTGCAGTTCATCACTTTAGCCATTACTCCACAAAGAGTCTCCCTAATTTTTTTCATCATCATCATCAGGGCGTACCGACAGAAGGGATTCCTTTGACACACACACACACACACACACACACACTCTCTCTCTCTCTCTCTCTCTCTCTCTCTCTCTCTCTCGCCATTCATCTCTTCTACTCATCGCACTTAGCAAGTCCTCTAAATGGCACCCAGTGTCTGCACAGAGCTGATGAAAGTAAGTTTTTATTGGTCGGGCAACACTTATATGTCCATGTCTCTTTTGAAAAACGTCGCTTATGAATTCATCCTTACTTCCCTAGCAATGCCCAACATTTTTTGCTCGTATTATTTCGATGATTCGTGAGATGGGAGACAGGTGTCCGTACAGCTGCTGTTTTGTTGAGTACTGTTTCAAGGACTTGTTAAAAACAGCGCGCAACATCCTTGAGTAGTTCTCATTTAGTTTATTCTCCAAGTGTTTTGTTAAAGTCCAGGAGCTGCAACCATACAGTAGTACTGATACAGCAACAACTTGGAAGAATTTTTTCAACAATAAGGATGAGAGCTAAAAATTTAAAAAACACACTTAAAGTTGCCAACAAAGATAAAGAAGTTTTCTTTTTTGTATTTTTAAAACTCAGCTGATTTATGGTGATTGCATTTTATTTCCAGCAATGCTATGTCGTCGCCTACAACTTCTATAGTGAGAGCAGGTCGTAAATAAGAGTGGCAAACCCAGATATCTCGTCAGAAACACAGAATGAACAATAATCAGACTTTCATTGCAATTTGGTGCGAACCAAGAACAAGAGAACGCAAATGTATACAACAATCGCCCAGTCAGGATTACGTCAATGTAGTTTGCTTGATAAACAGAAGTAACAGGGTTAACAACTCATAGAGCAACTAACAAATTCTTAATCAAAGGGCAAACGTATCAAGCACAGCATACATAACTGGACAACACGTTTGAAAATTGAATCGTTGAATTTAAATATGACTGAGAATGGTATATTTTCGAAGCAAGATACAAACCCAAAGAAGAAAATGTTTTTGAATGGTTGCTTGGGGCACTGTCATATTACACATTGGATTAGATAGCCAATTGTTTATCTCCCCTAACTGCTGCTTCCGTTTTAGAGCACACTTTTAAACTCGTCTCCTCGAGATGACTTCCCGTTTCATTCCCTTATTGAGTAAAAGTATCAAGGCTTTGCAGCCTGGAGCCGCAATCTTAATCTTTCCTGATAAGCCCAATATTTCGAGCATTGTCGTTTTATTCTTTCTAAGCGGTTAATAAAACTGTTGACGAAATTTAACTTTGCTTCAAAATCTTTATAGCCGAAAGGCGTTTACATCACCGTCAGAAACAATGCACATGTTTCTCCAAAACGGACACATGTCCTTGGAGACAGTACAGTTAGACAATGATGTGGTCTCGAAATTGAGCGGACTTAAGTGGTCTACGCCAGCTTCTGAGACCACAGACCCTGTCAACGTCAGTATACATACGGCAACGTACTTACAGTCCCAAACGGAGTTACGGCTCTTCCGCAAAGAGGAAGTAAGGTGACGTCCTAGAAATTAAGCAGACTTACTTGGTCTACGCCGGTTGAAAATAAAAAAAGGATTTGGAGAAAAGGAAACGACCGCCGCTGTAGTCAAATCAGAGGCCCTGAAAACAGTTATTGACAAGTTGAACTAGCCACATAATGGCAGTCATCTGAGATTTGACGACACTAGCTGACGCCGGCCGACACAGCAGGAAATAGCCCTACAGGTAAATCAAGCTAACGCGAAAAATCCTAGGTTCCAGCCGTCTTTAAACCAAGAGATTAATTAGAAGCATTAAAATAGACAGCTTAATCGTGAAGACAGATCCTCCTCTCTTGGGCCACGGAACCCTGGATTACCACTTAGAACAACAGAGACAAAACCCGGTGCAGAGTACGGCGAAGAGAAGAATTCCTCAATAGCTGCACGGATGGTTTCACCGTGCACCACTTGGGAAAGTCACTGTCTAAGATCAGCCTCAGGAATATATACCTCGTGGGACAACTGGATACGTTAAGGACGTACGCTACGATCGATGAATAAAGCAATAGGCTTCTTGCACACTTAGATATTTTTGATATCTTTAATGATAGGTCTAGTATTTCAACCCCCGAGGTAGCCCTTCATCATCCTCGATTGAAACCAATAGCTCACCTAATTCCAACCTTGGAGTTCAAGACACCTATGATACACCCTCCGGAACGTCAGTCGGCATAGAACATGTAGAAAGGTCAATGGCCACCACAGTGCGTCATACACACAGAGACTTGATTTAGAGTGGGTCATAGTAAACGACATTTGCTTAGGAGAAGTCTATAAACCTACAACAACAAATGCACTTAGTACCTACATTTCTGAATGAATACGCCCTAACCTTTTTGAAATCCACCCAAACACCTTCGATTCCAGCGCCAAGCAAAACGAGGTATCTCATAATGACGTGTTAATTAGTGGACCCGGTTGGAATCATCACCCGTTTCCACAAAGAAACCGCAGAATATCGGATGATCCTATTTACCAACCCCTCCGCTCGGGCAGGATATGACACAAGGTCAAATTTTAAGCGGAGTTTAACAGGTTTTAATTCAGAGTTTTCCTTCTCCTAGACTAGTTGCCTCACCAAGGCTGAAAAACCTAGTCTTGCCAACTATTTTACCCATAGCTGGAGGGAGAATAATTGGATTCATACCTTTCCCAAGGGTATTTGCCCGAAAGTGAACGTAATAACGCGACTGAAGTACGAACTCGCGTACTACGATTCCACAGTCCATCACTTTAACCAGTACACCACGAGGACACCCCAAATATCGGATGATGGTCCACGTCTTCGGCAACAGCCCATTCCCAACAGTGGTGATCTCCTTCCTCAAATAGGTAGTCAAGAAGGGCCAGTCTAATCTCACAGTCAAGAAGCTAGTCAATCGGACTTCCTAAACCATCTAAATCCCTTCCTACTGTCGTAGTTTTCTTAAAAGAGCACGTGTCACCCTTGCTGGATCCAATGATGTCCAGACTTCAAGGGTCTTCATAACAATAGTTATACTGGCATCTTTAGCTAAAATGGTTATATCTACGGGTACACGGGCACATTCTTTCTTCATTTGGTATTTTGGCATAATTCTCTCTTCATTGTGACAGATAAAAAATTGAATATCTATCTTCCAATCCGTTTACCAGGAATGTCTGAGATATACGCTAGCGGTGGAATGGTAATTGTCGTAGGAAATGGACACTGCAACTTGAGTTCAAAACCTGGACGAGGTTCTTTGCACTTTTACATAATACTAATACCATTGGAAAAGGTATGAATCCAAATATTCTCTCCTCAGCAACGAAAAAATAGTAGAGCAGACAGGGATCTTTAACTTTGGTTCGGATCTAAGAGAAGGAAAGTTCAGAATTCAAACCGGTTGGATTCCGCTTAAAACTGACTTTGTGTCGCATCCTGGTCATGGCTCAGTGGTTGGATAAACGCATACAAAAAATGACTGAAAAGTTAGGTACAAACCTTTATTAATCCAATATGTTCATTACAATAAAAATGAAAAATTGGGCATATGTTACTAGCACTACGATGCAACTTGTCGCATCGATGTACGAATGCATAAATACCGTTCTCGAAGAACGTGGCGTCGAGTTACTGAAGCCATCCTTGTACTGCTAAAACAAGTATCATTTGAGTGAAGTACCTTTATGGATAAATGTTTTTTGAGGGATCCAAACAGATGATAATTTGTAGGAGCCAAATCAGGACTCTGCGGTGGAGGCACTAAAGCATCCTCATGATCTGGAACTTATGTTCTTTTGTCAACAATAGTTGACAAAAGAACATAAGGACCCAACGGGATGACACTTTCCGATATCCCAACTTTTTATGGACGATTTTTTGAACGACTGACAGCGGAAGATCAAGTTCCACAGTCAAATCGCGAAATTTATGCCGTCTGTCATTTTGAATCAACCTTTCAATGCACACAATGTTGTTTTCTGAACGAGAGAAAGAGATGGAGTGGGAAAGAAAAGAGAAAAGAAATGGACAAGAAAGAGATGAATAAATGGACACGAATTAGAGAGAGAGAGAGAGAGAGAAAAGAGAGGGAGAGAGAGAGAGAGAAAAGAGAGGGAGAGAGAGAGAAAAGAGAGAGAGAAAAGAGAGGGGGAGAGAGAAAAGAGAGAGAGAGAGAAAAGAGAAGGAGAGAGAGAGAGAAAAGAGAGGGAGAGAGAGAGAAAAGAGAGAGGGAGAGAAAAGAGAGGGAGAGAGAGAGAAAAGAGAGTGAGAAAAGAGAAGGAGAGAGAGAGAGAGAGAAAAGAGAGGGAGAGAGAGAGAGAGTAAAAGGGATAGCGTAATAGAGAGCACACTCGTAAGAGTTCTTGCTTGTGGTAATTTACTAAGCTTTTTGCTTAGATGTGGCACAAGGCCATATGAAAGGGGCACCCAATGAGACTCGAACTCACTCGTGTAGGTTTGCTAGTCGAGCTTGCTAACCATTACACCACCGTGGGTGAGAGGGCTGTTGCTGACTTTGGAATATAATAGGATTCTTTCAGCCTGACCAAATGAGAGAAGTAAGGGAACAAACGAAGGGAAAAATAGAAAGAGCGTGCAAAGAACACGGCCCCAATAATACAAATAAAAGTTGGAAAAGATTATCTGCAACATTACAAAATGGAAATTTATTCGAGAGGAAATGGATAAAAAGTTAAACTGAAAAAAAAAGTTCTTAGTGAATGAACGAGAATGTCCATGCTAAGAAAAAAGGTTTGTAGAAGGAAAATCTTGTATGTGAGCACATAGTGTGTTTTGTTGATATTACAAAGTTGCGTACTCGACCAGAATCTTGTTTTGTTAGTTCTGCTGTGAGGCATGTTATCGAGTGGATGAGATTTACCCGGTGTTCTTGTGTGTGTGGTAATGAATTGTAGTTAACATGTCGGCTACATTGACTCGTAAATAAATTGTTGCTCTTCTCTCGTTAGGCTGCCTGTTGACTGGTGTGTCTTCCTATTGTGTTCTGGGGTGCTTATTCTAGAAATTTCAAAGTAATCCACTAGCTCGACCAAAAATTTCAGACCTTTGGTATTTAATTACCATTAGTTGGAAAGCGTTGTTTTTAGAATCACATGATGTGATTACAACTACGTCCGAGTGAGTTTGAATTTCCATAAAGAATTGGCACCTGTTCTATTTTTTAGACTTGATGCAAGGTTTATTTTCATTTATTCTATTTTTCTATTTTTTTGACCAAGACAGAAAAAAAAGAAAGAGAAGAAAGTAAAAGTAGAAGGAAGGAATAATCATAAGAATTCCTATATATGTACGTGAGAGAATACACGAAAGTAAAAAGAGAGAGTGATATATATATATATATATATATATTAAGAAGCAGAGGTAAAGAAAGAGATCGGGGAGTGCTTACAAGGGTTCCCATAAGTATTTGCCCATCAGACAGACAAAGAGTGAAAAAAGATAGATTAGAAAGTTTGGGGGGGGGGTGAGAGACAGAGACAGAGAGGGAATGTTTACGTGAGCTCGCTCAGATATTTACCTATATATGCACGCACACGCGCGCGCGTGTGAGAGAGAGAGAGAGAGAGAGAGAGATTGAGTGGTCGCAAGAGTTACATCGAATATTTACCCGTGTATGCGTGTGTGTATATGTTTGAATGAGAAAGAGAGAAGAAGAGAGAAATAGAATTAAGAAAGAGAGATAGACTGACAGACTAATAGCCCATAGGAGAGAGATAGACCATTTGCCTGGGTGTAGACACACGCACGTCCGTGTCCGTTTTCTTTCTTGTGTTCTTTTCAATTAGGACAAATTCCAGAAGGTAAATACTTCACCATGCATTTACCTTCCGTTACCTTGATTGCCATCTGCCTACCTGCCTGTAATGTCACCTGTAATGAGAGGCAACCTATTTGGTTTGCTGTATATTCCTCCCTCCATCTCTACCTCTGCTAAAGGATTAAACGTTAAGAAATCTTCTGTTTATTACTCGCCAGCCACTTCAATGTGTGTCACCGGTGAAGAGAGAAGCTTGTTGCAACCTCCCCATACTTCTCCAAATACATTACACATGCTCTCTCTCTCTCTCTCTCTTTCTTTCTCCTCTCTCTCTCTCTCACACACACACGCACACACACACACACACACACATAAAGCAGGTAAAACCTCCAGTAAATACAGGAAAGAGAAGAAATATGTATGTCAGAAAAGATATGGGTATATCTGGCTTCATATCTTATGTATATATATATATATATATATATATATATATATATAAGATATGAAGCCAGGATATATATATATGCTTAGTACCCGTCAAAAATGGCAGGATTTGCCTATGAATTGGTATTTGTGCTTATGATCAAGTTATAGTATCTGTGCACACTCTGCCTAAGATCGAAGTAGTGCTTATCTAGCACTTTTTCCCAGAATCAACTTTTAGTTGTACAGCCTTCGGATTCAGATCCAAGTAAAGTATTAATTCTTCCTCATGTATATTCTTCAGACAGAAAGCGGGAAAAAAACAATAAAAAAACAAAACAAAACAAAAAATCAAAAAGGAAGCTATCCTGATCTCAGAAAGTTCAAACCCAGGACAGCGCTTCTCCCATTGCACTATAAATATAGGGTCAACGCAGTCTGACGCCTTACTGACCCGGTTGTGAAAACTGGACAATATTTGTCCCGGTCCTTAGTTGAAAGATCTCACATTAAATTGACTTTGTGTCAAATTTGCCTTTGTAAGGAAGCGGATAATTACTAAGATCAGTGTAGTCTCTGGAAATATCATGGCTATTTTAAAAACTATATGATATAAAAACAGGCAGATGAAAAGTATATAAGTTTAAATTTGATATTTCCACAAAAACAAATATAAAATTAGAAAAACCAGATACATAGATATATAGATAATTATTTTAATTTTTAATTAAATTTTTGTTTCTAATTGATGTCCACAGATACATATACAACACTGTGATCCTGTATTTAATTAATCTTCATGAGGAAGTTTTTTTTTTGCAGGGGTCCATGCTTGTCTTGAGGATGAGAAAAGAAGAGACCCCAGCGGAAAGTCTAGAGAAAGCAGAACTCTGATGATTAGCAAAAGTGCCGGATGGGTGTTAGTTTGATCCAAGGCAAGACATTCAAATAATACACTGATCCTAATAGAAGTTATTGACCGATGGACAAAGAAGCATAAAAAAGTTACACTTAGTGTTTAAGAAAGCATGCAACTGTTTTGTTGAGAACTTCTGTTTTAACTATTTTAAACCCTTGTGGGTCTGAAAACAGTAACTGTAGACAGTCCAACCAGCGTAGATAGCTTTCTAAGAAATTTTCTGGGTGAACGAGTTAAGCGCTCGAACACATCAGGAAGAATTTCGGCAGTTAACAAAAATAGGGGGCCTAAGTTCTTTTGAACCAATACACCCTATGCTCATTAAACTTATCAACCTAATGCAATATTCATGACTTATTTGGAAGGGTAGATAGGGGGAGTTTTAAATTAAATTCTCGCACGTTTATGAGATGTATACGTGAAATTCATTCGTACAGACCACACAGATACTACACCCTCATCATAATATTTGTTGTTCACAGGCCGGGCAACTACGCTCTGATCTAACATTTATCTACTGCTACACGAAGGCAAATTCAACACAAGATCAGTTTAACGTGTGGTCTCAGAAAGATTGTCCAGTTCCAGCAATCAGTGTTACGAAGGCATTAGAATACTCCGATCCTCCCTCTTATAGTGCAATGGAGAGGTGCAATTCTAAGATAGGAAATTTTAAGACCTGGATCATCTAGTTTTTTGTTGTCTCGCCCACAACTGAAAACACGATTGAGGGATAGTAACAGATAATATACTTGGATACTTGGTCGAAGGCCACGATGTTAGAGTGCACAGACATGATACTAATCCTTGGCAGAACTGTAAATATTGTCATCATTTTTAACGAGTACTACGCTATTATATATATATATATATATATATATATATATATATATATATATATATATATATATATATATAAGTATTATTTGGTCCAGTTAAACCGGAGTTGGGAGTAATTCCATCAAGAAAACTATTCAAGAGTGAACATTTAAATTTTCCTGGTAAAGAGCTCAATGTCACAGACATTACAGAGCAATAATTTCATTAAGAGAAAACACAACAAACCGGTCACATTAGGATTATAAATTTATTTCCATCCTATTATGTGTTTTTGAAAAATTCAAAAACACGATAAAAAAATTAACAGGACTTCTTCAGATCCAATGGATAAAATAAATCAGAATAGACACAGGGAATAAGGTGTGGGGGGATAGAAGAGGGGTGAAGAGTTATCTCCTCATTTAGCACACTTCCGTTTTTTTTATTTTATTGTTGGTTAGAATTATAGTAAATTTATTTTTAAAATTTTTTTATTTTTTAATTTCTAATTACTTTTTTTGACTTAAACTACAGATTTAATACTAAATTAGAAAATTAACTTTATTCAATAATTTTACGTAATGATACAGTAATAATCATATTAAATTAAATTCAAGATTTAATTAAATTTAAAAAGTTTTTTAAAATCAAAATTTATTTAGAACCTATTAATCAGTTACACTTTCAATTGTATATATATATATATATATATAATCTTTATATATATATATATATATATATATATATATATATACAATCTTTATATATATATATATATATATATATATATATATATATATCATTAAGTAGTGCTGGATTTCGTTGACTTTCACTCACCGTCTATCCCCTATCGGCCATTGCTCTTGCCAAGTCCTTTAGACGTCATCCAGTCTTCACACAGAGCTGATGAATAGTTTGGTTTCTTTATTTAATGGCATATCAACCTTCGGGGGTTATTTAAACCCTTGATGAAAAACAGAAAAAAACCCATTGCTGGGACTGATGAATTTAAGTTTTTACTGATCGGCCAACACTAATAGTATGCCCATGTGCAGGAGTCCACTTGAGAACGTTGCTTATAAGATCGTCCCTGTTTCTCCAGCAGTGTCCAGCATGTCTTGTTCCTCTTACTTGGATGGTTTGTGAGATGAGAGGTAAGTGTTCGTGCAGATGCTGTTTTGTGAAGTGCTGCTTCCAGGGTTTATTCAAAGCAGCACAAAAGAGAGAGAGAGATTTGTGGTGTAAAATAAACGAGTGTTTCATCATTAGGATACAGATTGAGAGAGAGAGAGAGAGAGAGAGAGAGAGAGAGAGAGAGAGAGAGAGAGAGAGTGTGTGTGTGTGTGTGTGTGTGTGTGTGTGTGTGTGTGTGATAGTCAAAGTAATCCTGATTGATTAGAGAGAGCAAAGATCTATCATCATCATGTCGTGCTGGTAGCACGGATATCCCTGACCCTCTCTCGCCACTTTTCCCTATCGTTCATCGCCTCAGGCAGGTCTTCTGGACAACATCCCGTATCCTCACATAGTTGCTGAATGTATGTTCGTGCTGGTCGTCCTGCTTTTGCACGGCCATGTGTTGGGGTCCATAAGAGTACATCACTTATGAGTTCGTCCCTGCTTCTCCAGCAGTGTCCTGCATGTCTGGTTCGTCTAACTTGAATAGTTTTCGTGATAGGAAGCAGGTGGCTGTACAGTTGGTGTCTTGTGGGGTGTTGCAGCCAGGACTTGTTCAAGATTGCTCGCAGCATTCTTGTGTAATTGCCGTCTAGCTTCTTCTCCAGCCGTTTTGTTAGAGTCCATGTAGTGCATCCATGTAGCAGTATCGATGCGACCGCTGCCTGGAAGAAGGTGCGTTTCATTTTATCGGTTAGGTCTGATTTCCATATACTCGATAGCCTATTGATAGCTGCCCATGCTTTCGTTAACCTCGTTTCGATGTCCTTTTCGGTTGATGCGACGCTGCTTCCTAGGTAAGTGAATTTGTCTACTAGTTTAAGAGGGGTTCCGTCTAGAGTGGAGATGTCACCCGTTTGATTATAGCACATATATTTCGTTTTGTGTGCATTGACATAGAGGCCTATGCCTGCGGCTGCTCGTTCCAAACTATCCAGTAGTGTTTCAGCTTGGTTGGGTGTATTTGCCAGTATCGCTATGTCATCGGCGTAGTCGGCGTCGGTAATTGTTTTTGCGGGGTACCTTCTGCTTCTTTTCTTTGTCAGCTCGAAGCCGTTCTCTCTGATTTTGTCAATCGATGTTCTAAGTACGTAGTCTAGACAAATGATAAAGAGGTATGGACCTAGCGTGTCTCCTTACTTATATACAATAGAATTTGAAATATATGTGTGTGCCTGTGCTTATATGTATGTACAGACTAAGCTAATCAATAACTGATCAACGAACTTAAAAAAGCAACTGGCAGATTTATTGAAATTTTAAGAATAATTACTAATATTCGATTAATTTTTCAATTCAACCTTATTTTTTGTTTATTTCATGTTTTTTTATAGCGTTTCTACTGCTTAATTCCCGACCTCTTGTAGAATTTGAAAACTTCTGGTAAGAAAGAATAAGAAAACAGTCTCAAGAATAAATAATTTTTAAAAAATGTAATGTTTTGTAAGTTTCGATATTTATTTCCGCTGATATTTCAATACAATTTTTGTTAATCAAATTCTGTTTGCTGTCAAGCGTCTTTTTCGATATTCTTTCATCTTTTATGTTTGAAAAATGAATTTTAGAAAACAATTTTGTGCACTCTTATCTATTTCGGTATTTCGATTATGAAAACTTTGAAATTCTAAAAGTGTACAAAAATACAAAACTTTATGTTGACGGTGTAGTTGCCATTCTATTTACCCTCTCTCTATATTTGTGAATTAGTGCGTCACATTCGTTTCACTCTGTCTCTGCCGCCTCTCTCTCTCTCTCTCTCTCTCTCTCTGTATCCTAATGATGAAACGCACGTTTATTTTACACCACAAATATTTATTTTCTAACATAATTTCCCTCGTTTTTAATACACTAAATATCAATCACATTCATGATTATGCATTGAAAATTTCAGACGAAATGCATCTGTGTCAGGAATTTACGGATGCAGCCTCGTATGTAAAATTAAAGACCATTTTATGCAATTTTATGTTATTTATATTTTGATAAGAATAATTCAAATATCATTTCCCTTTAAATAATGTTTTGTTATAAATATAATTGTCTCTTAGTTTTAAGACGCAGCTTGAACTTAATTTTTCCATTTTATTTGCCGATAATAGAATGAAATAATTTATTGAAAATATTTTTTGTTTACATTAAGGCTGTTTCGATGGAGAAACAGAGCGAGAAACAAGCTAAAATAGCCGTACTGGACAACAATGTCATTAAGATCTACAAGACAACTGGTAACTTTTCGTAGAGGTCCAGATCTGGATTGATGAAAAATAGCTTTTTTGTTTCCACCGACTTTCAAAGAGCAATACCATCAATATAAGAAGAGATATTTTTGGATATATGACCTATTAAACGGTAATACAAAATACTGAAAAATACACTGGTAAATATTGTTTGGTTCTAGTTAGTCTACAAATGATTGGTATCAAGTTTCGGGTCAATCAAACTTAAATAATTTAGTTTAGTATTGAATCCAGAAAGAGTAAATATCTCAATAGGTAAATTCAACATCGGCAAGATGTTTTTTTCCGTGCAAGAAACGTCGTATTTAATGGCGTACATGAGTTAGGTTTTTTTTAAATAATAATTAGAAGATTCTTTTTTCTCAGAATGCAACGTGGATGGTTATTTATTTCAGATAGAAAGTTGCTTATGGCTTATACCCAAGACAATAATCCAATAGATATAAGCTAAAAATGTTATTTAGAATAGACTTGATCACCATAAAAATCCATTAAAGAAATTTAGATTTCTGGGACGTGTGGCCAACAAAAGACCACGCTTTTCCTTAAAAAAAAAAGTCGATTATGCGTCCGATTTACCAATGGTTTGGAGCTTGGAAAAGTGTTCTAAAGTTATATGGAACAATGAATTGGAATATAACATTTTGGGGTTTGACGATAAGGAGTACATCAAAATAAGGGTGGGTAAAGAGTAACAAAACAATAGTCACATAGAGAATCTACGATGGGGAGGTAGTGTATCATGAGAAAATTTCGGGTCGTTGTATCGAATTAAAGAATTAGAAATGATAAATTTAATGTAAAAATATTTAATAATGTTTTGCTATCCGGCCATTGGTCTAATGAGTAGGGGTTCAATCCTAGGTCGAGTCATACCAACAACTCAAAAAATGGTACTTAACACTCAGCATTATAAGGTAAGAATCAAGGGTAAAGTGGAGCAATCCAAGGAATGGATTAGCACCCTCCTCTACACCTCGGTGTAGTAGCTATTGAAAAGGGAGCCTTCGGGTCACCCTCGACTAAAGGGAGACAACTTTACTTACTTATATGGATTAGTTGTATGAAGGAGGCACCGAAATTATTTCGATCGAACGTACAACATATCCATGGAGCACAATAAGACTGTTTTTTTTTGTTTGAAGGCATAACAACTTTCGTGAGTTATTTAATGCCAAAGTCATTCTTATAGAAGAACAGTTGTGGCACTATTTAACCCACTGCTTGAAAACAAAGGGGTTCATACCTTCCCCTTGGGTATTTGTCCGAAAGTAAATTTAATCACGCAACTGGAGTTCGAACTCGCTTATTACAATGTCGCACTCTAGCTCGTTAGCCACTACGCCACAGGTATTCCCCGATCAATTTTCCCGCATAGTCACCATCATTGGCTTTGCATTTTTACCAGCGAACAACAAAGAACTCACTTGTTGAACTCGTAAGAGGGTTGCTCCGAAAATAATGTTTCCAATTTTATGTTATCACACAACGTCAAGAGCAGATGCTAATGGTATGGCAGGAGAGAATGAACCTTCCTGTTAAGATCCAATTTTATTTTTTTGGTGGGGAGTTGTTGCAGGGACAGTCTGAAAAAAATGGCAGCGGTGTATCAGTGGATTCCTCCATGAGGAAAAACTTGGACTCAATGACATTCGTCGACATTTTCACAGATTTTTTACGAACAAAGCAAGCAAGTTTTTGTTCGCTGCTCGCAAAAATCAACGGACAAAGATGGTGACAATGGGGGAAAATGATATTCTATACCTGAAAATATTCTTTATCAAACGGTGTTATTGCACTCTATTGTAGTTTTCATGGAAATAAATTGAAGGTATTAATTTCAGAGCGAATCTTAAAGGTTTTTTTAGCATGATAATAGTCTATCACGTTAGTTAGAATGTACTCCGAGGTACCGAGACTACAGTTCCTCCCAGAATTTATGGATAAAATCAAAATTAACATCTGACGTAATTCGCATTAAACTGCAAATGATCTCTACAATAAAATCGTTAAATATTTATAGAGAAAATTTCGCTGGAGACAGTAAGGAATCTACTTGAATTAATGCTCTGTAAATGTTCTGTATTTAACAAATTCAATTGTCCGACTATGTATTGATAATTATTCCTTCATTTATTCCTTTTTATATTTATTTAAAAATAGCAAGATTGAGTGTACTAAAACAATTTTACTGTACTATTTTTATAACTTGGCATTAACTGTGTTAGAAACGTCCAAGTTAAAATATTACGTGTATGCAAAACTTCGTCTTCTTTGAAAACCAAATTGAATACACAATAGAAAATCGTTCCAATAAAAACGCAGCAACTTTTGCCCAAATCTTATACACATGAATTAAAAGAACAAAAATGTGCTCTAATCTATTTATGGTTTAGATATACAAATTAAATGATATTCAAGTTAAATGATGTACAAATTAAATGAAATTATTTCAATTTTTTAACCAATGTTGTAGGTTGTTTGGAAAATATGGCATTAGAATACGAATGATATCTACAATAAAATGATTGAATATTTATTAAGAAAATTCTGCTGGAATCAGTAAGGAATCTACTTGAAACGATGCTCCAGAAATATTTTCCATTTAACAAATTCAATTTCTCAACTTTATACAAAAAGAGCCTCTCCAATTCTTTCAGATTTAAATTGCATTTTGAAAGTTTAATTGAAGAAATATATCTTATCACTATATATTAATATAATGTAGAATAAAATCGACCATTATTTTTCAAACATTCTAATGTGTGTGTGTGTGTGTGTGTGTGTGTGTGTGTGTGTGTGTGTGTGTGTGTGCCGAAAACGGGATGAAGAACTTGAATTCGAACTGAGGTTTTAATTCATTTCATGTGAAGGAATTAAATGTTGAGAAATTATTCTTTCGGTAATTTCAGGTTTTCGTTTGTCTTTTTTCTGGTTTTTCTTTATATTTCACTTGTTTCTTTAGTTTCGGGATTTTGAATTTGAGGAGATTAACGATGAAGTTCTTTATCCACCGTTCAGCTTTTTTAAAAGTTATTTTTTTATTATCAATTTCGTCAACTTAAAAATACAAAAATACTTTCAGTTTTAAAGAGTATATTGTAAGTTTTACGTGAATAAATAAATCTATCTATCTATCTATCTATCTATCTATCTATCTATCTATCTATCTCAGTCTGTTCATATCTATCTATCTATCTATCTATCTATCTATCTATCTATCTATCTATCTATCTATCTCAGTCTGTTCATATCTATCTATCTATCTATCTATCTATCTCAGTTTGTTCATATCTATCTCAGTATTTGGGAAAATATACTCTCGGTATTTGGGAATCTATTCTCCCGGAATCATCTTACCACCTCACTAGCAGTAAGAGCTGCCAATACCATTGTCAACCATGACAAAATAATAATGTGTGTTAAGTACATCAGAATTATTGGCACCTTTCTCTCTTGAGCCATTGACTGTAAATTTGGCAATCATTGGGTGTGCCACAAATGTAGTCTTGCGTCAAGTTCCGTTGAGATTAGTAAATATTTATTTCATGCTCTCCATAAACATTGGAATACAGAAAAACGTGCATACCGGGCCTATCAAAAGTGTGCACTTAAGATTCTTTGATTTCAATTAGATAGATAGATAGATAGATAGATAGATAGATAGATAGATAGAATTTTGAAGAAGACGAATGAGTGATTACATAAATAAAAAGACAGACCTCCTCTTGTTAGCTTTATCTTAAATCAAATATATAAATTGTGTTGAATAAATATGAGCGTGTACTGTGTTTTGGTTTCTGCTTTTTTTTCTGTGTATATATGTGTGTGTGTATGTGTTCAGTTGGGTGGGTGTTTGCTGCTGTATATGAATGCTGGTTGCTTTAAATTGGTATTATTTCAAGTTCTGATAGATAGATAGATAGATAGATAGATAGATAGATAGATCTTTGCATGTTAACTATGAGACGTATAATTGTGTGATGAATTATTAAATGGCATTTTTAGTCTTTTTTACTCTACCCACTCCCTTTTTCGGTTATATCCATATGCGTGCGAGCGTGCGTAGCTAGTGCGCGTTAGTCTTTTTCTTTCTTTCTTTCTTTCTTTCTTTCTTTCTTTCCTCGAATCTTTCTTTATTTCTCTATCTGAGTAGCTCCCTCCTTTTCTTTCATTCCCACCCTCGCTGCTTTCCCTTTTCTTATCCTTGAGATCTATGTGTGTGTGTGTGTGTGTGTGTGTGTGTGTGTGTGTGTGCAGCCAGCCAGTCCGTTCCTTTTTATCAGAAGTGTAACTACCTCCTCACATTCCCTTCCCTGTCCCTCTCTACCTGTTGCACGGAGGCGGGCGGAGCAAGACCTGACGGACATTCACTCTTATTAGTCTCATTCTCACCGGTCGGCCTCACCTGTCACTTGTGCGCTCTCATTTCTCTATTCCCGTCGTCGTACCTGTGCGATTCACATAGATGTTTCCAAATCACTGGTTGCCGTCGCTTTCATACCAGCCGTTCTTCTTTCTCCCGTCTCTTTCTCCTACTTCATATACTATAAACCGGACGTTAGGAATCATAAACCGTGGCCTTGGGCCTAACTAAGTTACACTTCGGACCTGTGTTACCGTGTGATAGGCATTTTCCTTCAGAGCACACCAAGTTAAGGTAAGAAGACTTCGTTTATATTCTTTCCTTTTCAAAATTTTTTAAGATGACAGATTAAATACATGCCCTTTTCTTTGCCCATGATAGTAAAAATATGTGAGGTTTCTGTGTGACAAATTCACTCTATCATTAAGTTGTCCTAATTATAAGTTCCTCTATTTGTCTCCAAAGACTTTGTTTATATTCTCTGTTGACTGTGAAGGAATTAAATGTTGAGAAATTATTCTTTCGGTAATTTCAGGTTTTCGTTTGTCTTTTTTCTTGTTTTTCTTTATAATATTTCACTTGTTTCTTTAGTTTCGGGGTTTTGATTTTGAGGAGACTAACGCTGAAGTTATTTTTCCGCTGTTCAGCTTTTTTAAAAGTTATTTTTTATTATCGATTTATCTATCTATCTATCTATCTATCTATCTATCTATCTATCTATCTATCTATCTATCTATCTATCTATCTATCTCAGTCTGTTCATATCTATCTATCTCAGTCTGTTCATATCTATCTATCTATCTATCTATCTATCTATCTATCTATCTCAGTCTGTTAATATCTATCTATCTATCTATCTATCTATCTCTGTAAATACAAGTAGTGTATCATGCACTAAAATATATCAAGTCGTTCAATATTGTTTTATTAACAGTTGTTCCGATCATTAGCTTTTAATTCTTATTGCAATTTATAAAAATGGAATACATAGACAAGAGGAGTTGGTGGCGAAATATTTCAAAAAGTACACATTCCAAAACTGGAATGTTATTCAAGGAATCTATTTATTCATATATTCTTTCAAAAATATGTTGTTGAATTATGTGATTGGCCGGTTTCATAAATCAATCAATATGTGATTTTAAACGCATAAACAAGCAAGTGATATGTAATCGAACACGCTGTCGTATTTATTCGACTTATACACGATTATATACAAACACACTTACGTATGTTTATTAAACGATAGCTACATAAATACATGGATCCATATAAACGATAGTTACATAAATACATTTATTAAACGATAGCTACAGAAATACATGGATCCATATAAAACTTGATTTAAAAAGCAGAAAAAGATTAATAAAAACGATAAAGTGCCAGAAAATTGAAGAGAGGACAACAATAAGATTATGCATTTCAGTTGTTATTTTCAATGAAAGTGAGCTTGTTTATACGCTTCACGGCGTCCTATCATGTGTGTGTGTGAGTGTATGTATGTGTTTGTGAAAGAAAGAAAGAAAGAAAGAAAGAAAGAAAGAAAGAGGGGTTCCGAATGAGTCAAACTGGATTGTTTATTTCTCGCAAAAAGCCAGTTTCATAAAATCCGAACTTAAAAAAAAAAAAAATTAAGCGTCTCTATCATTTGAAAAATGAAGATCATCTGAATAAAATTATCTTATCATGTTTGGGTGGTTACTTAAGTTAGCTAAATCTGGTTAAAGTCAATGTTTTTTTTTCTTAATTAATTGTAAGAGTTTCTTTTGGCAATTAATTTTACTTTTCATGAATTTTTCTTTAACAGGAATCAAACCCCGACATCTAATACTAGAAAAAGAGATATCTACGATCCCAAATATTACTCGTAAACAAATCCACACCAATGCGTGTGCTTATACGTGTGGGGACACACACACACACACACACACACACACACACACACACACACACACACACACACGTGTATATATATATATATATATATATATATACCTGTTTGGTGATGAACTTGTGTTTACTCAGCCACTCCATCGCGAGCAGGATGCGACTCAAAGTCAGTTTTTAAGCAGAGTTTAACAGGTTTGAATTCAGAGCTTTCATTTTCCTAAACCGGTTGGTATACCAAGATTAAAGAACCTAGTTTTCCCTACTATTTACTCATAGCTGAAAGGGCAACAGCTTTCTTAAGGACATGAGCACTATGTGAAATGCAAACAGCCCTATCCAGGTTTTGAATTCGGGTGTCGATGTCAATTTCCTACGACGATAATCATTGCACAGTGGTCAATATTTCACAAGTGAGACAAAAGGCAAAATTTCGAATTCTACATAGAGCTTACATACACACACTTAAAAATAGGCACACCACAACACAACTTTCATATCCTCTTTCTATTCATTTACGGTGCATATCTATCTGTCTGTTGACTATCCAAATGCATTAATATCTACGTCAAACAATACATATCATTTGACTCAGGTTTGGTGTTTAATAACTAAAGACATTGAAAATCGCCCAGAAAATCATTACAAAAGACAAGAGAAATAACAGCACAACCACTGCATAATCTATCTTATATACGAGTATACACGAACAGTGTTAAAGTTATACAAAAATTGTCAGATTCGTAAGTAGCTGCATAGTTGATCACTACAAAAGGGAAATGAACCAACGTCAAATCACATCAAAATTAGAAATTTTTATTTAATTTAAACGATAAATTTCTGATGAAAGAAAGGAAACTACTGCTTCACATTCAGGTCATCACAAATGCATCTTCCTATAACAAGACAAACAAAAATGTAAAAAATGCAATGAGGGAGTGTGTACCGAACCTTGCTTAAGAAGGTTTGATTTGGTTTCACTGTTTAAAGGCATGTCAACCTTGGAGGGTTATTTAATGCTAAAGTCATAGCAGGACAGTGATAGTACTGTTTAACCCATTGCTGGAGAGAGAAGGTGGTTTATACCTTTCTCAAGGGTATTTATCCGAAAGTGACACACAATAGCGCAACTAACGCTTGAACATGTTTACAATGATGTCGCAGTCGAGCACCACAGAGACTTCCCTGCCCAAGAACACCCATTTGCAATCTATATATACTATGCAGAGATAAGCACGGCAAATTAGGGGTAAATGAAGTAAGGAAGATTGTAGTTTATCACTCTTCCGAACGGAAACGCCCCGCTTGTTTATAGAATCAGTCTTTTAAATCCTGGTTTTTCAATTAGGCTCGAACATCAAACACTGGCACCGGTCGGTAGGAAACATGTGACTGGTGTTGCGTTCAACTTCGTCCAGGTAATTCCTGTGACGACACTAATGCCAAATTCTACAGCACCTTTTCTTTCCCTCAAACAGTATTGATGACATGAGGAATGGAGGCCTACTGTATAGGTAACTACTCGTCTTGCATACAACCTTGCCTAGATTTATGCAGAGATT
This sequence comes from Sepioteuthis lessoniana, assembly GCA_963585895.1. Lineage (NCBI taxonomy): Eukaryota > Metazoa > Mollusca > Cephalopoda > Myopsida > Loliginidae > Sepioteuthis > Sepioteuthis lessoniana. Next base: position 93,852,679 of record OY757921.1, read on the forward strand.
CGTGTGCAGATCCATAGTCTAACGAGGCTGACAAATTCCAAAACAATGGTATGAGAAAGGGCATCCTGTTGTAAATTTTGATTTTATACACAGTATTAATACATACATCCAATTACTCTCCCTCCAGCTATGGGTAAATAGTAGGGCAGACTAGGTTCTTCAGCCTTGGTGAGGCAACTAGTCTAGAAGGAAAACTCTGAATTCAAACCTGTTAAACTCCACTTAAAAATTGACGTTGTGTTATATCCTACCCGAGCGGAGGGGGTTGGTAAATATGATTAATACATACATGGATATATGTTCATTAATATAGCATTACACTTAGCTTACCTCGGTGCCAAGCGAAACTTTGGAAAAGGGTTGGATGTTTGTGTTGTACAAAGTATTTAAATGAAGAGGGTTTCTTTGCTTTAAAAATCAGTATTCAAAATCAAGGCTTTTGGCCTTTGCTGAAAAACTGAGTGCTGGTTCCAGTGAAATAAATACACAACTCTCTCAACCACGCCTGTAGCTAAATGGTTATCGTCACAGAAATGGACACGGTGAACCAAGTTAAAATCCCGGACGATGCTGCTTGTATTTCACGGTGCACTTATACTCCTGGGAAAGGCATATGAATCCATCTCTTCTAATCTTGGTAAAGACAAGCGTCTCGGAGAAGGAAAATACTGAATTCAAACCTCCGACCAGTATGACAGGGTAATTTGCCTCAGTGGAGAGGTAAAATCAAGAACGGGAGTCCCTCAGGAAGTTCGATGTTGTATTCTATGTCGTTTTGACAAATGTCAAAGTTGTAGAACAACTTATCATTTCCTTGGACAGCATCAGTGTCGTGAAGATTGGGAGACTTGCTGCATGAGAAACTACAGGTATTTCATACAACCCTGCCTACACCTACGCCGGGATCAAAGGACAGATTTTTACAATTTCGCGAGGTAGATACTGCCATGAATTTTAACCACTTAGTAGATGTTTAATCAACTGCGCCCGCTATAAGATGCATCTATAGACTATAATCCGTGTAGATTATGAGATTTATGGAGGTGCCTGTGGTGTAATGGTTATCGTCGCAGGAAATGGACACGGCGACACGAGTTCAAATCCTGGACGAGACTGATTGAATTTCTCATAGCATCTTGGGAAAGATATGAATCCAATTATTCTCCCTCCAGCTATGGGTAAATAGTAGGGCAGACTATGTTCTTCAGCCTTGGTGAGGCAACTAGTCTAAGAGAAGGAAAACCCTGAATTCAAACCTGTTAAACTCCGCTTAAAAAATTGACCTTGTGTCATATCCTGCCCGAGCGGAGGGGTTGGGTAAATAGGATAATCCGTGTAGATCCATTTCCATGAAAATCGAAAAACGAATGTTGTTGAAGAAGTAAATTATCTAATATATTTTCAGTGTTTCTGCATGTTATAAATTGAATTACCATGATCAGAAAATACGGCAAACACTTCGTGTGACATACGAAACTCTGGACAACTGTTTCGACCTTATTAGGGACGGGCATATTATATTTACAACGTAGGAGTTTTAGGCATTTGCCAATTTTAGTTTAGTATGGTAGAACGTCATTAAAAACGCGCAATCAACTCATCTACCCAACCATTACAGGTCACGGAAAATATAATTTTGTCGCAAATCAGAAGGATTCTCAATTAAAAATCATGCTAATATTTTCGGAAAATATATAAAGTATATTAAAAAATATCGAAACTGAAGCTGTATGTACCAAGAAAGAAATTAACAACGAATGAGTGAAACGCTAATCTTCTTCAAAATAGTCTTCTTTGGATCCAACATACTCGTTTCAGTGAGTTTTCTATTGGTGGAAAACCCCCAGAAACTCTTCTTTTTATATAGTGTGAAACTATCGTCGCAATTTTCAACTTTGGAAACCCAAAAAGTTGCACTGGTCCAGTTCTGGGGAGTATGGAGGGTGATGCAGTATGCACGATCTTGTGTTTTGAGAATGGCTTCATAATTCTTCTTCACTGACTAATTTAAGCAAAGTCTAAAGAGAAGTCCAAACATCTAAAAATCAACACTTTATTACCGAAGTTGCTCAATTGCGTACACGTCTATGTTTAAATTTAAAATTTTAGAATTTTAAAATTTTTTACTCTATTTTGTATATGTTTTGATGTATTATACACATATATATATGTGTGTGTGTGTGTGTGCGCACGCACGTGCGTGTCTGTTATATGATATATGTTTGATATATTATTTGATATTATACATTCTATAAACGTTTTGATATTATATGATTGTTTTCCTTTTTAATTTAGTGTGTCATCTGGTTTCTTAACGGAGTCATAATGGTAATTATATAGATAATCCAATTTAATTTCAAGCTTAACTTAATTGTTTCTTTGTTTGTTTGTGTTTTTTCTTCCTTTTTCTTTTTCTTTTCTTTCTTCTTTTTTTCTTAATGATTTTAACGAGTTTTATTTAAGTGATGCGAACATACAGAGTGTCACTCACATTATCTCTTCTCTAATCTTATAAAGTTCAAGTTGACTAAAGCTGAAAGAAATTAGATGCATCCGTATTTTAAGAGCATGAACAACAATGACCAGGAATTTAAACACTAAGTTCATATTAAAAGCGCAGTAAGAATAAACCCAAGCCGAACCTTTATAAACCTTATTTTCCCTTGAAGGGATCATTGCGGAACGAGAAAAGCACAGTAAGAATAAACCCAAGCCGAACCTTTATAAACCTTATTTTCCCTTGAAGGGATCATTGCGGAACGAGAAAAGCGAAGTAAGCACAAACCCAAGCCGAACCTTTAAAAACCTTATTTTCCCTTGAAGGGATCATTGCGGAACGAGAAAAGCGCCCTAAGCACAAACCCAAGCCGAACCTTTATAAACCTTATTTTCCGTTGAAGGGATCATTGCGGAACGAGAAAAGCGCCCTAAGCACAAACCCAAGCCGAACCTTTATAAACCTTATTTTCCCTTGAAGGGATCATTGCGGAACGAGAAAAGCGCCCTAAGCACAAACCCAAGCCGAACCTTTATAAACTTTATTTTCCCTTGAAGGGATCATTGCGGAACGAGAAAAGCGCCCTAAGCACAAACCCAAGCCGAACCTTTATAAACCTTATTTTCCCTTGAAGGGATCATTGCGGAACGAGAAAAGCGCCCTAAGCACAAACCCAAGCCGAACCTTTATAAACCTTATTTTCCCTTGAAGGGATCATTGCGGAACGAGAAAAGCGCCCTAAGCACAAACCCAAGCCGAACCTTTATAAACCTTATTTTCCCTTGAAGGGATCATTGCGGAACGAGAAAAGCGCCCTAAGCACAAACCCAAGCCGAACCTTTATAAACCTTATTTTCCCTTGAAGGGATCATTGCGGAACGAGAAAAGCGCCCTAAGCACAAACCCAAGCCGAACCTTTATAAACCTTATTTTCCCTTGAAGGGATCATTGCGGAACGAGAAAAGCGCAGTAAGCACAAACCCAAGCCGAACCTTTATAAACCTTATTTTCCCTTGAAGGGATCATTGCGGAACGAGAAAAGCGCCCTAAGCACAAACCCAAGCCGAACCTTTATAAACCTTATTTTCCCTTGAAGGGATCATTGCGGAACGAGAAAAGCGCCCTAAGCACAAACCCAAGCCGAACCTTTATAAACCTTATTTTCCGTTGAAGGGATCATTGCGGAACGAGAAAAGCGCCCTAAGCACAAACCCAAGCCGAACCTTTATAAACCTTATTTTCCCTTGAAGGGATCATTGCGGAACGAGAAAAGCGCCCTAAGCACAAACCCAAGCCGAACCTTTATAAACCTTATTTTCCCTTGAAGGGATCATTGCGGAACGAAAAAAGCGAAGTAAGCACAAACCCAAGCCGAACCTTTATAAACCTTATTTTCCCTTGAAGGGATCATTGCGGAACGAGAAAAGCGCCCTAAGCACAAACCCAAGCCGAACCTTTATAAACCTTATTTTCCCTTGAAGGGATCATTGCGGAACGAGAAAAGCGCCCTAAGCACAAACCCAAGCCGAACCTTTATAAACCTTATTTTCCCTTGAAGGGATCATTGCGGAACGAGAAAAGCGCCCTAAGCACAAACCCAAGCCGAACCTTTATAAACCTTATTTTCCCTTGAAGGGATCATTGCGGAACGAGAAAAGCGCCCTAAGCACAAACCCAAGCCGAACCTTTATAAACCTTATTTTCCCTTGAAGGGATCATTGCGGAACGAGAAAAGCGAAGTAAGCACAAACCCAAGCCGAACCTTTATAAACCTTATTTTCCCTTGAAGGGATCATTGCGGAACGAGAAAAGCGCCCTAAGCACAAACCCAAGCCGAACCTTTATAAACCTTATTTTCCCTTGAAGGGATCATTGCGGAACGAGAAAAGCGCCCTAAGCACAAACCCAAGCCGAACCTTTATAAACCTTATTTTCCCTTGAAGGGATCATTGCGGAACGAGAAAAGCGCCCTAAGCACAAACCCAAGCCGAACCTTTATAAACCATATTTTCCCTTGAAGGGATCATTGCGGAACGAGAAAAGCGCAGTAAGCACAAACCCAAGCCGAACCTTTATAAACCTTATTTTCCCTTGGAGGGATCATTGCGGAACGAGAAAAGCGCCCTAAGCACAAACCCAAGCCGAACCTTTATAAACCTTATTTTCCCTTGAAGGGATCATTGCGGAACGAGAAAAGCGCAGTAAGCACAAACCCAAGCCGAACCTTTATAAACCTTATTTTCCCTTGAAGGGATCATTGCGGAACGAGAAAAGCGCCCTAAGCACAAACCCAAGCCGAACCTTTATAAACCTTATTTTCCCTTGAAGGGATCATTGCGGAACGAGAAAAGCGCCCTAAGCACAAACCCAAGCCGAACCTTTATAAACCTTATTTTCCCTTGAAGGGATCATTGCGGAACGAGAAAAGCGAAGTAAGCACAAACCCAAGCCGAACCTTTATAAACCTTATTTTCCCTTGAAGGGATCATTGCGGAACGAGAAAAGCGCCCTAAGCACAAACCCAAGCCGAACCTTTATAAACCTTATTTTCCCTTGAAGGGATCATTGTGGAACGAGAAAAGCGCCCTAAGCACAAACCCAAGCCGAACCTTTATAAACCTTATTTTCCCTTGAAGGGATCATTGCGGAACGAGAAAAGCGCCCTAAGCACAAACCCAAGCCGAACCTTTATAAACCTTATTTTCCCTTGAAGGGATCATTGCGGAACGAGAAAAGCGCCCTAAGCACAAACCCAAGCCGAACCTTTATAAACCTTATTTTCCCTTGAAGGGATCATTGCGGAACGAGAAAAGCGCCCTAAGCACAAACCCAAGCCGAACCTTTATAAACCTTATTTTCCCTTGAAGGGATCATTGCGGAACGAGAAAAGCGCAGTAAGCACAAACCCAAGCCGAACCTTTATAAACCTTATTTTCCCTTGAAGGGATCATTGCGGAACGAAAAAAGCGAAGTAAGCACAAACCCAAGCCGAACCTTTATAAACCTTATTTTCCCTTGAAGGGATCATTGCGGAACGAGAAAAGCGCCCTAAGCACAAACCCAAGCCGAACCTTTATAAACCTTATTTTCCCTTGAAGGGATCATTGCGGAACGAGAAAAGCGCCCTAAGCACAAACCCAAGCCGAACCTTTATAAACCTTATTTTCCCTTGAAGGGATCATTGCGGAACGAGAAAAGCGCCCTAAGCACAAACCCAAGCCGAACCTTTATAAACCTTATTTTCCCTTGAAGGGATCATTGCGGAACGAGAAAAGCGCCCTAAGCACAAACCCAAGCCGAACCTTTATAAACCTTATTTTCCCTTGAAGGGATCATTGCCTAACGAGAAAAGCGCCCTAAGCACAAACCCAAGCCGAACCTTTATAAACCTTATTTTCCCTTGAAGGGATCATTGCGGAACGAGAAAAGCGCCCTAAGCACAAACCCAAGCCGAACCTTTATAAACCTTATTTTCCCTTGAAGGGATCATTGCGGAACGAGAAAAGCGCCCTAAGCACAAACCCAAGCCGAACCTTTATAAACCTTATTTTCCCTTGAAGGGATCATTGCGGAACGAGAAAAGCGCCCTAAGCACAAACCCAAGCCGAACCTTTATAAACCTTATTTTCCCTTGAAGGGATCATTGCGGAACGAGAAAAGCGCCCTAAGCACAAACCCAAGCCGAACCTTTATAAACCTTATTTTCCCTTGAAGGGATCATTGCGGAACGAGAAAAGCGCCCTAAGCACAAACCCAAGCCGAACCTTTATAAACCTTATTTTCCCTTGAAGGGATCATTGCGGAACGAGAAAAGCGCCCTAAGCACAAACCCAAGCCGAACCTTTATAAACCTTATTTTCCCTTGAAGGGATCATTGCGGAACGAGAAAAGCGCCCTAAGCACAAACCCAAGCCGAACCTTTATAAACCTTATTTTCCCTTGAAGGGATCATTGCGGAACGAGAAAAGCGCCCTAAGCACAAACCCAAGCCGAACCTTTATAAACCTTATTTTCCCTTGAAGGGATCATTGCGGAACGAGAAAAGCGAAGTAAGCACAAACCCAAGCCGAACCTTTATAAACCTTATTTTCCCTTGAAGGGATCATTGCGGAACGAGAAAAGCGCCCTAAGCACAAACCCAAGCCGAACCTTTATAAACCTTATTTTCCCTTGAAGGGATCATTGCCTAACGAGAAAAGCGCCCTAAGCACAAACCCAAGCCGAACCTTTATAAACCTTATTTTCCCTTGAAGGGATCATTGCGGAACGAGAAAAGCGCCCTAAGCACAAACCCAAGCCGAACCTTTATAAACCTTATTTTCCGTTGAAGGGATCATTGCGGAACGAGAAAAGCGCCCTAAGCACAAACCCAAGCCGAACCTTTATAAACCTTATTTTCCCTTGAAGGGATCATTGCGGAACGAGAAAAGCGCCCTAAGCACAAACCCAAGCCGAACCTTTATAAACCTTATTTTCCCTTGAAGGGATCATTGCGGAACGAGAAAAGCGCCCTAAGCACAAACCCAAGCCGAACCTTTATAAACCTTATTTTCCCTTGAAGGGATCATTGCGGAACGAGAAAAGCGCCCTAAGCACAAACCCAAGCCGAACCTTTATAAACCTTATTTTCCCTTGAAGGGATCATTGCGGAACGAGAAAAGCGCCCTAAGCACAAACCCAAGCCGAACCTTTATAAACCTTATTTTCCCTTGAAGGGATCATTGCGGAACGAGAAAAGCGCCCTAAGCACAAACCCAAGCCGAACCTTTATAAACCTTATTTTCCCTTGAAGGGATCATTGCGGAACGAGAAAAGCGCCCTAAGCACAAACCCAAGCCGAACCTTTATAAACCTTATTTTCCCTTGAAGGGATCATTGCGGAACGAGAAAAGCGCCCTAAGCACAAACCCAAGCCGAACCTTTATAAACCTTATTTTCCCTTGAAGGGATCATTGCGGAACGAGAAAAGCGCCCTAAGCACAAACCCAAGCCGAACCTTTATAAACCTTATTTTCCCTTGAAGGGATCATTGCGGAACGAGAAAAGCGCAGTAAGCACAAACCCAAGCCGAACCTTTATAAACCTTATTTTCCCTTGAAGGGATCATTGCGGAACGAGAAAAGCGCAGTAAGAACAAACCCAAGTCGGACCTTTATAAACCTTATTTTTCCGATGAAGGGGTCATTGCGGAACGGAAAAAGTTTTAGCAAACGGGCCAAAACTTTCTTGTTCCCCATGATACCCGCATAAAAAAAATATGGTCTAAAAAGGTCGACTTCAGGTTATCTTTACTGCGCTTTAAACCTGGACTAACTTGGAACCTTGTAAAATACTTATCTTGTAAAACACTAATACTAAGTTGTTAGTTAGCTAATTATTGAATATCGCTAACAAGTCCTTATTTTTTTTTATATATATATTTTTGTACAGATGAAAAATACAAGGTCTTCAGAGGATGATTTTATTTGTAGAAATATTTCCCGACATAAAAAGTTTCGGTTTTTTTTACCTTTATCAGAGCGTGTAACTTATTTAATGAAACGACAAAGATAAGAAAGTTTTAAGACGTTCTATTTCCGTTGGTAGCCTTTTGTTTCGAATTTGTATGATATAAATTAGCGCACCAAAATTTATTTATAAAAAACCCATATCGTATCTATCTATCTATCTATCTATGTTAGTATTTATATCATTTTGTTAATATCTAATTTTTATAAATATTTCATAATATATCTATCCATCTTAATCAATGTCAACCTGCTTCTATCTTTCAGTCTGTTTGATCCTACTATCTGTTTATCTATCTCTCTATCTGTCTAAGTATATATATAAACGATGAAACCAAATTATCTTAAACAAGGGATTTTGTCACTTTTCAACACCAGTCTGACCAAATAAAGAGATAAATTAAAAAAAAAAACCTCTTTGTTTGATAGTATTGTGATACTAGATTCAACAATTTTTATCATGTATGTAAATTAACATCTTGAAATCATTAAAATAAAAGTTGTGATTCGTTTTTCATTTATGTTTGACAATGATGTTATTTATGTCTGTTTTTTTTTTATTCAATCGTTCGTGCACTCGTAAATTCATTTATCAATCCATCCACTTGTGTTTTTATTATAATCCAGAAAAAAAAAGGTTGATAAGTGTCTTCTCCTGTCTTAGTTTGGATTTCTACTTTGTTGTCCTTGTGAAATACACTTTTGGAACTGATCAGACGTTATTTTGTAACATTTTACCTATTATGGCTAACTGGTCTTAGCTTTAAGTATTAAGAATTAAAAGCTAACAAAAAACTGTCTCTTCGAGAAAGAGAATTCAGACTTCAGTTAAATTACTCTCTGTCTCTGTCTCTGTCTCTCTCTCTCTCTCACACACACACACACACATATACACATTGTGCCTTTCTATTAACTTGAAATTATGCAGTATGTAATAGATTTTTAGTTATGAAACATTATCATTCAATGAATTAACATTATTTCTTTTTTTCCGTTGTTTTAACCGGTCAAGTCTCTTGCCTTTTTCAATTATTTTTAAGAATGTTTTCCTCAAACATTTTGGTGCTCAGATATGATAACTGTTCTATTTAAAACTAGATATAATAGTAATAATACGGCTCACCTAATCTCGGCCAGAAGACCAGACCTAATAATAATCAGCAAAAAAAAAAAAGAGAACTTGCAAAATTGTCGACTTTGCCGTCCCGGCTGACCACAGAATAAAACTGAAAGAATGTGAAAAGAAGGATAAGTACCTCGACCTTGCTAGGGAATTGAAAAAACTACGGAACATGCAGGTGACAATTATACCAATTGTAATTGGTGCATTTGGAACAGTAACTAAAGGATTACTGAAGGGACTAGAGGACTTGGAAATTGGCGGACGAGTGGGGACCATCCAAACTACTGCATTATTGAGAACAGCTAGAACACTGAGAAGAGTCCCGGAGACTTGAGGAGACTTGCTGTCACTCAAACTCCAGTGAAAGACCATCAGCTAACTCTGATGTGAAAAACAATAACGAGTAAATACTACTACTACTACTACTACTAATAATAATAATTATTATTATTATTATATACAGCTAGGATATTGGAATGGACTTTGGCATAGAAGAATGTGCCATGCTAATAATGAAAGGTAGAAAAAGACAAATTACGGAAAGAATAGAACAGTCAAATCAAGAACGGATCAGAACACTTGGAGAAAAGGAAAATTACAAGTACTTGGGAATATTGGAAGCCGAAACCGTCAAACATACGGAGATAGAAGAAAAAATAATAAAAGGCTATCCCAGACGAACAAAAAACTTCTCGAAACCAAGCTCTACAACAGAACTCTCATTAAACACCTGTGCAGTCCCCCACGTAAGATACTCGGGACCATTCTTAAAATGAACAAAGGAAGAACACAGACAAATGGACCAGTGGACAAGAAAGTTGATAGCTATGCACTCTTACAGCCGAGAGATGACATCGATAGACTATATGTGTTAAAAAAGAAGGAAGAAGAGGACTCACCAATATTGAACATAGCGTGGAGGCATCAATACGAGGACTTGAACGACTACATGAAAGAGCAAAGAAAGACTAATTATAGCGACCTGTGAGAGCACTGAAAACATAAAGACAAACATAAGAACAAAAACTAAGAAGCAGAAACGAGAGGAAAACAAATGTATGGATATTTTAAGCGACAAAATGGCAAAATATCACACGAGAAGACCAAGACATGGCTACGATAAGGAAACCTTTAGAGAGAAACTGAATCTTTTTTAATAGCAGCACAAAACAACACCAAATAGTCCAATTACGAGGATCATTAAATAAGTTCCCAGACTTTTTTCGTATGGGCACTTTTATTGATAGTACACGCATGAAACTCTAGTCCCCTTCGAAGTAGTCTCCTCTGGCTGCAATGGAAATGTTGTACCGTTCCAACAACTTCTGGAAGGCCCCATGGAAGTCCTCTTGTGTGAACGTGTCAATGACCTTCGTCACAGCCTCTTTCATCTCCTCAATTGTCTCATAACGACAGCCTCTGAACTTAGGGAATAAGCAAAAGTCACAGGGAGCAAGGTCTGGACTATAGGGAGGCTGAGGAAGTGTCTTGATGCCCATCTTGGTCAAATAGTCTGACAAGGATGGAGTTGTGGACTGGTGCATTGTCCTGGTGGAAATGCCACTGACCCGATTTGAAGAGTGCTGGCCTCTTCCGACGGAATCTCTTGCTGAACTCCCTTAAAACCTCAACATAGTATTCCTTGTTGACTGTCTTGTCCAGTGGGAACCCAGTGTATGTAAATCATGCCAGTGCTGTCAAAAAAAGGGATCATCAAAAATTTGCTCTGTCTGGCCTTCTTGGGTCTGGATGAGCCAGCATGCTTCTACTGGGAACTCTGTCTCTTGGTCTCTGGGTCATAGCAGTAGATTCAGCTTTCATCGCAGGTCACCAGAGCATCAAGAACTGCGGGATCTGAATTGATCAGCTCGACCATCTCCCTGCTGTCATGACAACGTCTTTCTTTTTGTTCTTCTCTGCGCACCCTTTGGACAAACTTCGCCCAAATCTTTCACATCTTCAGTTCCTCGCGAATAATTGTGTGTACAGTTCCAACACTGACATCAAACTGTACACTTATTGTCTCTATAGACACACGGCGGTCCTTATCCATGAAATTCCTTATTTGGCCAATCAACTCTGGTGTTTTTTCCAAGTTTAAAACACAATTTATTGCATATCGTTCTTTTAAAGTCCAGATTGCATTTCTGAAATTCACCAGCTGTGACAATCAGGCTTTAGTAGGGTCTATTCCAATTGCTGCTGTAACTGTTGATTTGAACCTGAAATCATAAAAATTGGTCAGTCATCTCATAAGATATATAGCAATAACATACTGAATTTTCAAGAGTCTACGACAATTCTATATGCCTGTAAAAAAAGTCTGGAAACTTATTGGAGGTACCACGGATATTAAAGCAAAAATCGTAATACGCAACAGAATACCAAGTTTATATGATCACAAAGACAAAATGACTTATCACATAATAAGCAAATGTAGTAAATTTGCGCAAAGAGAATATAAGACAAGGCACGAAGGGTGGCGAAGGTGATCCACTGGGAATTGTGCAAGAAATCGGAATTTAACCATACTACCAAATTATACATGCATCAGCTAGAATCCGCCATAGAGAGAATGAGATTCATAAAATTCTCTGGGATTTTGAGCTACAGACAGATCACCTAAATCCCTGCTACAATATCCGACCTAGTGATAACAAAAAAGAAAAAGAAAAAGAGAACTTGCCGTTTGATGAATTTTGACATCCCAGCGGATCACCGAGTGAAAATAAAAGAAAACGAAGAGACAATAATCTATTAGATAGTTTATATCACTTTCAAATCGGACCACAAAGTAAAACTGAAAAAAAAGAAGATATCCAGGCTTTGTCAGAGGATTGAAAAAAAAGTAATATGGTGACCCTTGCACACATCATTATCGGCGAGCTTTGGAATTGTTTCAAAGAGCACAGAAAATCTGAGGAAGAATGGAAAATATCGGAGAACTGTTTTATTAAAATCAGCAAGAATACGGAAGAAACCTCATGTCACTTGATACGGATATGTTTCTTTGTCTGTGTGAGTGGTAGAATATCAACTTTGAGCTTAATCTAAGGTAAACATTATTATCGTTTAAAGAAGAAATTTCAAATTCGACTATCGACAATTTTCGTCTCCGTCACATACAATTACGAAAACGATCGGATATTTTCTTATATATATATATATATATATATATATATATATATATATATATGTGTGTGTGTGTGTGTGTGTACATATATATATTGAGAAAGATATAGATAGATAGACTGAGAGAGAGAGAGTGGGGGGACTATGTTCAGTTTGGTAAATATGTATTTACACATCTAAGTACGAAACGTTTTACAAATTTCCTTCTTTCATTTCTCTGGTCGAAAAATATTATTTTCTGTTTTTAAAAAAAATAATCATAAATTCTTTCTTCCTTTTCTACTTTATCTATTTTATCTATTCGTGTAAACATGCAATGGGATTTAAATCTGTCGAACACGACAACAAATATAAAAGGTACTTTTTGCCAGCGGGTGAGGATTATTAACATGTTTATCAAGTTGTTAATACCACGTGTCTGGACAATGTGAAAGGATCTACAACTTTATGTCTGCTTTGAATTCTTTGCCCTTTTTTCTTTTTAACATCCTCAGGGTTTAAGGGAAACAGAAAGACCAATAATTGCTAATAATTCGCAACAGAACTTGAATAACACATAAGAATTTTGTAACATTTTTCGTCATATAGACGCGATCATTTATTAAAAAAAGTATTTTTTTAAATGTTCATAAATGTGGCTTAATGAGATATATAAGGCATAAAGCGACCTCACGTTAAATAATGGTTAGCTAGTCATACCATTGTTAGTGAGTTCTATTCTCACCGGGTGCCTCATACTTCTAGTTTTTTGTTATGTCTAAGCTAATCTTATTAAATAACGATAAAGCATCTGCAATGTTCTCCTAAGCATCTTGATCGTCGCATGTAACTACTTTTAAGAATTATTTGGTTGAAATCTGACACAACCAAGACAATAGCACTAACAACTGAAAAATAAACAACACACAATCTAACACAGAAAATAAAACATTAACACATTTTTAGAAAGCGCCAAAAAGTAAGACCAGAAAGCGATGATACATCTACACGAATGAGCAGGAACAGTAATCTACTGGTGAGTGTGTATTAATTTACGAAGCTCTTTGCTTCGATGTAGCACAAGGCCAAATGAATGGGGCACCCAATGAGACTCGAACTCACTCGTGTAGGTTTGCTAGTCTAGTTTGCTAACCATTACACCACCAGAGGTGCCTCTGGTGAGTGTGTAACCAACTTTGATATTCCTACGCAACTGAATGGGAAATACATAAAAGAAAGAAAGAAAGAATACGAGAGAGAGAGAGAGAGAGAGAGAGAGAGAGAGAGAGAGAGAGAGAGAGAGAGAGAGAGGGGCGGATTGAAAAAGGGAAAAAAATTAGGAAGACGTTTTAGAAATAATTTTACACTTACACATGCGCATATATACACACACATGTCGGAATTAGTGTGTACGTATATATATATATATATCATCATCATCATGTCGTGCTGGTAGCACGGATATCCCTGACCCTCTCTCACCACTTTTCCCTATCGTTCATCGCCTCTAGCAGGTCTTCTGGATATATATATATATATAGAGAGAGAGAGAGAGAGAGGGAGAGAGAGAGTGAGAGAGAGAGAGAGAGGGAGAGAGATTTTGTTTGGTATTTGAAATAGTAGCGTATTTCCCAATATTGTGCAGGATTTTAAATATTGCAGGACCTTTTCACTTGGATAAGTGGTGCAACGCAATCTTACCACGTCTTCCATCTTACTCATTTAGCGTCATGCTGGATTAAGCAAACCATAGATAGATAGATAGATAGATATTGAATTTAGTCTGGCACGAAGCCAAATAACAATAAATGAGGTATATGAAGATTGTATTGCATCAGTCATACTTTAGACCACTTTAGAAATTTAAAATTAAAATGCTGATTTTTCTTGAGTTCAACCGTGCCCCTGGACATTAAGAATATATAATTATCTCAGTCACTAAGTAGAACTAATATACATAGATATATGTAGATATCTACTAATCACGATTTAGCCTAATAAAAAGTTAATTTGAAGGATATGGTTGGTTGGTTGGTTGGTTGGTTTTACAGCGTAGCAACCTATGCCAAAGTTAGATTAACAACCATGGTCTCCAATTATATGTGATACAAAAATATATCTTCACAATCGTTTTAAAAAAGTAAAAACTTAATTATCTCAAACAGATCTATTTGACCGATAGATGTGACTCTAATTCCAAGGGGAATCCTCGTGGTGTAATGGTTATATTGCTAGACTGCGATCTCAAAGTAAGCGAGTTCGAACCTTAAGTGAGTTATTTTGTTCCCTTTCGGACAAATACTCTTGGAAGACATCTTATCTTCCCAGCTTTTGACAAAATAGTCTCACTGTTGTTCTATCAGGATGATTTGACATTAAATAATCCACGGAGGCTGATATGCCATTAAAAAAGAAACCAAACCTAATTTCAAGTCAGAGTGGACGTAGAAGCAATGACAATAAAGGAGTAACACGACACTCCCTAAAACACTAAGACTGTAGCCTCACCACCGGGTACAGTTTAGTGTCGTACCCACTCTTTCTTTTTTGGGAGGAAGTCTTAACCTCTTGTCCCACTGATAGGATGAGATTATATGATTCAGAAGATTGTGTTGCGCTAATATACTTGATATGATGAGTGAGATAGTTGGGTAATTCCGAGCAGCACCATTATTCCAATGTTCAGGTTCAGGTAACAGTCATAATTTTCTTTTTTGAGTTTTAAATCAGATAAACAGACGAAGCAAAAATGAATTAACAAGGAAGTAAAAAGAAAACGTTATAAACTTTGAAAGAAAGAAATCACAATACCAAAGTAAGGAAAAAAGGAAGATGAAATGACAGACAAGACAAACATTTAAAAAATGTTTGTGTATTGAATAAATCGACACATTTTGACAACTACGAGAGAAAAAATTGGCCTGAAAATAGGTATGCAGAAATGTTCGCCTACGCCTTTTCACAAAGCAAGGAGTAAGATAAGAAATAAATTAAAATGAAAGTAACCTGTACACACAGAAAAAAAAAAATGCATTCTTTTCTCTTTGCTTCACTTGTTCAGTTTGGGGGTGTGAGGAGGAAGTGCCTCACGCTCTTCCAACGTGGAAAGAATTCCGCTGGTTGTTGTGTAACCAAAGTCGGTCATTGTGTGTAAGAACAAGAAAAGGGGAAGATAATAAGATAAATACCTCGGTATTATTCACGCTGCGCAAATAGGTGGATTTTATGAAGGCGATCATAATTAGAAAGCTAAGAACACGACATTTTTGTTTGACATGGAACTCAAAATTTCAATTTATAGATAGATAGATTTCAGTTAAAATATGGATGAGCAACAAAGAAAGGAATGGATAAGGGAGAGAATGAGAAGATACTGGTAATGAGTGTGAGAATCGCAAAAGCATGAGATAATGGATAATCTTAGTTGTCAATATCCGTGGAGTTGTGTGTGTGTGTGTGTGTGTGTGTGTGTGTGTGTGTGTGTGTGTGTGTGTGTGTGTGACGGCATTTACTTTATATGGGTTAAGCCGGCCTGGCACGTGGATTTATGTGTGGATTTTCTTCTGTATAAGTGTCCGAAGGTGATCCTCAGTCACATTCGTGTAACAGGTTTGGATTTAGACCAATTGCTATACCAAAGCTAGAGTCCAGTTTGCGCTACTGATTTACCCTAGGGTGGAAGGATAACAGTCGGATGCATACCTTTCCTAAAGGTATTAGCGCTATATGAAATTCAAACAGCCTCGTCCAGGGTTTGAACTCAGGTCACTGTGTCCACTTCCTATAGCAATAACGGTTACACCATGAACGCCAACGAAGTTGTTAACGTTTCACTTCGCTTTCTTTCCTCCATCACACAACGCTATGGGTAAATAGCGGGACAGACTGATATATCTAACCAAGTTTGTTGGAAAAGTGGGAAACTTTGAATTCAAAATCGATGGGCTAGCAACACCACCCCATAAAAACTTCCTTGTTGTAGAAACCGCAGCACCATCACTGACGTGGTGTGGCCGCGTCCCAACGCTCTACACAGGGTTTACAATATCAGCAATCGAACAAACTCTTCCTGAAAAGTGAACGATATTAAACCTTCACGGAATGCATTATTCTTTGACTTTGGGGTAAGATAATAGAAAATTTAGCTTAGCCTATTACATGGTAAAATGTGAAGGACAGGATTTAGGAAGATTGTGTTGCGGCAAAATTTCCTGTGAGAAAGTCTTAGATGCTCTAAAAGTAAGCATTTGACATCCTAGTCTTTAATTATGCTTAACCATCAACCATTGTCACCACTTATGAATACCCACACATCAGTCAACAATTTACTAAGTTTAGATTTATTTGGCACAAGAGCAGACGTATGGAGAATCCACTGTGAATCAAACTCAGCAGCAGTCATTTGCTATTCTAACTAGCAAACCATTACATCATAAAAAAGTACCATTGGGATCTTGGACAGAAAGCTGAGAAAATGTTTTCGTATCAATAAGGATCTGAACGACGAATTAGTATTTTGAAGTTAAATATATTAATCATCAGAGTCTGTCAATTTGTACGACGGATATGCAAATAAGATATTATGGAAAGGTAGCATCATATCTCCTGGGAAAATCAATTGGTCTAAGGCTGAGAACAGATATTGTTTTGTCCATTCAATTTGATTGGCTGATGTAAATCTGAAAAAGAATACTGAGCAAACTGCAGAGCAAAACAGTTGTTCATAGTTGAAACTGAATTCAATGAACCACTCCAGTTTGTCTTTACAAACAACGGCGGACATGATATCAGATTACACATGTAGTTGCTCAGCTATAAATCCCATATCACTAAATCTTATTTTAGCTATCAGTACATTTGTTTTAAACGTCTTGAATGACAAAAATATTTTCCTAGGTCAAACACAGTTAACCTCATCATATAGCATGTTTAATTTCTTAAGTATACAACAAGCATGATAAACGTTTATCAAAATTTTGTTTCTTTCGTTTTGATCCAACTCCTTCACTCATGCACCATTTCAATTGATGGTCGGTGGATATGAATTTCTAAATAAATTTTTTTTTTTGTATTTTGAACTAAATACGATATTTGTATTTATAAGTTTTCTTTCAGAAGTGTTTTCCGATGAGAATTTGTGTATCCTGCTTAAAAATAGTCACCCATTCCTGTAGTAGATCCTATTTACCCAACCCCTCCGCTCGGGCAGGATATGACACAAGGTCAATTTTTAAAGCGGAGTTTAGCAGGTTTGAATTCAGAGTTTTCCTTCTCCTTGACTAGTTGCCTCACCAAGGCTGAAGAACCTAGTCTGTCCTACTATTTACCCATAGCTGGAGGGAGAATAATTGGATTCATACCTTTCCCAAGGGTATCAGTGCTATGTGAAATGCAATCAGTCTTGTCCATTCCTGTAGTAGATACTGACTAAATTGTTTTATTTTCTGCATTCTCATTACCACCTGTTCTCTGAAAACTAAGCTATCAAAACAAAACCATATAGCGTAAATATTTAGAACAAATAGGAGGCAATATGACTGAAGGCTTTGGTCTTGTTTAGCCCTAGGCTCCTTTGACCAAATCGGTTAAGACGTTGTTCATGAAAGAAGATCACTCGTAATATGAGATGCTAGTTTTTCCAGAAAATACTTCTTTATTCTTCAAGTTGCTTAACAGCAGAAAAGCAATGAGATGAGTGAAAGACTAGAACAAATTAATAATAGCTATTGAATAATTATGATTTGAGTCTGGTACAGGACCACAGAAATAAGGCGCTCAGTGAGGAGCGTTGAAATTATTCTTATTCTTGTCGTAATTAATCGCAAAGTTGATAACAAACATAAACAAAAATTTTAAAGACTTTTTTGTTTGATCGCGCAAAACAAAATAATTGTGTCTGTTTGTGCACAAAGTGAGATATTTAACTTTTAATAGAATTTCAGCGTCTTGGCTGTGTAAGTAAAACAATTGAATAATGTTAAGTAGGACAGATTATCATGTCTATTTCTTTCCATTTAATATTGATTAGCAGTGGTTTTATAACTCTCTTCCTGTCCATTCTTTCAAATATGGCCGCACTTAGTCTCAACTTAGTAAGAATATCAATTGTTAAATAACACTAATTTTCAATAAAAGTTTTTTCTAAGTTTCACTTCACTTACATTATTTTCCGAGCGATCGTCGTATTAGCGCGGTATACCAAATCTTCTTGACAAAAATACATACTATAACTATGTGAAAAAATAGATTTGTAGCTGAAAACTTGCTCTATAAAAGGATGTTAATGTACTTCTTATATCTGTTGTAGGTTCTGTGAAAATAAATAGAATGCATTATTTCAAGTGTGTCCCTTGCGCATGCACATAGGCGTACGGGCATCGTTTATTTCTATATAAGTTGTTCAAGCATTATAGTATAAAACAATAAAAAGCGACATCTAGTGGAGGAATTAACGGATGTCACTTCAATTCAAAACACAACGCTGTCACTTGACTTTCGTGTAATAGACGAGAACTGGTGTTTCCACTCAGCTCTCACATGTAAATTCCAGTTCTACGAAAAGGTCGGGGACTGAATATTAAATAGGCTGAATATTTCGACTTGACGGGGCAAGGCGAAAGTACAGGGCTTGTGTTTTTTTTATGTCATAAACAAACAGCGTTGTGATGAATGTAATAGGCTCGTGACATACATCATTATTCACCGTCCCAACCCGCCAGAGACAAGACAATGTTTATAAAACCCCTAATTAGGAGACAAGCCGACAGTCCGAAACTTATCAGCGCTGTTTTAGGTGGGCAGGGCGGAGAGTAAGTAATTGTGTTTTTATTCGGCAAACGACTAAAACATATTGCTCTTATATCGTGGCCATCTGACCTCGTCTGTGGAAGCACGCGTTCAAAATTATCTACGAAGAGACCGCCCCCTCTCATCTCCCGATAATGTTCGAGTGTGTTTAGTTATACTTCCACAGAATGAATTTGGCACAATGCCTTTTTTTAAATCGTGGTAACACAGACATTTGAGTGTGAATAGATGCAAAAATTTCTATATCATCGGCAGTGTCGCAGGCATCAAGGTATACCGACTAAGTTATCAAAGTAAAACAATATAGACCTCTAAGTGCAATAGAGAGGTGTTGCTTGTAAAACAGATCTCCAGTAACTAAGAATTAGGATGTTGTGCTTGTCTTGTCCGAAACTGAGACAAGACCAACCATTGAAACCAAGAACTGCCTACCAATAAAATTGGGGCCTTTCGACCAATTTGGCTGAAAGGCACACGTTAACCCAAATCCATTTACAAGTCTTCCCCTCCACATATTGCACCGACTCCATTGCGCTATAAGGAGTAGGGTCAGGATCAATTTCTGATGAATGAGACACCCCACAAAGGTTGATGCAGTTCGAGCAGAGTAACGTTATTATAGTTCGTTGGTTTTTTAATTCTAAATTATTTCTATTTATTTATTTATTTATTTATTCATTTTTAGTGATCAGATTTCTTTACAATTGTGGATTGAAAGCACCAATGTCTATAGAAAGAAAGAAAGAAAGAAAGAAAGAAAGAAAGCAAGAACTGATCTTTTAGAGTAAAAGACTCATTCATAATTATAGGAGGGAAAATTGTGTAACTTTTCTTTAATAAAAAGTGTGTGGGGATTATGGAATTTAAAATTGCTACGAATATTTATTATATGTAAAAGGTCCTGTCTTCTTTGTAGAACATTGGAGATTTATAAATATAAATAGAGCAGTGTTTATAAGCGTCCCGATAACACCTATTTGGTTAGAATGGCAAAATCACTTATATTCAAACGACTAAGAAAAATAGAAGGGTAACATAAAGCGTTTGATAAAATAAGTATAACATATAATCAAGATTCTATGAATAGAGAAATATGCACATGACATCGAAAAAGTTCTAAACATGGAGAACAATTCTTATTAGTTTCTTATAGCCTTTTTGTACCCAATATTTCTTGTTCTTTCATCTTTTGCAAATATGTAGTCTTTTTTTTTTTTTTTTTTTTTTTTACTATTTTCTCATGAACATCCAACTTAAAGTTGGTCATGTAAAAATGTGGAATTAACGTCGTCTGTTCCACCAATTATAAGATCAAAAATCATTTTTGTACTTCATACCAATTTCACTATCTTACAATGTTTGACTTCGGAGGCTAACCTTATATGTTGTTTGTGTGTGTGTGTGTGTGTGTGTGTGTGTGTGTGTGTGTGTGTGTGTGTGTGTGTGTGTGCTTAAGAGTCAAGTCAATATCTATACAAAAATCATGTCGCCGGATAATTTGTATCACAGAGAGAGGGACAGACAGACAGACAGACAGACAGACAAACGTACACAATTTCATATAGTAGCATAGATTGCCCAAAAGATGAAAGCCAAAACAATGCTTATGAGCACAATATTCAATAATCAATATTCAATAATCAATATTAATTTTAAATAAGAGATTAATGAAATACTCACTTAAAAGTCACCTGTGGTATTCATTAAACTTCTGTCGAGTCACATTTGATTTACAGAATTTATATTATAGTTATCCTATTTGATTACAAATAAATAAATAAATAAATAACGAGTGTTTAATGATTATCATTTAGAAATTATTTCCCCTGAAAACATATAATCATCATCGAAATGGACGTAAATGTAGAATCCATATTATTATCATTATTATTATCATTTAGTCACAAATTTAGCTGAAAATTTTGTTTTTTCCTTAAGTTAGAAAATTTTGATGTGATACAAGCGTAAATCCCGCTAAAATGTGTCCTTTTAGAGAGTTACAACAAGAAAAGTACAAAAGCTTGGATCATTTTCATGTAAATAATGTGAGGAATGATTTAATGTTTACAGCATCTTCAGTTACAATAAAAGAACAATATCGTAAGTGAACAATGAGGAAACATTTGATACCATTTGGAAATAAACAATAAAAAATAAAGATAAGATTAAGTTCACCTCGTAAAACATAGCTGTTTTGCCACCAACCTTCAAACCAAGGGGTCACATGAAAAAAGGAGTCACCAGCAGAAAATGATATTAGAATCTATCTAGATCTGACTCCAAAATGGGTTAATGAGTAGAAGAATGTTCTTAAAGGGCTTTACAAATACCTCAAAGGGAGATTTTCATTTCGCTGATTATAAGATCTGACAATTAAGTTGCTCCAGTTTTCGGCGAATGACTGTTGCCTAGAAAATTAGTAGCAGAAAACGCATTTGACGGATTTGAAAAGCACTCTTAGAATCATTGTACTCACTAGTTAGATTCTGAGGCGTTGGAAATGTATGTAATCAGGAATCATTTATATGCAAACAGGCTCTAAAATTTCATCCATGTTTTGTGACTATGAGATTCTAACTCAGACCAAATTTTGGCAAAATATTTTGAAATTCAACACCATGAATCGTCAGGTGTAATTCTCGAGATACGAAACGACCCGTGAATCTGTTGAGATGACGGTGTAAGAGTTGTCTACAATGATATTGATGCTTCTATTTAGAAAGGAATAAAGAATTTTAATCACCATTTTATAGTTATTCAAGTTGTATAAAGAATTTGGATGATTAAAAAAAGGATCTTCAATATTAATTCAGTTCCAAATTGGATCGAAACTTGTTTTATTTTCTAAGCAAGAGCATTTTAAGTGCATTGCTCAAAGCAAAATCTATGATGTGAGGTTTTTATTGTTTAACACACAGTCCTTTTTCATTTAACACACATAGACTCACACAAGCATAATATATATATATATATATATATATATATATATATATATATATATACAGTGGGGTGAAATAAATATTCGGACACGTGAAAATTTTTATTTTTTTATCTTTTTCGTGATTTTCCATCTATTTATCAGATTTGGTAACTTACATAATCCGTTTAAACCACGAAAACGATCCCAAAATATTCCCAAGTTAATGTGCGAAGATTGGATATCTGGTAGACTGGTGTTTTACCCAAGCACCGTAGTCTACTACTATGTACTAGTACACAACCTAATTCCATTATATTGTCATATTAAAAGTAAATAGGTGATGTTCTAAGGTTTTATGTGCTATCAAATACGCTGAGTCTGAGAATCTGATGGTAGGGTCGAAACTGCAGAAACAGATATTAGAAAATTGAATACGTTTGATTTATGACCATGTTCACGTCCCTTGAAAAAGATACGAATTTATATTTCTTTGTATTTTCACCTTTCGTCAAATAGCTTGACAAAAGTCTTGTCACTTGTATGCCACAATGGTTAATAGAACAAAGTATTGTCAAGCCAAGGTTTTTCTCTGTAAATAATGCCAAGTAACATTGTCCTACCTGTCAACATGAAAAAGAAATGAGCGCCGCCAAGTAATCTCTCTTTTCCCTTGAGGTGACATGAATGATCCCATATAATATATCCCGACGAGTCAACCAAAACGGATGCTATACAGTATTACAGAAGTTTTATTAGATTTTATGATAATAAACACAAATAACCAGCGACGAGCTTCATTGTGCAGTCGGAAAATGATAATTCAGGTTTTACAGACATGCGTGACAAAAAAGTAATTAATGCCAATTTTAAAATGATAGCATTATTAATTAAAAAAGCACAAAGTCACTTAATGCTTAATTTAGAAATTAAAATCAAACATTGGCTTCTCTCTGTTAATGATAAAAATGGATATAGTATATATTAATATATAGTCATTTTTACCGCTACTAGAAAGGTGATTAGGAAGAGATTCATTGATAGAGAATTTACTCATCCATTTTTCTACTTTATTGACATGACCATGATGGATTAATCGATTGATTGATTGTTTTTAACGGCATGATAACCTGTCTTGGGTTGTTTTATGCAAAGCGCTAAGGAAATCACGTTTATTGTACATTTTTGTACATATTTCTTTTTTTCTTTCTTTTTTTGCACACGATCCTATCAAATACGAATGATTCTTAAAAAGATGTATTTGACCCCAAAGATGAGACCCTAACAGATCGATTTGACTCATAGATGGGACCCTCACACGAACTTCTACTCCCGTTCAGAAGGGACCTGGGTGTAAGGGCAATGAAATGGAAGTGTTTCGGTTTTTTGTTTAACGGCATATCAACCTTCTTGGATTATTTAATCCCAAAGCTATCCTTGTAGAAGGATAGTAGTGGTGCTATTTAACGTATAGTTAGTGAGGGAACGAGAGTATTAGTCTGAAAGTTAATCCACTAACAGAACGGGAGTTCGAACTCACTTACTATGATATCGCAGTCCAATACGTTAGCCATTATACCACGGGGACCCATTCCCTAAAAAGCAGTGTCGTACCCAGGACATCCCTTTTTAGGAAGGAAAGGTCTTACCCCTCCACAGGGATACAATCAACGTATTCTGATCCCTGCAAACAGTGCGATGACACGACTAGGGCCAAGATGAGTCCTAATAGGAGAGAGAATGAGGAAAGTTTGATTCTCGTCTTATTCGGCCTTATTCAAGAGCATATGTGTAAAAGTGATGGAACTCGAACTCCTTTCACAGGAGGGGGTTGTCCTCGTGGTGTATTGGTTAAAGTGATGGACTGCAAAATCGTAGTAAGCGAGTTCGAACTCCAGTCGCGCTATACGTTCACTTTCAGACAAATACTCTTCGGAAAGTATGAAACCCTAATCCTCCTAGTTTTGGGTTAAATAGTACCACAACTGTTCTTCTAGTATTTAGTATTAAATAACCTGCGAAGGTTGATATGCCATTAAACAATAAAACCAAACCAAACCATCTTTTCACAGATTCCTAACTAGTACGCTATTTTACACTTGTTACCCTAAAGACAACAGCTCTGCTCGGTCAGTGGTGCTTAGAATATGCTAACCGTATCGCATATAGAGGAGTAAGGCACCACCCCCAACACACACACATATACACATAAAGGTGGTGTTCTAAAGCAGTGACACTAAATGGTATCTGATAGTGAGGCTCCAGTTCTGGAGATATCGGGAGTGTGGAGTACCTCTTCATTGCCATTAATCCTTGGTCCACTCTGACCCGAAACGACATCACCTGTTTGGGTTCCATGAATGGGTCAAATAGATCTGTTTAAAAATCATTCATATTCAATAGGAATACTTGATACTATATCACTGTAAATAATTGGTATTGTGATATGGTATACTACAGAGCGAGAGGGAAGGGGAAGTCAATTCCCTTACCCTTCTTTATTTGAATCAACATGCATTAAGACTGGCCGTTAAAATGGTAGGGGAAAGAAAGGGCACGCTATCTGCACTCTGTGCCCTTTAGTATGTTGAATGAAAGAATTCTTGGTCAATCAAGTGGCGTGACCCGGCGAGGTGGTGGAAGAGGAAAAATCGGATGATTGGTCCACAGGCTCTTCGCGCCAAAAAGGCCATCACGCGTTAGAGAAATTTGAAGGAAAATTTTAGTTTGGGTAAAGCCAGTGTTAGAACCAGAGCGCTGAGGTCAACCAGCTCCGGGAAAGACACTCACCCGTAAAAAAGAGAGAAAGAAATCTGAAAATTGAGAACCCATCAAAGATAAGTACAACTCAAACCGTTTTCCTTCTACAATTTTTAAATATTAGAAAGTTATTTGTATTCAAAAAAAAAAAAGAGAGAGAAACTGTAAAGGTTCTGTTTCATCAATAGTTAAAATTATTAAATGAACATTCCTACACGCTTTAGTCTGGCAGCTTAGACACTTTTACTCAAGTAAGAGAAAAAGAAAGAAAGAAAAAAGAGAAAAAAGAAAAAGGACTGTTGAGAGATATTTTTGTTTGATGTTTTCCTGTTGGCTAAATATTGCCGGTATTTTGAAAGGAAAAGAGAAAAGAAAAAGGAACTATTTCTTAAATCTCATCATTATTTGTTTAATCATCGCCTATTAGAATTTTGTTGTATTTTAAATGCACCCTTTTGTTAAAATCTTTTGGTTGTGCTCTTTCCTCTATCGATGTCTTCTTTTGCATGTATCTGTCTCAGCCTCGTGCCGCTTTCATTAATTCTCGCTAAACGTCTTATTGCCTCTTTAAACATTACAAGAGAATTTTGGAAATCTGTCAACAGTTAATATTATCTAACCTAGAAGTTCGTTCTTCTGTGATCTGAGAGAGTAGAAGACAAAGGACTTGGGGGTGTATGTGAAAGGGAATTGGCACCCCTTACCAACGTCTGAAGTCAGTCTAGTTCCGAATTAACCTCCACATTATTTGTCTGTTTATCATATGCCCGAAATAGGAGTCTAGACCGGGATTTATTTTGTGGAGTGTCAAGTGCCAGACTGCCCTCAGCGATACACATCCTATGTAACAGCCTTCTACGGAGGACAATGACCGAGATATCGATCTCTTCAGGTTAGAGTAGAATTCGACGTTACAGTATCAAAAATTGTTACTCGAAACTATAATTGTTTACAAAGAATTATTATCATAGTTACTTGAAATACAATTGTGTCTAAAAAAAACTCTTAAGAAACAACTACGCAAAAAAATAAATGCAAATTTACAATGAACGCCTCTCGAAAGAAATAACCCTAAACGGGTTGAGGTACCGTTAAAAGACTGCAATTTAGTTTTGCATCTTTAGAAACTACCGACAGTTGGAAGAAGAAAACCAAACAGCAAAACCAAAAACAACAAAATAAAACAACATATGGGTGCTTCTCAAAATTCAATTCCCATTCATTTTCGTCGTTTGTGTGGCATGAACAACTTTGTCGTTGCACTCCATACTTAAAAATAATTGTTCTACATCAAGCGTCTTCTATTTTGATTAAAAGCCGGTTTTATCATGGCGTCATTTCATTAACTGTCTGATAGAAAAGCAAGAGGAAGAGGAAGAGGAGAGATAGATAGATAGATAGAGAGAGAGAGAGAGAGAGAGAGAGAGAGAGAGAGAGAATGAAAAAGAGATGTTCATATATCTAAATAAAAGAAAAAGTTTAACTGTGTCAGTATCAT
>OY757921.1:93883898-93898898 GCA_963585895.1 Sepioteuthis lessoniana
TGACGGTGACGATGATACCAATTGTTATTGGCGCGCTTGGAACAGTCCCCGAAGGCTTAGAAAAGAGGCTGGAGAAATTGGAATCAAGACCATACAGACCAAACCTTTATTAAGATCGACTAGAAAACTTAGAGAGACCAGAGGAAACTTACTGTCACTTAGATTCCAGTAAAAATCCACCTGATAAAGCTGATGTGAAAAACTCGTAAGATATGAAATAATAACACAAGCTCTATCATTTAGAATATTCGAACTATTGTCTTCATCTTTATATTCACAACGTTTCGGTCGATATGTTCTTCGGCCTTCTTAAAGTGCTTCTTGTTGAACTCGGGAGCCCACACAAAACCTCCAACCGAACCCATTATTTAATCCACGTGATAGATTGTTCTAATTCCTTTAACCATAACCGGATACAAATGTTAAGCTATTGTAAGTATTCTTTGTTATTTACCTATCGTCAGGATTGAACCTGCAACCTCCAGATGATATAACTTAGAAGCACTTTAACCAAACGCCGTTGTGTCATGTGTCCTACTGGACAATTCGGAGTGAATTCTTGGTCTGCCCTGCTCAACAGTAAAAATTAAGACTTGAGAACATCGAAAAGCAGTTTATCGAGGTGAAATCGAAAAGTCAGATATAACTGACCATATATGGAAAGAAAACGGAAACAATCCGCCCTTTTGGGTTTAAGTTAAAATAATAGATATGGATATAGAGATGTATACAATATGGGAATCAGTAATCAAAAGGAGCTGATAAAAAACTGCAATATGAACTAAGGTAAAAATCGTACATAATTGTAGTAAGTAGTATTTCATAGTTTTGTAGCAGAAAGAATTTCGCATTTTTGTTTGGCGCGTAATTTAATTCGACCGTTAGGGTCGACGCATAATTTTACCTAATCAGGATGACTTATCCTATTAATTCCGGACTATCTTTCCGGGCAGCACAAACTAGGGAAATCTATCAAACACTTTCTTTCGCAGAACTTCTTCGTTCCATACAGACATCTTACTGTCTGCTCTTCAATAGCAGCAGCAGCAGCAGCATCACACCACCATGAGGGAAGCTATCTGATTTATGGACTCCTGGCGTCTATTTCTCTTAGACCAAGGGTTCCCAGTTGAATATGAATTAGGTAAATTCAATACGCCACTCACAGGAACAACTTTACGTCACCCCCCAAATTGGCTATGTCGACTGCGATACAATATATCGCACCGACACCTAGCTACTTCTTCACTGGGCAACATTTTCTGGAGACATTCACGCTTCTCCTCGAAACAACCAGAACCACAAACTCACGGTGACTTCAACGTTTCTCTCCTCAAACAGCAAACACGACTTTTGCTACACTATGGCGAACATATCTCCCTCGCACATCCAACAATGCCTTAACCTAACAATGCACTTTTCATTTCGTTTCCTTACTTCTTTCCTTCCTACGAGACTTGCAGCATAAATGTAAACTCTTTATGCTGCCATTAAAAATCTTCATACAAAAGTTAACGGCATCTTCGTTTTCTTCATTCTCCTTTATTTTCCAACAACACTTAGCGAGGGAATAACACACACACACGCAAGAACTTCGCTAAAAATGGTAACAAACATTCCTATCGCTAAAGTTTGATAAAGACATTAGGTTTATAAGTTCCAAAAATACATCGGCTGAAACAGGAAGATGAAGACAATAGTTCGAATATTCTAAATGATAAAACTTATCAAACTTCATCATTTAGACAAATAATACACGCCCGTGGTAAATTATAATTAGTTTTTGACTAGTATCTCTTTCATCTTAACTTCAAATGCTTTTTTTAACATAACTATTAAGGCCATCATTCTACAGCCGTTAGAATAATGCTAGTGGTTGCGATAAAAAAAATCTAATCTTTAATCGTGAACTTCATTGTTATAATATATTGAGTGTATTAATCTGACAAGCAACCAACGGGAATGTCGTCTATGTTAGTAGATAACAGCTGACAAGACATATCACATTGTCTTATTCAGTGCAGTGGTTGTAAGAGCAGAAATGGTGTCACGTGTTTGTTACTAGAAACACACACACACACACACACACACACACACACACACACAAAAAAAAGAGGTGAGAAAAAAGCGAATTAGTGTAGGGTAAGGGACAAAGATAACGGCATTGTCTATACACCCACCCCCAATAATTCAGATGTTACTATCGTTCGTACAATCTATCAACAATTAGCTCACGTCACGGCCGTTATTCTCCATTATTGGCTAATCTTCGCTGATCCGAGCCATTCTTCCAACATTACAAACTGCTAATCCAGATATTTTAGCTCATTTAATTATAAACATAAGTTCCTGAAGAGAATTTTGCGCTTTTTATATCAAGTTTTTCAAGATGGAAATGTTCATGTCAGCAACTTCTGTCTCTAGACATGTATCTTTCTTTAGTTTCAATTTCTAACTTACCTTTTGGAAGTGACAATTTGGTCCTTTTTTTTTTTCAAATCAAAACAATTGCAAGCGTTCCCCATTTTCAAAAGTTCACTTTATTCCATTTTGTTTACACAAAATACCTGCATTTGTACCTGTTTTCACTACCAGAAAGAAATCAAAGATTTTCGCTTTTATGAGAAAAAGAAAATGATAATAAAAATAACACTCAGCGTTGGTTTTGCAATGGGACTTTTTACAGACAGCACAAACCGAGTTGTGAGAGTGACGCCATGAAGCTCCTTCCTTGGGAACAAAACTCAATATCTCAGCATCAAGCCGCCATAACTTTGAATTGTGTCAGTCATTATCTGTACTAAATTGCGATTTATTTTGTGCATCCTTTAGCAGGTTGTGTCTTACGGTAAAGGAAGTCTCAGATAAGATCTACGACTGATTGATTTTCATATGTCAATCCGTCTAAGGTTATTTTATGCTAAGAAGTTAGGGGATCTTGCTCATATACATCATCAGATGCGGTTTAGTATCACACTCAGGACACAAACAAGACCTAAGAGAGTTCATAAGAATGTTTGATTTAGTATTTCGATCATGGTAAACGAAAAAAAAAAAAAGAATTTGCCTGCGTCCCCGAATAATAGTTTTTACAAGTATAGAGACAGAGTACTGAAAACCGACGAAACTTACTTTTGATCACGTTTGAAGGAAATAAGTCTCTTTTATTCGACATCGAATAATAGATAACATGAAAAATCTCATGCTTGAGTGAAATGAATAATTGTAGAAAAATATGGATTTAAATTTAAAAGGGTACGTAGGTTTAAGGAAATTTACTAAGCTTTTTGCTTAGATGTGGCACAAGGCCATATGAAAGAGGCACCCAATGAGACTCGAACTCACTCGTGTAGGTTTGCTAGTCGAGCTTGCTAACCATTACACCACCAGAGGCGCCTAGGGTACGTAGGTTTAAGGCCGTTTTGAGTGTCGACATGATGTTTTGAGAGTACCGACAAAGAATTGGGAGAGAAAAATACGTGATATTAAGCAGTCAATCATATTCTCATTGTTCAAGCCTTCAACATTTGTCATATCAGTTGATGAATGTCGACCTTCGACATCGAAGTTGACAAAATCTTTTTGCTGAGGAGAGGGGATCCAGAAACTCTCGAACATTTTTCCATATAAATTATCAGTTATTGCTTCTCCACTTTACGCCACTTGGATTGACAAACGCTCAACTTTCGGATAACGATAGATTATTGGAATAGATTTCCTATTATAAAATAAGGACTGTTCCCATAAAAGTATTTGCTTTAAAATCCTATTTTACTTAAAAGGTGAGAATTTAGGGTAAGCATAGAGACTTAACCGATTGGTATCCGGACGCCTTCACTTATCAGAATGGTCACTGGACAACTTAAAGATGAATTACATTAGAAAGATGAAGATTTAGAATTAGGTCTAAATGTCAAGGTAACTGTTGGATATGCATCTATTTACCTGAATTTGTCTCCAGATTGATAATGATGAAAATATCTTATATCACCTATATGTACTTCTATTTTTCATTTTATTGTTTTCCTTTTATCGAACCTGATTTGCAAGTATTTTACAAGTATTGTAGTGATCCGGCATTCCATTGATGTTGAGATAAGAAATGATAAAAGTCGACAAACTTTGTCAATATTTCGGTGTTTATGTTCATTATTGGGAACACCAACCTCTAATCACAAGGAATAAACGAAATAAGAACCAAATATGATTTTTTTTAAATACAGAGAAGAACGTTAGCATAATTAAGAAAAGAAAAACATTCAACAAAACCATTATATAATAACTGACATATATCATATAATATAATAACTGATATATGTCATATAATATAATAACTGACATATATCATATGATATAATAACTGACATATATCATATGATATAATAACTGATATATTCATATTTTTATTCTTCTTTTTTCTATGCCCAACTGTTAAGCTTTTCTAGTGAGGATACTGGGCGTTTCTGAGATCGAAACCGTTACGCTTTCTAGCCGAGAAAATATTATAATTTTATGCGGAAAGAAAATTTTGGGTGTAAGGGATAACAGAAAAAATTGAGTGATTGATTTTAACGGCATTGTAACCCGTCCAGGGTTATTTTATTCCTAAAGGTTAAGGAAATCCGTTCATTGTACATTCATCTTTACATTTTTTGTGCAACTGCTTTTCGTGTTGTTGTTGTTTGTACATGGTCCGTTCGAAAACGAACATTTTTAAAGAGACCCATTTGAACCATATTGGGGACCCTAACAGGTATTTCCACTTCGAGTCATAATGAACCTGGGAATAATGTCAACGTGGGAGTACATCATACCAGCCCATTGGCATAATGGTAATAGTGTTCACCAATGACCCAAGAAACTAGAGTTCAATCCTAGGTCGAGTCATACTAAAGACTCAAAAATTGTATTTGATGCCCCCTTGCTTGACACTCATCATTATAAGATACGAATCAAGGGTATGTGGAGCAATCATGGGTAAGAAGTAGCACCCTCTCGTACACCTCGACGTCGTAACTGCTGAAAAGGGAGCCTTTGGGTCGTCCTCGACTACGGTCAGTCAACTTACTTACTCTGAGTACAGAATACATGAGAGAAAAGAGGTAAGAAAGCTAAAGAAAAATGATAAGAAAGCTGACTGAAAAGAATTTATATATATTGAGAGAGGGGGGGGGGAGGGAGGGAAGAGATAAAAACGAAAGAAAATAACACCTTTGTCGGGTAGATAGTAAAAAGGATAGCGTTGGAAATATTCAAAAGTAGGTAGAGATAGAAAGGCGCAAATGTTACGATGCTTTGAAATTATTCATGAAGAGATGGAAGAAAAAGAAGATGCCGTAGAAATATTTATGCATTTCTCATTTCTTTATTGTGTTCATGTTTGTTTTTGTAAAACTTCGATAAAACATGAACAAACAACAAAGGTTAGGGAGCATCCGTGAGAGAATGAGAAAATACAGGCAGAATGAAAGACAGACAGACAGACAGAGAGAAAGAAAGAGAGTAAGAAACGAGTTAATGCATAATATTAGTTTCCAACACCCATGGAATTTTCATAGGTCCAGCTAGTTTGACATAGACAAATAATTTTAAACTTCAGATTATTTGGAGCACATTTATTCGAGAAGAGGAATGTAAGACTTAAAATGTAGCCGGGGGAAGATGCATGAAAAGAAGTGAATTAATCCATTTCGCACGTGTTTATAAAAAAAAAAAAGATTCTCGACCCTAAAAAGTTTATGTTTTAAGAAACTGTATTCATGATCTTTTAATTTCGCAGTGCTTTGACCACGTAACCCAATTGTTTACTCGGTTTTGTTGATAGCTATTTCTATGGAAGTTTCTCGGATTGATGAATGAAAGTTTCTTTAGTGCAAAAAGAGGGAAAATTCTCATTTAATAACTTCGAAATAAAAGCTCTAAACCAGCCAAGATTTGCGACTGTCTCACGTGAGAACTCAATTTCTGACTTGATAAATGTCCGTTCTTTTCAAGTGCATTATGTACCCAAACAATTGCATGTTGCTCTGGGGTGTATCTTCACCTGGATTAACCTATTTTCTTTCTTTCTTTCTTTCTTTCTTTCTTTCTTTCTTTTAAAAATATTCTACATCCTTCTTTGTATCTTCCTTCATTCTATTTGTTCTTGTCTTTTTTCTTTTACTGGTTCCCCTTTCTTCATTCTTACTTTTTTTCCTTTTCCATTCGATTACCATTGTTATCGTTTATCTTTCTTTCTTTCTTTCTTTCTTTCTTTCTTTCTTTCTTTCTTAATTCCATTCACTCATTCGCTTATTCAAAAAAGCACAAAACAACAGGGCAATGAATAAAGATGACTAATTTTTTTCATCAATTTTTGTCAGTCACGTGATTAACCTTTGTCATAACGGAAAATAACCAACGACCATTGTTCAGATTAATTGTAGTATCACCTTTGATGGAAAGGTGCAATCTTTTTATATACCCAATAAAAATGGGTGACGAAATAAATGCAACTGATGTGATTAAACAAGAACTGAAATACGTAATCTTTAATCTTTTCTTTTTTTACATCAAAAGATTCAGAGAGAAATTAATCTGAAAGCTTCATAATTAATCTGAAAGCTTCATAAGAACACTAGTCGCTCGAATAAAATTTAGAAAGAAAAGCATTTCGATGTTGATATCTAAAAGAGGTTTTATTTGAAGAATTCAAGAGGTTAAGAAACCAAAAGACTTACAAAGTTTGAAGTTGATAAATCATTAAGACATTTTTACGTAGATGTTTTTGATTAAAGAGAATTATCAAGGAATTACGGGAAAATCATAAGTTGATGGTTATGATAATATCTATCTATCTGTTTTTTATTATTAAAGTTTGGTTTGGTTTGATGGCATATTATTTAATGCCAAATCCTGTTTTTACAAATATATTGAATATATTATTTGTAAACACATTTGGTAGAAACACACAGTTAAATGATCAACCGGTTCTATTTCAAAGTTAAATAGTTCCAAGTATTCCTATGTATCATTAACAATTCAATTAAATATCAGTCTTTTGTTTACACTGTTAAATAATCTAACAGTTCTATTTCAAGCAATTCAATTTAGCATGTCATTTATTTGCACTCAGTCTAAATGTCAAACAGTTCTATTTGACCCATAGATAGGAACCTATCAGGTGCTGCCACTCCGGGCCAGAGTGGACCTGAGAGCGATGGCAATAAAGAGATACTCTGCATTCCCCAAAGCTCCAACATTGCTGGACCCTCACCACTAGGTTGTTTAATCTCATATAAAGGACACTCGTTGGCAGTCTTACTCCTCTGCAGAGATGCAGTTAGTGTATTCTACAGCCCCGGAAGACTGGGCTGAATTATTAAAGTGTTTAGTTTGGGAGGCGCCCGTGGTGTAATGGTTATCGTCGTAGGAAATAGACACGGCGACTCGAGTTCAAATCCTGGACGAGAATGATTGCATTTCACATAGCACTAATACCCTTGGGAAAGGTATGAATCCAATTATTCTCCCTCCAGCTATGGGTAAATAGTAGGACAGACTGGGTTCTTCAGCCATGTTGAGGCAACTAGTCTAGGAGAAAGAAAACTCTGAATTCAAACCTGTTAAACTCCGCTTAAAAATTGACCTTGTGTCATATCCTGCCCGAGCGGAGGGGTTGGTAAATAGGATTAAAGTGTTTAGTTTGCATTCAGGTAATAATTATATTATGACACTAGAGCCTAGAGGGGGGTAATCAATTGAAAGCAAGCCAAGTAAGCGAAAAGAGGCAGGGTTTTACTCTTTAAAAAATCTTGATTGCTTAATGTTATTTGGACAAAGAAAACATGGAGACCCAAAACATAGAATGGCTTTGACAAACAGCCGAGCTCAGGTGAAAAAGATCTAGGCTGTTTATGAAATTATCCGAAAGGAACAGATTTGTTTGCATTAGAAAATGTCAATAATCTGATAAGAATCTTAATTACTCAATATTTTCTGGACAAAGAAAGTATTTGGAGACTAAAAAAAAAAAGGGGTAAAAATGACTTAGAAAAGCAAACGAGGCTATCTAGTTTATTTCTTAAGTTGTCAGAGAGAGGAGAAAAATTGTTTGCACTTGAATATCTAGGTGGCTGATCTGATAGGAACATATAAGTCGCTGATAATTTTAGGGAATTCTTCTTCGCCTACGTATTTTGAAAATCAGATTCATCACGATAGACCGTTGTTCTCGCCTAGAGATGAGGACTCGGTTGAATATAGAGAGAGTGGGAGGGAAAAAATCTTTAAGACATTGCTGATACCCGGTATGAGTGAGATACAAATTAAATTAGGTTGGAGATAAAATGGCAGATTTAAGCCTTTAAACATTAAAAATAGGTTGGGCAGTTCCCTGAATAAGGAAAAAAATGTGTTTAAAGAAAACTGCAATAAGAAGAAATTGGCATTAAGGCTGAAGAGATAACTGAGCTCCTATATCCAGCTACCCACATGCTTATTGAACACCAGATTCAATATAGGCAGGGAATTTTGGTATCTCAACAGTTTACTCCTCCACTGTTGGAATACACGTCACTTTGCAAGACCTCCTGAACCCGAGACCTTGTACTAGCCTCCGAATACAAAAGACTTGACTTACTACCAGACCGTTTACAACTGTGTTGCAAATTTCAAATTCATACAGTCAGTTTACTCCTCCACTGTTGGAATACACATCACTTTGCAAGACCTCCTGAACCCGAGACCTTGTACTAGCCTCCGAATACAAAAGACTTGACTTACTACCAGACCGTTTACAACTGAGTTGCAAATTTCAAATTCATACAGTCAACTAAGATAGACTACTTCCACCGCTTTCGGAATATACGTTGGTTTGCGAAACCACCTGGGCTCGAGATCTTGTGCAACTGTGCTGCAGATTTCAATGTCAGTCACCTAAGACAGTAATAGAAAATGGTAAAACCGACGCATACAACAAATGATTTACAAGAGTTATTCCATTTCTAACTCGTGTTGACTTTGTTTTTCGTATTGGAGAATCATTTTGACGTAACAATTGGCCGTCGGTTAGTTTGTTAGTTCAGTGATTTCATCAAGCTGCCTTCTCACCATCTGTTATCAAAGCACAATGTGAGCAGAGAGGTAAATAGTCATGAAGAACACCGACACAGTCAACCCAGGCGGAACTGTGCTTAACAATACGATACCAGCGGTGACCACTCATCATCGGTGACAATCTGGTTGCTAACTGGTCAGGAACGACCCAGGAAGTTTACATCATAATATAATTATAACTTTTATAACTGAAAGGTATATACATTTTTGGAATACCATATCTATCTATCTATTTATCTATCGCACACACACACACACACACACACACACACTATATATATATATATATATATGTGTGTGTGTGTGT
Organism: Sepioteuthis lessoniana; assembly: GCA_963585895.1. Lineage (NCBI taxonomy): Eukaryota > Metazoa > Mollusca > Cephalopoda > Myopsida > Loliginidae > Sepioteuthis > Sepioteuthis lessoniana. The sequence goes on from OY757921.1 coordinate 93,893,302, forward strand.
GTGTGAGGTGCATACGATAAGTTTCCAGACTTTTTTCGTATGGGCACTTTTATTGATAGTACACACATGAAACTCTAGTCCCCTTCGAAGTAATCTCCTCCAACTGCAATGCACTTGTTTTACCGTTCCAACAACTTCTGCAAGGCCCCATGGAAGTCTTCTTGCGTGAGCGATGAAAGAGGCTGTGACGAGGGTCCAATGACTCTTTCATCTCCTCAATTGTCTCATAACGACAGCCTCTGAGCTTAGGGAATAAGCAAAAGTCACAGGGAGCTAGGTCTGAACTATAGGGAGGCTGAGAAACTGTCTTGATGCCCCTCTAGGTCAAATAGTATGTGGCAAGGATGGAGTTGTGGACTGGTGCATTGTCCTGGTAGAAATGCCACTGATCCGATTTGAAGAGTGCTGGCTTCTTCCGACGGAATCTCTTTCTGAACTCCCTTAAAACCTCAACATAGTAGCCCTAACCCTAACCCTAACTCTTTGGCCAATCAACTCTGATGTATTGACTTCCTTACTCCTCCCACACCTCTCATCATCCCTCACAGACTCCCTGCCTGATTTGAATCTCTTATGTCCCTCAAAAACTCATGCTCGATTCATGCAAGATGGTCAAAAAGCAGTCTGAAGCATTCCACACGTTTCTCTGGCATTTTTTCCAAGTTTAAAACACAATTTTATTGCATATCGTTCTTCTAAAGTGTCAGATTGTATTTTTGAAATTCACCAGCTGTGACAATCAGGCTTTAGTAGGGTGTATTCCAATTACTGCTATAGCTGTTGAAATACCTGAAATCATAAAAATTGGTGAGTCATCTCATACGATATATAGCAATAACATACTGAATTTCCAAGAGTCTACGACAAGTTTAAATGCCTGAACAAAAAGAATCTGTATACTTATCGTATGCACCTCGTATATATATATATATATATATATATATATATATATATATATATATATATATATATATATACCTAAAAGAATCAGAAACTACCTATACAGGTTTCACCGACGGATCTTCAGGATAATTCTGATTAAAGAGAGTTGGCCCAAACGACATTTTATCATTAAAGTGACCACCACAAAGAATAAAAAATTAGCATAAAAACACATTCTATCACGTATTATCTTGGCAACTCTGTCGGTGTTTTTTTTTTTCTTTTGGCAAGTCACAGCGGTAGTGGTTGATTATTTTCAAGCGGTACGAATGTTTTAGTTTTTCAAATTTCATGATTCTTCCAGATATCGGTTTGTAATATATTTTTTATTTACAAATTGCATTATCTGTTTGTTTTCTTTTGCAGAGGGCGTCACGCCGCGAGAGTTATAGAAAGGTGTGTGTGTGTGTGTCTGAAATTAAAGCAAATATTGCATCTAATAATTTAGGATAATCAGTCAATACTACATTTTGAAGAATTTTATAAATGCTACGAGACAGTGGAGCATAGAAAGCATGGAACATAAAACAAAAATAAAGGTACATTCAAACAAATTCAATGTAGGTTACTAAAAAAGGTTAAATTCCTTAAGTTTAATTTTTTTTTAATTATTACACTGGCTTTATAACAAGAGCAAGAGAAACTTGATTTCATGTATCCGTGTTTTATTTTGTTTGGTTTGGTTGTTTAATGGCATATCAACCTTTGTAGGTTATTTGATGCCAATGCTAGTCTTCAAGAAGAACAGTAGTGGTACTATTTAACCCATAGCTGGGAGGATAAGGGGGTTCATACCTTTCCCAAGGGTATTTGCCTGAAACTGAACGTAATAGCGCGACTGGAATACGAACTCGCGTACTACGATTCCGCAGTTCATCACTTTAACCATTACACCATGAGGACACCCCCTGTTTTATTTTGTTAAATTTGTTTACATGCCATTATTTGTCAACATGTCACAAAACGATTCAGTATTAGATCATTTTTATCAGAAAAAAGAAGCACATAACAGACTTTCGTAATGGCGAATTCTAATTATTGCTTATCAGAAGTCGTTTAGATTATTGTTATAATCGGATTCATGATTAGCATACATAGGTTAAGCAATAAAACTGAGATTAAATTCAAATTAATTTAACGGAAAAACAATTGATGTAATCCTAACTGGATAAGGTCATGATTAACTTCTGTCGGGCTCAGAAATGCGGCTACTGAAGATAACAACTTTGATAGCGAATAAAGAAAAACATTAGACACACACACACAAAGAAAAAGAGAAAAAAAAGGAAAGAAGAAGGGTAAATGAAGGAATATCTCCGTACTCATCCAAATGTTAGCTGTGTCAGTACTATTGTGTGTGGCATTACTTGAACTTTAATGAAACACTTGGAGAAAAAGCTAGATAAGAACTATATAAGGACGGCGTGTGTGCTGTTTTGAACAAATACTGGAAGCAGCACCTCAGGAAACGACAGTTGTTCGGTCACTTACCTCCCATCACACAAACCATCCATAAGAGGTGAGTGTGACATATTGAACTCTGCTGGAGAAGTAAGGCGAACTCATAAGCAACGTTCTTCAATAGACTCCTATAAATGAACACACCAATGTTGGCCGACCAGCAAAAACTTACATTCATCAGCGCTATGCGGACACTTGATGCAATCTAGAGGACTTACGAAGAGTGATGGACGATAGAGACGAATAGGGAGAGAGAAAGAGTATCAAAGGAATCTGCCAGTATCACTTGATTATGAAGGGATTCTGAGAAGGATTTTATACTTCCAGTAAAAAGGGTCAATCAATTCCAGAATCGATTAAGATCGATTGTAAAAATAACATTCACTGAATGTAGAGCAGTCAGTAAATCTGTCCGATCTAAATTAAACAAACTTTTAGGACTAAAAGAATACAAAGTAAAAAATTAGACCTGCTGAAAGATTTTAACTGAATTTGAAGCTGCAAATAAAGGTTGATGTTTGAGATCTTTGCTTTTTATGATGACAATATTTAAGACAATGATAATGTCTTTCCTCAAGAACGACAGAGTATACATCTTAGCCCCATCAACTACCATAGTCAAAAGGGTTATTGGAAATGAAATGATTCATTTCAATAGAAACAACATTTGAATTAGAACCAGAAACAATACGGTTTAGCCACAGGCAATTAGTTGCTCCGAAACTGAATCATCCAAACTTGTGAGAAGATTAGTATTTTACTAGCATAGTATATATAAGAAATGACAAGATTATGAAGTATTGATGGACACTTCTGTCTAGGATAAGATTATCAGTTCACTTAGTCTAAACTCAAAGGGTCGCTCATAAGCGTTTCTGCTAATGAGCAGAGTATTGTACGCTGTTCAAAGTGTTACACAGAAAATGAAAATGGGCAAATTTACCCTTTTTTACATTGCAAATAAATCATTTTCTAAATTTCATTATCCAAAGAACAAAAACAACATTTGGTTGGAACAATGGTTATTTTCTGTACTTTTGCAGTATAAGCAATTGAGAAATAGCGCATACTATCCAGAAGCAAAATTTGAGTTACATTTTGTAATTAAGTTCAAATCCAGGACGAGGCTGTTTCCATTTCACATCGCGCTAATACCCTGGGGGAAAGGTAAGAATCCAACGATTCATCCCCCAGTAATGGGTAAATAGTAGCTCAGAATATGTACCGTACAAAAGTTAAAACTTTGGTCCAGCAACCGGTATAGGAGAAGGAAAAAATCTTGGTTTCAAACATGTTATCATCATCATCATCATCATCATGTCGTGCCGCTAGCACGGGTATCCCTGACCCTCTCTCGCCACTTCTCCCTATCATTCATCGCCTCTGGCAGGTCTTCAGGGCTACATCCCGTATCCTCACATAGCTGCTGTATGTATGTTCGAGCTGGTCGTCCTGCTTTTGCTCGGCCATATGCGGGGATCCATAGGAGTACATCACTTATGAGCTCGTCCTTGCTTCTCCAGCAGTGTCCTGCATGTCTTGTTCGTTGTATCACATCCTGCTCATGGCAAAGGGGTTGGGTAAATACATTACAATGCAATCAGTATTTCCTTCATAAAAGAAAAGATTTGATTGATTTTGTTCATATTTAGATTTTTTTCTCTCATAACCAGAAAAATACCTCATCGTTATTGTTCATAACAATACTGCCTTTTATTTGTCTTTTTTAGATTGAGTATTGTCAACTATCAATTTTGACAAGGATTTTCTTTCATCTTAATGAAATGAGACGATAGAAATTCCAGTCAAAATTAATAACATAGCTTTTGTTCTTAATCTAAACCTACAAATATTAATGAAGTCTGATATTTCCTATTGTTTGTAAATTATTTATTAATTGAAAAGATTTTGTGAATTACTTTTATTCTTTATGATTTAAAACTGTCGATTCTCTTTTTTCTATTAACCTTTTATTACCGAGTGTCAAGTGTACCCTCACAAACAGGCTGAAATCCATTATGTGCTTCTTTTGCAGTTTCATTAGAAACAACATGATACTGCAAATTTATTGAAGACAATCACAACGGACTTCCTTTGTTATAGATTTTTCCTAGACTGGTTGCCGTACCATGGTTAAAGAGACCAGTCCACCCTACTATTTATCTATAGCTGAAAAGAGAATAGTTGGATTCATACCTTTCCCAAAGGTATTAGCACAGTGTGAAATGCAAACTGCCTCATCCAGAATTTGAACACGAGTTGCCGGCCCAATTTCTTACTGGCAAATTTGAGTCTCATAGAGTGCACATAAACATAACCTTGTGCCAAACTTTTCTAATTTAAAAGTAATAATATAATGATCTTTATTCAAATTCAGAAAAAAATCTTCTTCAGTAAAACCTTTCTTTCTTAGATCAAAGCGCGTTAAAATCAAGTGACAGACTGATAAATTGTTTAGAGCTGAGCTAATTATTACATTAATTACACAGAATAATTATTACAATGTTTCGACCTATGTATTCTCCAGCCTTCATCAGGTGTTATACTTGGTAACACTTGAATACCCTCCTTTACAAAATAGTGCTTTCAGGTCTCACGACCGATGAACGATGTCTGGTACCTCCCCAGTAAAAGTCTCGTATGAGAAAATCCCGGTCCAAATTGGGAGGAAAATTAACCAAAACGAGAAGGTACTGAAAAGTTCTCTGTCTGACCAAGAATGGAATGACCAATAGCAATGAAATGTACATGCCATTCTACACATTTATCTCGTTGTTCAACAAACGTTGTACATCTTTTTTCGTGTTTTTCAACCCTTCCCAAAAAGATTCAATAATTCTTTTGAAGTCATTTCATCCTTCGTAGTACCGAGAACTTTTCTGTCTGCATTTGTAAAACAGAAGCGCTTCCTTACATACATGTATATATATATGTTTGTGTGTGTGTGTGTGTGTGTGTGTGTGTGTGATTAGATAAGACAGACATTTTACTTCTGCCTATTTTATAAGTGATCCGTTCAAAGCTTCATATGAGTCGTTTGACTTCTGGATGAAATGAATTCAGGAAGGCATTGTATTTTTCCCAAGTACTTTCGGCCCGAACTGGAGTTATCTTCGGGGCAACGAACCCAACGAAAATGACAAACCCAATGAAGAGTCATTTATACTTATATAAAGACGAAGAGGAGGAACAAG
>OY757921.1:93903898-94188898 GCA_963585895.1 Sepioteuthis lessoniana
CTGTTTTTATTTTACGTATACAAATCCAACTATTCTTCCTCCAGTTCTGGGTAAATAGTAGAACAGACGGTGCCCCTTAGTCTTACTTCAGCAATCAGTCTAAGAGAAGAAAAAATAAATTCAAACCTGTTAAATTATGCCTAAAAATTTACCTTGTGTCAGATCCTGCTCGCGCAGAGGGGTTAGTAAATACATACATCAATGCAGATTATTTAGACTAATTAGACAGATAAATATCTTTATAAAAATCACAAAAAGACAATTTTTATCTAATCAAATATGCGCACATACGCACAATTAACTCGTATAAAATGCATTGTATATCCATAAGATCAACCTTTTAAGTAATGGTGCACCATAGAAAATATTATCAACTTATTTACAAATTAACATGTCGGCTGGAGCTGTGGAATACACCGACTGCATCTCTGCAGAGGGGTAAGACTCCCAACTCCAACGAGGTCATAATTTGATTAGATATAATACGTATCCTCACTTTTGTTGCATTACCCTTCAATTCATGCAATGCTTAATTGTTGGGAAGAGAGTTCATCTTCCACAGTCTCTCGACAATCCCAAAACGTCTGGGGCAATCTTTAAAAAATGTATGCCTGTGTTAGCCTGTGTTAACTTATTAAATGTTTCTGTCGCATTATCAAGAACTTTGATACAAAATGTGTTTCATTTTCATGGCACAAGCTAGAACACTTATAATAATCCAAGATTAGTCAATTGAAGGTAAATTCAGAAAGACAAAAATGAACTGAATGTTTTCACACATGTTCAAGATCAACTTTGATCAGTTGATTTTCAATCATAGTTGTCAGCTTGAAAAAAAATAAGTATCATTACTTTCTAAACCTACTCCGTATTTTTGTGCATAACACTTTTCGTGGAGAGAAAGATAGCGTACTCTGGCTCCTCGTGAAGAATCGTTTTAATCTGGGGTCCGACGTATTGGCTCATTATCTGGATCTGTGTCAAAAAGGCATTGCAAAAATCAGATCATTTGTTTTAGTTCAATAGGGGGATGCTACCATGTGCTTTGGATTTACAGGAATGCCTATCCCTGAAAATCCTGGGCATCTCGTTTTTTTACCATTTCCAGTCGGAAATTGAGAACATAAGTAAAGACAGCCCAGTTGGCTGGGACTGTAGAATACACCGACTGCATCTCCGCAGAGGGAGAGGACTTCTTCAACAAGTTTCCTGTATATGACATTAAACAATCTGGTTGCGAGGCTCTCTTCTTGAAACTTTGGGGAAAGTGGAGTACTCCTTCATTGCTATCGCTCCCAGGTCCACTCTGGTCCAGAGTGGTAGCACCTATCTATGGGTCAAATACAAATGTTTGACATTTAAACTGTGTGCGAATAAATAACTTGTGCTGACCTGAATTGTTAGAAATAGATCTGTTTGATCATTTAACATTGTAAACAAATAATGTTTAATTGAATTGTTAATGATACATAGAAATACTTGAAACTATTTAACTGTATGCAAACGAATGAATAATGTTGAATAGAATTATTAGTGTTAAATAGCAATACTTTTCCTCTTTCACTTTGTGCCTAAATTGAAATATTGATATAACACAGCAATACTTGAAACCATTTGAATGTGTGCAAATGAATGAATTGTGTTCAATAGAATAATTAGTGTTAAATAGTAATATTTGTAACCACTTCACTATGTGCAAACAAATGACTACTATTGAATAGAATTATAAGGGTTAAAGCCCAGTCAGCTGGGACTGTAGAATACACCGACTGCATCTCTACAGAGGGGTAACACTTCCCCAAGGTGTGTCCTGTATATGACATCAAACCACCTGAGTGATAAGTTCTCGTCAGTGGAGCTCTGGGGAATATAAAGTACCTCTTCATTGCCATTGCTCCCAGGTCCACTCTGACCCGGAGTGGTCGCACCTGAGAGGGTCTTATCAGGGGGTCAAATAGAATTGTTTGGCATTTAAACTGTGTGCAAATAAATGACTTATGGTAAACTGAGTTATTAGAAATAGAACTGTTTGACCATTCATCTGTTTTTAAACAAGTGACTGTTTAATTGTATTGTTAGTAATATATAGCAATACTTGAAACTCTTTAAATGTGTACCTAAATTGAATTATAGGTTTTATATTGTAATACTTGGAACGATTTCATTGTGTGCAAATGAATGAATAGTATTGAAGGAAATACTTAGTGTTTAATAGTAATACTTGTAGCCACTTCACTATGTGCAAACAAATGATTAATATTGAATAGAATTATTAGTGTTAGATAGCAATAATTGAAACCCTTTAACTGCAGAAACAATAGCAATACTAGTGTACGAACAAATTACTTTGAACTCATTTAAAAATGAAATTACCTACAAACAAGGTGTACAAACAAATGACTGCTATTAAATTGTGACTAAAATAGCAATACTTGAAACCATTTTACTGCGTGCAAAAAATTTTCTCAAGCTCGTTTAAAAATGTCATCAACAAAATGTGTTTATAAATCATTCATATTCAATTTATATGTATAAAAAGGATTTGGCATTAAATAACCTACAATGGTTGATATGCCATTAAGCCCTACCAAACCATAACTAAGGAAGAGGAGGATATTGCACACTTAGAATCTCATCCGAAGACCGCGCAGCCATGTCCATTGCTCTGATCGGAAGCAGAAGGTTGAGAATCATCATTTTAATCTTAGATTCCGATTCAAGACAGGAGTACCAAGTCACACGTAAATAATAATTTTTTATGGGTACTACACAGTTTCTATATAATAAATATATAGCCTCTCTTTAGCAGAAACTATTCAAGATGTTTTTAATGATAATAGTTTTATGTCTGTAGTGAATATGTTATGATGCCCACAAAACAACAGTAATTCCCATGTTATACTAGAACAAATGGGAATATTTTTACAATAATATGTGTATGGGGATGGAGAGAGAGGATGAGTGTGTGAGGAGAGATAGGTGTGTTTTAAGACCGGTATGACGAGTGTTGCGCTGTTATACTCGAATGGTTTCATAAGACACCACCCTGTGCAACGGGGTTGTGACTAGGGCAGCAAACGACATAAACAGGGTTGGTTCATTTTCTTGACTTATCGAGCAGGAATTGCTTGTTACAAAATATATGGCAGTTGTGTTTATGATAATATAAATATCACACACACACACACACACACACACACACACACACACACACACACACACACACACACATATATATATACACAGAAATGTGCGTTTGCATATACGCACACTCATATAGGTATATATATATTTACCAACTCCTCCACTTGGGCAGGATAGGACACAAGGTCAATTCTTAAGCGGAGTTTAATTGGTTTGAATTCAGAGTTTTCCTTCTCTTAGACTAGTTGCCTCATCAAGGCTGAAGAACTTAGTCTGCTCTATATAGGTCTATATGACTGAGCTTTTGCTACCTTCTACAGTGTAGGAAGGCATTTTGGTTATTAAATATTCAGTCTATGATCTTATATAAACCTAATTATCTTCGCGAGAATCTCGTAAATCTTTTCTCTATTTAGGAGATAGACAGATAGATAGATAGATAGATATAAACAGACTGAGATATATAGATATGAACAGACTGAGATAGATAGATAGATAGATAGATTTGTTACATTTTCGGTTTATCGAAATATGATTTATCTTCATTTTTTAAAATTTTGTTTACAAGTGTTTGAATATATTTCTATTCTTTTTTAATTGTCTAAATCTTTCATTGATTTGTCTTGTCAGTTGAATGACTTTATCGATGATTAACTTCCCACTTTCCATCCTATAACATTTTCCATAGCAATTACGTACGCATGTGCACTAATTTGATGTAATAAAATCGTCCAACCAGCTCGGTGTTTGATATCGTATTTCATTTCTAATTTAAACATATTGTCAATTGTTTTTAAACATCATATAATATAACCACAACCTCAGATATATATCTCCTACCACCTAAAATAATGGTATATCATTAATCACTACCTTTGGCAATTTGTCAACCCCCTACAACTCGAACGGGGGTGTCCTCGTGGTGTAATGGTTAAAGCGATGGACTGAGGAATCGTAGCACGCGAGTTCGTACTCCAGTCGCGCTATTACGTTCACTTTCGGGCAAATACCCTTGGGAAAGGTATGAACCCCCTTATCCTCCCAGCTATGGGTTAAATAGAACCACTACTGTTCTTTTAGGAGAATGGCTTTGGCATTAAATAACCTGCAAAGGTTGATATGCCATTAAACAAAGAAACCAAACCAAACCAAACCTCTACGACTCGAAATAAGATAATCTGTATCCATTATTTGTTTCCTACAAGCTCCCCACCCACTGAAAATCTCTCGCCGTCACAATTGATCTAAACCTCCCCACGCTCAGTAAAATCCTAAGCATTTTGAATGAAGACCTTTATTGGTTCCATATATCTATGTTGTACTGATTCTTTTATCTGTCACGTGCCCAGTGTTATTTCATAACTTGTGACTTATCCTACATCATTAGAAGAAAAATTGGGATATCAAGTTGTGATAAAAACATCAAAGACAAAGAAACCGGTTTAAAAAATCCAGTGGATAATGTTTCCTTTTATATATTGTTACTAACGATAATACCAAACCTTCAAGCCAAGCGTATTTCCACAATTATCTTCGTTATTTACTTTTCACAGGATTAGGAAAAGCACAAATTAACAGAGATTAATCTTTCTCTGATAACGCAAGAATGATATACAAAGAATGGTAACAAAACATAGATACGGTGGAGGTTAAACAGGGTATTCATTTATCTTTCTAACAGAGACGAAACACAAATAGACAGGTCACATCTTGTATGTGACAGCATTCGAACCGACAAAAAGCGCATGAGTTCTTTGCTGCTTGCCAGCTCAGTAAAACAGAATCCTGATTGCGTGAGGCACAAGTACTCAAGAAATAGGAGCACTTCATGGGATAAAACTAAACGGACGTCTAGAATAGAGGAACCAAAAGAAAGGTCTCTTAATTATATGCTTCGGCAAACGAAAGGTTTCTTATCGTGACGGTTCAAGACAGTTCTCTCTCTCTCTCTCTCTCTCTCTCTCTCTCTCTCTCTCTCTCTCTCTCTCTCTCTCTCTCTCTGCCAATACACACTTCCGCTTTGATAGTAGTCACATAGTCTGACACTATCTCTGCTCTTCGTCCTCCTGCGTCAAGCTTTCAACTATGCTCGCTGTCTCGATTGCCTTAAAACAATTTTTCTTCTGTCATCGTTACCAAAACTTCACGTCTTCGTACCCCTTCCCGTCTTGGGTCCAATGTGAACTGGCTTCTTTTTACTTTCGATGGAACACATATGTTTCATACTCAAATGTTAGTTACTTTCCATTCATTTTATTCTGCTTGTAATCCCGACTAATATTTTCATATTCTATCATATGAAAATGTTAATCGAACAATGTTTTTCGGAATTACTTTCATTTAAAATTTATTTACATAGTAACCCTCCTTCTTAGGAAGTTTTTTGATCATGTGATCTTTTTAAACCGAAAAAAATCTTTGCACATTAATTGCATAGATTTTCCTATTGCTATATTTAACACTCTTGATATTGTGAAAACCAATTGAATAATAAAACAGAATGCATTTTTTTGAAAACAAATATTTTCCAAAGTTGTTTGGAAATAAAAGAATAAAAAGTCTGTTTTAAAAGCTTTTTTCTTTCGATTTATTTGTTCTGGTCATTCAACAGATGTCTGAGAAATGTGTGGGAACTAAATTTCCAATCGGTTTCCGAGCTGCGGAATTCTGGGATGGGAAAATTTGTTTTGCTTTGTAACCCTCAGCACTACCTCTCTCCAGACTTATACAGAGGGTTACTCAGCAGAAAGGCATGAAACCAGTCACGCTTCTGTGCCTGCAGAATCAAAGCCATATATGATTCACGGAATATTACATAATCACAACAAATAACATCTATGAAGACGTAAACTGATAATAATCATGTATATACTCTCTCTCTCTCTCTCTCTCTCTCTCTCTCTCTCTCTCTCTCTCTCTCTCTTGTTACTGGTGTATCGCTGTTTTTATTAGTACAATGGTTATTCAAAGAGTTCTCAGCTTAACCCAGAAAGAAGAGCATAGCTGATCATTTTTGTTGTAGCAACTCACAAACACTTCATATAAAACAAAAACAAAAAAAAACTTATTCACGTTTTTCTAGTTTTTTGAGAAGTGTTAGTGAGTGGCTTCAACAAAAATCTTCTGCTATGTTATTCTTTCTGTGTGAGGCTGAGAACTTTTTATACGTCTCTCGTGCAAGAATTGCCGTTATGGCAAAGAAATTTCTAACCCCTTTTTGTCTATATATTAAATTAAAACTATGTAAGTTTTGTTTCTTTTGTATCGTGTTAAGGAAGAGATACACAGTGAAATAAAGAGTTAATTATTCATTAACTGAAGTGGTACAGTCCAACAAATATTATAAGTCTTGCGCTGTGGGTGTTACGTCCGAAGTTGATCTTACTACTGACCGAGATCTTGAAGAGCTCTCCCGTGTTTAAGAAACACGACGTCTTTTATACCGCCACGATACCGGATGTCACGTGGTACGAGCCACTATACAACAGTTTCCAACATTTTTCTTGTGCACGTGGAAATTAGAACTTGATATTATCCAATTATTTAATTATACGTATAATAATCCTATTTTGTCCATAATGCTTTCAATACTCAACATACAAATTGGATGTTGTAAGTTGTAAAAACAAATGCTTAATTCTGAAATTCTGCTTTGAAATGTCAAAGTTATTGTGAAGATTTTCATCCTGGTAATGATTCTTATATCTTGGCCAATTCTTATCAAGAATTGATATTACGATTTCTATTTACAAAAAATAGTATTGGAGTCGCCCGAATTATTTGTCGTAAGAATGAAAGATAAAAAGGTTTTAGGCTGTAAATTTGATTTAAGATAAGAATCCTTTTTTCTTTCTTTGCAATACTGTATCATAAATTATTATGGTACTACTCCACAACTTGATATACATTTTTACGTTAATATTTTGCATGCTTTCTTACTGAATATGCAAATCTAGTTAATTTTTTCTTTTAATATTATATTCACTGATCCTGCACTAAATGCGCTATGAAAATTTTAGCATCTGCTTATTTCATATACTTTTAACTAGCCCCGTTGGCTGGGAGCTGTTGCATACACCCACTGCACCTCTGCAGAGAGGTAAGACCCCTGCCTCTAACGAGTTTCCTGGGTAAGACACTAAACTGCATCTGATGATGAGAGTCCAATCCGAGAGCTTTGGGGAATGTGAAGAATCATTTCATTGGCGTTACGCCCCAGGTCTTGTCTGATCCGAAGAGGTAGTATCTGTTAGAGTCCCATGTATGGGTTAACTAGGACTGTTCAGTCCTTTACTAAGGATTAATACAATTAGTTATTGAAAACCATACAGCTGTGTGCAAATTATTTATGTTATATAGGAATACTTGATAAATAGAATTACTAATGTTGAGTCTTATACAGTCCGTCGCTGTAGCAACTGAGCTATCGTGAGATGCAATATTAATGTTAAACATCGATACTTGAAACCATTTAACTCAGTGCAAACAAATAATTAATATTGAATAGAATTATTAATGTAAGATAGGAAAATTTAAAACCAATTAACTGTGTAAACAAATATATAGTCACCAACAGACAGATCTGTTTCGTTCTATCAGAACTCATCAGTGTGGCTAGACATACAAGCTTCCCGTAGCTGGGATCGAAACCCGGTTGACTCAAACGCCAATCCGAGAATCTACCCCTCAGCCACGAGGAACCAACAGCAGCGAAGTAAATTTTAAACGGTTATGAATCACAATTACTATTGTTTACATACATCCGTTTAACGGCTACCGAGAGCTCAATTCAAATATGAAGAGCCTTGCAATAAACGCTAATGGCAACGCGATTACTTCATTCGCTAGAGAACTCAACCCTACGGGGGTAAGGGAGTATATATATATATATATATATATATATATATATATATATATATATATATATAATTTGTAAGCACTAATACCCTTGGAAAAGGTACGAATCCAATTATTCTCCTCCAGCTATGGGTAAATAGTAGGGCAGACTAGGTTCTTCAGCCTTAGTGAGGCAACTAGTCTAGGAGAAGGAAAACTCTGAATTCAAACCTGTTAAACCCCGCTTAGAAAATTGACCTTGTGTCATATCCGGCCCGAGCGGAGGGGTTGGGTAAATATGATATATATAATTTGTAAGCGATTAGTTTGTTGGTAACTTTATCTTTAAAAGGCTTATTACAGTCTATTTGTTTACTCAGTGCATATATATATATATATATATATATATATATATATATATATATGTGTGTGTGTGTGTGTGTGTGTGTGTGTGTGTGTGTGTGTTTTGGTTTATCAACTTTCCATTTATTTTTCACAAATATATAAACGCGATTTGGCATTAAATAACCCACAGATAAAACACCAACAAACCAAAAATGTACTTTTAATATTTATTGTCATTATATATGCAATCATTAGAGTTATCCCGTTGTAGTGTAATGGTTAACAAGCTAGAATGGCATATCAGTTATCACCCGAGTAGCAAGTTCGTTCCTTACTGGGTGTCTTATTCTTGAGATATCATGCCAAATCTAGTCTACATTTAGAAAATAACTATATGTCATCATTAGAATAAATGAAAATTTTGGTAGATTTGTTTAATGAACCCTACTGGTGATACGAAAGCTATATTAAAAAAAGTATTAGATAACTAGATAAATAAATATTTTCTGATTTTTTTCATTTATTTTTAAAAAATTAAACTGAATAAGAATTCCGTTTTTTTTTATCTATTTCGGGGTGTTCAAAACGCAACAGAAAGTAAATCTAATCTCTCAGATAAAATAAAACTGGAATTCTTCCAAGCTGCCACTACTATAGTAAGGTTGCACCACAAGGACTTTAACAACGCGCTTGGGGAGAAAAACTAGATGGGTACTACAAAAGATTGCTACATGCTGTCTTCTACAAATCCTGGAATCAGAACCCCTCAATAAAGCAGTTGTACGGCCACTTATCTCACAAAGCATCCAAATAAGACAAACAAGACATGCTGGGCACAGCAAGAGAAACGTGGACAAACTAAGTTCTCCTGTGGTTTCCACACATAGACACACCAGAGTTGGCCAACCAGCAAAGACTTATGCATGTATCTATCTATCTATATATATCATCATCATCATCATTGTGTGTATGTACAAAATTACAGTGCGAGATAAACTGGGGGACATAATTATATGCACACAAAAACAAAATAACTTGATATTTCCTCATAGCCAGTGGACATTTCAATTAGTTCTGAGTGAGAATGATAATGTTTTTTTGGAGCAAATAAGCAAAAATAGTATTGGAATCGTCAGAATTGTTTGTCGTGAGAATGACAGACAAGAAGGTTTTAAACTGTAAATTTGATTTAAGATTAAAACGCTTCTTTCTTTGCATTATTGGATCATAAATTGTAATGGTATCACTCCATTACTTAGTATAAAAGAATCAAAGTCAAAATGGGAACCAATTCTTTCTCTGATTTAATCAAACAAGATATTTTTCTGTGCTAAAGTGAACTTTAGTGACCGCTAAACTATTTATCTATTTTATTGTTTCCTACAAATACGTATAAGTAGTAAAATTATTGAATAAAATTTTTTTTTTTTTTCGATTCTGTTTAATGCTTTTAGATGCTTCCTTGCTCAATTGGGTGGGACTGTAGAATACACAGACTGCATCTCTGCAGAGGGTACCCCCGCAACAAGTGTCCTGGATATGACACTAAACGATCTGATGGTGAGGTTCCAGTAATGCTTAATTAATGCTTTGGGGAGTACGGAGTACCCCTTTATTGCCATCGCTCCCAGATCCACTCTGGCCCTGAGTGGTAGCACCAGATAGGGTCCCATCTGTGGGTCAAATAAAACTAAACAGTGTACTTTTGCTAAACTGAGTTGTTTGAAATGGAACTATTTTTGACATTGAAACTGTACTTGAGCCAAACTAAATTGTTTGAAACAGAACTGCTTGGGCATTTAACTGTGTGTAGATAAAAAAAAACATACTTATATTAAACTGAATTGTTTGAATTAGAACTGTTTGACTAATTCGAATAGCTTGAAATAGAAATGTTAACTAGTGTTAACAAATGTAAACAGTGTACTTATGCTAAATTGAATTGTTTGAAATAAAACTGTTTATTTGTATAAAAATGAATTTGGCATTAGATAACCTTCAAAGGTTATATGCCATAAAACCCAAACAAACAAACATTTCAGATCTTTCCATCTGGTTATCTTAGGTATAGGATTAAAAAAAAACAGTTTGTTAGGAGTCCTTTTTTTTCACGGTTTTTGCAAAGTTAAAACCAAAACTACTTCAGAGTCAAGATTTTTAATCTCCCGTCTAATATGCTGTGATATATGTATTATCTTTTTAATAATCAAGAAAATCACCCGACTAACAACTTTACGTTTCACAATTTCTTAATAATCTCATAAATGTGTGTGTGTGTGTGTGTGTGTGTGTGTGTATGTATGTGTGTGTGTGTGTGTGTGTGTGTGTGTGTGTGTGTGTGTGTGTGTGTGTGCGTGTGTGTGTGTATGTGTGACTCTATTCTCAATTGTCTTTATCGCAATCAAACAATTTATCAGAGGAAAATCATGACTTTTTGTTTTTCTATAATCAACTCGATAAGCAACAACAACAACAAAAGCCTAAACTGGAGAGTTTCAGAACCACCTTGATTTGTTTCGGTTGAGCGCACGTTCTTCCGAATCCAAAATTCTATCCTAAACATGTGAAACCTTCTTTTTTAAAAAAATGGTTGAAATGGAACAGAGATCCATAAAGACAGTGGTTTTCATCTGAAAAGGTGTATTTTATAAGTGTTAACGAACCAGTATCAAAATTAGTTTATTGTTTGCATACGTAACTTATATTTACGCCCAGACGGTGACACAGATACTACATTGTTAAGAGACTGAATATTTATAAAAAGCTTTGTTAGATCAATCTTCTCAGGTGAAGGATCGAGTGTCTACTGATAAATCTTAGATAATTTTAACCCGATTCGAGCCATGACATATCACGTTGAAATCCGCTTGACGCCTTCCTTGATATCATATATCAATAAATATTGTTTATATGAATAATACGTGGATCCTTAGTATAATATCTAGGAGAGGCACACCTTGTTTTGTTTTTTCTACAACTTGCTCCAAGGTGAGAATACTCCTGAAGGAGAGGAACATATACTATACTGTTCACAACTGGAAGGCTTGAGCGCGATATTTTGATCGTAGATGAGGGGAACATATACTTTACTCGCGTCCAAGAAGGAGTTACTGACAAACGAACAAAAAACAAAAAAAATTTAACAAACATATATACATTGTTCATTATGTAAATAGATTTGGTAAATGTATACTTTACGCTAAATTAGGGCGGTTACTTTTATTTTAAACGAAGTCAGAAGTGCAATAAAGGTGAATTATCACTTGAAAAAGTGAAATAAAACTTATAAAGGAATAAATAGAAAGTCGGTAAATTAAAAAAAAAACTATTTTAGCAGATTCATTGAAAACACAAAATACCTGCGTCGATTTTGACGCCTCTTTTGGTCACAGGTCAGTTACAACAAAAACATCTCCAAATACTATGAGTATCTTGCACTCCCAAACTATTACGACTAAACCTAATTCTAAAATTTGATAAATCTATTTTTTATTTTTTGATAATTTATATTTTCGTGCCTAGTAGACCAAAAACACTAAATTTGGTGACTATTTAATGTTATCCATTAATTATTTTTTAAAAATCGTAAAAATAATTCAGCCGTTTCATTATACTAGCATTACATTTGTGCGATAATTTCATATATAGGGTGCTATGCGTGTCTGGGAAGGGGGCACGGTCTAAGAGAAAGGGAGTGAAAGTACACTGAAGAGCAAAATGAGAGATCTCAGGAAATAAAGTGTGATAGATAGAAACAGATCCCCCCCACACACACATATATATATATAGGCCATTCTATTCATATACATATATCTACATATGTGTAAGATCGGATAGTGTAGACATAGTGTCAACGACGCAAGATGACTGTTAGTTTATCGTCTATGCGATCATCGAGCAAGTCACTAAATGCAATTGACTGAGTGTCTGCGCAATCCTAACTTAGATAAATATTTTCTATCACTGATACCAAGAATTCTTTATTTACAAATATGCCAAACTATAATAATAATAATAATAATAATAATAATAATAGCGCTATCACCATTAGTTTTTGTAATAGCGATGATACCACTGAATCATATACTTAGGAAATGTACAGGCGGCAACATACTAAATTGCAAGAAAAAATCAACCACCTAATGTATACTGATGACATCAAACTGTGCTGCTAAAAATGAAAAATAATTGGAAACCCTGATACAAGCAAAGAGAATATACAGTCAGGATATAGGGATGGAATTTGCAAAGAAAAATGTACCATGCTAATAACGAGAAGCGGGAAACGACACATGACGGAAGGAAAGAACTACCAAATCAAGAAAATATCAGAATGCTAAGAGAAAAGGAAACTTACAAGTACTTGGGAATATTGGAAGCGGACACCATCAGACAAGCGGAGATGAAAGGAAAAATTAAAAAAGGATATCTCAGGAGAATGAGAAAACTACACAAAACCAAACAACATTGCAGAAATCTCATCAAAGGAATAAACAAACGCATGGACTGCCCCCCCCTATAAGATACTCGGGACCATCCTCAAAGTGGATGGGAGAAGAATTTCAACAAATGTACTAGAGAACAAGAAAACTAATGACGATGTATAAGGTATAACATCCGAGAGATAATATACATCGACTAATTGTATCAAGAAAAAAAGGAGGAAGAGAACTCGCCAGCATTGAAAATAGCGTCGATGCATCGATACGACGACTTAACGACAACATTAAAAAGAGCATAGAAAGACGAATTACAGCGACCAGAAACAACACAAACAACACTATAATAAACAAAACAACAATAACTAGCAAACAGAAATAGGAAGAAAAACATCTGTATGGATATTTCAAGCGACAAACAAACAAAATCTCGTACGAGAGGACTTGGAGATGGCTCAGAAAAGGAAACCTTAAGAGAGAAACTGAATCTCTCCTTATAGCAACACAAAACAACGCCATAAGAATCAAATATGTTAAAGCAAAAATTGATAAGACGCAACAAAATAGTAATTGTAGGTTATGTGGTGATAAAGACGAAACTATTAATCACATACTGGGTGGGGAAGGTGATCCACTGGGAATTGTGCAAGAAATTTAAATTTTACCATAAGAACAAATGGTATATGCACAAACTAGAATCAGTCCTGGAGAATAAGATGCACAAAATTCTCAGGGATTTTGATATACGAGGTGCATAGACTAGAGCATTATTAATATCGGCCAGAATACTGAGACTTGAGAAGACTTGCTGTCACTCAAACTCTAGTAAAAAAAAACATCAGCTAACTCTGGTATAAAAAATTCTCAAAGAAGTGTAATAATAACAATAATAATAATAATAATAATAATAATAATAATAATAATCCAGAATCTCTCCTAATGGCAGCACAAAACGGCGCCATAAGAACCAATCATATCAAAGCGAGGATAGATAAGATGCAACAAAATAGCAAATGTAGACTATGCGGTGACAGAGATGAAACCATCAATCTCATAATAAGCGAATGCAGAAAATTGGAACAGAAGGAGTACAAGGCTAGACACGACTGAGTGGGCAAGGTGATCCACTGGGAAATGTGCAAACAATTTAAATTTGACCATGCTAACAAATGGTATATGCACAACCCAGTACCTGTCCTAGAAAATGACACACACAAATTCCTATGGGACTTTGATATAAAAACGGATCACCCAATCTCGGCCAGAAGAACAGACCTTATAATAATCAACAAAAAAAAAAGAAAAGAAAATCAGCAAAATTGTCGACTTTGCTGTCCCGGCTGACCACAGAATAAAACTGAAAGAATGTGAAAAGAGCGATAAGTACCTTGACCTTGCTAGAGAATTGAAAAAACTATGGTGTGATTGGTGCACGGTAACTAAAGGTTATTAAAGGGCCTGGAAGATTTGGAAGCTGGCGGCCGAGTGGAAACCATCCAAACAACAGCATTATTGAAAACGGCCAGAATACTGAGAAGAGTCCTGGAGACTTGAGGAGACTTGCTGTCACTCAATCTCCAGTGAAAGACCATCAGCTTACACTGATGTGAAAAACTCTAATGAGTAATAATAATAATAATAATAATAATAATGTATTTACGAGGGTGGGCTGAAAATGTTCATATCCTCAAAAGTTCAAATGAAGTCATATCTGCTGTTGTTGATTTATTTGATTAATGAGATCCAAGCACTGCAATACCGATGGAAGAAATATGTGGACCACAAGGAGGACTATGTTGAAAAATAAACCTCATTTGGTCACATTCACAGCTTATGAACTTTTCAGTCATCTCTCTCATATATATATATATATATATATATAAAGAATCCGTTTCCCAGAGAGGGCAATAAAGGTTTTTAAGTCAATCGGAATTTATTCTGTATGACCTCTACACGACCAGCAGGAGCAGGAAAACTGACAAAGACCCTGAACAATGGCAAGACAATAGATGCACACTTTATGACTCGTAAAACATTTACATTGACAAATCAGAGAGCGGCGCAATAAAAGAGAAAAAAATAAATGAAATAAAACAAAATATAATAAAAACGAAATCACGTGCTTTAACGTCATCCGCATTTCATTTTCACTTAAATGTCATCTTTGTGATCACAGCAAATGAATGATGTCCCACAACAGAAAATAACAACCACAAAAAAATGTCTCCCAATAGTATTTAAAGATGGACGCCTGCCGTAACGCAGGAAATATTAGGGCGTATTAAAAACATTTTCGTTTTTTCGTCCTTTACTTCGGAGCTTATTCTATGTACATATCTAAACACAATTTATGAGCCCACTCTTTTTTCCCTATCATATATATTATACCATTATAACTACAATTTACATATACCCTTTGTCTCAAATGTTATAAAGGCGACTACAAGTTTTGAGATTCTAGCAATTTTGAATCATTGTTTTAAATTCGCTGGGATTGATTGCAGAATTCTGGAATTGGAAGGATCGAGCGATTGATCGATTGATTGATCTATATTAATGGCATGTCAACCCTTCTAGAGTTATTTTATGCCAAGGGGTTAGGGAATCGCGTTCATTGCTCTTCATATTTACATTTTCTGTATAGATATTTCTTAGCACGTACAACGCGATACGGTCCATTAGTGGATCGTGCTATATTATTTGATAGAACGAATCAACCCACCGATGGGACGTACACCAAAAATTAGAGCACGGTCTACCTGTAGGTCGTATTGCATTGAACGTTTTAAGTGTTTTTTTTTACAAATTATTCTATCAAATACGAATAATTTTTAAAGGGATCAATACAGGTACTACCATTCCGGGTCAGAGTGGACTCAAGAATTGAAGCCTCACCATCAGATCCAGTTTAGCATCAAACCCAGGTTACAAATAGAAAGAAATAAAATAATATCTAACCGTTTCGTAGAAACTGGTTTAAGTGTTTTAAGAGCGACGATGACTTGCCCCTTGAAATATAGTCCAACTGTGGACGACTTTCAATTTAATTATTATTTTGCAATAAAATTAAAAGTCGTGGAAAATCGATCCCCAATACCGACAACATTCAGAAGACATAGGATCATCGTATATAATTTCTCCACCACCTCATGAGTATAAGATATGACACCGAATTGAGTTTAAGGTATATATATATATATATATATATATATACGGGGATCATTAAATACGTTTCCAGACTTTTTTTGTATAGGCACTTTTATTGATAGTATACACATGAAACTTTAGTCCCCTTCGAAGTAGTCTCCTCCGGCTGCAATGCACTTGTTGTACCGTTCCAACAACTTCTGGAAGGCCCCATAAAAGTCCTCTTGTGTGAGCGTGTCAATGACCTTCGTCACAGCCTCTTTCATCTCCTCAATTGTCTCATAACGACAGCCTCTAAGGTTTTCCTTGAGCTTAGGGAATAATCAAAAGTCACAGGGAGCAAGGGCTGGACTATTGGTCAAATAGACTGTGACAAGGATGGAGGCATTGTCCTTGTGGAAATGCCACTGACCCGATTTGAAGAGTGCTGGCCTCTTCCCTAGGAATCTCTTCCTGAACTCCCTTAAAACCTCAGCATAGTAACCCTAACCCTTTGGCCAATCAACTCTGGTGTATTGACTTCCTTACTCCTCCCACACTTCTCATCATCCTTCACAGATACCCTGCCTTCCTTGAATCTCTTATGCCACTCAAAAACTCATGCTCGATTCATGCAAGATGGTCGAAAAGCAGTCTGAAGCATTCCATAAGTTTCTGTGGCATTTTTCAAAGTTTAAAACACAATTTTATTGCTTATCGTTCTTCTAAAGTGTCCTCACGTCCAGATTGCATTTTTGAAATTCACCAGCTGTGACAATCAGGCTTTAGTAGGGTGTATTCCAATTGCTGCTATAGCTGTTGATTTGAACCTGAAACCATAAAAATTGGTCAGTCATCCTATAAGATGTATAGCAATAACATAGTGAATTTTCAAGAGTGTACGACAATTTTAAATGCCTTAACAAAAAATTTTGAAAACTTATCGTATGCACCTCATATATATATATATATATATATATATATATATATATATATATATCATAACAGTGTTGCTTCTCACTAAATCACTTTGTTGATTTGTGTCGAACCAAGTGCAATATAATCTATATATATATATATATATATATATATATATATGCACACTCACGCGCACACATATATACTAAGTACATAAAAAGAACTATATATAGGTGCATGTCTGGAAAGTTATTTACTAAGCTATGCTATGCTTAATAGAAGGCCTCAACTTGTATATGATGTCCACATTTCAGCTTTCTTGGGAAGAAGCTGTTCGAGTAAATTTTGGTCATAATCCGCTAATTACTTGGACCCTCGGAAGATGAAAATTTTGACAGAATTGTTAAAGAGGAGAATGTTGAAACTTAAAAAAAATAAGCACAACTATAAGGATGATCATGAATTAATTGTTCATAAACAAGTGCTACATCAGACTTAATCTTCTTTGGGACTATTCTGTTACTGAGGCTTAAAATAAGTGAATTACTGAACGTATTTCGAGAAATATCGCTTTTTCGTTTTTAATAAGCTTGATTAATACATTCAAACAAATTATAATCAGTCCTATATTATTTTGAAACAAAAACTAGATGATAGTTTAAATAAGGAAAAAATTGAGGAAACCTGTGATCACAAGGGGATAAATGTGACGTAAAACTCTGGGATCCACTAATCTAATGAAAATCATGAAAGGTATTTATTGGGCTAAGTCAATTTTGACTTAAAGGTAAAAAAAGCAAAGAGTGAATTAAAGTTGTTAGATCAGCCTGAAACTCAATGCTCGAAGTTAGATCAATATAATTATTTGTTTCATGATATTTATTAACTTGCCCTGTTTGATATCCAGTTAGGACCGAACTCACTTCAATTGTAACGGTACGTAGAACTAACCTCACTGTAGGATGCCATTCATTTTCTCATGTGTTGAAAGACAGTCTGATTTTGTAAATTCAATACTGAGAAAATACATTTCTTAAATAGCCATTTTAAAAAGTTGTTTAACATCATGAAATGAGAATGAAATAGTCTATTTAATTGAAACCGATGACAAAATAAGTGAATCTTGTCGGACGGGTATAATATCATTTTTGTAAAAAAGTTTCCATATGATTATCAAAACAATATCTTCGCTGAAGAAACACGCGGCAAAAATCGAGTCTCACCGATTTTGTGTATGAGGTGGTGGGAAAACCTTTCACGTAAGATTTAAAAGTGATAGACCTAGTAATTTGCTTTATCATATAAAGTTTATTTGTGTATTTACAAATCTTACTGAAGTATCCATTAACTATTGAACTGACTATACTATCAATAAAGTCTGGTCAGTTCTGAGATGGGTGGTTATTTAAGAATAGGAGGCACCGTAAGTAACCTCAAGTCTGTGTGCCAAATTAAGCAAAGATTAGTAAACAGCAACTATACTATCAGGTCTGTAAGACAATCTTCCTAATTATCGTGCTACGGTCGTGCTAACTTTATTTAAGTAAGGTACTATTTACCAACCCCTCCGCTCGGGCAGGATATGACACAAGGTCAATTTTTAAGCGGAGTTTAACAGGTTTCAATTCAGAGTTTTCCTTCTCCTAGACTAGTTGCCTCACCAAGGCTGAAGAACCTAGTCCGTCCTACTATTTACCCATAGCTGGAGGGAGAATAAGGGGGTTCATACCTTTCCCAAGGGTATTTGCCCGAAAGTGAACGTAATAGCGCGACTGGAGTACGAACTCGCGTACTACGATTCCGCAGTTCATCGCTTTAACCATTACACCACAAGTAAGGTACATACTATTAGATTACTCAATGAGAATCAAATTAACGACTCTAGTGATGTTAGCTTATTAACAATTGTTATATTGCAGGCGTCCTGAGTAAATATTTAGGTTCGATTCGGTTTCTTTGTTTTATGGTATATCAATATTCGTGGATTATTTAATGCTAAAGCAGTGACACTGTTTAACTCATAGCTAGAAGGTAAGAGGATTCATTCTTTTCCCAAGAGTATTAGTCCGTATCCCCACAGAGCTGCTGTATGTATGTTCGAGCTGGTCGTCCTGCTTTTGCTCGGCCATATGTGGGGGGCCCCACAATATATATATATATATATATATATATATATATATATATATATATATATATATATGTTTATTAGTATATTATATAATAGCTCTATCACAGATATTGAGCACTTTCCAAATTATACCACATTTAGTCAATCACTAACCACCAAGTGAGATAATGACAACAATAAACTATTGTTATACATATATAAGTAAAGTAAAGTTGTTTCCCTTTAGTCAAGGGCGACCAGAAGGCTCCCTTTTCAATAGCTACTACACTGAGGTATAGGAGAGGGCGCTACTCCTTTCCCTGGATTGTTCCACTTTACTCTTGCTACGTACCTTATATTGCTGAGTGTTAAACAAGGAGGTATCAAGTACCATTTTTAAAGTCTTTGGTATGAACCCAGGTCTCCCGGACCATTAGCGCACACTCTACCCACGAGGCGAATCATTGGTTTGGTTTGATTTGTTGGGTTTTATGGCATATTTACAAATAACCTTTGTGGGTTATTTAACGCCAAATCCATTTTTATGTAAATAATCTGTTCTATTTAAAACAATTGAGTTTAGTATAAGTACACAGTTTAATTGTCAAAAACATTTCCATTTCAAACTATTCAGGCAGTTATATGTAAAAATTCAGTTAAGTGCAAATACAGTTTTAATGTCGAAAAACAGTTCTATTTCAAATAATTCAGTTAAACATAAGCACGCAGTTTAAATGTAAGTACGGTTTAATTGTCAAAAATATTTCTATTTCAAGCTATTCAGTTTTCTCAAACAATTCACTTTAGCATAAGTATGCAGTTCTATTTAACCCATCGATAGTGCCCTATCAGGTGCTACCACTCCGGCCCAGAGTGGACCTGGGAGCGATGGCAATGAAGGGGTACTCCGCATTCCCCAAAGCTCCAGCACAGCTGGAACCTCGCCATCAGATTGTTTAATGTCATACCAGGACACTCGTTTGTGGGGGGGGGTCTTACCCCTCTGCAGAGAAGCAGTCGGTGTATTCTACAGCCCCAGCCGACTGGGCAACTAGGCAAATGAGCTGGTTCATATATATATACACATATATATATAGAGAGAGAGAGAGAGAGTGGGCGTGAAGGATTATGTACGTATTTTGTCGGTAATGTTGATATATATAAAATGTAGGTATATATAAACATATATGTATATATATACATATTGTTTGTATTAATATGGTAAAGTGACATATGAATCTATGTGAATATAACAGGTATGTCTGTCTTTGTATCTATATATTAATGGGTGTTTAAAGCTTCTGCTTCTTGTTTGTCTGAGTTTATATGTCTCACTGACACTTTATTCTTGACTATACTTTTTACTCTGTCCTCCCTGGGGTTACAGTCCCACCCATTCTTTTCTCCTCCTCTCTCCACAATGTCTGTTCACGTGACCATCTCATAATCTGAGATTATGCAATATCAACGTGAAAGGAGCTTCTTTTCACCCATTGACTACAATTGAACCAAATGTGTTTTTTGTTTCGAGATTAACCTAAACACAGATTATCACGTGTGAAAAAGCGACCTTCTCACCGCCGTTGTCATTTCTCTTTCTTTCGTCTACCCTCTTTTCCTTCCCGCTACACATTATCTTTTTCTTTCTTTTCATCTTACACGTATTTGTTAATCTCTGTATATATATATATATATATATATATATATATATATATATGTGTGTGTGTGTGTGTGTGTGTGTGTGTGTGTGTGTGTGTGTGTGTGGAGGGAAGGAGGGACGAGAAAAAGAGAAGGGGAGAGAGAGGGCAGAGGAGGGAGGGAGAAACTAAATAAATAAGCATATACGTTCCGGTGTCCACATATACACACATTCACATTTATATGCTATGAACAGATACCATTAATAATACCTATAATATAAGTACAATCTTATCGTGAATTTTGTCTGCAATATATTGTTGCACCTGGTCAGGTGTATGTAAACAGAAGAACACTTGATATGTGACGCAATCAAAAGAACAATCTCTTCGTTCATTTTTGTGCTAATGGAAAACGATGCTTTGCAAATTACATCGTTCACCACAGCAGAGTTCGATACTCACTTGGTACTCTGTAATTTATGTCATGCTAGAATACATCAAATTTCTTGACTATTCATTCGGGTAAGTACCAGAAAACTTTCAATCATAAGACCATAAAAACGAGAATCAGACAGGGTTTTTTGCCACTTCTAATTTTGAATATAAATAATCATATCTTTGTTGTATTTTGGCCTTTGACCCAGCCAAAAATGCCATTCCAAGGTGATGCACCGGAAGGAGGTGACACATTCTAATGGCAGTTATGAGAGGAAATCGCGTGGGCGGAAATTGGCTGATGAAATGGGACGAGGTAAAAAATTCCCATGGTACACTCATAGACTGACGCACCGGAAGAGAGTGACCTGTGAACTGCATGATAGTTATTTCCGCTTGATGACTATCAAACATGCGATTTCAAAGATAGAGTGGGCGATCGAGTGGACGTTGAACTATTATATAACTCAGTCAAGACAGAAGTCAAGACAGTTCCAGTTACAGTTACCGTTAGAGAGGGAGTTATAGACGAGATGTGGTAGGGAAAGCCACACCCGGCCGAGGGGGCCCTCGGGAAACCCGATAGAGTTTGGGGACCAGAGAAGGTGCTGATAAAATGCAGTAAAGAAAGCCAGCACCCAGCAGAGTGGACCTCAGGGCCTCTGGTTGAGCATCAGGAGAACGAGAGAAAGACACAACGTTGACGGCCATAAGAGTGGGGGTCAAAATATTTCAGTTCTGTTCGGTCTCCAGCTCCCTCTCACACGCAAACCTCGAGTAACCCTTTTCGAACCCTTGCAATAAAGTGAGAGGTAAATATTCTGTTAAAGAAGTCTTCCGGCGTCTGTTATTCATTGCGCCAGTATGTATCCTGCATGAACATGTATATGAGAATACAACATCTTCAACAACTGAAAATACATCAGTGAGTAAAAAAATTCACTATATTTTGGTGTAGTAAGGCACAATTCGACAGCTCTGGATACTTTTTCCTAGATAGAGAAGGTGACGAACCACACTGGGTTGCGAGATGACGAGCTCGCCTGATACTCTCCGAGTGCTACTCACTAGATTTGCCTCTTTGCCTTAAAGCACGTCCTCAGAATCCACGGTTTTAGGTCTATCTGATCTTGCTTGATCTTCGAGCTTCTTACAGCCCGAGCAAAATCTCTTGGATCATCTGTTTACTGTACTGTGATCAACTGTACCTTCCACACAGCAAATGTTTTTTGATTGATTCTGCAGCATTATGGCCTAGTTTGAACTCGTGAAGCAAGTTAAATCCCGAATTGGACATTGTTGTACATTTATCTGAGCAGCTTTCGAACCACACATGGATTGAAGCAATGCACAAAGTGTCAGCGCACCAACTACCACGATACTACCAACCACAGCGGGTATCTTCTGCCACGGCTTGAACTGCTTCGGTCATGTGATCCTATTTACCAACAAGGCAACAAGGAAAGTTGTATTTATAAGCAGAATATACAAGACAATTTTATATGAATGTTCCTTCATCAAAATTCATGCTTTCTTGTTTATTGTTTTAGGATTGAATTTCCTGTTGTGGTCTTTATATTAGGTTGTTTCTTGTATGTATGCAAGGTGTAGTCATGTAACCCTAAAAGATACATGAGACAACTGTTGTTTGTGGACGGTTAGCACTTAGAGAATAAATTTATTTGTTGTAGTTCTTGTTTAGCTTTTGTTGTGAAAAGAAAAGACCAGCTTTCAAAGCACAGACTTGTAGTAGTTTTTGTTTTCCTGTTGTTGTGAAAAGGAAAGGTTGTAAATTCTTCATGGATACATGGTATTTAGAGAGAACACAATGTGATTACATGTGTTAGCATGAATAGAACTGTTGAAGTTGTTGAGTTTGGTAGATATAAAGTCAGTTCTCAGTCACGTAACAAGTTGAGTTACATTTCAAAGTGAAGATCAGAACTCTAAGGAAGGAGAGATTTTATGGTCATTGGGGCATTCTATTAAGTGTATGTGTTGAGTCTATTCTTTGGTCAGTGATTGGTTGCTAGCCCAGAAATGGACATATTAGTGTATCTATATATGCTGGCTTGATTTTTAGTGCTGGTGTTGGACTGTATTGAGTTGCAACCTGTTTTATCATATTTATCATATTTACCCAACCCCTCCGCTCGGGCAGGATATGACACAAAGTTGATTTTTTAAGCGGAGTTTAACAGGTTTGAATTCAGGGTTTTCCTTCTCCTAGACTAGTTGCCTCACCAAGGCTGAAGAACTTAGTCTGCCCTACTATTTACCCATAGTTGGAGGGAGAATAATTGGATTCATACCTTTCCCAAGGGTATTAGTGCTATGTGAAATGCAATCATTCTCGTGCAGGATTTGAACTCATGTCGCCGTGTCCATTTCCATTACACCACGGGCACTCCCATCATGTGATATACGCGCTGCAAAGTAGCACATACGAAAATATAGCAAAACTTTTGATTCCTCCGAGTAATGACAATTTATAAAGGAGCCACTCGAGAAGCTAGAATTTACCCTTAAATAATAGACAACCAAGCAACTAAACTGTTTGGATAAGTGTTTTGAAATGTTAAAGAAATATCACTGAATTACAAAAAAAACTGTTACACTACTTAAGATTCTTGATTATCATCATTGGAAATGGACATGACAACTCGAGTTTAAATCCTGACCGAGGCTGTTTGTATTTTCATCATCATCATCGTCATCATCATCTCGTGTCGCTAGCACAGATATCCCTGACCCTCTCTCGCCACTTCTCCCTATCGTTCATCGCCTCTGGCAGGTCTTCAGGGCTACATTCCGTATCCTTACGTAGCTGCTGTATGTATGTTCGAGCTGGTCGTCCTGCTTTTGCTCGGCCATATGTGGGGGTCCATAGGAGTACATCACTTATGAGCTCGTCCCTGCTTCTCCAGCAGTGTCCTGCATGTCTGGTTCGTCTAACTTGGATAGTTTTCGTGATAGGAGACAGGTGGACGTATAGTTGGTACCTTGTGGGGTGTTGCCACCAGGACTTGTTCAATATTGCTCGCAGCATTCTTGTGTAATTGCCGCCTAGCTTCTTCTCCAGCCGTTTTGTTAGCGTCCAAGTAGTGCATCCATACAGCAGTATCGACACGACTGCTGCCTGGAAGAAACTACGTTTCATTTTATCGGTCAGGTCTGACTTCCATATGATCGATAGCTTATCAATAGCTGTCCATGCCTTCGTTAGCCACGTGTCGATGTCTTTTTCTGTTGATGAGACACTGCTTCCTAGGTAGGTGAATTTGTCTACCAGTTTCAGAGAGGTTCCCTCTAGTGTGGAAATGTTGCCTGTTTGATTAAAGCACATATATTCAGTTTTGTGTGCATTGACATGGAGGTTAATGCCTGTGGCGACCTTTAGGAAAGGAATGTATCCAACTATTCTCACTCCAGCTATGAGCCAATTGTATGGAATACTGGCCTCTTTAACATTGGTATGGCAAATGGTTTAGGAAAAGAAAACCTCAGAATTGAAACCTGTTAAACTCCGCTTAAAAATTGACTTTGTGTCATATCCTACCCGAGTAGTAAATATATATATATATATATATATATAGTAGTATATATATATATATATATGTCGGGGGTGGAGACTTTGACGAAAGATGATTGGATTGTTATCACTTTCCTTTTTCTACTCTTTATTCACAATGCTTTTCGATGACCCACTAACTGTGATTTTATGCAAACTCGTCTATGCGTAAATGACGCAATACAAATTTATTCAAATGTCGACACTTTGTCACAAGCTCAGTTCTTTGGTTGCGAAGAAGTTAGGTAAATCTATTCTCAAAATTCCCTGACACAGACCCAGGCTTAGAGATCACTTCAAACAAACAAATATTATAAAAGCTATAAATGATTAAAAAAAAGTATCAAGGAAAATTTATCGTTAATTAGGAACGGATATGGCCAGATATAAAAATTATTTGTATTGACATAAATCCCTAAATAATCTATGAACTCATTACAGTCGAAAGGAGTGATTCTCTGTGTGCGGTGGTTAGATCCAAGAGAATAATAAAGAAAAGAGATGAACATAAGAAGTAACGAACGAAAGGGGAGTGCTGAGAGGGTTAGGAAGAAAATGGGATGTAAAAGGTGGCAGTATCACAAGTAGAAAAGTGTTGGGGGGGGGGCTCTACTTATTTCATAACAAGTTACGAACACGAAAACTTGACACAAATATGGTTTTATTTTTGGTCTGAAGGTTGAGTTAAAAGTTTGCATTTTGATGACGTTGTCTTATTAGGTCACATGTCACACGCTAGCAAGATCAGACAATGGATGCCATAGGGACAGGTGATCATCTCATTTTCACGTTTATAAGATATCTTCAGTTTCATAATGTGTTTGAATTAGAATATAATAAAGATATGATTTAATGATATTGATGGATCAACACCCAAGAATGTGGGTATCGAAATTGCAGCTCCTTTTAAGAGACAACATGAAGTTGTTGTTTCAGCGTCTAAAATCACAATATGGGAATGAAATCGAGTTGGCTTTAGTATCGACGGCTTAAAGGCTTGTCTCCGTATATTTGTTGAATCTGAGCACCAAAACTCATCACCACAATTGATTGAGTGTGAGGAACACAATTCGGACATTTGTAGCAAAAGAAAGGTATAATGGTTTAATATTTTTTGTGTTAAACGTTATCATCAAGTTACACTGACACTCGCTCTCTCTCTCTCTCTCTCTCTCTCTCTCTCTCTCTCTCCGTCCCAAACATCTATCGCCTCCGGCAGTTCTTACTAATTACATCTTGTGTCTGCATAGATCTGATGTAAATAAGTTCTTGCGGGTCGGCTAACACTGGCACGACCATGTGTAAGGGTCCATAGAAGTACTGTTAAACAATGTAAAATAATTCATGACAAATTAGCATGTTCATTACCTGGGCAAATTTAGTAGGATGAATATAGGAATGACACGAAATACTAAAAGAGAACTTTATAGAGAAAAGTCCATTGGTATAAGTGGAGAGTCCTTAATAGAAAGAAAGTTGTTGTGTGGAAACTTACGTCAAATCATGGTACCGTGCGAGGTTTGTTGATGCAAAAGCTCCACCCCCAACCCTCGTCGGAAGAAGCACACACTAGTGTGTTCTTATTATTGTCAAGGCAGGATCGAAGAGAAAGAAATTTCGACTTTGCCACACCGTTTCATAGGCTACCTTGATCACGCCACTAAGCGGTCACTAGAAGTACTATTTGGAAGTCAATGGATGTAATCGCTACTCCATCAAGACGAGAAGTAATACAATTTGGCATTACTCAGTTCTGGTTTCTAGTCTATTTTAGAGTTCATTACGATAAAAGCCGAAAATTAACTCAACTCGAACCAGTCATATGCAAAATTTTCGTCACGACCATTCACACAAAAATTCTTAAAGCTCCAAATATTTTTAGAGATAATTCTTTGTTAAAACATCCTCAAGATTAATCAGTTATGAAGTAATTTGTTTTGACTCACAACTACAGTAAAAGTTGTTAAATCAAATTGTGAATCTTATCTCGTAAAAAAGTGCAAGGGGATTTTAAAAAATGTTGACACATTTATGGGACTGCCTTTATGTTATAATTTTAAACAGTCTCACCATCCTTGTCAACACATTCTTGGAATCTTCCACAGGGAATTAAAAAATGTTAATACTTCTATGGAAGTATTTTTATTTGAAAAGTAGAACTGATATTTGTAGGGAACGAATAAATAAATAAAAAAATTAAATCTAAAAAAATAAATAAATAGATAAAAAGAAAACTATTAAATTTGAATAAACTCCCAGATGTCTCTAACGGAAAAGGAGATGACGCATGCGTAAAAGAAAAAAGGATTTTCCTCTTGAAAAAGGAGACGATATTATCTTTCTCTTTCAGGCAGTATCCGTCGAACCAACAACACTATTTTGCAGTCTGGTATTTTGGGCACCACGCTACGTCTTGAGACGTAGCGTTGGTTAGTCCCTTCACCAAATAAATAAAGGAAAGCATAGAAGAAATATTTTCATCTCTTATCTATTTCTATCTTTTCTTTTTGTATATTTCTTTTGGGACTTTCTTTGGGCAAGGCATTGCGCCGGCAAGTCAACGTGGGGTAAAATAATATAACCAAAATATGGAGTCAGATATCTTACGGCAACACAGCTTTGCCCTTAGCCCCTGACCTTCAAAGTCTTCAAACCCCACATATTACGAAGACCATCTGAAGACGTTTCCAAAAATGGGTTGACAGGGAGAGTGAACAAATGGAACATTAAAAATAATAATATCATAAAGAAACTCCCATTTTAACATTTTTGAAACACCTACTTTCAACCTTTTTCATTAAACAGCCAAAAACATTATAAAATCAACTTGACAGTCTTCAACAAAATCGCATTATTAGAAACAAATAACACACATTTTCTCTTACCCAACAAACACTCAAACAAACCTCTCAAGAATGTATTCGAAAGAAAATAACTTTTTGTAAAACCCTTTTGCTCTCATGGCATACAACTAACATTATATTTGAATTGTGATTTATTTGCAACACACAAAGATATTCCGATTGTATTTAGACATAAAAGAAAATGCTCCACATCTTATTCATTTCAACAAGAAAGAAAAACCTTTGAAAAGTTAAGGCTTCTATCTAAATATAAATATCGTGATATACTAACCCAAGAGTAAAAATAAAATTATGAACTTAGCGATATTTTTCTTTAAAAAAGAAGTAAGAAATGAACATTATTCCAACCTGCAAGGTTTTATTAAGCACCAATGTTGTTTGTAATGCAATACAAGGGGGGAAAAAAACAACATTAACACTTGACGATACAACTACCCAACATACTAGAGAGAAAAGAAACCGTTGACTTTCTCATTAACATACAGATATTATGGCCTGCTGTATTTGAACTGATACTTTTTAACATCCACAAAAATTATTTTGAGCGAACACAAACTGACCTATATCCATGTATTTATCAAAAGGATTTAACAAAATATTTTTTTTTCACACTAGAATTATTTAACCTCTTTCTGTTGAAATAAAGGCAATTGCTTATATATATATATATATATATATATATATATATATATATATATATATATATATATATATATATATATATATATATATAAATATATATATATATACGTGGTGCATTCAATAGGTTTCCAGACTTTTTTGTTCAGGCATTTAAAATTGTCGTAGACTCTTGAAAATTCAGTATCTTATTGCTATGCATATTATGAGATGATTGATCAATTTTTATGATTTCAGATTGAAATGAACAGCTACAGCAGCAATTGGAATACACCCTACTAAAGTCTGATTGTCACAGGTGGTGAATTTCAAAAATGCAATTTGGATGTGAAGAAGAACGATATGCAATAAAATTGTGTTTTAAACTTGAAAAAAATGTCACGGAAACGTATGGAATGCTTCAGACTGCTTTTCGACCATCTTGCTTGAATCGAGCATGAGTTTTTGAGTGGCATAAGAGATTCAAGGAAAGCAGGGTGTCTGTGAGGGATGATGAGAAGTGTGGCAGGAGTAAAGAAGTCAATACACTAGAGTTGATTGGCCAAAGGGTTAGGGTTAGGGCTACTATGTTGAGGTTTTAAGGGAGTTCAGAAAGAGATTCCTTGGGAAGAGGCCAGCACTCTTGAAATCGGGTCAGTGGCATTTCCACCAGGACAATGCACCAGTCCACAACTCCATCCTTGTCACAGATTATTAGACCAAGATGAGCATCAAGACAGTTCCTCAGCCTCCTATAGTCCAGACCTTGCTCCCTGTGACTTTTAGTTATTCCCTAAGCTCAGAGGCTGTCGTTATGAGACAATTTAGGAGATGAAAAGGGCTGTGACGAAGGTCATTGACACTCTCACACAAGAGGTCTTTCATGGGGCCTTCCCGAGGTTGTTGAAACAGTACGAGAGGTGCATTGCAGCTAGAGGAGACTACTTCGAAGGGGACTAGAGTTTCATGTGTATACTATCAATAAAAGTGCCCATACGAAAAAAGTCTGGAAACTTATTTGATGATCCCCGTATCCGTGCTACCAGCACGACATGATGATGATGATGATGATATATATATATATATATATATATATATATATATATATATATATATCAGAGTACATTTTCTCTTAGGTGTCTTTTCCTCACCAAAAAAAAATTGTTGTTATATTTGTTTCGAAAACATCTTATATCTTTACCTCTCCTCAACTTCATTGGTGTTTGCTGCTTCGTAAAGCACATAGAATACTACTGTGCCTATTAATATTCATTGATATCTTCCGAAGCTTTTGCCATCGTCAAAACCTTAGTGGAACCCAAAGAAAATGAGAAGTTGTTAACTGAAGTATGATAAAGCTTCAAAGGAATTTTGTGAAATTTATTAAAGTGCTTTTGTCGGCTGGTTTTTTGGTTGGTGTTAATACATGTCGACTAATGTTGAATTATTGAATGCTGAAGTCAGTCTTTTTTGCCTGCAATTATCCCTGCAAAATTGTCGACTTTGCCGTCCCGGTGGACCACAGAATAAATCTGAAGGAATGTGAAAAAAAGGATAAGTACCTCGACCTTGCCAGAGAATCGAAAAAGCTGTGGAACATGAAAGTGACGATTTTGCCAATTGTGATTGGTGCTTTTGACACAATAACTAAAGGATTATTAAAAGGCCTGGAGGACTTGAAAGTTGACGGACAGGTAGAGACTATCCAAATGACAGCATTGCTAAGAACGGCCAGAATCCTGAGACGAGTCCTGGAGACTTGAGGAGACTTGCAGTCATTCAAACTCCAGTGAAAAACCATCGGCTAACACTGATGTGAAAAACTCTAAAGGAGTAAATAATAATAATAATAATAATAATAATAATAATAATAATAATAATGGGCCTTGCCAGAGAACAAAAAGGTTATAGAACATAAAAGTGACGTTGATACCAATTATAATTAATGCCCTCGGAACGGTTCCCCAAGGCTTTGTAAAGGAACTGGAAGAGCTGGGAATCGTAGAACGTGTTGAGACCATTCAAACTACTGTATTACAAAGATCGAGCAGAATACCGAGAAGAGTCCTGGCAACTTGAGGACACTCACTGTCTCTAAGAATCCAGTGAAAGACCGTCAGCTAACGCTGGTGTTAAAATCTCACAAGGACACGACTGGGTGGGCAAGGGGATCTACTAGGAATTATGCAAGAAATTGAAATTTGACCACACGAACGAATGATACATGCACAAACCAGCAGCTGTCCGAGTGAATGAGACACATAAACTCCTATGGGATTTTAACATACAAACGGATCACCTAATCTCGGCCAGACGACCAGATCTTATAATAATCAACAAAAAAAAAGAATTTGCAGAATTGTGGATTTTGCTGTTCCGGCTGACTACTGAGTAAAATTGAAAGAAAGTGAAAAGAAGGATAAATACCTGGACCTTGCTAGGGAATTGAAAAAAGTGTGGAACATGAAAGTGACGTTTATATCAATTATAATTGGTGCTCTTGTTACAGTCACCGAAGGATTATTAAAGGGACTGGAGGACTTGAAAATAAGAGGACGAGTTGGGACCATCCAAACTACTAAACTACTGAGATCGGCCAAAATACTGAGAAGAGTCCTGGAGACTTGGGGAGACTTGCTGTCACTCAAACTCCAGTGAAAGACCATCAGATGTCGCTGATGTGAAAAACCTGCAAGGATTAACACTATAATAAATGACAACAGGATGGTCAAAGTGCATTTGGTACCCAACTCTCATACAATGTCCATCCAAGCGGTTCTCATTGTCCAGAGTCTAAACCCAAGAAGGGGCCAGTATCAATAGGTATTTCACACCTAACTTGGACATAGAAATGAATACTTATGCCACAGATGACAACAAGACAGGACACTTTACTCTCAAATCTGTTTCTGTTGATATTTTCATCTATTGAAGCATTTTTGATTGAGTATGTGATTTTTTAAATTCTTTCACACGGATGATGCTGTTGTTGCTAAGGTGCAAGGGTGGCTCCAATTGCTTGACGCCATGTTCTTTGAGGAGGATAATTATAAGCTCGTTTATCAATCTCGATGGCATCTACGTGAAAAAGAAGCATAGTAGTGCCGGTATACAATATTTTTTCGGGATTGTAATAAACATGTTGGATTAGTAAATGTTCGTATTATTTGGTCTTATTATTTATATATATATATATATATATATATATATATATATATATATATATTTGTGTGTGTGTGTGTGTGTGTGTGTGTGTGTGTGTGTGTGTGTGTGTGTGTGTTATGAAATACTTGAATGAAGAAAAATATTTACTGAAATAAGGATAAGAAAATGATATCATTTAATTTTTCCCCCAAAATTATTTGCTTGGTGTTGTTAAAAACAATTTCTATTAATTATTCTGTTGTTTTGGTTGTTACATTCTCCGTCCTTTCCCAAAGTAAAACTGGACATAATGAACCTGAAGCATATTCAACTTCAAGAAATCAAAATAGTTTATAAAATAATGCTGGACTTTTTCGCAAAGATTTAAGGAGAAAAAAGTGCAAGTTTCTATTTACATTTTCGGAGGCAGACCTTTCTTGAAGATGGACATTGCATATTTGTTTTTAAACGGAAATATTTTATGTATGAATTTACATTTCTGGTAAGAATAACTTGGAAGATAAAACATCAAACCTAAATAAAATACCTTAACTGAATCTTAAAATTTGTAACAGGCTTTGGATTTATGTTGCTAGTAAAATTTTTCATTTTAACCCACTCAGATTCAAAACTGGACTAAATCAGCGGTTTCTAAAAAGCTTACAGCACACTTTGAATCGACCGGTATTGGTGCCGCTAACTAAAAGCAGATAAACCCGGGCAGCTGGTATTTCGCCCTTGATAACTTCTTCATCGCAATAGCAAATAAAATGTTTCAATTTTATAATTTGTTGATATATTTTAAATAAATTGATGTTTAATCCGGTTATTTAATAGCCTGTAGAGTGGTTGAATAACAAATAGCAACATTTTCAGCAATTTTTCAAGTTAAAAACCCAGGTCGTGGGTGGCTCAGGGTTCTAAGCAAACAAAATATTTTAATCCATTTTGTACGTGAATTAATTTTTTAAAAAGGTATTTATACATTTTAATTGTTTAAACAATTTAAATTGTAGAAAATTATTGATAATTACTTTTTTATTTATTAAATTGAGGAGACTTTCAAT
Organism: Sepioteuthis lessoniana; assembly: GCA_963585895.1. Classification (NCBI taxonomy): domain Eukaryota; kingdom Metazoa; phylum Mollusca; class Cephalopoda; order Myopsida; family Loliginidae; genus Sepioteuthis; species Sepioteuthis lessoniana. The sequence continues at coordinate 93,936,153 of OY757921.1, forward strand.
GAAAAATATAGACTTGAAGCTTTTAATGATATTTTCTTATGTCCTTTTCCACACGCAAAATGCTTTTTTTTTTTGCATTTAATGTTAGTAAGAGAAGAAATTCTAATTCACATAAATATGAAGTGGAAAACTGGTTCAACTTAAAGCTTTACAGAACGATACTTTTCTCTAATAGAAATTCAATCACATTTGATTTTAGGTTAGGTTAGGTTAGGTTATTTGGTTTAACGGCATATCAACTCTTAATGGTTAGTTTATCATATTTACCAACCCCTCCGCTTGGGCAGGATTTGACACAAGGTCAATTTTTAAGCGGAGTTTGAATTCAGGGTTTTCCTTCTCCTAGACTAGTTGCCTCACCAAGGCTGAAGAAATTAGTCTGCCCTACTATTTACCCATAGCTAGAGGGAGAATAATTGGATTCATACCTTTCCCAAGAGTATTAGTGCTATGTGAAATGCAATCAGTCTCGTCGAGGATTTGAACTCGTGTCCATTTCCTACGACGATAACCATTACACCACGGGCACCTAATGGTTAGTTAATACCAAATCCTGTTTATACATATATCGTATGATTTTTAAGCGAAAAGTTTAGAGGTAACGTTTTTTAAACGAGCCAAATCGTTTCAAGTATTGCTAACTAATACTAATAGTTCTATTTGCACATAGTTACATGGTTTCAAGTATTGTTAACTAATACTAATAGTTTTATTTGCACACAGTTAAATGGTTTCGAGTATTGCTATCTGATATTAATCATTCAATTTAATATAAAGAAACAGTTATGTTTGATTCATAAATGGGATCCTAACAGTTACTACTTCGATTGAATCTCTGCAGAGGGTGTAAGACCCCGTCCCCAACGAGTGTTAGTTGGCAGTACATGAAACCATTTAACAGTGTGCAAATAGAATTATTAGTGTTAGATAGCAGTACTTGAGGTAGTTCAACTGTGCGCAGATGAATGAATAATGTTGAATAGAATTATTTAAGTGAGATAGCAATAGTTAAAACCACTTAATTGTGTGCTAACAAATGAGCCCTGAGTCGTTTAAAGATAATGTTACCTACAAACTATTCGCTTACAAATTATATGTATGTGTGTGCGTTTGTGTGTGTCTGCATATATATATATATATATATATATATATATATATATATATATATATATATATATGCACGAGGATCATTAAATACGTTTCCAGACTTTTTCGTATGGGCACTTTTATTGATAGTATACACATGAAACTCTAGTCCCCTTCGAAGTAGTCTCCTCCGGCTGCAATGCACTTGTTGTACCGTTCCAACAACCTCGGGAAGGCCCCATGAAAGTCCTCTTGTGTGAGAGTGTCAACGACCTTCGTCACAGCCTCTTTCATCTCCTCAATTGTCTCATAACGAAAGCCTCTGAGCTTAGAGAATAACCAAAAGTCACAGGGAGCAAGGTCTGGACTATAGGGAGGGTGAGGAACTGTCTTGATGTCCATCTTGGTCAAATTGTCTGGTGTATTGTCCTGGTAGAAATGCCACTGACCCGATTTGAAGAGTGCTGGCCTCTTCCCAAGGAATCTCCTGCTGAACTCTCTTAAAACCTCAACATAGTAACCCTAACCCTTTAGCCAATTGACTTCCTTACTCCTCCCACACTTCTCATCATCCCTCACAGACTCCCTGCCTTCCTTGAATCTCTTATGCCACTCAAAAACTGATGATCGATTCATGCAAGATGGTCGAAAAGCAGTCTGAAGCATTCCATAAGTTTCTGTGGCACTTTTTCCAAGTTTAAAACACAATTTTATTGCATATCGTTCTTCTAAAGTGTCCTCATGTCCAGATTGCATTTTTGAAATTCACCAGCTGTGACCATCAGGCTTTAGTAGGGTGTAATTCAATTGCTACTGTAGCTGTTGATTTGAACTTGAAATCATAAAAATTGGCCAGTCATTTCATACGATGTATAGCAATAACAGTGAATTTTCAAAATTTCAATTTTAAATGCCAGTACAAAAAAGTCTGGAAACTTATTGAAGGCACCACTAATGCCAAATCTTGTTTACATATATATATATATATATATATATATATATATATATATATATATACAAGATTTGGCATTAGATAACCTACAAGGGTTGTAACGTTATAAAACAACACCAAACTAAACCAAACCACAAACGATTGATAGTTTAGTGTGTTCGATACTCTCTGAATGTCCTGCTTTTGTTTACCTATGTTAGATTGACCAAAACTTAAGTAAATATCGATATGTACCAATATTTTATTCTGTGTATCTCTTCATCAATATGTATACCAAGGTATATTACCGTGGAAATCTGATTACCTTGATCGTCTTACAGACCTTTATCATTATAATTAGTTCGATCTTGTGCCTCACACTTCTTATGTGCATTTAAATATATTGTAGGCGCGTCATTTAGTATGTATAATTCAAAGTATTTCCTTGTACTTTATTCATAAACGGCAAAAATGCCTTGTGACAATTTCCCGGGTCCATATCGATTCTTTGATTCAGTTGAAATTCATTCATATCATTTCTGATATTCATTCATTCATTCATTCATTTCTACGACACTAGATTTTTGCTCGTTCACTGCAAACCTGACTTGACAAGTTTTGTTTTATTGTTTGTCTAAAAAGTAATTAAATTCTTTGAGGACTTTTTATCACCTGCCAATCTCTTACGTTTATTTGACACTAAAAGATAAATAAAGAGCAGCCTCCGCCCGGACTCAAAAGTTATCTTATCACATTTTACTCCTTGATAGTTTTTTTTACCGGGGTTTGAGTGACAACAAGTCTCCTCAAGTCTCCAGGACTCTTCTCAGTATTCTGGCAGATCTTAACAATGCTGTAGTTTGGACAGTCTCCACCCGTTCCGTTGTTTCCAAGTCCTCCAGTCCTTGTACCTATCTTTCGGTGACTGTACCAAGAGCACCAATTACAATTGGTATAATCGTCACTTTCATGTTCCACAGTTTTTTCAATTCCATGGCAAGGTCGAGGTACTTATCCCTCTTTTCCCATTCTTTCAATTTTACTCTGTGGTCAACTGGGACAGCAAAATCCACAATTCTGCAAGTTCTTTTTTGTTGTTGTTGTTGTTGTTGATTACAATCAGGTCGGGTCGTCTGGCCAAGATTAGGTGATCCGTTTATATATTAAAATCCTAGAGGAGTTTGTGTATCTCATTCTCCAGGATTGTTTCTGGGTTGTGCATATACTATTTGTTCGTATGGTCAAACTTCAATTTCTTGCATAATTCCCAGTAGATCACCTTGCCCACTCAGTCTTATACTCTTTTTGTGCTAATTTGCTGCATTCGCTTATTATGTGATTGATCGTTTCTTCTCTATCACTACATAACCTACCTTTGCTGTTTTGTGTCTTATCTATTCTTGCTTTGATATGGTTGGTCCTTATGGCGTTGTTTTGTGCTGCTATTAGAAGAAATTCAGTTTCTCACTTAAGGTTTCCATTTCTTAACCACGTCCACGTTTCCTCGTGTGAGATGTCGCTTGTTAGTCGCTTAAAACGTCCATAGAGTTGTTTTTCTTCTCATTTTTGTTTTCTGGTTATTGTTATTCTGCTGGTCCTCGTGTCGTTAGAGTTGTTTCTGGTGGCTGTAATCAGTCTTCCTCCGCGCTTTTTTATGTAGTCTTCAAGTCGTTGTATTGATGCGTCAACACTGTCGTCAATGCTGACAAGTCTTCTTCCTCCCTCTTTTCTTGACACATATAGTCTTTTAATGTCATCTCTGGGGTGCAAGGCCTTGTGCATGGTCATTAGTTTTCTTCCTCTCTGGTCCACTTCAGGAATCGTCCCGAGCATCTTTCGAGAGGGAAAGCCCAGGTATTTATCCCTTTAACAAGGTTCCTGCTATAGAGTTTTGTCTCGAGTAATTTTCTGGTTCTTCTGAGATACTCTTTTTTAATTTTTTCTTTATCATCATTATTATTATTGTTGTTGTTGTAACAAGGAGATTAAACATGGAGACGTTCTCTCAAAAGTTACGTACAGATATGTTTTATAATAAGTTTGAGCGCAATAAAGTTTTCAAAAAAAGAAACGAAAAATGTTGGCACCACTGGAAGAACGTTTGGAGATATGATCTATAACGTAAACTTGATTTAATTTTATTTGTTTCTTTTTAGAAATTCCTATTTCAAGCTTTTACAGCCAAAAATGTATTATTTTGAGTCTTCCTCATCTTTAGAAAAGTTAGTCTGGCTTATAATTTCTTCTTTACACTAATTTATCACTTGAAAATACTATTATATCATTTTATATTTAGTTGTGCAGCAACTCTCTTTAAAACTCTTTTGTTGGCAAATATTGCAATATTGCTTTTATACTTCTTTGTGAACATGCGTTCGTGTATGAATATGTTATTTGCTAAATTAACCTGTTGTTGAAAAATGTTGCAATTGTGTTGAACTTCGGTATGAATTCCTTCATGTCGACTCATCCCTTTTTATCATTAAATATTCTTTTTACTTTAAATCTGAATTCCTTTTTTTTACGTTTTCTTTGTTTTTTGTTCTTTGTTTCTTCTTTTCAGCAAATTAAAGGAAAAAGATTTTGACTTTTTAATGATGACTTTTGAATTTCTAATTACTGACCAACCAATATCAACACTTAAAAAAAAAAGAGAAACACTTATCCTGTGACCTGGTTTGGTCGTTGGAACACGACTCATGGAGCGTGCCTTGGGCAAGAATAGTCTGTCGAGGCCAATCATTTTTCTGGTTTGGTTTGAATTCAGAGTTTTCTTTCTCCTAGACTAGTTACCATAGTAAGGTTAAAGAGCGCAGTTTACACGACTATTTACCCATAGCTGGAAAGAGTATAGCGGGATTCATATCGTTCACAAGGGTATTAGCACATTGGGAAATACAAACAGCCTCGTTCGGGGTCTGAACTCTGTAAACCGAGTCTACTTCCTACGACAATAACCGTTGCACTGCGAGTGCCTCTTCATCAATATCACTAATACAAATATTATCAAATGTTATCATTATTGCTATTATTATTATTATAATTATTATTATTATTATTTCCACCCACCCTGCCTAATGTGGTCTAAACAGAGTGTCTGGAATTATATCATTGTTGTGTCTATCGAGAAAATTTCTGCAAAACTTGAAAAACTGATCCATTAAACTTAATTCATTTAGAAGCGATAATTCTGAAAGAGAGATTTATTTTATTTAACGGATATTTTAAAAGAATATATGGTTGGTGCATCTTATTTTTGTTCATAAGGAAACAAAGAATCAATGATGGTACAGTATAACCCGGATATAAGAGCGTTGTAAGACCCGGAGACTAAGTCTCTTATATCCGGGTCTATTATTCCAGGTTTTGCCTATTATGTTTAGGTAAGTATGGGCTCTAATTATGGACCAGACACAGTCTCTCTTATATCCGAGTCTCTTATATCCGGGTTACACTGTACTGCAATATTGTTGATTGTATAGTCTCTGCTGAAACTAAACGAAACATTTGCTTTCAAATATGGTTACCATAGATTTCTAGCACTTCCTGGATTTTTCAAACAAAAATAAAAGAGCATTTTATATAGAAATCAGTTTTATGCTGTAAATTTTCTAACATGATCAGTGATTGGTCGACCTAACTACTAAAATAGCCAATTTAAACTCAGAACTCCGGCTGAAACTTTATTAATCAAAGGATTATAAAAGAAGCAACATCTTTTCAGACGTGATTTATCAGATTCCACGAGATGAACAAATCAAACCAGTATCACCATCAAACATTGATTCACATGGAGAGAGCATGTCCACCGTATGCCTTACACTCAACTTGACCATCAGAACAATAACAGCGAGCTAAGCACATGCAAATTGTTCCTCATTTTCCTCAGCCGTTACAAAGATCAACTCATAAAAAAACCGGCATTAATCGGAGACCTTGGAAAAAAACGTGTGGAAAGGCATCTCAATCCGTCTAGGATTATTTTATACCTAAAGGTTAAGGAATCACGTTCACGTACATTTATATTTACATTTTTACGGGAGGTACCACTGGTGTAATGGTTATCGTTGTAGGAAATGGACACGGCGACACGAGTTCAAATCCTCGACGAGACTGATTGCATTTCACATTGCACTAATACCCTTGGGAAAGGTATGAATCCAATTATTCTCCCTCCAGCTATGGGTAAAATAGTAGGGCAGACTAGATTCTTCACCCTTGGTGAGGCAACTAGTCTAGGAGAAGGAAAACTCTGAATTTAAAGCTGTTAAACCCCGCTTAAAAAATTGACCTTGTGTCATATCCTACCCGAGTGGAGGGGTTGGTAAATATTTTTATATAGTTGTTTATTAGAGTTTTGCTTTTTTTGGTGGAGGGTGCATAGGAATATACGAATAGTTGATTTGATTTGTTTAATGGCATATTATCTTTATAGGTTATTTAACGCCAAAACCACCCTTCTAGAAGAACAATAGGTGTACTATTTAACCCACAGCTGGGAGTATTAGGGGCTCGTATCTTTCCCAAGGGTATTTGTCCGAAAGTGAACGTAATAGGGCGACTAGAGTTCGAACTCGCTTACTACGATTTCACAGTCCATCGCTTTAATCATTACACCACGAAGACACCCCAGAGTATACAACTAATTTTTCAACAGATATATTTAAGTCAGATTGTACTACCAATACGTTACTAACACTCCGGATCAGAGTGTATCTGTGAGTAATGGTTTGGTTTGGTTTGGTTTGGTTTGTTGGGTTTTATGACATATCAACCTTTGTAGATTATTTAACGCCAAATCCATTTTTATGTAAATAATCTGTTCTATTTAAAACAATTCAGTTTAGTATAAGTACACAGTTTAATTGTCAAAAACATTCATATTTCAAACAATTCAAGCAGTTATATGTAACAATTCAGTTAAATGTAAACACAGTTTTAATGTCGAAAAACAGTTCTATTTCAAATAATTCAGTTAAGCATAAGCACGCAGTTTAAATGTAAGTACAGTTTAATTGTCAAAAACATTTCTATTTCAAGCTATTCAGTTTACTCAAACAATTCAGTTTAGCATAAGTATGCTGTTCTATTTAACCCATAGATAGGGACCTATCAGGTGCTACTACTCCGGGCCAAAGTGAACATGGGAGCGATGACAATGAAGGGGTACTCCGCATTCCCCAAAGCTCCAGCACTGCTGGAACCTCGCCATCAGATTGTTTAATGTCATACCAGGACACTCGTTGGGTGGGGAGTCTTACCCCTCTGCAGAGAAGCAGTCGGTGTATTCTCCAGCCCCTGATGACTGGGAAATGTGAATAATGGCAATGAAGGGATAATTCACACTTCCAGAACTCTAGAATTGGAGCCTCACTATTAGATGCAGCTAAGTGTCATACGCAGGACAAGAAGGTAGCAAAAAGGTACATACGACAAAGATGGAAGGTTCAACAAGCATTAAAAGAAAGTAGATTCGAAAACGAAAATAGCCGACTACTTATCAATGGGAGGCGCCTCTAGTGGTATAATGGTTTGCAAGCTAGACTAGCTAACCTACACCAGTGAGTTCGAATTTCATTGGGTTCCCCATTCATATGGCCCTGTGTCACATCTAAGTCAAAAGTTTAGTAAATTACGACTACGTATCAAGGGTGGGGTGGTAGTGACTCGATTCCCTCAGCAAAAGGGATTTTTGGCCCTTTAATCCATCCCATTATACAATCCATTAATCAGACTTTTTTTCTCTCAAAAATAGAAAGAAATCTATTGTGGTGTTTATTTCCACGGCAACGGGGTACCATTATAAACTTATTGGATTACATCAATAGAAAAAATAGGGATAATGATCTTAACTCTAACGCATTGAATCATTTGAGGTTAAGTAAAAAAAATGAGACTTTTACTACTTGAGAACACTGTCCGGTTGTTCTATCACTCTATTCACCTCTGCTTCTACTAAAAATATACAAAAAATATACTTACCAACTCTAATACGACGTCAGTAGTAACTTTCTTTTAATTTGGGTTATTTTGGGGGTTTTTAATAAAAACTTATTATTTATCCTTTTATTTATTCATTTATTTATTTATTTATTTTGTTATCTATATATAAAGTGGAGTATCTCGTCAGGAGAAATTTTGTAACTTTTTTCTTTTAATGGACGCGTCATCTTCTGTGAATGGATAAATAAAAAAGTAAGAAGGTAAAAGACAAAAGGAGATGTGTAAAGGTATTAGACAGCGGTGAAAAGGTAAAATATTCCTGGTAAAAATTAAGCGATAATAGGTAATGGTTATAATAGGTAATATGGAGCGAATCTTTAATCATGTAACAATTACGATAAAAACGTAACGAGTCTGTCACTAAGTGACCAAGCTACCTACATGGCCTAACACAAAGCTAGATTCAAATAAAACTGTCCATCATTTTTATAACCACTGCAGTTCATACCAGTTGAGGTTCATTCTCTAATCAAACGTTTCTTCTTTATTGACAACACTTAAATAAACACACATTCTGTCATAAAACTAGGTCCAGTCTTTACTATGACTGAATATTTGTACGCTCTGAACACAACAGATTTTATTAGTAAAGATTGGCTAGAAAGAAAATCTTTAATCTGCTTAGAAAGTATAGTTTTATCTTCTGAGAAAATGCAATAACAAACAATACAACCCAAAGATACTTTTCCGCCGTAACAGCGACGCTGGATAATTTTTTTCAAAATTCTTGTTTTTATAAAGAGAGTAGTAAAAATATTCGTTACCTACTGTTTCAGGTCATGCACCCCATTTAGGAAGGGGTAGTCATTTTACCCACGTATCAAACTATCCACAAGATTCCACCCACTCTTTTTCTGCGCAGCTTAATAACAAGGTAAATGTCATACGATTGAGTTTTAACAACAAACGAAATGGATGTAATTGAAAACAGTCTGAGTTTGTGATTAACTGCTCTAATTGTACGACATTTCATCGATACAACTTGGTTTTACTCATCAATAAATCCTTTCGTAGGCACTGATATCTGAAAGCCAGTGTTTCTTTTTTCTTTCTTTCTTTTTTTTGTTTCGTTTTGTGGGTTTTCTGTGTTTTTGTTTGTTTTTTTTTTTGTTTTTTTACTAAAATAATATTTTTACAGAATTAAATGGTGGCATACAGAGCCAGATTTTTACCTATGGAGGCACTTAGCTATAAGAAATTTGAGGCCCTAAACTTTAAAAAATGGGTAAAACTTTTTAATAATTTCACATAAATGACTGTTTGTGGGTAACTGCCAAGCAAATAATATGCACGGCGATAATGACTGCTGGGGAGATGCTAACGAAAGGGTTGACATCGAAGTCTCTGAATTTGAAGGGGAAAAAAAGAGTCCATAAACATAAAACCAATTTTGTTAATAGAAAATATTACAATAATATTACCAAACCATCCAAATAAGACGATCAAGATATACGAGACACTGCTGGAGAAACAAGGATGAACTCATAAGTGACGTTCTTCAATTGACCCCTTCACATAGACGTGTCAGTGTTGGTAGACCAGCAAGAATTTATTTACATCAACTCTGTGTGGATACGGCTGTAATTTGGAAGACTTGCTGAGAGCGATGGATGATAGGGACGGATGGAGAGAGACTCACGGAAACCCGTGCTGTCAACGCGTCTTGATGATGATGATGATGATGAGAGAAACGAAACCGTCCGGACTTGAGCATTGCTAAGATCAGTAAATTAAAAACAGTACAGGAAAGACACCAGTTTATGAAGGAAGCGAAAAAAGTTATTTATTACGTCATTTACACACAGATTAGTTTGTATAAATTACTGCAAATAGGTAATCGAAAAGTATTGAGATGGAAAAGGGAACGATGTGTGGAAAAAGGAGAGATATTACAATCCAATATAATATCCAAGGCTATTATGACTGCTGGGAAGATGCTAACGAAAGGGTTGACATCGAAGCCGCAGAATTAGAAAGAGAACAAAGATTCCATTACCATCAAACGAGATTTGTTTAAAGAAAATATTACAATATCATTAGCAAACCATGAATTAAAGACAGTAAAGAAAAGTCATCATTCGTTAAACGGCATATAATTTTTTTAAAAGCCCCAGTTTATGAAGAAAGTAAAAAAAAGTTGCAACCTATAACTTGAAGAAAAGCTGCGTATCTTAGAATACCCGGATACTCGTTTGGGGCTGTAGAATACACACTGACTGCATCTCTACAGAGAGATAAGACCCACCCCCAACGAGTGTCCAGGATACGATACTAAACAATCTGATGGTGAGGTTTTAGTATTGCTGGAGCTTTGGGGGAATGCAGAGTACCCTTTTATTGCCATCGCTCCCAGGTGCAGTCTAGCCCCGAGTGGTAGCACCTGATAGGGTCCTATCTATAGGTCAAACAGAACTTAACAGCGGTTTCGAGAATTTACAGTTGTTTGTATTTAAACTGCATATTGATGCTACACTGATTTGGTTAAAATAGAACTGTTTTAACATTTCAATTGCGTATTTATGCTAAACTGAATTATCTGAAATAAAACTGTTTTTACATTTAACTCTGTGTATTGCCCAGGCGGCTGGTGCTTTAGAATATACACTGACCGCACCTCTGAAGAGGAGTAAGACCCCCTCCCCACAACTAGTATCCTGTATATGACACTAAACAATCTGATGGTGAGGTTCCAGTATTACTGGAGCTTTGGGGGAATGTAGAGTACCCCTTTATTGCCATTGCAATAGTATAAATAAAGCTGTGGGTTAAATAGAACTAATCTGCGTACTTATGCTAAATTAAATTACTTGAAATAGAACTGTTTTGACATCTAAACTGCGTACTTATACTAAACTGAATTGTATGAAATAGAACTGCCTTTGACATTGAATGGATTTGGCATTAAATAACCTACAAGGGTTGATATGCCATAAAGCACAAAAAATAAACAAACAAATCATATATACTTAATATATATATGTGTGTAAACCGGTTTTGGCAATAAATAACCAATAGAGGTTGATATGCAAAAAAACAACAACCAACCAACCAACTGGATGCCAGTAAATTACTCAACCAAAGAACTGAGCTTGTGACAAAGTGTCGACATTTGAATAAATTTGTATTGCGTCATTTACGCATAGACGAGTTTGCATAAAATCACAGTTAGTGGGTTGTGAATAAAGAGTAGAAAAAGGAAAGTGATAACAATTCAATCATTTTTTGTCAAAGTCTCCCCCCAGACATATATATATATATATATATATATATATATATATATATATATATATATATATATATACCAACCCCTCCGCTCGAGTAGGATATGACACAAGGTCTATTTTTAAGCCGAGTTTAACTGGTTTGAATTCAGAGTTTTCCTTCTCCTCTCTCTCATATATATATATATATATATATATATATATATATATATATAGAGAGAGAGAGAGAGATGTATGTGTATACCTAACGATCAATTATGTACAGGGTATAAACATTATTTGGTTTAAACGCTGAAAGTATAAATACACCATGAAGTAAAGAGCGCTTATTAAATTTTTTTATCACATAAACTGTGCTACAATATTTATAGAATAACATTGAACTATTCAAGGAATGTTCTTATCATTTTGACTCCTTGAATGCGGAAATTTAACTCTCATTCGACGTTGTTGTTTTTTTTTTTTTTTTTTTTTCAACGCAAAGACCTATTTGAAAATTGATTACATTTTGTCCTTCTTGAGAGAAATAAGATTATGTAAAAAATTATGAACGTAAGCATGATCAGTACTATACAAAGTAATTATCTAAAAACTATCCCAGAAGATTTTGGCGTATCGTTAAAACGATATATAAAAAAAACACAACAAATAAACTCTTAGTCAACTACACAAAAATATAAATGTAAAGTGTGTACTATTCCCTAATCTCTAGACATAAAATAACCCCAGACGGGTTGATATGCCGTTAAAATCAATCAATTCTTAGATTATTGATTTTCCTTAAGGCACATCGATTACTCTATAATGATCAAATAATATTAGACATTTTTTCATGTAAATTCTCCCGCTTATTCATCGCAATTCCATTGTTTTGGGGGAAGTGCACATATCGTAATGGTTAACTTACTAGACAGTGGTATCGACGAGTTCGAACTCCAGTCACGCGATTACTTTCTCTTTCAGACAAATACTTTTGGAAAATGTATGAACCACCTTATCCCTTCAGCTATGGGTTAAATATTGCCACTACAGTTCTTCTACCAGGATGGCTTTGGCATTAAATAACACGCACAGGTTGATATGCTATTCAAACAACGAAATCAAACCAATACATCGTTTTTCAAAAGTATAAAACTTTTTAGATATCTCGGTAGATGTAAATAGGCTGAAACCTTAAAACATGTCTGAGAAATTACTTCAACTGCCAAAGACTTTTTTAAAGACTTAAAGAAGAAATCAAGAATAGTGAAACCCAGTCGGTTGGTGCTGTAGAATATGCCGACTGCATCTCTGCAGAGGGATTAGACCCCATCCTCCAACGAGTGTCCTATTTATGACACGAGTATCCTGGATATGATGGCGAGGTTCCAATCGTGGAGCTTTGGGGAATGTGGAATACCACTTTATTGCCATTATTCCCCGGTCCACTTCATTGTCCCTGTTAGAGCTTCATCAATTGATCAAATACAAATGTTTAATCATTTACTATATTTAAAACTATTTAAGAGTGCAAACGAATGACTAATGTTGAATTATTAGTGTTAAATAACAATACTTAAAACTAACTGTGCGCAAACAAATGAGCTCAGACTCGTATAAAAATAATGTCATCTACAAAGTATTCGTTTACAAATCACACACACACACACACACACACACACACACACACACACATATATATATATATATATATATATATATATATATATATATATATATATACACAAATAGGATTTGGCATTAAATAACCAAACTACAAGGTTTGATATGCTATAAAATACAATCAACAAACCATGAATAGTAGAAACAAATTTGGCGTCAAGTGATTTACCTAAAATATTCCAAACAAAAAGAAAATAGAATAAATGTTCATGTTTTTTATTCGATAGGCAAAAAAAGGTAGATAGATTCTTGGATAGAAAGTAAGATTCCTAGCATTTTGGGGTTAGTTCCACAAAAAAGACACCCAAAAGTTTTGAATGCTTTCCTACGACACAATTTCTGATTTAAAAAAACAAACAAATTTGTACTTACTTTTTCTTTCTTTTTTTCCAAACCTAATTTCTTAAAAATCAGTAAATAACTTAGAAATAATCGGATTCATTAATTAAATATCACATAGAAACATCTGAAGAAAACTGTTTTTTGCTAATTCTAGCGAATACAAGAAACCAGAATTTCGAATACTGATTTACAAGGCAGGCTACAGGCCACATCAATTGACGCAATTCAGTCTTCCGATTCTGATTTAATTTCCTCTTGTCCTTGATTTAGCAAAGTTGAAAACTTCAAGATCTAGTTGCAAAATTAAGAATTAAGAAAGAAAGAAAGAAAGAAAGAAAGAAAGAAAATGTAAGTAGGTATATCCACGATCAAATGAAAAGGTAAACAATACATTTTTGAGAAATATACGGACAGTTTTTGATAAATACATTTGCTGATGATGTCATAAGTACCTGACAACATTCTCGTGTACCCGTTTTTTTTTTTAATTCAATGCATATTTTTGTAGTTCTTGCACATGTTTTGAAGATCAATATTTTGTTTTATACACACACACACACACACACATGATTTATCATTGAAGTGAGAACAGTGCATTACAGGAAGGTGTTGTCTCTCTTTTATGATTCATGAATCAAGACAAAGGTTTGTTCCTTGATGCAGAGAAATGTTGTTTCCTTTTTTATTTTGTTGCATGGAAATTCATTCGTGATGACTGAACTTTGCGACACTCTCCCACATGAATCCATTAATACAAAAAGTCTTTGAAGAATAAACAACTTATGACAACTTAGTCAGCTTCTTATGCCCTTCATTTAAAACACACACACACACACACACACACACACACATATATATATATATATATATATATATATATATATACATGTATGTATATAAAGACGGAGAGAGATGCAACAGTGTAAAATGATAATTAGCAATAATTTCTGGATCATTCCTCAGTTGATATCCTACCATTGTTGCTTTTGTACTAACGCTTGTGAATTATATATATATTGTCATCCACAGACAGATCTGTTTCGTTCTATCATAACTCATCAGTGTGGCTAGACAGGCTAGATTCTCGAAGCTAGGATCGAAACCCGGTTGACTCAAACGTCAATCCAAGATTCTACCACTCAGCCACGAAGAAGCCAGCGCCAGCGAAGTAAATTTAAACGGTTACGAATCACAATTGTTATTGTTTACATATATCCGCTTAGCGACTACCGAGAGCTCGATTCATATGAAGAGCCTTGCATATACGCTAATGGCAACACAATTACTTCATTCGCTTGAGCGCTCAACCCTACAGAGATAGGGGAGCATATATATATACATATTACACCAATTGTGTTTTTTGCAAATAACTTTCATATTTCTCCATCGAATTTTTTAAAAGTTTGACAGTTTACTCTAAACAGTATATCAATTCGATATATGAAAATAATCTGGTAGTATATCACTGACAAACCAGGTTTTCTTTAAAATGCGAATTTTTTGTTTAATTTGAAGATTGTTACATCTAGAAACAAAAAGACAAAAAAAAATGTTTTCTTTTATCAAGAAAAAGTATTTGTTAATAAATACTCTTTTGAAGAATTGTACACTTTGTTAAAGCACCTTTTGTATTAACAATTTCTTTCATTTGTTCTGGTAATGAACCGATTAAATTACAACAGCTGTACTCACTTCAGTCATGACTCGCTTCAGTTTTTCAAGATTTGATGAATACTATTTTTTAATCTCCTTTTGAGGATTCCAAAAACTTTTCGACTAGATTTGCATCTGGGCTATTTGCAGGCCAATCAAGTACAGGTATCTCCCCCCTAAACAATTCTTTTGGATATTTCACTGTGTAGAGTAGAGTAAGATCATGCTGGAAAATGAATTCATTGCCCCAAACTTGTCTTCAATGTATGAGATAAGAAAATAATCTGGAACATTCCAGATAGACAGCAGCATTAATCAGTCTTTTCAAAACATAGATCTTTTTGACATGCAACCCCAAACCATTACAGATTGAGGGAATTTTGCGCTTCTTTTAACGCATTTGGCATCATATCTCTCGTGGGGCACGATCACCGAAGGACATACGGAATCTTGATTCATCACTTATAATTTATCTAGAGATCAACTCTGATGATCTCGAGCCCATACTGAACGCTTTTATTTCTGTTTAAATGTTTGTAGTAGCTTCGAAATTTGTATCCTTCACTGATATCCGAGCTGCAGGAGTCTCCGGAGTGTTGTGGATCGAGAAACAGCTACACTTGGAAATTTCACCACAATTAGTAAATCGACTGGAAATAAGGATCCTATTCGGTTGACGTTCATTTATTGCTGTTGTCTTGGTTTTGGAACCGCGGTTAACAGTCTGAAAGTATCCCCCTTGGACAGCAATCTCGTTTTGAGTTTTGCCAGCTTCCCACAATAATGGTTTTTTATCCTTAATTCTTACCTTTTATGAGACTGGCCGATAATATGCTTAACACCAAAGATTTGACTCTTTTTATTCCAATACTTTGATACAGAGAATACTCGTGAAATTACTTCATACGTAAATCATAAAATAAATTTAAATCATCTGTGAGAAAATACCAGATAATTTACGTCTATTGAATTAATGTACTATCAAGAGTAAAGTGTCCAGTTTTTTTTAAAATTCGGGCGAGAAATATGAAAGTTATTCGCTAAAATACTGAATATTCCATTTCACTGAATTGGTGTAGTATATGTATCTGTCTACTCATATCTATGTTCGTAGATAAATATCTATCTATCTATCTATCTATCTATCTCAGTCTATTCCTATCTATCTATCTATCTATCTATCTCAGTCTATTCCTATCTATCTATCTATCTCAGTCTATTCCTATCTATCTATCTATCTATCTATCTCAGTCTATTCCTATCTATCTATCTATCCATCTATGTATCTATCTCAGTCTATTCCTATCTATCTATCTATCTCAGTCTATTCCTATCTATCTATCTATCTATCTCAGTCTATTCCTATCTATCTATCTATCGCCGTTCATGTTTCTTTCTTTCTTCATATTTAACTATCTTCCAATCTAAGGTCTATATACTCATTGAGACAGCGCAAACACTTCCGCATGTGCATGTTCAACTAAACATCCGAATTTTGAATATTCATTTTAGAAAGCTAACAATCTTCCACTTTAAGAGTACTTGACTGAACATTCTCCACACAAAATTTCATTGGTTACATTTTCTAATCTACAATTCTATCCCCACTGCATACACATTGTTTTTCAACTCATGACTTCTTTCTTTTCCTTTTAATATATATCTTTTTTTTTTCTTTTTACAGTCTTTCCACGCTTCATTCCAAGTGATTCCGTTAGGTCATCATAACCATGACTTTCCCTACAGAATAAAGAAACAAATCTAGTAAGTACAACAATGGTCTTTATTTAAAGAATGATAACTCGTGATTACAAATGATTGTTTCCGGTGAAAGAAACCCGACTGCAACAAGTCTTTTCCGCTGCCACAAACAATTATGTGTCACACTATGTGACAAATAACTCTTCTCTTCTTTTCTCTTCTTTCATCTAGACTTCAATAGAAACATCGTCAATAAATAAGGTTTCTTTGTTTAATGCCATATCAACCTTCATGGGTTATTTAATACCTAAACCATTCTTGTAAAAGAACGGTAGAGATACTATTTAACTTATAGCTGGGAGGATAAGGGGGCTCATATCTTTACTATGGGTATTAGTCTGAAAATGAACGTCACAGCGCGACCAGAGTTCGAACTCACTTACTACGATGTTACAGTTCAGAATATTAGCTACAAAACCACGTGGACGCCCCGTTAATAAATAAAATGCCCATTACGATTGAATAATGATCATTTAATAAATCATTGTGAATATAACGTAAATAACTAAGGGAATTGTAACGCCGATGGTGACGTAGTTTTGGTTACAGACAAACAAGCACAATCTCCTTTATACGCCAAAATTTTTATTCATCCTAATGATCACATATAAGAGGGTGATGGATAGGTTTGTACAGAGAGAGGATTTTCATAGTTCCAACTACATTCACGCCCGGTTTAACTCTTTGAATAACTGCACAGTTTAAAATTCATAACTTTTATTTTTTGAAGCTTGATAATCAACAATCGTTGAGAAAATTGGCAATACGCCCATTCAATTGCCTGCTTTTTGAGTATTCATCTTAAATTTTCGCCACCATTGTGCTAGTAAATTTCCTTATCCCTTGATACTGACGTAGTGACTTTATAATTTTATCTGGTTGATGTGGATTGTAATATCTGCTATGAAATATCAAGTGTTTTGTTTTCTTTAGATATATGGCAACGGGGATACCATGTATGGTATAAGCATGCCTTTGTTAAGAACTATATAGATTACTGAAAGAACCATTACCAACTATAAATGGGAGATATTCATCAGCTCAAAGCACTGCATAGCTTTTCATCATTAATTGTTGCATAGTTTATATCGCTGTCTTTTACTAGTAGTGTCACATATTTATGATTCTACTCATATATTTTTTTCTACAAAGGTAACCATTACAGTATGAACGCCTTCAAACATCCACCTATCCGCACACATATTTGTATACTGCTTTTACCGTCGTAGGGAATGGACAATGAACACAGTGACACATTTTCAAATCTTAGACGAGTCTGTTTGCATTTCACATAGCACAAATAATCTTAGGAAACGTATGAATCCAATTATTCTCCCGCCGGCTATAGGTAAATAGTAAGGCAGACTGGGCTCTTTAACCTTGCTATGGCAACCGATCTAAGAGAAGGAAAACTCTGAATCTAAACCTATTAAACTCCACATCAAAATTGACTTTGTGTCGCATTTAACTCGTGTATTGGGATTAGGTAAATGTGTGTGTGGGGGGTGCTTCTTTCTTTTATCATTTATCTAAGGTCTGTATACTGTTTGAGGCAAATAATTTTTTCCGCGTGCGTAATTAGCTTAATCTTCAACTAAAAAACAGAACGAATTCTGAATATTTGTTCTAGAAGTCTTTAAGAGTACTTGACTTCACATTCTCTCCACAAAATTTCATTGGTTACGTTCTCTTACTTGTAAAATCTTCAACTCTGTGTACACTCTCCTTATTATTATGCATTCATGTTGTTTTTCAACTCTGAACTTATTCCTTCGCTGCTTGATGTATTCATTTTTTTTTTTTTCTTTTTTATGATTTTAATTTGAAACTAGAAACCGACAATTACCACAAACCTTTTTCACATCAGCAATGAAATGTTGACCTGTCTAAGCTTAAAGACTTTACTTATCCACAAACATTCAGTAGTTTTTATTTGTTTACAAATTATTTTTTGTCTTTTAAAAATGGTTAAAAGTTGAGTTCTGATGAGAATAGCTATTTTTGGTTCGTAAGCCGAAATGTTAACTTAGTTTAACTTTTTGGGTTTCATCTGTTAAAAGCAGTGCACAGCTTTTCATAAAGTGTTACATTTTCATGCCTCCATTGGTTTCTGAATATTGTTTTATCTATGGTTGTCAATGTTGTTTTGAGTTCTCATCTTGCCACCAACTTATTTGGTATCTTCAAATTTGATCTTAGAATCACAATCATATTCGACAGATCTGCGCGTAGGTCTGCGCATGCGTGTTGCCAAGGTTCACCTTTTTAAAACGCTTTTGAGGATTAGCTTTAATGGATACAATTGACAATTTCGCTCTTCATTACGTCTGGGTACTTTTTTGTAAACTGATTTGTCTCAACAAAGACACAACGTTTATGATTGTAGGACAAGTTCAGTGATTAGTATCAAGTTTTCTTAAGTTGACCTTGAAAAGAAATTCTTCTTTTAAAACGTTTCAAAACATTTAATCCAACAATTACCTTAATTCTTCAAGTGCTTCCAATTTGGTATACTTGTTAATTGCCATGCCCTTGGGTGCCATGGTGTTATTCATCTTGGCCGGACACCCCCAACAATTACGTGGATTAAACGAACAACAAAGAAATAATGATTTGGTTTGGCGTACGTGCGAATATATCTTGGTGGTTAGCGCATGAGACGCTTGGCAAGAAATTTTTATTTCAGTATAAAAGTATGTCTCTACCTTGGAAACGGTCAGCCTAGTATAAATGAAACGAAAGAGATTTTCACATATCCGCCCACAATGTTTCCGTAGCCTGCTTGGTGGCTGAGATAACAGAGCACTTCCTCCACCCCAAGTGAAATGGATCAACGTTTGAGCCATGGTAAGACAAGGATTTGCAATGCTAATTTTTCAAGCAAACATGCAAATCCTCATAAGTAGAAAGATTGGCGCCACACAATCTTCTTAAAATCCACGTTATGTGCTGAGATAAAGTAAACTTATTAAGATCAACATCAGTTTAACCATTCCGATCGCCAACAACGGTAATCATCATCGGAGTAAAAGCTGAAATAGATTGCCCAATCGACGGAATGAGCTTCACAAAAATGGTCTTTTTGATAAACAAGAAAGATAATTAGTTTGTGTGAATGATTATTAGTTTTTATTTTATTTCATTTCATTTTATTTTATTTTATTTTTTGCTGGGGTAGTTGATTAATTTTTGTGATGTATTTTAATAAATAAAACTTAGTGGGTAAATTGATTGAGTGATTAGTTTTAACGCCATGTTAACTAGTCTAGAGTTATGTTATGTCTGAAGGTTGGGGAATCGCGTTCATGGTACGTTCCTATTCATATTTTTATGTACTTGTTTCTTAAGATATTTTTGCACACAGTTCTGTCGAATGTGAATAATCTTTAAACAGATATATTTTTACCATAGATGGAACCCTTCTATTTCAAGTCGGAGTGGACATGGGAGTAATGTCAATGAAAACTAGAGCCTCATCATTATATATATTTAAGTGTTATATCCAGGACATCCCTTTTTGGTGGGGAGGGAGTATTACCCCTCTGCAGGGGATAGAGTCAGTGTATTCTAAGCCTCGCCAACAGAGGGTAGAGTATTAGGCGAAAGGTTTTGTGCCTCGATATTGAAATCGAATTCTATTTCGTGTGCATGATATTTTGATAAGTAGATTTCTAAACTTGAATGACATTTTATCGTGACCGACTCTCGCCGACTGAATTTTGCCTTTAGACAGAGAAGTGGGCGTTAGAGGAGAAAGCCTAATAAAAGTCAACCTGAATAACAAGCAGAAAAAATGTTTCCACCTTTTTTCTTAGAATTCCTTCATTGGTATTGTTACTCCAATAAACTGTTGGTAGCATATGTGTTTATACATGTATTTGAATTATTATTATTTATATAGTCATCCTCAGACAGATCTGTTTCGTTCTATCAAAACTCATCAGTGTGGCTAGACATACTAGCTCCCCGTAGCTGGGATTGAAACCCGGTTGACTCAAACGCCAATCAGAGACTCTACCCCTCATCCACGAGAAACTAGTAGCAGCGGAGTAAATTTTAAACGGTTATAAACCACAATTACTATTGTTTATATATATATATATATATATATATATATATATATATATATATATATATATATATATATATATATATATATATATATATATATATATATATATATATATATATATATATATATATATATATATTGTGTGTGTGACTGTCATCGGAGATTTCTCGCATATATATATATATATATATATATATATATATATATATATATTCATGTGAGTCTTTGTGTGACTGTCATCGGAGATTTCTCCCAATGACAATTCCTGATTCGGTTTATTTCGCTTTGATTGCTTTTTTAGATATTGAGATATTCAATCTAATGATTATCAACGACACTGAAGATTAGGATACAAACCTAGAAATAATCAATAAATAAAAGTAACAGGTCAAATGAATTTAGAAACTGAGATAATTATCCCCAAAGAAGACTCGAAAGAAGCCGTGAAATATATCAATACCTGATATCCAGACTTCAAAACCTGTGGAATACGTGTGTGACATTAATCTTTATAATTAAAGTAACACTGGGAAAGATAAGAAAATCTAGAAGAAAGACGAGAACAAGTAAAAATTAAAAAATAATTTTTTCAATTTCTATTTTTAGATCTTTGGATTTACTTATTTTATCATATTCTTTGACTGACATATCAAGTACAAGTGATGTTTTTTCTTTTATCATTCTTAGCCATTATATCTTGTCTCTTGCGCTTTGTTTTTCTATACGTTTGGATAACAAAGTCCCAGAGAATAGTTGCTCCTTTGATTTCTGTAATTGATTTTGGTTTGTGCTAATAACATTTTTCATTATCAAGAATTTACGTGGTGCATTCAGTAGGTTTCCAGATTTTTTTGTACAAGCATTTAAAATTGTCGTAGACTCTTGAAAATTCAGTATGTTATTGCTATGCATCTCATGAGATGACTGACCAATGTTTATGATTTCAGCTTCAAATGAACACCTACAGCAGCAATTGGAATACACCCTACTAAAACCTTATTGTCACAGGTGGTGAATTTCAAAAATGCAATCTGGACGTGACGACACTTTAGAAGAACGATATGCAATAAAATTGTGTTTTAAACTTGGAAAAAGTGCCACAGAAACGTATGGAATGCTTCAGACTGCTTTTCGACCGTCTTGCATGAATCGGGCATCAGTTTTTGAGTGGCATAAGAGATTCAAAGAAGGCAGGGAGTGTGTGAGGGATAATGAGAGGTGTGGGAGGAGTAAGGAAGTCAATACACCAGAGTTGATTGGCCAAAGGGTTAGGCTTAGGGTTACTATGTTGAGGTTTTAAGGGAGTTCAGGAAGAGATTCAGTCGGAAGAGGCCAGCACTCTTCAAATTGGGTCAGTGGCATTTCCACCTGGACAATGCACCAGTCCACAACTCCATCCTTGTCACAGACTATTTGACCAAGATGGGCATCAAGACAGTTCGTCATCCTCCCTATAGTCCAGACTTTGCGCCCTGTGACTTTTGGGTATTGCTTAAGCTCAAAGGCTGTCGTTATGAGACAAGTGAGGAGATGAAAGAGGCTGTGACGAAGGTCATTGACACGCTGACATAAGAGGACTTCCGTGGGGCCTTCCAGAAGTCGTTGGAACGGTACATTACAGCCGGAAGAGACTACTTCGAAGGGGACTAGAGTTTCATGCGTGTACTATCAATAAAAGTGTCCATACGAAAAAAGCCTGGCAACTTCTTTAATGATCCTCGTACATATTTTCCTATGAAAATAATGTCCTACTTGATTATGCCTTTCCTTACGTTCTATCTGTATTGTTGTTATCATTTTCAGCTTTACTTTCTTACAATCCTTTACTGGGTCTTATTGAAGACCTAAAGTGAGGGTAAGTAGTGATTATATGTATTCAGTTTAGGGGGGTGTTCTCGTGGTGTAATGGTTAAAGCGATGGACTGCAGAATCGTAGTATGCGAGTTCGTACTCCAGTCGCGCTATTACGTTCACTTTCGGGCAAATACCCTTGGGAAAGGTATGAACCCCCTTATCCTCTCAGCTATGGGTTAAATAGTACCACTACTGTTCTTCTAGGAGAATGGCTTTGGCATTAAATAACCTACAAAGGTTGATATGCCATTAAACAACGAAACCAAACCAATCAATTTAGGTTTATTTACTGCCTTTTTTGGGTGATATCCACCATCACATTGATAGTACTCTTTAATATAGTTGAGCAGTTCTATAAAATGCGATTTATTATTATTATTATTATTATTATTATCGTTGTTGTTGTTGTTGAAAGTTATGGCTTGGATTTGTCTGCACGATATGAGACGACTAACTAATCCTGCCTAAGAAAAGCAATCTCTTTCACGTGTCTTGCAAGATCCGGGTAATAGTTTCCTTAATTTTTTTTTTTTTTTTTTCATGATAAAATTCTGTCAAGTAGGCAAGTTATTTTTACCTCAGGCAAAATATTTCGGGGAGTTCGAGAAAACAATCTTATGTCTTTTTAAAACTATTTTATGATTGATGTTCTATTATTTCCCGTGCGGGAAGTGCTGTAAAAATTTGAAAAAGATAATTATCCGACGGAACAAAATCAAAAGAGTAGAATCAGCGAGCAAAAGACATCCATATTCAGAACCAATATGAATTTTGCCCCAAATGATGAACAAGTGTAAACTCTATAATTTAACTGAGAGCCGATAAGATCATCTGGAAGACATTAGCCAAGTTTTGACCCCACTTAAACTAGTAGACAAATTCACGTACCGAGGAAGCAGCGTCGAATCAACCGAAAAGGACATCGAAACGAGGCTAACGAAAGCATGGACAGCTATCAATAGGCTATCGATTATATGGAAATCAGACCTAACCGATAAAATGAAACGCAGTTTCTTCCAGGCAGCGGTCACATCGATACTGCTATATGGATGCACTACATGGACGCTAACAAAACGGCTGGAGAAGAAACTAGATGGCAATTACACAAGAATGCTGCGTGCAATCCTGAACAAGCCCTGGAAGCAACACCCCACAAGACACCAACTGTACGGCCACCTGTCCCCTATCACGAAAACTATTCAAGTTAGACGAACCAGACATGCAGGACACTGCTGGAGAAGCAGAGATGAACTCATAAGAGATGTACTCTTATGGATCCCCACACATGGCCGCGCAAAAGCAGGGCGACCAGCTCGAACGTACATTCAGCAGTTATGTGAGGATACGGGGTGTTGTCTTGAAGACCTACCTAGGGTGATGAACGATAGGGAGGAGTGGCGAGAGAGGGTCAGGGATATCCGTGCTACCAGCACGATATGATGATGATGATGATTAAGTTCATGTAGATAGATTATAATTGTTCCTTCCGTTGTATTAAATACTTGTGTCATTCCTTATGTTGACAGCTGTAGGATGTGATATTGTGTTTTGATATTTAATTTCCATTTTGTAGTAGTATATTTAATTTGTTTTTATATGTGGTTGCGTGTTCTCACAAGTCGGAAGATCGCCATTTATTGCGATGGGGTATGACATTATTATTATTATTGGATTTTTGGTTTAAGGTTTAAGTTGGTTTTGTTGGTATTACATTGGTTGCATTAGTATTACGTTGGTTGTGTTGGTAATACGTTGGTTGCGTTGTTATTTCGTTTGTAGCGTTGGTATTTCGTTGGTAGCGTTGGTATTTCGTTGGTTGTTATTCCCTCGCTAAATATCGATGGAAAATAAAGGTGGTGGAAAAGAACGAAGACGTCGTTAGGTTTTGTATCAAGGTTTTAATGGCAGCATGAAGTAAGGGGTTTACGCTGGTATGCTGCGAGGTCTCGTAGTAAGGAAAGAAGGTAGGAAATTGTTAGAGTGTATCATCTAATTTGTTTTTAACTAGGATCCCTTGGTCTAGAAGAATAGATCAAAGGGGTCCATAAACTAGATGGCTCTCCTCATGGTGTATGATGCTGCTACTGCTATTCAGGAGCAGACGAATAGACGTCCGTTCCCATTGAGGATTTCTGAGGGAGAGAGAGTTTCGCGGGCTTCAATTTTTAGTGTTGCTAGGAAATATGGTTCGGGCTGAATAGGACAAGTCATCCTGATTGGGGGAAAATGTTCGACGACTCTAACGGTCAAATTAAATTACGCGCCAAACAAAAAATACAAGTTTCTTTCAGCTACACAGCTTACGATTCTTTTCTAAATGACGGTTAGGAGAGTTTGATGGTTGATTGAAGTCGGTCGTCCAGAATGAGAATAAGTTTAAGGGTAAGATTCTCCGACAAAAACTCGGTAAACTATTGATGGCATTTTCTGATACTTAAAACTTTATTTCTATAGACAGAGCAAATAATCTTCGCCACTTCTGAAGCCGATGAACTCGTAAAGTATATAATGTCTCAAATGGGCCTCATCTATAATCATGTGAAAAAATAGGGTCACGTCAATAAAAAAAATCAACTTGACTTTAAAAATTCCTAAAATAAAAGAAAATTAAAACAAGTTATTTGCATAGATAAACCTTATATCATCAAAAAAGTTGTCATGGATACATAAGCGACGGGAATTTTCTTTTCCTCTTAATAACAGGACAGTTAATATCATTGCTCAATATAAAACAACTTTATACAATATTCAATTAGTTTTCTAAAATAATTATTTTCTTTGCTATTTACAACACTATTATCACTACATATATATATATATATATATATATATATATATATATATATATATGTAAAAGTAAAGCAAAGTTGATGACCGTAGTCGAGGGTGACCGAAGACTCCCTTTTTGATAGCTACTACACCAAGGTGTAGGGAAGGGCGCTACTCCTTTCCCTGGATTGCTCCACTTTACCCTTGATCCTTACCTTATAATGCTGAGTGTTTTGCAAGGAAGTACCAGTACCATTTTTTAAGTCTTTGGTATGACTCGACCTGGGAGTAAATCCTGGTCTCCCGCTGATAGCACGGATTCATATTTCTCTCTGTCTCTCTCTGTCTCTGTTTCTGTCTCTCTCCCCATTCGTCCCGTATCAGTCATCGATTGTGTCAAATCTTCAAGACGGCATCCAGCGTGTGCATAAAGCTGTTCATATATAGGGGTCCATTGGAGAACGTCACTAATAAGTTTGTTCTATCTTCTTCAGCAGTGGCTAGCATGTCTTGCTCGTCTTACTTGGATAGTTGGTAAGTTTGGAGGAGGGGTAAATGCCCATGGGAAATTCTTTGGTGGATGAGGTATTTTTTACTGGTTCGAGCCCAAGTAAATGCCATGATTTTGAGCGATAATTTTCAAAGCAGACAACCCATTAATGCATTTAGAAATTTGTGTAAATCTTCCCAGCAACCTTCTCACTGAGTATCCTTCATTTTTCCTTATATGCTAAGATTAGTAAATAATCATTATAAAAGGCCAGCTAGATGGTGAGTTTTCCAGCCCAAGTAAAAGTTTTGATTTTGAATACTGATTTTCAAGGTAAACGTTTCTTGATCCCACGGAGAATTGATGCAACATAGTCTTCTTTGTTTTTATTTATCACACTTTCAATTGTCCCTTTGAAGATGTAAGTTCCGATAAAGAAATATCTATGCTAAAGGAACGCTATCTATACGTTTTCAGTGTTAATTTATATCAGAATGCAAAATGAAAATGAACTGTAAATGCTTTCTTTATAAAAAGATTTTTTTAAATGTCGGTCAATTTTAACTATAATTTTTTTAAATCACGAATTTTTTCGTTATATAAAATTAATTGTATGTATAAATCTCTCTCTCTCTCTCTCTCTCTCTCCCTCTCATTTTCTCCTTTTTAAACTTCCAATCTTTCCTCTCCTTTATCTCTCTTTCTTTCTTCCTCTCTTTCTCTCTCGCTTTCTCTCTTTATTTTTATTCACTTTAAGCCTCTTTTGACACTCCCTTTTTACATCTCTTTCTTTCTGTCTTTTTTCATCCTTCTTTTCAATCTCTTTTTCTTTCGTTTCATTCTTATATCTCTCTTTTCTCTCACACATTGGTTTATCTCTTTCTTTCTTTCTTTCTTTCTTTCTTTCTTTCTTTCACTTTTGATGTTTACTTGTGGACACAACAAAAAAGTGTTTTTCCCATTTGGTTTTAGTTTTATGATCACAAAAGAATTCAAAAAATATCGGTTTATTAGCCCTAAAAATCCCGACTCCTCCCCTCATGCAGTGCCTCGCCACAAAAGCACTTGTTTAGAGGAGAAATAAAAGAACTTAGTAAAAGAAAATGCTATTTCCGAAGGATTAATAACAATGTCGACTTAGCAGTTCAGATCCTTCCCAGCGTTCATTCCCAGACAAAAGACGCATAAAAGACAAAAACTGGACATTCCACCAAAAAAGAAACGAGGAAAATCCGAGAAAAGTCACAAGAATAAAATCGAAAGAATCCATTTCAAGTCATAAAATGACCATGGATTGAGGATTTATGGACTTGGATTGACCTCTTCCATGTTTGTTTATAGAATATATTAATCTATGTTTGTTTTGATGAATGATAAGTGGGCGTTGATATAAATGCGGAGAGGAGAGGTGGGAGGTGAGTGTTGGTGTGAAAGGTCAGAAAAACCTTTGTAATATAGAAATTCTTTCTTTTCAAACATCTTTCTTGTTACTTTCTTTTCTTTCTCTTCTTTTTATAAATTCTTTCCTATATGCTTAGAACCTTTACCGTCTCTTCTCTAACAAAACCTACCCACTCGATTAGTTCACGTCTATCCATCCCACTTTCAGATATCGATCGATCATGCTTTTTTCTATCTAAAATATGTTCAAATCTATCTATCTATCTGGATATGAAGGGTTTGGTTTCTGTGTTTAATGACATATCAAACTTGGTGGGTTATTTGATGCCAAAGCCATTCTTGTAGAATAACAGCAGCGGCACTAATCAACCCATAACTGGAAAGACAAAGAGATTCATGCCTTCCACTCCTCCATGATGACTGTCGGATATTTGAGACTTTGCGCACCTCCACCATCCGCTTGAGGATCCCCCAAAGATGTTCTATTGGGTTCAAGTCTGGAGACATGCTTGGCCAGTCCATCACCTTTACCTTCAGCCTCTTCAGTAAAGCAGTGGTCGTCTTGGAGGTGTGTTTGGGGTCATTGTCATGCTGGAACACTGCCCTGCGACCCAGTTTCTGGAGGGAGGGGATCATGCTCTGCTGCAGTATTTCACAGTACACGCTGGAGTTCATGTTTCCCTCAATTAAATGTAACTCTCCAACACCTGCAGCACTCATGCAGCCCCAGACCATGACATTCCCACCACCATGCTTGACTGTAGGATGACACACTTATCTTTGTATTCCTCACCTGGTCGCCGCCACACATACTTGAAGCCATCGGAACCAAACAAATTAATCTTCATCTCATCAGATCATAGGACATGTGCTTTGTTGACATGTCTTCAGCAAACTGTTCGCGGGCTTTCTTGTGTATCGTCTTCAGAAGAGGTTTCCTCCTGGGGTGACAGCCATGCACACCAATTTGATGTAGAGTGCGGCGTATGATCTGAGCACTAACAGGCTGACCCCCACCTCTTCAATCTCTGCAGCAATTCTGACAGCACTGCTACGCCGATCTTTCAAAGAAAGCATTTGGATGTGATGCTCAGCACGTGCGCTCAGTTTCTTTGGACGACCTACCCGAGGCCTGTTCTGAGTGGACTCCGCTCTTTTAAAACACTGGATGATCTTAGCCACTGTGCTGTAGCTCAGTTTCAGGGTGTTGGCAATCTTCTTGTAGTCTTGGCCATCTTCTTGTAGTGCAACAATACGTCTTTTAAGATCCTCAGAGAGTTCTTTGCCATGTGGTGCCATGTTGGGACTTTCAGTGACCAGTATGAAAGAGTTTGAGAGCTGCACTACAAATTTGAACGCACCTGCTCCCTATGCATACATGGGCCAAGTAACACTAATGAGTCATGTGACATTTTGGAGGGAAAATGACAAGCAGTACTCAATTTGGACATTTAGAGGTGTAGTTTCTTAGGGGTGTACTCACTTTTGTTGGCAGGGGTTTAGCTTTTAATGGCTCAATCCCAGGTCGCGTCATACCAAAGACTTTAAAAATGATACTTTATGCCTCCTTGCTTAACACTCAGCAATATAAGGTACGTATCAAGGGTAAAGTGGAGAAATCCAGGGAAAGGAGTAGTGCCCTTCCCTACATCTCAGTGTAGTAGCTATTGAAAAGGGAGCCTTCTGGTCGCCTTTGACTACCGTTGCCAACATACATTTGTATATTGAGCACTTTTATGTTTCAGCTAAGGTAATTCTGTCGGTGTTTTTGTTTTTTTTTTTCTTTCTTGATTATTGTCAAACAATACGAATGTTTTAGTCTTTTCCTTTTTTTTTATTGGATTTTTTACCTGACATCAGTTTGTGTAATATTTTTTTATTTACACATTAATCTGGAGTTTTTTCCCACCTTCAGAATTATAGAATAGGTATCAAAATAATATACATACATTCGGTTGTGTTTACCTTGGGTTTTATGGCATATCAACCATTGTTGGTTATTTAATGCCAAATCCTGTTTTTTACATATATATTAAATATATGATTTGTAAACATATTTTGTAGATACACCCAGTTAAATTATCAAACTGTTCTATTTCTAACAACTCAGTTTAGCATAAGTCAACGATGTTAAATGGTTGCAAGTATTGCTATGTATCACTAACAATTCAATTAAATATTGTCGTTTGTTTAAAGGTTGTTAAATGATCAAATTGTTCTATTTCAAACAATTCAATTTAGCATAAGTCATCTGTTTGTTCTCAGTTTAAATGTGAAACAGTTCTATATAACTCATAGATAGGACCCTATCGGGTGCTACCACTCCAGGACTGAGTGGACATTGGAGCGATGGCAATGAAGAGGTACTCCGCATTCCCCAAAGCTCCAGCATTACTAGAGCCTCACCATCAGATTGTTTAGTGTCATATCTAGGATGCTCATTTGGTGGGGGGGTCTTACCCCTCAGCAGAGATGCAGTCGGCGTATTCTACAGTCCCACCCGACTGGGCTGATATAGATAGATAGATTGAGAGAGAGAGAGAGAGAGAGAGAGAGAGAGAGAGAGAGAGAGTAGGACCAACATTCCGCATTGAACTCCTGCAATTATCTATAACGCAATTGACAAGAGAATGGTTCATCTTTTTCCACGTAGTGTATTCTTTTATCAGTGGCCTGTTTATGGTTGTGTGAGGCAACATCGACACGAATGCAAGAAAACGCAATATACTATCTTAGTATCTTCGTCCCACTTCTTAATTTTTCTCCAAAATCCTTGTTCGGCAAATGGACATGGAAAAATACAAGAGAAACAACCAGCATCAACTGCTAAAATATCATGCTTTAAATCTTTAAATACACTATATACGACAGAGAGGATTACTAATTCTTTTGTAACAAAATATTTTTCGATATTTCTCATTTTGGAAATAAACAAAGCGCATTAGAATTTGGTTTTATGTAATGGCAGATGTCCGTAACAACTTCATAATTGGAAATGTCTTTAAACAAATTGTAATAGTAGTAGATCTCATGAGTGAATCTTATGAAAGGTATCAAAATATCTTCTTCTCAATGTCAAGGCTCAGAAAAGTTTGGGCAAATATTATTCTTTTGATATTATTTTCATTTTTGACATTTTTTTCCAAGAATTTCACTGTCAATTCCACAAAAGTTACTCGTCTTTTGTTTTGGTCTGGCATATTTGTAAGTAGTCCCTTCACTCAACAAAGCTGATTATACAAGCTTACATATACCACTCTTCTTGGTTTATCAACCCATTGATCGTGAACAAAACATCAAGAAATTGAAAGCAACAGTTATCCCAGGCAGAAAGTCCAGAGTTGCAAGTTGTCGATGATCAGCTCAAACACGTGAACAGAGAAGACAGAAGGCCGACTAGAAGAAGAAAAACAACTCAAGAAGAAGAGGAACGAAGAGTTTCCAATCCCAAAGATTCCTAATGTCGAAAACCAACTGACAATAACGCAATCCTCACAGACCAATAAACCATAGTCTATCGATTAGCTGAGATGAGAAGTTTGGTCCCTTACAAAGTGATGCTCCGTAGGAAAGCTATCTACAGGGTGGAACGATAAAATTATCGCCCTAGAAAAGACGACATGATTCCATTTCCGTTTAATGAAAACCGGTTTTCTTTTTTTTTTTTTGTTGCAGACCATCTACTAGTTGGCCAGTTGTGTACAAATCCCAAGAGCGATAGGAGCCTTCTATCATGTCTGAAAGTGACACAATGTTCAACGAGCGAGATCAGAGATGCACCGCTGTACAAATCATGCTCTCTACCGATCCAAGTTATGATAATAGGACCCCTGCCAGCACCCTCAAAATGCAAATCCGGACAGTTCAACGTGCCCAAGGGGATGAAAACAAAGTTTCCGGCTACGGTTATGGTCTTTGGTGTGGTTTCAAGTGAGGGCCACATCATGCCACCTCACATCTTCGAAGTCGGCTTGAAAGTCAACACCAAAGTGTACCTGGATGTGCTGAAGAGTGTGGTGATCCCCTGGTGCAATCAGGTGGCCGGTGGCAGACCCTGGCTGTGGCAGCAGGACTCGGCGC
The DNA here is from genome assembly GCA_963585895.1 of Sepioteuthis lessoniana. Taxonomy (NCBI): domain Eukaryota; kingdom Metazoa; phylum Mollusca; class Cephalopoda; order Myopsida; family Loliginidae; genus Sepioteuthis; species Sepioteuthis lessoniana. The sequence goes on from OY757921.1 coordinate 93,967,478, forward strand.
CGGCCCACAAGTCCAAAGAGACCCAGGCTTGTCTTCAGAAGGAGTGCTACGACTTTGTACCCTTCTCTCACTGGCCCCCCTACTCCCCAACCTGAACCCCCTGGACTACGTCGAAAACATCACCAACATGACCTCCCACAACACCAAAGCCAACCTGATCGCCGCCATCCGCCGAGTATTCGCCGAGCTCCCGCCGGCGGTTGTGGAAAAGGCATGCTCCCAGTTCCGGATCCGTATCGAGGCGGTGATTGAGGCTGAAGGCGGCTACATTGAATAGATGTCAGCTCTACTACACAATCAAGTTACCTGAATTGATTTTTTCAATAAAAGTTTTGAAATAAATCTGTAGTGTTGTTTTCTTTAGGACGACAATTTTATTGTTCCACCCTGTAATTATGCTCCTTCCTGTTATTGCCCAGAGCTCATCACCCGTTGGTCCGTGTAGAGTTACACTTAATTTTATCATGCTAGATTTTATACTCTTAAGTATAATCTTTTTGCATTCTGTGCATACTGGTTGCTTGCATAAGACTCCTTGGACAATCGTAGCCAATAGCAACAATATTTTGCATTTCAGTCAAAACTCGATAGAGAGGATTACTCATTCTTTTGTAATAAGATAATTTCCTGCTTTTCTCATTTTGAAAATAAACAAAAAGCATTAGAATTCGGTTTTAAGTAATTGCCGAAGTCGATAACAACTTCATAACCGGAAATGTCTTTAAACAAACTGTAATTGTAGGAACTGCTCAAACTTTTCATGTTTAACTTGAATTTTACGTGTGATTAAAAATATCCTAAGAGTGAAGCTTTAATTTTTTTTAAATCTAAAATTCAAAATTTAAATGAAGACGCATGCAAATCTGGATAACTTGTAAAATAAAGTGTTTATGTTTAGACTTATTGAATCAGTACCAATTTGGAAAAAAATATAAAGCCGGTCACGACACTTTTTGAAGAGCATTTTTTGTGTGAAACAGAATATTGTGCAAGTACAATACTCCTCATATTCACAAGACCAAGTTCCATGCGACTTTTTCTTATTTCCTAGATGGATCTAAAAGGCGCTTCTTAGTGACGTGGATGACATTAGAATTAATACGACGGTACACTTTCACACAATATATCAGAAGAGCAGTTTCAGATGTGTTTCGTTAAAACAAGTATAATGAATGTCAAAAGTACCATTTTGAAGAAAATTAACATTCATTCATTGTTAAATTCTGTCTTGGTAAACACAGCTTCAGTCTCGGTTCTTTTTGCATTCATGTCATATGGTTAATTAACATAATTTGATAAGATTGTGTAAACTGCCTCTTTGCAATAATTTGTATCATTTGATTTTTTGTAAGACGTTGCTAATTTATTTCAACTTTGGTGCGACTGCATCTCTGCAAAGGGGTAAGACTCCCCCAACGATTGTCCTGGATATGACACTAAACAACTTGATGGTGAGACTCTAGTGATCCTGGAGCTTCGGGGGAATGTGGAGTACCCCTTTATTTCGATCGCTCCCAGGTCCACTCTAACCCGGAATGATAGCACCTGATAGGGCCCAATCTATGGGTCAAACAGAACTAAACTGTATGCTTATGCTAAAGTAAATTGTTTGAAATAGAAGTGTTCTGATATTTAAACTGTGTACTTATGTTAAACTGAACAACTTTTACATTTAACTGGATAAATAAATGACTGATGATTGATTGAATTGTTCGTGATACATAGCAATACTTTAACGATTTAACTTTGTTGAAAAAACTGTTTCTGACATTTAGACTGTGTACTTACGCTAAACTGAATTGTTTGAAAAAGAACTGTTTTTATATTTAGCTGTGTGTAAACAAAGATTGTACTTATGCATATTTGAAGATATGAAGATTTTGAAACGTACAAACTTTAATCAAACTGACTTAATTCGGCGTTAAATGACCCAAAAAGGGTTGATCCGCCGTAAAACAAACAGACCAACTAACTTTTCAACTTGTGACCAATGCAATTCGAATGATAAACCTTGTACACTATATTGTTTGACTGAATAATCTATATTGTTCGCTTTGGTGGCCATTAAATTCATTGTTGTGCCATATTCCATTTATAGCATTTATATCAGAATTTATTATAAATGAGGGGAAGTACTTCATAATTTTAATTGCTATCTCCCTTAAGAAAATATACTGATCAGAGTGAATACAAATTTTGACCCTACATTATTTAGTTGCAAAGTGGACTAGAAATTGCGTTATTCTCTATGTTAGAATGTTTCAACTGTATTGTGTAAACAAAAATCACACTACGACGTGTCATTTTTGCTATGTCATAGTGAAAATTGGATCATTGTATTATAGATTCGCAATACATAGATTTTATGCGATATCACTTACCTATATTTCCATAGGAAAACTCTTTAGCTTTGTATTTCTATTTTTCTTTCTATAAAAGCCACTTGCCATTTATTTCTGTTGTAAATCATCAAGAAAATCTTGCCTAATTATTTAAAAAGTTCTGCTTAATCTGGCATAAAACAAAGTAAGGATCAAAATTATTTGCTATTCACTACGCACCAGATTCGCTTCTCATTATCTTCAGCAAGCGTCCTATTATGTTTCTATATTAAACTATTAATATTTCTTTCCTATAATAAGATTATGCGCGAATGAACGGGCATCGTGACTGCCATAGATGACTTACAGTCAAGTCAAGCTGAAAGTACCGGTTCCCATAAGATTACCGAAGTTAAGCAGCGATACGCCTTATTCAGTGCTTAGATGAATAACCACTTTGGAACAGCAGGTACTATTAGTTGTATGTTAGATTAAGCTTAGTAAATCTATAATTGCTATAGATTTCCCTTTTAAACAATTGGTGGATTACTTATATATCAGATTATTTGTGAATGCATCAATTATCTTCTCATTATAAAGCAAATATCTAAAGATGCTTTTGTACTATGAAATTTACGAGAAACCAATAGTTAAACGTTATATGTATTAATAATTCATATTGTTGTCACGGAGAATGACGTCGAATAGCACACATAGCCGATGACACTTGGCGGATATTTGAAGTAAAAAGCTGTCACCGGGCTAGACGAGCGTTTGTTGAGAAATGGGGGCAAAGTTGACGGACATGTTGGATTGCGATAAAGCTGGAAGGGGAGGTAAAAAGGTATGTAGGGTTTCAGGAAGAAAGGTGATGGTTATGGAGGGAAACTATGCTTAAGGGTGCGTCAGAGTTCTCTGTCGTCTATACCATTGGCAAATATTAATGAATCACACACACACACACACACACACACATTGGAAAAAGAAAGAAACAAAGAAATAAAGAAACTATGACATTAAATATATACACGCAGTCGTTTATTACTACATGTGCTCACACATCAGACATTAGACATACGCTGTAAAGTAATTGATAGTGTGCTTATCTTGCACGTATATTCGTTTCATAAACCAAGTTTTATACCATTAATATATATATATATATATATATATATATATATATATATATATATATATATGGAGATTTCTGCTGCTTTTCAAAAGTTCAATTCTTCTATATCTGCTTCGACATTTATCAACAACTGTGGTTGGTGTGGAAGGCTTAAAATATGGCAGTATCCTTGACTGTCTAGCCTTAAGCACTTTTCGGTTATACCGTTCTATATATCTATTTACCAAGCCTCTATGTAGGATTCGACAGAAGGTGAATCTTTTAAGTGTAGTAATGCTGGTTTGAAGCAAGAGTTTTCCTTTTCCTAGACTGCTTGCCTAAACAAGGTTAAAGAACCCAGTCGGCTCAACTATTTACCTATATCTGGAGGGAGAACAAATGGATTCATATCTTTCCCAAGGGCAATAGCATAAAAGGAAACAAAGAGTTTTGTCCAGGATTTGAACTCGAGTCGCCGATTCTATACCATTCTATCAAAACACTCAAAACATTCTGCAAACCTTCTGTACTCTAAACCTTTTTCTTTCAAAATTAAGACTAAAATACATACCTACAATCATTGCTCCTCTGCCAATCATCGCAATAATCTTATACAAAGTTATTGGGAGGGAGATGAATGTTAGATACTTTTCTCATGGTAACAGCTTTTTTTGCTTTATATTGTACGGACTTTTGTAAGAAAAACTTTCGGGAGACAGAAGACTATATTTATACAAAATTCTTTGACCTGTTGCTAGCTGAACTAGTTGCATATTTAGCTTCAATTTCATTTAACGGTGTTCGAGTCCAGGTAAACCAGCATTTTGAACGTTGATTTTAAAAGTAAGTTGGCACCTACTCAGTGAAGGATTGGTGTAACACTTGTATTTCTTCCTGTTTGGTAACATGACGAGTAAAGCCAGGTTTAGTGAAGGAGATTGTATAAATAAAATTGACCAATGCATATTTGTTGAATTTCTTAATCACTTTCAATGGTTTGAAAGGCCAATGCGTTTGGCACTAATATAAAAATTAATTTGCTAAAAGATTTTTAAAGGCAAAAGATTTGCAAAACTTACTAAAAATAAATTTTAGAAAAGAAAAAAAGAATCCTTAAAACATTTTCTAAATGATCAGAGAGTATTTTACAAAATTAAAAACGATAAAGGGTATAAAGTAGATCCAGACTCATTTCTCTTTGAAAAATTATTTTTAACTAACCAGAGTTTTTTTTTATTATCATTATTATTATTATTATCATCTACTCTTTTAAAGTTTTCCACATTAGTATTAGCTGATGGTTTTTCACTGGAGTTTGAGTGACACCAAGTCTCCTCAAGTCTCCAGGACTCTTCTCAGTATTCTGGCCGTTCTCAGTAATGCTGTCATTTAGATAGTCTCTACCCGTCTGCTAACTTCCAAGTCCTCCAGGCCTTTTAATAATCCTTTTGTTACTGTTCCAAAAGCACCAATTACAATTGGTACAATCGTCACTTTCATGTTCCACAGCTTTTTCAATTCTCTAGCAAGGTCGAGGTACTTATCTCTCTTTTCACATTCTTTCAGTTTTATTCTGTGGTCAGCCGGGGCAGCAAAGTCGACAATTTTTTCAAATTCTCTTTTTTTTTTCTTTTTTTTTTTTTGTTAATTATTATAAGCTTTGATCTTCTGGGCGAGATTAGGTGATCCATTTGTATGTCAAAGTCCCATAGGAGTTTATGTGTGTCATTTTCTAGGACAGGCGCCGGGTTGTGCATATACCATTTGTTAGTGTGGTCAAATCTAAATTCCTTGCACATTTCCCAGTGAATCACCTTGCCGACCCAGTCGTGTCTCGTCTTATATTCCTTCTGCGCTAATTTTCTGCATTCGCTTATTATGTGATTGATCGTTTCGTCTCTGTCACCGCATAGTCTATATTTGCTATTTTGTTATTATTACTATCATTATTATTATTATTTTTATTCTCAAAAGATTTGGTGGAAGAAACTTGTAAATCCTCTTGATACAATTTGACAGACATAAAATGGCCGAAAAAAAGTTTTAAAGTTTCAATCAGAAACAGCGAGTCTAGCAGACTATGATCAGTCTTTCTCAAATCATTTATTTATAGTTCATGAAATTGAGAGAGAGAGAGAGAGAGAGAGAGAGAGAGAGAGAGAGAGAGAAATTATCTCAAAGAACCAAGTACATTTTTATGCGGTTTGAAAGAGAAAAAAAACACACACTACTTCCTCGGATTTCAATTTCCTGCATTCTTTTTTTCTATGTTCTTGTGGATAATTCCGAGTGCTCCGATTATGATTAATATTACTGTCACCTTCATATCCCTTAACATTCTCTCTGACAAGGTCCATAAATGTGTAGAATTTTTCGCTTTCCTTTACTTTAACGCTGTGATTTACAGGAACGGCGAAGTCCGTTACCTGACACGTTCATTTCTTTTTGTTTATTACAACTAAGTCTGGTCTTTTGGCCGGGATTAGGTGATCTGTTTTTATCTCATAATGTGGGTCTTATTTTCTCAGACAGTCTCTGGTTTTTGCATATACCATTTGTTGGTTAAATTTTAGTCGCTTGCACAATTCCCAGCGGCCCCCCTTTCTCATTCAGTCGTGTCTGCTTTTATAATTTTTCTGTGCCAGTTGGCTGCATTCGCTTATTATGTGGTTTACTGTTCCATCTCTCTCTCTCTCTCTCTCTCTCTCTCTCTCTCTCTCTCTCTCTCTCTCTCTCTCTCTTACACACACACACACAGTCTATGCTACATAGTTCTTGTGGCTTTATTTTGGGTTGTTATCAATAATGATTCCGTTTCTCTCCTTTTCAAAACCTTGCCTTTCTTCTGAAGTTTTAATGTAATTGTTTTTCTTCTCATTTTTTGTTTTCTCGACTTAGTAATTCCTATTTTCTGTCTGTTCTGGTGATTTTTTTGCACTTATTGGCTGCTGTTATTAATCTTTCTTTACTCTTGTTTGTATATTATTTGAACCCCTGAGTAGCCGTGTCGACATTTTCCTCAATTCTGGTGAGTCATCTTCCTTCTCCTTTTCCTGTCACATTTAGTATGTCTAGATCATCTTTCGAATGTAAGGCATCGTTATCAATTTTATCATTCTGTGGTCCAAGTTTTTGAATTCCTCTCTTGTTAAGAAGTATGCAGAAAATCTTACCAGAGAAAAATGCCCTGGATTTTTTATTCCTTTTATTAAGTTTCTGCTGCACAGATTTGTTTTCCATAGTTTCCGTATCCTTCGGAGAGATTCTTTCTTGATTGTTTTTCTTCATTTCTATTTGTTTGAAAGTAACCACTTTTAATAATCCCAGGTAATAGTAGTTTTCTCTTTTCTCCAAAAGTTTGGGTGCTTTTCTGATTGAGTAGTTCTATTGTTCCTTTTTCTCTCTCGTTATTCATTACAGTCATTGCATATATTATTATTATTATTATTGTGGTTGTTGTTGTTTGTAACTAAATATCTATTAACTACCTATCTATCGTTCGTGTACATATTTATAAGCATGTTTGATTAAATAATAAAGTCATATTTTGTCTATGAAATTTTATTAAGATCCTTTCCAGTTTCCTGATAAGTGTCTTGGTCTCAGGTTAGAATTGGTGGATGAATTTACCAAAATTGTCCCGAGCCCTTTCGGACCTTTCATAGGACATCATCAGGGGTTGCTTGCGTGTATAAAGAGTGTTTTTAAGGAGTTTTTGAAAGTTTTTTTTTAAAGGTTTTTTTAGGTTTTTTATCATCATCATCATATCGCGCTGGTAGCACGGATATCCCTGACCCTCTCTCGCCACTCCTCCCTATCGTTCATCGCCCTAGGTAGGTCTTCAGGACAACATCCCGTATCCTCACATAGCTGCTGAATGTACGTTCGTGCTGGTCGTCCTGCTTTTGCGCGGCCATGTGTGGGGATCCATAAGAGTACATCTCTTATGAGTTCATCTCTGCTTCTCCAGCAGTGTCCTGCATGTCTGGTTCGTCTAACTTGAATAGTTTTCGTGATAGGGGGCAGGTGGCCGTACAGTTGGTGTCTTGTGGGGTGTTGCTGCCAGGACTTGTTCAGGATTGCACGCAGCATTCTTGTGTAATTGCCATCTAGCTTCTTCTCCAGCCGTTTTGTTAGCGTCCATGTAGTGCATCCATATAGCAGTATCGATGTGACCGCTGCCTGGAAGAAACTGCGTTTCATTTTATCGGTTAGGTCTGATTTCCATATAATCGATAGCCTATTGATAGCTGTCCATGCTTTCGTTAACCTCGTTTCGATGTCCTTTTCGGTTGATTCGACGCTGCTTCCTAGGTACATGAATTTGTCTACTAGTTTAAGAGGGGTTCTTTCTAGAGTGGAGATGTCCCCCGTTTGGTTATAGCACATATATTCCGTTTTGTGTGCATTAACGTAGAGGCCTATGCTTGCTGCTGCTCGTTCCAAACTATGCAGAAGTGTTTCGGCTTGGTCAGGTGTATTTGCCAGTATCGCTATGTCATCGGCGTAGTCGGCGTCGGTAATTGTTGTTGCGGGGTACCTTCTGCTTCTTTTCTTCGTCAGTTCGAAGCCATTCTCTTTGATTTTGTCAATCGATGTTCTAAGTACGTAGTCTAGACAAATGATAAAAAGGTACGGGGCCAGCGTGTCCCCTTGTAGTACTCCTGCTACAATGTCAAAGTATTCTGTGTCTCCATCCGGTGATCGTACTTTTACTTTAGTGTTTCTATAGGGAATAACATAACAAAATTACGTAAATGCAGTGTTGGATAAAACTGAGATGCTGATAAATTTAAAAAACTGAACGCTATCTTGCCCAGTCGGCTGGGGCAGTAGAATACACCGACTGCACCTCTCCAGTGGAGTAGGACCCCCCCCCCAACGAGTGTCCTGGATATGACACTAAACAATCTGATGATGAGGTTCCAGTGATGCTGGAGCTTTGGAGAACGCGGAGTACTCCTTTATTGCCATCGCTCCCAGGTCCACTCTGGCTCGGAGTGATAGCACCTGATAAGGGTCTTATCTATGGGTTGAATAGAACTAAACGGACCTTCTTTCACTATACTGATTTTTGCATTTAAACTGCGTATTTATGCTAAACTGAATTGTTTAAAATAGAACTGTTTTGACATTGACTTATGCTGAACTGAATTATCTAAAATAAAACTGTTAACTCTGTGTATTGCCCAGTCGGCTAGGGCTGTAGAATACACTGACTGACCTTCTGCAGAGGGGTAAGACCCCCCCCCATGAGTGTCCTGGATATGAGACTGGGGCCTTGGGGAATATGGAGCACCCATTCATTGCCATTGCTCCCAGGTTCACTCTGGCCCGACATGGTAGCACCTGATAGGGCCTTATCTATGGGTTAAATAGAACTAACGGCATACTTATGCTAAACTGAACTGTTTGACTAAACTGAATAGCTTGAAATAGAAATATTTTTCACAATTAAACCGTACTTATTTTAAACTGCGTGCTTATGCTAAACTGAATTATTTGACATGGAACTGTTTTTTGACATTGAAAGTGTATTTACACTAAAGTGAATTGTTTAACATAGAACTGTTTTGACATTTAACTGTGTGTAAACAAAATCTGTACTTATACTAAACTGAATTAGCTGAATTAGAATTGTTTGAATAAACTGAATAGCTTGAAATAGAAATGTTTTTGACAATTAAACTGTGTACTCATGCTAAACTGAATTGCTTTGAATAGAACTAATTATTTACATAAAAACGGATTTGGCATTAAATAAGCAACAAAGGTTGATATGCCATAAAACCCAACCAACTAACCAACCAACCAGAACTCTATCAAGGTAAATAGAATATTATCAAGAAATATGGAATATATATAGAGAGAGAATACTTAGTCCAGTTAAACCGGAGTTAGGAGTAATTCCATCAGGACAAGAAAATATTCGTGAATATTTAGATCTTCTTGGTAAAGAGCTCAATGTATCAATTATACAGAGCAATATTTTCATTAAGAAAAAAACAACGAAACCAATCACAATTATATATATATATATATATATATATATTCATCATCATCATGTCGTGCTGCCAGCACGGATCTCCCTGGCCCTCTCTCACCACCCATCTCTATCCTCCATCGCTCCCGGTAGGTCTTCAAGGCTATATCCTGTATCGGTACAGAGCTGTTGTATATAGGTTCTAGCTGGTCGTCCTACCTTTGCTCGTCCATATGAAGGGGTCCTCAGGAGTACGTCGCTTATGAGTTCGTCCTTACTTCCCCAGCAGTGCCCCGCATGTCTGGTTCGTCTAACTTATTTTATAGTATTGAATTAATTTAGTGGGCGAATTGCAATGCGAAATAATAACCATTTGAGTCTAATTAATTTCAAAGTAAAACTTCATCGTCAGAGACATTTTTTTAATAAATGAACACTTTATTTCCATTTTATACAAAATGGTGGCACGAGGCCCAGTGGTTTTGTAGGGGGGGAGAAGGGAGCGGTCATGCCATAACTATATTGTCTAAGGGTTCCTAGATAGCCACATTCGTCGACCCATTCAACAGTACAATATATAATCAACCATTCTTCATCAAGCGCGCTGCAGCCACCAAAATACCTCAGTTGCTCTGTGAAAAGACCTACTTAAAACCCCGAATGGAATGGATGATTTTATTTACAAAAAATGATTTTATATACAAAAATGTGGTATGTGATGGAGATGGGAGAAAAAACGGCGAATAGATTCGCCGTTTGGTTGCCCTCCCATTCCCCCTTCTACGATATGGAGGCTGACTGCTTTTCGGTGTCCAAGAACACCTAAAACAAGCCGGACCTACGCTAAATGGGAGAGGGATCTAATCTACTGGGACAAAAAGAAAAAGACAAGGTTGGGTGTGGTGAGGACAGGTAGCATGAATTTATATACAAGTGAGATTCCAAGATCTTCAGAAAAAGCGGGCTGGTGTAAGGGTTAGGGTATAAAAACAATAGGGATGGGGAAGAGCTTGGAGACTAACAACTAAGTGACGGAGATGATGACTCACAACATACTACTAAGTTTGAAGGACAAAAAACCTACTTACCCGGGATGGGGATCCGAAGGACCCGGACCGTAGACGCCATGCTCAGGAAGAGGAAGGAAGGATGACTCCAACATTGCCCCCTTTTGTACGACCAGGTTCACTGCATTCACCCACCTTTTGTCGAATATTATGTGGTCCAAGCGTTTTCTATCGCATCTGATCTTGACCCTAAGCTGATGCCTAAAGAACAATATCAAATCACAATGAGAAAAGTTTGCATTGTCATACAATTCCTTCTTTCGCGTCGTCTAAATCACCATTCTGGCTACAGCTAGGATAGCGAGAAACACCACACGCTTCTCACCCTGAAACGGAGGCAAAACGTTGTCCACGACATAACCAACGCCGAGCACCACGAGCTGCTTTGGTTCGATGCAGGCCGTCCACTCCTGGACGTGATCCCAGAACGGGCGAACCCGCTCGTAGCAGTAGACGGCGTACTCAGCCGTTTCTCAGCGAGCACAATCAGGCATGTCTGCCAGGCCCGCTCTGAAATTCAAGCTGAGAAGGGGCAACGCGTCCCGTGCAAGCCGCCAGGTGAGCGAGAACTCGGAACTGTTTAAAAAGCCCGAACCTGGCGCCCAATTCCAATAGAAGCGGACTTCCCCTGCCGTCCAGCCGTGCTGCTCACGGAGAGAGTCCGAGGCGGAGCCTACCACTAGTTCCCGATACAGTTTTTTCAGGGGCTGTGAAAGGTCACTGGGCCCAGGAAGATTACGAAGAGCCTAACGGCATTCGCGGAAAAAAGGTGTTTGGGCAATTGACCTACGTCGACTTTCGGCCTTTGGGTCTGATTGGAGACGAGGAAAAGTCCTACTCGCCTTTCGTCTCCACACTGCGTCCCCCGACAAGGATCGGCCCAAGTATGCGAGTCTTTCAGCGAGCCAGTAGCTCTCCAGATCGGGCATACCCAGATCCCCATTGTACGTTGAATACAGATCTGTCAACGGATCATCGGTCTTTGACCTCCCAAAAGTAATCTAGTGAGGGATGGTTGTAGCGCCAGCCGAGGATCCCTCGACAGATGAAGTACAGACAATCGGTAGAGGATCAAGGGGAAGATGTACACAGCGCACACCTCCACCCTGCCCTTTAAAAACAACCTCGTTGGAAGCCAGACTCCCACCTGGGCATTCACCTTAGCCTGTGTCTCCGACTAATTTCGCTCTAGTTGGAGGTTGGGCTCGAACCACACCCCGAGGATGCGGACGGGACCGTCACTCCAGTGGAAGGGTCCTGGCAGGGTATCCCTACCCGTCCAGGCACCGAGCTGCAAACCTTCGCTTTTGTCAAAATTGACCTTGGATCCGGCTATTCGTTCGTACCCAGCAACCGCCTTTTTTTACAGTCTCTATGTCCAGGAGGCAGGACACAAAGACGGTGATGTCATCGGCGGAAGCAGAAACCCTTGCTATAAGAGAGCCAGCAAAAGGGACACCGCGAAGGGCCGGATTTGTCCCCTCATCCCTAAGCCTTCGAAGCAGGAGCTCTAAAGCGAGGACATAGAGAAGAAGAGATAAAGGGCATCCCTGCTGGACCGAGCGCCCAATCGCGAACACCCCCGAACGCCTTCCGTTTACTGTACCACTGCCTGAGGATTGTGATACATCATGCTAGTCCATCTGCAGAACTCCGGTTTGAATCCGGCAGTATCCAGAACAGATGCCAAAAACCGTTGTTCAGTCCTATCGAAGACCTTGGAGTAATCTAAATTGATCAGCGCGGCTTCGGTGCCGTCTTTTAACCCCTCTAGGATCTCGCGAATCAAGTGCAATTTGTCTTGGATCGATCTTACCTTCACAGCGTAGGTCTGTTCAGGGCCGATCAGATCACTAATGACAAGCTGCAAGCGGTTCGCTAAGACTCGGGCCCAAATCTTTAACTCTGTGTTTAGCAGAGTAATGGGCCTATAATCATCTAATCCCTCCCAAACATGCCTGCCACCTTTCTTCAGCAATGTGATCACACCCTTGGTAATGCTACCAGGGATGGTTCCCTGGGCGAACCAGTGGTTGAACACATCGATCAGAATGGGCATAAACATGTGCGGTAGCCTTTCTGGGTAGACCATCCAGTCCTGGCGATTTGTTGAGGCCGACCTGCTTCAGCGCATCACGGAGTTCGCATTCAGTAACCACACCCTCGCAGCTAGGCGCCTCCGCCTCTCCAAGGCGGGGGAATTCAGCTAAATAGCTGCGAAACTCCCAAAGCAAGAGATCAGAACAGCGAGCAAAGCGATCATGAAAGTGCACCCGAAATGTGTCACGTATCTCCCGATTCGACTGCAGCACGCGCCCAGCCGGGGACTTGACAGAATCGATATACCAACGGGAAACCTTCGCACTTCTTCCTCACGCATGATCGCGTTCGATTTCACAGCTTCGTTTTGAACTCTTTTTAGCCTAGTTCTAATTACGAATCCCTTGTATCGCTCGCTACTCTAACGCTCAAGGTCCCTCCTAGCTAGTTCTACGTTTAGGGATCCCCACCCCTCATCCACCGCCCGGGTAAGTCTATCTTCTATAGATTTCGCCTTCCTGGTCCTATCTAAATTGAGCTATCGACCGTATTTGGTGGCGAAATCTCTAATCCTATATTTTAAAGATATCCACTACCCATTCCCGGCAACCGCCCCCACTGGTGCCCGCTTACTTAGGCATTCCAGTATTCCAGCCGGTCCCGGAAGTCCCGTATCTCCTGTAAGGAGGTATTAAATTTCCAGTAGCCGGCTAGACTAGGCCTATTGGCTAACAAGTTTATAGTCAGCCAACCCTATCAAGTGAAACGTGGGACAACTAACGAAATCACAGTCAGCTCTTCTAACTAAAACCCAATCCAAGTAAGAGCCTACTCGGGTTGTGAGCGAGCTATCTAGCCACGTCCACATCTCCCTCCCTGGGTGATCAAGACGAAACCTGTCGACCAAGTCTTACCAAGCCATCAGGTCGATCCGACTGTTTTCACACCTTCTCAACCTACTAACTCCCCTCCCGACCTTATCTATCTTGGGATCAAGGATCGCATTCCAATCACCCACTAAAACTACCCGTTTCGAATCGTCGAGGAATGGCGCCAACCGTCGAAAAAAGAAGTCCTATCACCAGCAATATTGGGCACATAAACCGCGATCACCCAGAATTTAAAACTTTTAACGGCAACATCAGCTACAATCAGTCAGCCCCCATCACCTGCAAAAACAACGTTTACATCAGCATCAAGGCTGCGTCTAACTAGTAAAGAGACCCCAGCGCTATTGCAAAGTCGTTCTCCAGCACCTGACTATCCGAAGTGAGTCTCTTACGCTGCAGTGACAACTACACTGAGGTTCGAGAGTTCACCAAACAAGCGCGCACACTTGCTTGGATCCCTCGGTCTCTTTGCATTCAACGTGGCAAGGTTTAGAGACATCAGACCCATTTTCCTTATTCACTGTCAACTACGGGCCGGAAGTCCTCGGGGTGAGGATGCCGACGGCTTGACGCAAGGAACCGGTGCTGAGTTCAGTGGTAACTCAGCCGTCCCTGGAAATTCCCCCGACATCCAGGGGGTACTTCAATTTTAGGGACCTATAGAAACACGGGTGAACATAAATCGAGAAGCTGCCCACACAATGTGTCATCATTTTTTTTAGCGAGGGGTGCTCCATTTCTGCCAACCTTATGTCCGCCCGACTAGCTTCCTCAATAAAGCGCCACAGCTCTATAGTCCGGTTGCTAATCGGGCTAACAAAGGTGGTCACCATGGGTGCACTCGTAAACAAGTATGGATTAGAAACTTTTTTTTATTTTCGATGGTTTTCAATGTGGTAAGTGGAGTGAGAGTTTTTTTATATGATGATGGGTAAGTCTGTAGTATCCAAGCAAAAGAAAATTGCGTTAAGTCCTTGTCGGTCTTCTTTTGAGACCGATTTTGCTCTTGGATGATTTCTCGATGTTGATGGCTGAAACCTGGTTTCTGATAGAGACCGGGAGAACAGCCTCGGGGTGAGAGAGGTGAGCGAGAGGGCAATGTTGTGAAGGGGGCTTCTAAATGTTGGGAATGTTTACATTGTGAGGGTTGAGGTCGAATGATTTGTGCTGGGCATTGGGGTTTTGTTTGAAGTTGGATTTCTGGTTGGGGCTGTGGCTGGTTGCTTTTAATTTTTTCTTCTCTGGTAATGTCATCACAGTCCCTCCTTTTTAAATTTGTAATAATGGCCATATCCTCAGACTGTTCTTCCGGCTTGCTGACTTTGCTGTCATGACGTCTTCCACATTGCCATACTCGCTTAGGTAGGCGGCGAGAACGTCCCCGTTTATTTGTATTGGGACGTTACACACGGTGACCTTAATTCTTTTCCTTCCCATGTACTCCGGCTAAAGTCGAAAGAATTTCGATGAAATATTACTTCCGGCCGGTTTAACTGCTAATTCTTCTGATGGCAGCAAGACATCCCAGGTTGCAAAGCTGTGTCTACAAAAATACCTGGCTGGGATTCCTGCTGCCTTTAACAATTCCTCGAATGTATCCTTTTTTATTCCTGCCAATTTCCTGGTCCTCGGGTCTGTTATTATAAAGGACAGAGTTTTGGGCAAAACCGCCTCTTCTAGTTCTGGAATTGGCAATATTTCATTGCCTTTAAAATATTGGGCATACTTGTCCACTCAGTCCTTTGCATAGTCCTCAAGTAACTTTTTCTATTTTAGCTGTGCCGACCAGGAGACTGGCATTGATGGCACCTTTTGGACAGGCTGAATGGAGCTGGCTGGAAGCGATGATTGTAGTGATGAGCCTGATGTTACGGGTAAAGATGGCCATCCCGGCTTTTCTGAGGAGGGGTGGGATTCAGGCAATTAAAAATTAAAAAATCCTCTAGGATCTCGCGAATCAAGTGCAATTTGTCTTGGATCGATCTTACCTTCACAGCGTAGGTCTGTTCAGGGCCGATCAGATCACTAATGACAAGCTGCAAGCGGTTCGCTAAGACTCGGGCCCAAATCTTTAACTCTGTGTTTAGCAGAGTAATGGGCCTATAATCATCTAATCCCTCCCAAACATGCCTGCCACCTTTCTTCAGCAATGTGATCACACCCTTGGTAATGCTACCAGGGATGGTTCCCTGGGCGAACCAGTGGTTGAACACATCGATCAGAATGGGCATAAACATGTGCGGTAGCCTTTCTGGGTAGACCATCCAGTCCTGGCGATTTGTTGAGGCCGACCTGCTTCAGCGCATCACGGAGTTCGCATTCAGTAACCACACCCTCGCAGCTAGGCGCCTCCGCCTCTCCAAGGCGGGGGAATTCAGCTAAATAGCTGCGAAACTCCCAAAGCAAGAGATCAGAACAGCGAGCAAAGCGATCATGAAAGTGCACCCGAAATGTGTCACGTATCTCCCGATTCGACTGCAGCACGCGCCCAGCCGGGGACTTGACAGAATCGATATACCAACGGGAAACCTTCGCACTTCTTCCTCACGCATGATCGCGTTCGATTTCACAGCTTCGTTTTGAACTCTTTTTAGCCTAGTTCTAATTACGAATCCCTTGTATCGCTCGCTACTCTAACGCTCAAGGTCCCTCCTAGCTAGTTCTACGTTTAGGGATCCCCACCCCTCATCCACCGCCCGGGTAAGTCTATCTTCTATAGATTTCGCCTTCCTGGTCCTATCTAAATTGAGCTATCGACCGTATTTGGTGGCGAAATCTCTAATCCTATATTTTAAAGATATCCACTACCCATTCCCGGCAACCGCCCCCACTGGTGCCCGCTTACTTAGGCATTCCAGTATTCCAGCCGGTCCCGGAAGTCCCGTATCTCCTGTAAGGAGGTATTAAATTTCCAGTAGCCGGCTAGACTAGGCCTATTGGCTAACAAGTTTATAGTCAGCCAACCCTATCAAGTGAAACGTGGGACAACTAACGAAATCACAGTCAGCTCTTCTAACTAAAACCCAATCCAAGTAAGAGCCTACTCGGGTTGTGAGCGAGCTATCTAGCCACGTCCACATCTCCCTCCCTGGGTGATCAAGACGAAACCTGTCGACCAAGTCTTACCAAGCCATCAGGTCGATCCGACTGTTTTCACACCTTCTCAACCTACTAACTCCCCTCCCGACCTTATCTATCTTGGGATCAAGGATCGCATTCCAATCACCCACTAAAACTACCCGTTTCGAATCGTCGAGGAATGGCGCCAACCGTCGAAAAAAGAAGTCCTATCACCAGCAATATTGGGCACATAAACCGCGATCACCCAGAATTTAAAACTTTTAACGGCAACATCAGCTACAATCAGTCAGCCCCCATCACCTGCAAAAACAACGTTTACATCAGCATCAAGGCTGCGTCTAACTAGTAAAGAGACCCCAGCGCTATTGCAAAGTCGTTCTCCAGCACCTGACTATCCGAAGTGAGTCTCTTACGCTGCAGTGACAACTACACTGAGGTTCGAGAGTTCACCAAACAAGCGCGCACACTTGCTTGGATCCCTCGGTCTCTTTGCATTCAACGTGGCAAGGTTTAGAGACATCAGACCCATTTTCCTTATTCACTGTCAACTACGGGCCGGAAGTCCTCGGGGTGAGGATGCCGACGGCTTGACGCAAGGAACCGGTGCTGAGTTCAGTGGTAACTCAGCCGTCCCTGGAAATTCCCCCGACATCCAGGGGGTACTTCAATTTTAGGGACCTATAGAAACACGGGTGAACATAAATCGAGAAGCTGCCCACACAATGTGTCATCATTTTTTTTAGCGAGGGGTGCTCCATTTCTGCCAACCTTATGTCCGCCCGACTAGCTTCCTCAATAAAGCGCCACAGCTCTATAGTCCGGTTGCTAATCGGGCTAACAAAGGTGGTCACCATGGGTGCACTCGTAAACAAGTATGGATTAGAAACTTTTTTTTATTTTCGATGGTTTTCAATGTGGTAAGTGGAGTGAGAGTTTTTTTATATGATGATGGGTAAGTCTGTAGTATCCAAGCAAAAGAAAATTGCGTTAAGTCCTTGTCGGTCTTCTTTTGAGACCGATTTTGCTCTTGGATGATTTCTCGATGTTGATGGCTGAAACCTGGTTTCTGATAGAGACCGGGAGAACAGCCTCGGGGTGAGAGAGGTGAGCGAGAGGGCAATGTTGTGAAGGGGGCTTCTAAATGTTGGGAATGTTTACATTGTGAGGGTTGAGGTCGAATGATTTGTGCTGGGCATTGGGGTTTTGTTTGAAGTTGGATTTCTGGTTGGGGCTGTGGCTGGTTGCTTTTAATTTTTTCTTCTCTGGTAATGTCATCACAGTCCCTCCTTTTTAAATTTGTAATAATGGCCATATCCTCAGACTGTTCTTCCGGCTTGCTGACTTTGCTGTCATGACGTCTTCCACATTGCCATACTCGCTTAGGTAGGCGGCGAGAACGTCCCCGTTTATTTGTATTGGGACGTTACACACGGTGACCTTAATTCTTTTCCTTCCCATGTACTCCGGCTAAAGTCGAAAGAATTTCGATGAAATATTACTTCCGGCCGGTTTAACTGCTAATTCTTCTGATGGCAGCAAGACATCCCAGGTTGCAAAGCTGTGTCTACAAAAACACCTGGCTGGGATTCCTGCTGCCTTTAACAATTCCTCGAATGTATCCTTTTTTATTCCTGCCAATTTCCTGGTCCTCGGGTCTGTTATTATAAAGGACAGAGTTTTGGGCAAAACCGCCTCTTCTAGTTCTGGAATTGGCAATATTTCATTGCCTTTAAAATATTGGGCATACTTGTCCACTCAGTCCTTTGCATAGTCCTCAAGTAACTTTTTCTATTTTAGCTGTGCCGACCAGGAGACTGGCATTGATGGCACCTTTTGGACAGGCTGAATGGAGCTGGCTGGAAGCGATGATTGTAGTGATGAGCCTGATGTTACGGGTAAAGATGGCCATCCCGGCTTTTCTGAGGAGGGGTGGGATTCAGGCAATTAAAAATTAAAAAATCCTCTAGGATCTCGCGAATCAAGTGCAATTTGTCTTGGATCGATCTTACCTTCACAGCGTAGGTCTGTTCAGGGCCGATCAGATCACTAATGACAAGCTGCAAGCGGTTCGCTAAGACTCGGGCCCAAATCTTTAACTCTGTGTTTAGCAGAGTAATGGGCCTATAATCATCTAATCCCTCCCAAACATGCCTGCCACCTTTCTTCAGCAATGTGATCACACCCTTGGTAATGCTACCAGGGATGGTTCCCTGGGCGAACCAGTGGTTGAACACATCGATCAGAATGGGCATAAACATGTGCGGTAGCCTTTCTGGGTAGACCATCCAGTCCTGGCGATTTGTTGAGGCCGACCTGCTTCAGCGCATCACGGAGTTCGCATTCAGTAACCACACCCTCGCAGCTAGGCGCCTCCGCCTCTCCAAGGCGGGGGAATTCAGCTAAATAGCTGCGAAACTCCCAAAGCAAGAGATCAGAACAGCGAGCAAAGCGATCATGAAAGTGCACCCGAAATGTGTCACGTATCTCCCGATTCGACTGCAGCACGCGCCCAGCCGGGGACTTGACAGAATCGATATACCAACGGGAAACCTTCGCACTTCTTCCTCACGCATGATCGCGTTCGATTTCACAGCTTCGTTTTGAACTCTTTTTAGCCTAGTTCTAATTACGAATCCCTTGTATCGCTCGCTACTCTAACGCTCAAGGTCCCTCCTAGCTAGTTCTACGTTTAGGGATCCCCACCCCTCATCCACCGCCCGGGTAAGTCTATCTTCTATAGATTTCGCCTTCCTGGTCCTATCTAAATTGAGCTATCGACCGTATTTGGTGGCGAAATCTCTAATCCTATATTTTAAAGATATCCACTACCCATTCCCGGCAACCGCCCCCACTGGTGCCCGCTTACTTAGGCATTCCAGTATTCCAGCCGGTCCCGGAAGTCCCGTATCTCCTGTAAGGAGGTATTAAATTTCCAGTAGCCGGCTAGACTAGGCCTATTGGCTAACAAGTTTATAGTCAGCCAACCCTATCAAGTGAAACGTGGGACAACTAACGAAATCACAGTCAGCTCTTCTAACTAAAACCCAATCCAAGTAAGAGCCTACTCGGGTTGTGAGCGAGCTATCTAGCCACGTCCACATCTCCCTCCCTGGGTGATCAAGACGAAACCTGTCGACCAAGTCTTACCAAGCCATCAGGTCGATCCGACTGTTTTCACACCTTCTCAACCTACTAACTCCCCTCCCGACCTTATCTATCTTGGGATCAAGGATCGCATTCCAATCACCCACTAAAACTACCCGTTTCGAATCGTCGAGGAATGGCGCCAACCGTCGAAAAAAGAAGTCCTATCACCAGCAATATTGGGCACATAAACCGCGATCACCCAGAATTTAAAACTTTTAACGGCAACATCAGCTACAATCAGTCAGCCCCCATCACCTGCAAAAACAACGTTTACATCAGCATCAAGGCTGCGTCTAACTAGTAAAGAGACCCCAGCGCTATTGCAAAGTCGTTCTCCAGCACCTGACTATCCGAAGTGAGTCTCTTACGCTGCAGTGACAACTACACTGAGGTTCGAGAGTTCACCAAACAAGCGCGCACACTTGCTTGGATCCCTCGGTCTCTTTGCATTCAACGTGGCAAGGTTTAGAGACATCAGACCCATTTTCCTTATTCACTGTCAACTACGGGCCGGAAGTCCTCGGGGTGAGGATGCCGACGGCTTGACGCAAGGAACCGGTGCTGAGTTCAGTGGTAACTCAGCCGTCCCTGGAAATTCCCCCGACATCCAGGGGGTACTTCAATTTTAGGGACCTATAGAAACACGGGTGAACATAAATCGAGAAGCTGCCCACACAATGTGTCATCATTTTTTTTAGCGAGGGGTGCTCCATTTCTGCCAACCTTATGTCCGCCCGACTAGCTTCCTCAATAAAGCGCCACAGCTCTATAGTCCGGTTGCTAATCGGGCTAACAAAGGTGGTCACCATGGGTGCACTCGTAAACAAGTATGGATTAGAAACTTTTTTTTATTTTCGATGGTTTTCAATGTGGTAAGTGGAGTGAGAGTTTTTTTTATATGATGATGGGTAAGTCTGTAGTATCCAAGCAAAAGAAAATTGCGTTAAGTCCTTGTCGGTCTTCTTTTGAGACCGATTTTGCTCTTGGATGATTTCTCGATGTTGATGGCTGAAACCTGGTTTCTGATAGAGACCGGGAGAACAGCCTCGGGGTGAGAGAGGTGAGCGAGAGGGCAATGTTGTGAAGGGGGCTTCTAAATGTTGGGAATGTTTACATTGTGAGGGTTGAGGTCGAATGATTTGTGCTGGGCATTGGGGTTTTGTTTGAAGTTGGATTTCTGGTTGGGGCTGTGGCTGGTTGCTTTTAATTTTTTCTTCTCTGGTAATGTCATCACAGTCCCTCCTTTTTAAATTTGTAATAATGGCCATATCCTCAGACTGTTCTTCCGGCTTGCTGACTTTGCTGTCATGACGTCTTCCACATTGCCATACTCGCTTAGGTAGGCGGCGAGAACGTCCCCGTTTATTTGTATTGGGACGTTACACACGGTGACCTTAATTCTTTTCCTTCCCATGTACTCCGGCTAAAGTCGAAAGAATTTCGATGAAATATTACTTCCGGCCGGTTTAACTGCTAATTCTTCTGATGGCAGCAAGACATCCCAGGTTGCAAAGCTGTGTCTACAAAAATACCTGGCTGGGATTCCTGCTGCCTTTAACAATTCCTCGAATGTATCCTTTTTTATTCCTGCCAATTTCCTGGTCCTCGGGTCTGTTATTATAAAGGACAGAGTTTTGGGCAAAACCGCCTCTTCTAGTTCTGGAATTGGCAATATTTCATTGCCTTTAAAATATTGGGCATACTTGTCCACTCAGTCCTTTGCATAGTCCTCAAGTAACTTTTTCTATTTTAGCTGTGCCGACCAGGAGACTGGCATTGATGGCACCTTTTGGACAGGCTGAATGGAGCTGGCTGGAAGCGATGATTGTAGTGATGAGCCTGATGTTACGGGTAAAGATGGCCATTCCGGCTTTTCTGAGGAGGGGTGGGATTCAGGCAATTAAAAATGTTTGTTTGGGAATTATCTGAATTTGGCTCCTCCATAGTTGCTTGAGGCAACTAGGAGGAGTAAAGGCGAATGATTTTGTTTAAGAGTTCATATGAGACTTGCTGAGGATGAAAATGAATGTAAAAAGTTCATTTTAGGGGGGTCCAAAATAACAATGCCGGTCGCTGCTTGACACCCCCTCAACAACAAAAAAAACAATTATAGTTATTAGGGCAGGGGCACAAAGAAATAACAAGGAAATGAAAAAAAAAATTCAACAAAACTTACTTAATCACCGTAATCCAAATATCTGGTGTTGGAGGTTCAATTTTTTTGAACGTTGTAAACATGGTGCCCCGAGGGGTGTTAGAATGCCATATTCTATCTTAAAGTCAATATGTCTATCTATGTTTTGGAACTTCTTATATATAGCGGTAGCTATTTCGTTGGATGATCCTATTTACCCAACCCCTCCATTTGGGCAGGATATGACACAAGGTCAAAATTTAAGCGAAGTTTAACAGGTTTGAATTCAGAGTTTTTCTTCTCCTAGACTAGTTGCCTCACCAAGGCTGAAGAACTCAGTCTGTCCTACTATTTACCCATAGCTGGAGGGAGAATAATTGGATTCATACCTTTCCCAAGGGTATTAGTGCTATGTGAAATGCAGTCAGTCTCGTCGAGGATTTGAACTCGTGTCACCGTGTCCATTTGATATGACGATAACCATTACACCACGGACACCTCCACGTTGGATGATGTCAACATAAGTATATCGTCTATACATCTTGTGAAGAATATGCATAATGAACAGATGGATAGTGCTCGGCGTTTCAATTAGTCCATATATGAAATGGCTAGTATGCCTGATATACTGGATCCCATAGGTATGCACACACAGACACACACACACACACACACACACACACACATATATATATATATATATATATATATATATATATAACTTTCAGTTAAGCAGGTAGGGAGAGAGAGACAGAGAGGCGCCTTTCCTATTTTATCGCCTAAAGATATCGTGACTTGGAACTTTGAAAATAAATGTCAGTTTTCTTTGAATGTCAGACATCTTAATGCAAATCATGGTGTTAACTTTTGGGGATACTTTACGTTTTATTGACATAAAAAGTAATTTCATTTTGGAGAGTAAAATGTCAAATAATCTTGCCCGAATACAATTTCAAACCTTTTTTGAGATGACCCAAGTAATTCCAAAAAGTTGGATTAAAATCAAGTTTTAAAACGACGGAGCGTTAGTGATGCAGATGGAGGGACATTTTGCGAATATTTATTATCATCATTTTTATCAAACATCAAAATACTAACAATTTCTTTAGTTTCTTCTTCGTTATTCAGGTTGTTATATTTAAGTCTTCTTAATAAGAATGTCTTTACAATATGACAATATATGAACAATGAATAATTTTCTTTCTCATTCACACAGATTAACAGAGAGAAATGGGCCAAAAATCGTCTGTCCCGCTGCAAACGACAGTAGCCAGCACACCCCCGCCTCCCCCAGTGAAGAAAAAGCCCCCGGCTCCAGTGCCACCTTACCGCATCCACAGCTTTGTGATCCCTGAGAACAAAGTTCTGCCAACCGGAGTCGCTCCTCGTCGACTGCGACCCGTTTCTGCTGAATTGGCCACGAGGAATTCCGATTTCGCTTCTATTTGGGGCAATCCGGTTACCGCTCTCGATGAACACCTTCGCGGTAATCTCCAGAAAGAATCTCTTGATAGACATGCTATCAGTATTGCTTCAATCATTGCAGAATCAGAGAAGAAATATTCTACAGATAAAAATGAGGCTTCCATGGTAACAACTGCACAGAATATGGAAGCCCAAACGGATAAAATAGAAACACAAGAACGAACAGAAAATCAAATTTCGAAATTGACAGGAGACAAATCTACAACGTTAAATTCAGATTTTGATTCTGATTCCCAATCGAAAAAACCCGACGATGCTTCTGCTGTATTTCACATTCCAGATGTGAATCCCGAGAAGCTGAAAATGTCTGCAAAAGAGAACCTAGAACGGGCAAGTAGTGCACCCACGGACATAAAAACTAACTGGGAAATTCCTCCAAGCGGTGGCCTTCCCCGAGGGTACACGAATCACCGGCGATACGCTTCAACTTCAACATTTTCTTCTCAACCAGGTCTCCCAGAAGATGGTGAAGAAACTTCTTCTTTAACTTCTGAAACCTTCAGCAAAACCTCAAACGCATCCCTGCCACAGAAATGCAGTTTCAACATTGACCGCACCCAGTCGCTTACTTACGCTCAGCTTGCCGAAATACGCCGCCAGAACAGCCCCCTTGGGACTGTTGACCTTAATTCACGAGCCAATGAAAGCGCTGTCAAAGGGACCCAACCTTACTCTAACAACGGAGATATAGATTTTTCTGTGCAAAGTGTGGATCGCCGACGAAGCCGCAAAAAGAAACGGGCCCCTGAACCTCCAAGTATTGCAAAACAATTTTCTTTGAGCACCCAGGATGTAAGGGAGCAACCGACCGTTTTGGATGTTCTTCCGGAGCTTGAGTCTTCTAAGAAAGCACCTCCAATCATGGCTAAACCGAAAAAAGACAAAACAGCAGTTTCCCAAGTCAAATCTGCAGTGTCAGAGGTGACAGTAAAAGAATCGAAAGACCCTGTTTCTGTTCTTCCAGTTACCAAATGGTACACTGCATCGTCTTCCGGCCCAGCACCCAAACCCAGTATTCCGAGTGACACCAGTTACAGAGAGCTCATTACGCCAACGTTATATAAAGGCGAATCAGCCAGAAACGTAGCTGCGTCAACCACAACACACGAGACAGATTCTCTGTCCGCGACAAAAACGAAGACCCCAGTTTCAACTTTTATTCCAGCTCCAGTTGAATCATCTGCAAAGAAACAAAATGAAATAGACACAATAGAGAAGAAACCAGACGATGAAGACGAATCCCAGTTTACAAAAAAATCGTTTGAAACGTTAACAGAAAACAAAGCCACCCCAAACCCGAAATTTCTGTCCGAGGAAGGTCCATCTACATTATCACAAGAGAAAGCGGTCGCTAACGTAGCCTCTGATGCAACCACCGCTTTCGACACTGTTGCTTCCGAACATCAAAATGGCCCTAACTCTTCTACAATACTGCAAAGTTTCCACTCAAACGTTCCCCCTCCATTGGCTTCCAGTGAATCCTACGAGCCAAGCATCAATTTCAATAAACCTTTGTCACAGCCAGAAAAGTCAAGTGAAACACCAATGACACTTCCAGTTTGGAAGCCCCCTACACAGGACGATATTTCGATGCTGTTAGTTTCCAGCGAAAATTTTCAAAACAGCAATACACGGCAATCTAATTCATTAGACGAAACAAAAAATATATTACAATCAAATCCACAAAAAAGCACAATTTATGTTAAACGTTTGAAGAGCTCTCCAGAAAAACAACAGTCTCTTCAGGAAACGCTCCCAAACACAAGTTTACCGGAAGCTTCAAAAATGAAATCGGAAATAGAAAATCACAAAGAAAAGCCGTCCACTATGGAGAAAGAAACCTTCCATTCTCAGTTCATTGTAGACCAACAAAATAAACCAGACTTACCTGATACAGTGGATCAGACTTCCACTTCGACTTCGCTCAATACTGTCGGAACTGCCAATAACATATTAGTTTCAGTCCCTCAATCTACAAATAACTATTTATCGACCAACCTTTCGAGCTTAATAACTTCACCGCCTGTGAAACAGTTACCAAATGAGCCTATTTATGGGGGAAGCGTCCCTCCTCTATCAATTCCGTCATCAATAGCCACAACTATGATACCCACGTCCAATTCTTTCCTTTTCAACTTCCAAGGCAGTCCAAACGTCCCCATATCACAGGTTCTTGTCCCAACTGCAAATGGTTTATACACTATGTCACAGCCCTTCGCTACGACACAACAACTAGCGACCGGCCAAGTCGAGCAGCAGGTAACCTATTCACTTTTACCACATTACAATACATTGCCACATACTTTGCAGTCAAACATGTCTCCATCTCTCACTGCATTTCATTCGACAGGCCAACCCGACCCACAAGCTTCTGGCGCAGAGAAAATGTCCACTCTGCTCATCAATACTCAAGGCAAAGTAATTGCACCATTACCTCCCGGTGCCCAGTTACTGCCTGGATTTGTTCCGGCTTCGCCGTTGGCGACAACACAACTCCCCACTCAAAAGATGGACGTCCAACAGATCGAACACATTCGCAGTGCTGAACCAGCATCAAATATCATGCCTACACTTACACAACAAATACAAGAAGGTGCTCGAAAGATGACCGAAACAAAATCCCAAAGTCAAGATTATAAATCGTCTATAGTTGTCGGTCCAGCATCTTCAGATAACAAATCTGTAGAATCATATTCCCCCCCACCGCATTCAATTCCCCCTCCTCCACCTCCACCGCCACCTCCGCCACCTCCACCACCGCCACCACCACCTCCACTACCCCCTTCATCAGGCAGAGATTCTCCTCTTGCTAAGGTGCTAATGGCCCACAAACCAGGCTCCAATTCACCCCTTGCAAGTGTGACGAATTCGCGCCGATCCAGCAATTCAACCGGTGATAGTGACTCTATGAAAGGGTTGCAGCTAATTCAGAGGGACGACATTTTAGCCGCTCGTAGTTCTCTTAGATCTCGAAAGGACCGGAATGTCAAACCAATTAAAAAACTCCAAGACATCGACCCACATGAAAAATTTCAAAAGGAACTGAACGAAGCATTTTTGGTGAGGCAACAAAAGAACGGTGACAGCAAGAAAACCAAATTACCCAACGGCAAGAATATAACTGTCGGTCGAGCATTAGACGACAAGGAGGTCAACAAGGAGAATATGCAAGAAACAAGTGATAAAAAAATATCAGATAACCACAATGGTTTGAAGACTTTGAACTACCGACGCTTGAGCCAGAGTTCGAATTCCTCAAGTAAAGGATCCGTCAAATCAAATTCTTCACAGAATTCCGATTCTCACAAGCTGGAAAAAACAAGTGTGATTATAACACAGGCGCGAACCTCCCCTCAAGAAACCAAGAAAACTGTTTGGCGCACTAATATTGACCTTCACAAAAATAATCCCCTGAAAGAGAAAGAACAGCAAAGTTGGATCCCCGAACAGGACCTGGGAGATTTTGATGAGAAAGAGTCGATTGCTGAAAAAGACGTTGATGAGCGACGGACGCTCACATCAAATGGCTTTAAGGCGAATTTAGTTCCTGGTAACATCAAACATTTCTATTCAGTAAAAAACAACCAAATACACGAGACAATGGGCAATTTAGTCGAGGAAAATGAGAAAGCATTAGTTGTGTGGGAGTCGGAAGATTCTTTGTTGGACGGTTCGACAAATATGGCTTCGAATTGGTCATTCAAGACTTCGGACACTTCGGATATGGATTCTGGCTCGCAAACTAAATCAAAGAAGAAAATCGAAAAAAAAACCCGAAAGAAAGATGACGGTGGCAAAAAATCGAATCGCTTTTCTTTTCCTATGACGAAAGCCAAAGAGAGCTCGGAAAAATCCCATTCCAATAAAAAAGCTGCCGGCATTGTGTACGGCGGCCATGGAGAGATTGTATTTTTGCCAGGCTTTCAAAATGTGTCAGCTTCTAAAAACGATTTCATGATTGATGAAAACGCCGGTAATGCACCAAAATGGCGGAACAAGAAGAAAAAATACGCTTTTCAATCGACAGTGAAACTAAACGAGAAAGAAAGATTAGAACTTGAATTAGCCGGCCGAATTCAAGCCCAAGAAAGACAGATGGAAGAGGAACGATTGGCACAGCAGAAAACAGAAATGGAATTTCAAAAAATGAGAATGTATATGAGTTACCCAGTTGAAAGGAGCAACTCGTCGTCGACCGCCTCTAGGACCAATTCATTCCAAACAACATCACGCGATGTTTCTAGGTCAACATCGGTGGAAGATAAAAATAAACAAGAGGTACAACAAAAAGATTTTATTGCCGGGTCAGATGAAGGGGTTGTTCTGCGACAAGTGATAGCGATTGGTGAAGAGCCAAAAACGTATACAGTCCAAACGCCAATGCAACGAGGAGGCACAGAATTTGGGAATGAGCAACGAACGCAGAATGCAACACAAGACAGCAAACTCAGCTCAGGTTTAGAAAAAATGTCCAACCGGCTTCCTCGAGACAAACAAATGAGACAAAAGTCCAAATATCCTGGTTTACACCAGACGAACTTCCCCAACCCTGGACTTTTGTCAAATCCAACACTTGGCGCTTCTCTTCCAAACCTTTCTTTATACAATGATTATCTGAAACTGTTGAGTAGCACTCAATCAATAGCTCCTCCTCTCTATCAACAAAACTTGAATCCAGCCCTCTTTGGTACCAACCCCAACATGGTTTATCCATTCTATCCATTCTTTAACCCTATGGTCGGTAATCCGAACAATATTCTCGGTGGCCTCGTTTACAATCAGGCGACAGCCAATGGTGTGCAAAACCCTATGTATACGAGCGACGATAGCGACGATGATGACGACGATACGGAATCAATTTATCGATCAATTCGAAATAATTCCAATTACACCAGCAGTTGTAGTTCTGATCAGGCAAAAGATTTGGACAATTCGTACAGTACACAGTCTTCATCGGTGGCCTATACTAGTACGGAATATTCCCGAGATAAAGACGATAAAAGTTCAGAGTGAGTATCAACTTCCTCTTAGGGTTGATTTCATAATCATTGGAAGCAACATTTATCTCCCCTGACTCAAGATCGTGTTTAGCGTTTATTGTATTACAGTTGCACATATAATAGGAAAATATGTATATATACTCTACGTTTATGTCGATAAGTTACACACACACGCTAACAAACACACGTACACAAAAAAAATTTATCGATCTGCAACTGTATTTTGTTCTGTAAAATTCTATCACTCCGACCAACTAATCGAGATGATTATATTTCAAAAGTGGTTTTAATAGTTTGGTTCTTTTGTTTAATGTTATATTAACATTCGCTGGTTATTTAAAGCCAAAGATATCATTGTAGAACAGCAGTGATGCTATTTAACCCATGGCAGGGAGAATAACACCTTTCCAATGGGTATTAGTCCGAAAATGAACGTAATTGCGCGACTGAAGTTCGATCTCGCTCACTTGAAGACCGTAATCCAGCATTTTATGTCACGAGGAATCATCCCGTCTTTAGAATGTAAATTAGATATTCATAGCCATAATAATGTCCCCACGTTTTTTAACCATGTTAATGTCAACACATTTTTTAATCATTGTAACGTAACTGAGTAAGGGCAAACATTTGTCATTCAAATAATGTATAGGATGATCAAATTATGGAGCTTTATTTGTCATGTTTAAAATAATAAAAATTATATTTCTACTACGTCCCCAAAACAATCTAATTCATACAGATGGGCAAACTGGATATTGTAAATATTTTTTGCATAAGTTATGAATAGCGTTTTCCACACACACACACACACACACACACACATATATATATATATATATATATATATATATATATATATATATTCGTAAAGACAAATCATTCTAGACGCATAATCAGTGATGATCCTGGATTCATTAGGGATTACGGGTCTTGCCCAGGTGATCCAGCTGCAATTCATCACTTTCCAGATTGCATCCCAGCAGCAACTATGCGTGGGTTTGCCCTCTTTATCCAAGTGGCTTTTTCCACGAACTCCATAATGGTTCAAACGCCCCCCCCCTTAATAGCTCCTGTTATACAAATTCAAGCGAGTACCCAGCAAACCTTCGATAACTCACTTCTATTGACTCACATAAGGTTCGTCAGCCTTGACTTCTACACCGATCTACCAACTTCTGGTATTTGGTCATCTTCCTCTCTTAAGCTTCCTTCCTACATGATCATACGCTTTGTTGCATCCAAGAAGATGACCATGTCTAGATGGACAGTTGTTTGTAGGATACGATCAAGGAATTTCAACTGTTTTCCAAAATCCACTCTTAGTTACTGGCCGGTATTTACTAGATTTTATGGCCGTATCAATAAAATCCACAACTGCTCCAAGTACCTAATCGTGATGAAAACGATTACGTCTATCACTCAAAATCTTGGGGCAGACACTGAAGATGATGCTGAAGACTTCCTCTTCCCGTACATAACAGACAAGAAGGTGTTTCTTTCTTGCCTCAGATGTGAAAGCTTGCTGGGCTCAATAAGGTATCATATAAAGCTGGGACCAAAAATCAAATGGTAGAAGTTAGTCCGCTAAAAATCTGAACAAATGATCTTATGCTGCAGTGCATTCTGCTAATTTATCAAAGTTTCTAGTTGTTTGATTTCTATCACCCTGTTAACACATACCTCCTCATTGCTTCTCTGAAAGAGATTCTGTCGTTCTTTCCTTTTGACTTTGATGACTTCGCAGCCTGAAAATAACTCCAGCCTTCTCGATCTACCATTCCCATCGAGCTCTCTGCATTAAGCGTGAGTCTGCCTCCTGCAATTCCTTAATAGCCCTCCATTTTTTTTTTTTTTTTTTTTTTTGCCAGTGTAAAACTCAATTTTCTGAAGTTGCTACTTTGGAGTTCTCAGAGTCTCTCTTCCGCATTGCTGCTCTCGTTCACCACTGACTCTTCGGAAAGATTACTATAATACAACTGAAAGTTCCCATTAAGAACAGTATAGTTTCTCCTTAGCATCTTCACAGATAGCTGTTGTTCTTCTTCCTAAGGACATCGAATTTTGACACAGGAGCTATAAAAATTTGACCTAGGTTGAGTACTGGTAAATCCAAACCCTGAAATGACCGAGTAATTAAGACCTCGAAAAGCCAAATATCAACATCACTTATGGTTTTGTTGATGACATCTTTATCCTTCAGACTGCAGTTAAACAATTATCCCTAGCTCTTAACTGTTTTTTCTGTGAAAGATAGAATATTTTTCCGGAAATTTAATGGTTGGTTGGGTTTTATGGCATATCAACCTTTGCAGGTTATTTAACGCCAAATCCATTTTTATGTGAATAATCAGTTCTATTTCAAACAATTCCGTTTAGTCAAGCAGTTCTAATTCAGTTAAGTATAAGTACAGATTTTGTTTACACACAGTTAAATGTCAAAACAGTTCTATGTTAAACAATTCAGTTTAGTGTAAATACAGTTCCAATGTCAAAAAACAGTTCTATTACAAATAATTCAGTTTAGCATAAGCACGCGGTTTAAATGTAAGTATGGTTTATTTGTTAAAAACATTTCTATTTCAAGCTATTCAGTTTAGTCAAACAATTCAGTTTAGCATAAGTATGCCGTTAGTTCTATTTAACCTATAGATAGGACCCTTATCAGGTGCTACCACTCCGGGTCAGAGTAGACCTGGGCATAAGGCAATAAAGGGGTACTCTGCATTCCCCAAAGCTCCGGCATTACTGGAGCCTCACCATCAGATTGTTTAGTGTCCTATTCAGGACACTCGTTGGGGAGATCTTACCCCTCTGCAGAGCTGCAGTCGGTGTATTCTACAGCCCCAACCGACTGGGAAATTCCTGAAATTTAAAGCGGAACTTATTCACAACATTTCCTTTCTTTAAGACGACAGACTTAAACTTAGATTAATCAAAGCTCATCCTTGCCCACATAAAGAGATTCTCAAGTCTAATACCAGGAATTGATGCAGTTGAAACGGTCATGTCGTATGCTCTGATCTGTCGCACCCCTATCTTTAATAGGAGCCCTGGGCACCCCATGTCCGCCGACTTCATCTCACTATATTCATGGCAAGAGTAAAGAAGATTGAGATGATACAGCAAGTCTCAATCCCTTTTTCTACCACTGTGAGGTGACTGATACTGATGTCACTCTCCTCTGAAAATTGTTTTACTAATCTAGAATGATGTCCTTAATCTTTCTGGTGACATTGTATCTTCGAATTGCCTCTTTAATTTGTTTGTGTGATA
The DNA here is from genome assembly GCA_963585895.1 of Sepioteuthis lessoniana. Classification (NCBI taxonomy): domain Eukaryota; kingdom Metazoa; phylum Mollusca; class Cephalopoda; order Myopsida; family Loliginidae; genus Sepioteuthis; species Sepioteuthis lessoniana. The sequence continues at coordinate 93,999,010 of OY757921.1, forward strand.
TGGACACATAAGCATTAGCAAAGTCAAACTAGAAAAAAACCAGGTCACCCCTGCAGTCTTTGGCGTTTCGTAAAAACTGTGTTACCATCCCTGTATGCTCCAAACATCCAGATGTTCTCATTTTAAATACCTTACATTACATATATATATATATATATATATATATATATATATATATATATATATATATGGTGTATTCTATAGTTTCCAGACATTTTTTGTACAGGCATTTAAAATTGTCGTAGACTCTTGAAAATTTAGTATGTTATTGCTATACATCTTATGAGATGACTGACCAATGTTTATCATTTCAGCTTCAAATGAACACCTACAGCAGCAATTGGAATACACCCTACTAAAGCCTGATTGTCACAGCTGATGAATTTCAAAAATACAATCTGGATGTGAGGACACCTTAGAAGAAGGATATGCAATAAAATTCCGCTTTAAACTAAACTTGGAAAAAATGCCACAGAAACGTATAGAATGCTGCAGACTACTTTTGGACCATCTTGCATGAATCGAGCATCAGTTTTTGAGTGGCATAAGAGATTCAAGGAAGGCAAGGAGTCTGTGAGGGATGATGAGAGGTGTAGGAAGAGTAAGGAACTCAATACACCAGAGTTGATTGGCCAAAGGGTTAGGCTTAGGGTTACTACGTTGAGGTATTAAAGGAGTTCAGAAAGAGATTCCGTCGGAAGAGGTCAGTTGTTGGAACGGTACAATGAGTGCATTGCAGCCGGAGAAGATTACTTCGAAGGGGACTAGAGTTTCATGTGTGTACACTCAATAAAAGTGCCCATACGAAAAAAGTCTGGAAACTTATTGTATGCACCTCGTATATATATATATATATATATATATAGGCTGAAGATTGTTTTGTTGGCATGTCTTATTGAAAATGACAAACAAGAGCTTAGCTTTAAATTCAGCTATCCTTTTTGGCGAACAAGATGTCGTAACTGTGATTGTAAGCAGCTTAAAAACTGTTCGAGATCTCTGTTAGGGTGTTCGATTACTTTCGACCGACTTCGGTTACTTTTTAAAGGATCCGTCCTGGGTCTACACTAATAGAGACTTCGGACAGTTCTTGAACTGCTTACAATTGGAGTTACAACATCTTGTTCGCCAAAAAGAAAAGCTGCAAAAAAGGTAAACACTTGGCTGTCATGTTCAATAAGACACGTTTACAATATATATATATATATATATATATATATATATATATATATATATAACTTTTCAAAAAGAATGCAACCGTATTTTTAACTACTTTTATTTTTTAAAGTATTTTAACTTTGGACACATTGGGAATATCACTGAGAAGTTCGACAGTTAACAAAGATGTCGACTTGTTGGAAAGTGTAGACAGAGGAAATATCACATCAAAATCTGTCTCTCACACATTTCTTAGAGATATACGCTATGTTCTTCCTTAGAAAACGATACAAACGAGTGGATACTTGAATGAGGCCAACGCATAACGCAATAATTTGCCCACAAAATAATGTTGCTTCTGAATACAGTGTTGCCACGTGACTAGTATTATAGCCAAAAATTTACATATAGATAGGTTGTACACTTTTATCCTAAAAGTTGTACCCTCATAGATAGATAATGTTAATAATATTAAAGTCAAATTGCAATTCAAATGTTTTAATAGCCAATGCATTGATGTAGTTTAATCATTTTAAGCATGGAAGCACTTCAAATTTAGGTTGGCTGGTTGACTGGTTGGCATGTCCGTTTTTTGCAAACACATATATTGTTTCAAGTAACTAATAATAATAATTTGTAAATAATTATAGCTTCAAACTTAATATTCTTAAACCATTTGTATACAATTGTATGGTTTTGAATGTTCCTATTCAGTACCAACAATTTGTAAGAACTTATGTAGTTTCAAACAAATTGAGGTAGGTACACAGTGAGGCACTCATATAACTGGGATAGATAGATAGATAGATAGATAGATAGATAGATAGGACTAATATGAACAATGAACAAATAGATAGATAGATAGATAGATAGATAGATAGATAGATAGATATTTTACGGAGGAATGATTTATAAATTTTCGAAGGAAGGAAGCTTTTTCTGCTTATAATTCTCCTAAAATTCCTCTCTCTCTCTCTCTCTCTCTCTCTCTCTCTCTCTCTCTCTCTCTCTCTCTCTCTCATTTTTAATTTTTTTTTTTTTTGTCTTTTTAATCTTTTTTTATTCGGCTCAGTTCTGGACATCCCTTGGTTTCTGAAACGGAAATCAGCACTCAGAGCAGCAGTATCAGCAGCATCGACAGGTGAACAAGATGTCACTTAAATCCTTCACTTATAAATATTCATGAGCATATCCAAATACGCCACATCGAAATAGCATGTGTGTGTGTGAGAGAGAGAGTGTGTGTGGGGGGAAAAATATTCAAATGATGTATCCTTTATATGAACATTGCCAGTGTTTCGCCACCATCTATGTAAACATCTTCAGGTCAGTATAATTGTTGTTTAATGCTTCTGAAATAATTAAACAATACGGTAGTTGCATAGACCGAAACATTGGCAATATTATTATAAAGAATACACATCATTTGAATATTTTGTTTATCACATTTTATATTCATATACTGTCGGATTTATTCCATCTTTCTCTTATATATATATATATATATATATATATATATATATATATATATATATATATATATATATATAATGCACAAACGATGAAAACAACTTGAAAAATTTTGCTTGAAGGATAGCAATATTTGTCTGAAATACAAAGCTGATAATTTTACCAATATTTCGATGTTTATTCACAGTATCATCATCCTTTTTAAATAAATCTACGATTTTTAACGAAATCACCAAAACATTTTCTTGTTTCTCAATGAATATTGCTGACTCTCAAGCAAGTTTTTCAGTGATTTAAAATTATTCTTATTGCTAATATTTTACACACACACATACGTACGCATCAGATTCCGTCTTTTCATATATTTTTTTCTATTTATGATTTTTTAACCAATTAAATATTTATAAAGTTATTTTTTTAAACTTAATCCTCAAAAGTTGGTGGTTTTTACTCGTCTTCATCTTCTTCAGACTTGTAGAAAAGTGTCCTTCAATCAATGTCCATTTTTAACGAAGATGACATTTAGAATACTATTTCATCTATCCTTTATATGTGTGTACGTGTGTGTGTGTGTGTGTGTTATTATGAGAGCCTTACTAATAATTCGATTTCATTATGATTGCACAAATCATTCACACTGCTATCCTCATCTTTGTTGGGGGGGGGGGTTGACACACTGTTTTAGTCACAATGTTCCTTGGCTTTTTTTGTAATTGCTGAAGTTCTGAGATAAAAAATGTTTTTATTATTTGATTATTTCTGACTGTTATCTCCATATTTGTTCCCATAAGTCCAACATTTCCGCCAATGCATTCTCCGGCCTTCCTTTTTCTTCCAGTTCTTCATTTTAATCTTTTTTTTTTTTTTTGAAAATTGAAAAAAACAAAGAAATTAAAGATTACTGGATGCTATATATAGTGGAAGGAGGCTGAAAAATATCGAAGCGTTTATTCAAAGCAACGAAGATGAAGATATTAGTGTGAATAATTACTGAATCAATATCGATGCTTCATCTAATTTTTGTTAACCAAGGCTCCATTTTTGTTGGTTTGTTTCACATTGTCCTGACCTCATATTTGAATTAGTTTCAGAAACATTTATATTTGAAATGTACAGGATGTTGCAGAAAAATTGATATAACTTCGTGATCCAATAATTACACCACATGTGTATAAACAATTCAAAACACTGTTTAATGTTTTAACGCCTTCTCTTTTCCATTGAGGGGAATTTCTGTACTTGAAAAGAAACGAAAAAACGTTAAATATTAAACACTAAACAGAATTTTGAGTTGTTTCAGCAAATGGTGTTAAAATTTGAGATCATTTGAACATGAATTAGTCAAGTTATTAGATTACGAAATAAAATTAATTTTTTCCTAAACGCCCTGTACATCTGATATGATATTAATTTTTTAAAACACTGTATAATGGGAAAGGTAATAGAATTAGCTTTCCAAGTTTTAATCTTCTGTTGCTTATATCAAGATGAAGAGTAAAAGATATACTATTCTTTATTTCATTTTTAATGAAAGGACGCAATCGAGGAAAAAATGAGGATATTGTCCCGTATTCATATCTAACGTAAAATAATTTCATGTTCTGAAGATGGATGAAAAACTTGAAAATTAAAAAAAACTAGAAAGTGTCTTTCTGATTATCAGTTGCGATTTTACACACATGAAAACCGGCAATAAAAAATGGAGCCTATCTTATTTTATTTTATTACGTTTTCATTTTCTTTCTCTTTTTTTTTTTTTTTTTTTTTTAACGTGAAAAAAAAAAGAAGAATTTTAGTCACAGAACACTCGCGCACAAACGCACAAGCACACATTCACAAACAATATATATATATATATATATATATATATATATATATATATATATATATATATATTGTATGTGTGTGTGTGTGTGTCTGTGAAAGATTTGGCACAGTTTAAAATCATTTATTCTTTTTCTATCGATGGCAGAAACGTATGTGAAACGCTTTGCCACAAAGTTCCAGGTAAAATTTTAATTTTCTACTCACTTTGTCGATACGATGTGTTGATTTTTTTAAGTATAAATATATAAGTATGTTTATCAAAATGTATATAAAATACGGTTATTATGACCTATAGTCGTGGAGACGCCTGAAATATTCACAAATCTCGTTATTGTCTAAACAATGTGTATTTTAGTTTCTCTCTCATACACGCAATCCAAACGCGATAGTGAAAGTAAGTTGGTTTTGAAAACCGATTCACTAATGTATTGAAGTCAACCCGCATTGATTATTCCACTTCATTTGCCTTGTGCTAGAGTCAATAAACCTGTAAAGACGTTTGATAAGGCACAATTTCAACTTGTATATACAAGATGAAATTGTATCGAAATGTATATAAATACACGCATATACACAAGTTGCACATAGAGAACACACGAACACACATACATACATTATCGTACGTCATTCAATTTTTTTTATTTATTTGCACTATGTTGTTATATTGATACTGTTATTAAAGATTGCAGTATCAATTTTAATTTCAGTATAAATTTTAATATCAGTTTTAATTTCTGTGCTATATATATATATATATATATATATATATATATATATATAATTTAATGATTCACGAAGGTTGGCTGAAATGTTCATAGGCAGAAAAGTTTATGTGATAATGTTATATCAGCTGTTGACTTTTTTTACCAATGGGATCCAAGCACTGCAACACTGATGGGAAAAATCTGGACTGCAAAGGGGATTACGTTGAAAATAAACCTCATTTGGAAACATTCCAAAAGATTATCTTGGTCAGCCTATGAACTTTTCAGCCGACCCTCGTAAATTAATATTCTGATTTAAAACTATTCCATTTCACGACCATATGAAGAGGAATAATTTTCCTCTTGCTAAAAGAAACCAAGAGTTATTCCCTTTGAGTAAGCAAGCAACTGAATGGTCATGATATGACCGTAATTAGCTGAAAATGACACGATTTTTTTTCTTTCTTTTTTCAGGCAGCCATAATCATTTATTGAAAGACAAATGTATTCATATACGTAGGGTCTACTTGGTGGTTGAGATGATTGTGTTTTTTCTACTATCATTAGTTATCAGTGTTTGAGCCCAAATACAATGCTTCGAATACTTTAAAACTGGCGCAACACAATTGTCTTCCAACATTTCTCGATACTCATTATTTGATCCTGCCGGACTAAGCTGAATTTTCGTATAAGCAAAAATGACTTAACAGAATGTTAGAAGTCTGGTGCTCTTTTTGGTAATTCCGGGTTGTCGCTTCCTTGGATACAGTTGGGAAAATATGATCATCATTCTCTCTATTTCGTCTTACAAAACGTTTATTTAAATATTGATATTCATTTACGATTTAAACATGCATTCAAACGAAAATATTTTGATTGTATTCCATTTTATAGTTTCCTCTGATTGAAAACTCACAGCCTCATTTTATTCATCAAATCACTCGTCTGTACAATATTTCAAACCATTAAAATATATAAGATTTTATCAAAACCAATATAAAGATCAGAATGTTTATGACTCCACTGATATACGGATCGAATTGCAAGGACTGAATTGAAATAAAATGGTAGGCGTCACATGTATCAGACGTCATTACTGGATAAATAAAATTATTGTCACATTATTTTCTGTTTTGATAATAACTGCTATTATTGTTACTTTTTCTACCCTTGCCACTACTTTAAAACAATAAATATTCGAATGACTAACTTTACTAATATTCACGCGGCAAACATTTAATCTTTGCTATTTTTATACTCTACACCGATGATAAATATAAAACTGATCAAATAAATTCTTATAAATGAGGATTCTGTATTGCTGATCTTAAAGGCTACTTACTTTATGATCCTGTTTATCTAATATCAGTGACTAGGCTAAACCTAAGGAACGAAAGACTTGTCCAAAGTCAGTAGTGAAAATTCCCACAAACCATATTTATGCCAATATGAAGAATTGAAAAAGTCTTAGGGATCCACACTCTCATATATATTCAAATTTCTGTACATAACGTTTCTACGTCTTTGTAACATATTCAAATTGGTATGTGTATGAAATTATAATCAATATCGAAGACAACTGACTTCAGGGCTAAGTCATCGTAGCATAATGGCTAACGTGCTAGACTGCGACATTGTAGTAAGCGAATTCAAATTCCAGTCATGCTATAACATTCACTTTCGGACTAATATACTTGGAAAAAGTACAACTCCCTTTTTTCCGACCGAGCTATAAGTTAATTCGTACCACTACTGTTGTTCTACAAGAATAGCTTTGCCATTAAATAACCTACAAAGGTTGACATGCAATTAAGAAAAGAAACCGAATTTCCTTAATGATCTTTTTTCCCTATCTTTGATAGATAGTCAACATTATCTATCTCTCAATCTAACTTCCTACGACAGGATAAACATTCAAGTTTCATATATAATTATACAGGTGTTTATTTCTTCGTTTTTTAATGAGAATTCAAGCAGTGTCCGGTGTTTGGCATGTGTGCTGGGACGGGTAACTCCATCCTCCTTAATCCACAGATCTTAAAATGGTAATCAATTCAAAACTAACACATATCAAAGCAAAATTACCCGTTTTTGATCGATTCGTTTTCTGTGTTTACAACCGTTAAGAACATCGTATTTAAAAAAAATAAATGAATAAATGAAACTAATAGGAAAATAATAAAGTAAAATGTAGAAACCCTGTAAAATAAAATCCCTTAAAGTCAAAATTTAAAAGCAAATCATTAATTCCCAGAAATCTGTTCCAGGAAGTGACGTCATTACTGAACTGCTAAATACTTCGATACTTAAGTTATGTCCTGCACTAAACTGTATTTTTATAACTGTGCATAGTTGTTGTTGTTGTTGTTTGTGTTGTTTGGGGGGGTAATTGGGGGCGAGGTAATTGGGTGGGTGTAATGTTTTTGTTCTTTTTTTTAATTCACTTTACAATGTCGCAGATACTTCTAAATGAAATAGTGATAATGGTGAGATAGTTTAGCCGAAGACAAATTAGATAAAGCTGGTTGATGGGATGCTCTGCTGCACTAAGTGAGGAGATTAGGATTCTTTTGGGTTGGATCTGAAAGAATTTACGAATTTAAATCGAGAAATGGGTCAAATGAAATGAAATATTGAGAGAATTGAAAATGGTTATTCAGAAAATCTTACCCAGAATGAGTTGAAATAGGATGCTAAGAGTAAGGAAAAAAGAAATTTGAGCAGGAAACAAATAACGAGAACTAAGTTTTGTCGTTCTTTGTAGTTTTTCCCACCAATACGATTTATGTATGTTGGCTCATAAAATTCTCTCGTCGTAAGATTAGAAAACGATTAAAACGAGCGAGAAATAAAAGATGGTCTAATGAGTGGGAAAATCTAGGATAAAATTTTTTTAAAATTGATATAATTAAATGAAACATATAGATCAAAATAAGAAACAAATCGGAGGGTGAATAAAATGAAGAATTAAAATGAAGAGCCTACATGAATTAGTTTGGGCGAGGCTGGGATTATCGGTGATATTTGTCAAACAGAACAAAAAATGATCAAAATCAAAATTTACATTGAAAAATAGAAATAATGGGGAGTATGAGGAAAATTCAGAGAACCAATTTGGGAACAATCTAAGATGGAAATAGATTGTTAGGGTATCTAGACAATAACAAGAGGTTCATTGGAATGGACGCGACGATGGCTGTGTCTAAGGGGTGGGGTGACAAAGTTGTCAGGTATACAAAAAAATAGGTGAAGATTAGAAAAAATTCTATTGGAGACAGCAAATGATATCAACATGAAGATGCCCGAATTCATTAGATGAAGCATTCTCATACCAAACTCATCGATCTTCCATCTTATTTTTACACCTGTTGATCGATTCGTTTTCTGTGTTTACAACCGTTAAGAACATCGTATTTTTAAAAAAAATAAATGAATAAATGAAACTAATAGGAAAATAATAAAGTAATATGTAGAAACCCTGTAAGAAATAACTTTGCTGTAGCAAAGTTATAAAGTTATTCTGATGAAGAATTACAGTTAAAGTAATTTTGATTCCAACATTTATGTCTCACATTTGTGCCAAAATAATTTTAATTTTCGTAAATACTGTTTATTCCCTTAAATGTACATGAAGGAAGGCATGAAGCCTTAAAGTTTTATGGGGGGAGGGAAAGGAAGCGGTCATGTATTTCTATATATTCTAAGGGAACCTAGCTAGCTATATTCGCCGATCCATTCAACAGTACAATATATAGACAGTCATCCATCACCAATCACGCTGCAAACACCAAAATACTACATTTGCTCTGTAAATCCTGATTCAATCAAAAGCGTTTTGGAAAAACAAGGGAGATAATCACGCGCAAGTTAATCGATCTGAACGCAGAAAATTGATGTGATGTTAAATTTAGAACGTAACTGAAATAAATATGAAACTGGGTGCCATGAAGAAAAAAATGGAATTTGAGGAAAACGAGGTAAGGGTGTTCTGTTGAATTTAGTTGGTTAGGAAGAATCTTGTAGCAATCAAAGAGAAAAGTAGAGTCAGAGTAGGGGTGTGAGTGGGTAGGTTCAAACAAGAAAATGAAAGATAAACGGAAATCGGAAGTGTTTGTAAGTATTGAACATGCAATATGAAAGAAAGTAATCTGTTTATTCCCTTAAATTTACATTAAGGAAGGCATGAAAATTTTATGGGGGAGGGGAAAGGAGCGGTCATGTATTTCTATATATTCTAAGAGAACCTAGCTAGCCGCATTCACCGACCCATTCAACAGTACAATATAATATATAGATATATTTATATGAAAGAAAGTAATCCGAGTCAACCAGAAAAATTTATTCGTTTTTTTTTTTTTTTCCGTTTTTTTGTTTGTCTTCGGTTTTGTTTTTTATTTTATTTTTGTTGTTTTTTGGGGTTTTTTTTTTTTTGTTTTGTTAAGGAAATTAATTATAAAATGAACAAAGGTAGAATTTCTTTTAGATGAAAAGGTAATAAAATTTAGTTTTTCAGACGTCTTTAATAACAACATTCTGATTGGCAAATTTTCTATTCATCTTTAGATATCATAAAGTAATTTTCTCTTACGTCATTTTTTTAAACTTGTCACTCTAAAACTTCTTTGTCTTTAATTTCACCATAATTAAAAGATCTAATAACACCTTATAAAAGAAAACTCCATTTGATTTTTATTAAAATACAGAATGTTTTATAAGTTTCTACTTTTTATTATCTACCTTTTTCTTCTTCAAGTAGATAATATACAAGTTTAACAATATCCTTATCTCCACTATATAAACTGAAATTTTAATGTTGTAAATAGAAAGGCTGATGAAAATACCGTGAAAAGGCAATTTTTCAATTTTCGAAAATTCAATCAAGAACTATCAACATAATGGAAGTCATTTTACGAAATAAGTAAATTCAAAATCAACTTTTCTATTGATTTCAGTTATTTCTGAGATTAAATATTTTTATTATTCATCATGTTTTTCAGACCAGTGTCTTCATTTTTGTTGTTTTTAAAATGTTTTGATGAATATATTCTTTGGACTTCTTTGGATGTATATATTGAATCTGAGTGATCTTTAGAAAGCACCAAGTTTATTTTTATCTTGCATTCTTCATAACACAAGTTAAGAAGATAAAATCTTTGATAAGGATAGACTTATGCATTTCACTAGTTTTTACATCAACAACAAAAATTTCACTAACTTTCGAATTGAGCCATTTATTTAAAATGAAAAATTGCTAGAATATAAGACACGGTATATAATAAATAAGACAGACAAAGAAGTTGGACATGATTTGTCATGATGAAAAAATAAATTCTAATGTGTCTAATCCTCTCCCAAAAGAGCAAATTTTATAAATATTATCTCAGCTAATCCTTCTTTGAGGCAAAAATTAATCTGTAATCTAACCTTTATTAACCATAAAACAATTAAATCTAAGAAAATTGATAGCATTAAAATATACGACCATATTTTTTAACAGTGTAATAAAGATAAATTTGTGTTCTTGTAGTTGAAATAGTTATGTATTTCCTGTTATAAATTGGTGTTCAATCTCAGGTAAAAAGCAAAATTTTGAATGCTAATTTCTTAAGTTGGTAGGCTCTTCCTACTTGAAAGATTGGTACAACACAAACTTCCAAGCTTTATTTCTTTCCTATTTGCAGGGGAGGGGAGGCAATATGAAACTAGACTTAGAAAATATTGATAAATGCGTATTCTTTTGAAAAATTAATTGAGTAGCCAAAAATGAGTAGAGAAAATAAAAATAATCTCATTATGTCACTTTTAGATGACTGGAAAGTTTGCTAATCGATTAATTTTAACTGAGCAAGATTTTAATCAGCTTTTCTTTTTTTACAATCAATTCCACCACATAAAAATATACAAGAAATGTTTATGACTGCCTGATATAAATCTGTCATTTTGATGACCCTAATTACAAAGAGAGGGGGAAAAAATTCTCATTCAAAATCTGTCCATGAATCAACTAAATTGCTGTACAAATAAAGCCTAAAAAGCAAGTGATAATCAAATGTTGTATTTTGTTTTCTTTTATTGTGAGATTGGTGAGAGGGACACAATGGGAAACTTCAGTAACATCAAGGGTAATGTTGATGGTGGTGGTTGAGGAAAGAGGGAGGAAACAAAGTGGTTATCATTTGATCTCAGTGATGAAAGAAATAAACACAAATGTACAATTTGGTTCCAATGTTAATTAATGTGATCGTCTCTGTGAGTTTCCAAACTCTTTCATAGAATGGAGAAAACACCGTGCATATTTTAGAGCTTACGTTGAAGCCCTTTTTAGAAAGGGCTTCTAAAACATTAAAGCAAAAAAAATTTTTTTTTCTCTAATTGTGGCCTCTATATTATTCCAGAAATCTAACTGCTAAAATTCAAAATACAAACTTTCTCATCACTTGTTTCCATGGGAATCACCTCCCCACACTCAATAGAATGTTGGTGTTAGAACATTACATGACACTACTTACACCACAATTACATATACACACCTGTTTTATTATTATTTGCAGTTTAATATGAGTAATAATTATGCAGCTCAGACCTAAAAACATATTTTTGAACGCTTTAAAAAAAAAAAAAAAAATTTAAGCATTGACCTCATAAGCTTTGATTTGCACTGATTCATCAAATTGGGAAGAAAAAAAAAAATAAATTTAGATAAATATTTTAAAACCCCCTAACTTGATATCTTTACTGATTGAACTTTAATTCATATTTTTTCTTTTAGTAATACAAAAGAAACTCTAAACTATTTTTATTCATGGTTTGGAATCTTGAAAGATCTAATTATAAATTCATAATTGATTACAATTATATATATATATATCTATAAAGCCACAATCCTGAACTAACAATAGTCACTTTTCTTTACTTATAATTCTTCCATTTAGTCTGAACAGAAAAACAAGAATTTACTGTTACCTAACTACTTAAGAGTTTCTTCATCCCAACAGAATCATTTGTGGATCAATGAGCAGTAAGTTAACATCTGGCAATAGAGTGAATACCTAATGTACTATAAAGAATACTAAGAAATCCATGGGTAGTAAGATAACTTGTGATAGGTATTTTCAAAAAGGAATTTTTTTTTTTAAATTTTATTGATCACTCAAAATACTTCTTGTTTTTTTTTTAATAACAACAATCAAAATACCCATTAAAAAATTATGAGATTACTTATAAATTTCAGCACTTTTACCTAAGATCAGGATGTAGAATGTGCACACGTAGTGAAAGTATTACAGAAATACAGGATGTCTAAAAAAAAAACAAAAAAAAAAAAAAACGTATACCCACTTTCACCGGTGAGTTTTCAAAAAGAACAAATTACACCCAACACTTATAATTCACACCACACCTCTGGTAAGTTTATACTGTGTTCAACGTTGATATTCAGGTTCTGAAATGCCCAATGATTTCAATTGTAACATTCAAACTTATATCACAAAACCTATGAGAATCAATGAGTTGAGGAATGTACACATTATTTGAAAAGATTTATGAAGTCTGCAATTCCATCTGATGGTATTATCAATAATGCCTTAAATAAAATGGTCATCAGTTTAAACACCTGCAATAACAATGATCTATGCAATTCCATCTGATGGCATTATTAATGCCTTAAATAAAATGGTCATCAGTTTAAAAACCAGCAATAACAATGATCTTTGCAATTCCATCTGATGGCATTATCAATAATGCCTTAAATAAAATGGTCATCAGTTTAAACACCTGCAATAACAGTGATCTTTGCAATTCCATCTGATGGTATTATCAATAATGCCTTAAATAAAATGGTCATCAGTTTAAACACCTGCAATAACAGTGATCTTTGCAATTCCATCTGATGGTATTATCAATAATGCCTTAAATAAAATGGTTATCAGTTTAAACACCTGCAATAACAGTGATCTTTGTAATTCCATCTGTTCACATTATCAGCAGTGCCTGATCATCAGTTTAAACACTTGCAGAACCTCAACATATTCTATACTTGTCTTCTTTAACTTTTTCTTAATTAATATTGTATTTATAATAAATCAAAATGTGTATACATTTTTTGGGACACACAATACACATAATTATATAGGCAAACGTATATGGTAATCCAGTTGGCTGGGGCTGTACAATACAATGACTGCATCTCTGCAGAGGGATAAGACCTCCTCCCAACAAGTGTCCTAGATATGACACAAAACCATCTGATGGTGAGGCTCCAATCCTGGAGCTTTAGGAAATGTAGAGTTCCACTTCATTGCCATTACTCCCAGGTTTACTCTGACTTGGAGTGGTAGTACTTGTTAGGATCCCATTTTGGGGTCAAAAAGAAATATTCAATCATTTTCTATACTTGAAACCATTAAACTCTGTGCAAAAAAATGACAAATTGAATTATTAGTATTACATAGTAATACTTGGAACCATTCAACTGTGTGTAAACAAATGAATAATGCTGAATAGAATTAACAGAGTTAGATAGCAACACTTGAAACCATTTAACTATATGTAAACAAATGAATAATGTTGAATAGAATTAACAGAGTTAGATAGCAACACTTGAAACCATTTAACTATATGTAAACAAATGAATAATGTTGAATAGAATTAACAGAGTTAGATAGCAACACTTGAAACCATTTAACTATATGTAAACAAATGAATAATGTTGAATAGAATTACCAGTTAGATAGCAACACTTGAAACCATTTAACTGTGTGTAAACAAATGAATAATGTTGAATAGAATTAACAGAGTTAGATAGCAACACTTGAAACCATTTATTTAACTGTGTGTAAAAAAAAAATGAGCTCTGGCTCGTTTAAGAATTATTACCTACAAATTATTCATTTACAAATCATATATATTTAATGTATAAAAAGGATTTGGCATTAAATGAGACACAAGGGTTGATATGCCATAAAACACAACCAACCAGCATAAATATAGTACAAGGTTAATCCATTCACTGATTAGAGGAGAAGAGACTAATCAGAAAAGGACAGTACCTGACAGGAGACACTGTTGACTTATAGCAATAACAAATATCACAAAAGAATAGATGGATTCCTCTCTCATTCATAACAGCACCAGGGAAAATATTGGAAGACAGAAGATGGATTTGTCAAAGAATCTGGCATCACTAAAACTTCAAAGGAGGTAGATGATTATGTGTTGTTGCTGCTGCAGGGTGAGGAAGAAAATTTTTTAAATGGTACTCCTGTAGATAAAAAATTTTTTCTTAAAATAAAGCTGGATTACTTTCTCACAAAGAGCCAAGCAATGAAAAACTAGTTTCTGCATCTCCCTCCAAGAAGACAAGTTAAAACTTATGATTCTTAACTCAAAATAAAAAGTATTTTTTTCATTAAATAGTACTATATATATATATATATATATATATATATATATATATATATATATATATATACACACACACACACACACACACACACACACACACACACACACACACACACACACACAGAAAGAGAAAAAATTTTTTTAAAAAGGGCTCAGATAAGTCCACTTTGCTTTATTTGGTGCCTTCTAACACCCACCTCAAATTCAGTCAATTTTATTACAAAATAATAATTTTTGAAAAAAATAAAGTTGAGTCATTTCCGATCTACAATCCTGGATCCCAAAATTAAAAAATGCATTCCCCCAAATAGGATGGGAAATTCTTTGAAATAACCATTCAATCTCTCGGGGGTTGTTCCTATGATTAGTTGTTTTTGAATCAATCTAGCAAATAAAAAGGCTGTTCAAGAGCCTAAGACATCAGATGTTTCAACTGTAATAGGCACAAAAAGAAATCTGTCTGAAAGCAACTAGTACCATTTTACAAGACTCAACCTGTATCTATTGCCGATTTAATCAAGTTACCTTCAGAGTAGGTATCACTGCAAGTGGCACCTCATACAAGAGATTTATCATGGAATGGAAAAACCATTATAACATCTGGTCCCTTTGTTTTATTTTCCTTTTGAATATACCATTTTGTCATCTTTACATTTAGTCTGCACACATCCATACCATCTATTCCATCTCATTGGCCCTATCGGTTTTTCCCCCCCTCACCAACATCTGTCTGGGTAATTATTTGACATTGATACCAATTGTGTTTAATATATATCTAGATTATAACTGAAAAATGTCTACATAATCCTTACAATGCTCAGGGAAAAACATTACCTAGCCTGTGGTTAAAGATCTTTTTTCTGCACCAGAGTAAAAAAAAAAAAAAAAAAAAATGAAACAATGTAAGCAGTAAATAAATATTACTTAACATCAAGCTCACCAAAAGGTTAATAAATGGATGAGCAAAGCTTGTTTGTTAGTCTCCAAAAATCAACATGGTTATCACATCTTTTTTCCATGATTACCAAAATTTGAATTTTCATCACCCCACAACAAAGCTACTCTGAATATTTTTGTTTTCATGTTAACCAAATGTCAAAGTATTATTTCGGACAAGTTAAAGGGTAGATAACTCATAACTACCTGTATTTGAATTACGTGTCAACTATTCATTTTTGATCAGTACTTCTTTAATCTTATTTCCTCTAGTTGCGATAAAATCAAGAATAATTCAGAGAAAAAAAAAAATGTAAAATAAATAAATAAATAAAAATTTAGTCAAGTGAAATATTCAAAGTTTTGCACTGTATGAACTTCATCATATGATTAATTTTAGGAAAAAATACTGGAAAACCTGTCGACAAGATTGTAATGACAATGAAGCATTAATTATGATAGATATTTAAAAATGTGCTAATAAAACTTTTGAAATTGTGTTTATAAGATTTTTTTAAGCTATTAAGATATTACTATGGTGTATAAAGTAAAATAATATATGAACAATATTTTACTTCCCACATAAGCGATATCTTCAAATCTTACTTTATAGCATAAATATTCTAAAGATCCATAATAACTGGTATTCCCAGTTATATTGCCATATCAACCTCTTTGTTTTTTTAAGTATTCGTTCTTAAAATTAAAAATTTTTGCAAATCATTCTCTGACAAAGCTAGTACAGAATAAAACATTACATCAAATAAATGCTCTATCAAATTTAGGTTTTCATATTTTTTCCATTTTATAAGTATTATTATATTAAATATTGCTTTTCACATTTCATTCAAACTCCTTACTTGAATAGCCTCTTTTCCACAATACCAGTAAATTTCAGTGTCATGTTTTCAAGCATCAAGAAAATTCCAAACTTAAGAATACATCCCAATACATACAGAAATTTTATGAAAAAATAAACAAACATAAAATTAAGATAGGCCTATGAAAAATTAACTTTTGGATGCAGGGTAAATTTTTTTAAACACTAGAAAATATAATTTAGTTGTCTTTTTTTCACAAATAGAGGGAGATGTATATGTCATAACCCACCAAACATTGTATATTTCCCCTAAGAAACTTACCAATGACATATGCATCCAAAGTGGACTATTACTCTGGGAATATTACACATGGAGTTGCTCAAACTTTGTCAAGCATTTCCCTTATCTTTCTCACAATCAGTGCTAAAAAAAGTTGTTACAGCTAAGATACTGAGATGCCCTATGTTGCACAATGGTTAACATGCTAGTCTTATGGCCGATTATAACTGAAATGAGTTAAATATCTATTGAGTACTTCATTCTTATAAATACATGTCAGACTAGAATAAGTTTAATATCTATATCTTATTGGATCTGCCTTCTGGCAGAAACTGTTGTATATCCCCCACTACTACTGCTGATGCTAGAGGGGAGTGTTTAAACTCAGGTAAAAACTGATTCTCAAAGCAAGCCAAAAGACCCTCTACATCTAAAAAAAATTAGTCTAACAGTCTTCTAAACACTGGCATGAAAAGATTCAAACTTACCCACATGATTCTACTAACAATAAATAAATTTTCTTGCTGCCAAAAATTTCAAATTACACATTAACAGTATATGATTTAGAAAAAGAAATAATATAGAAATAATAATAATTAAAACAAAAGTTACTTGGATTTTTAGAAAGAAAAAAAAATAATTGGAAGTTGAACATAATTTTTCAATTACCATCCAAAGTTTAGAAATGAAGTGATTTCATTATTTAGACTAATTCTTATAATTATTTTTTCAAATCCACCATTATATATTCTTTAGAATTTCTTAGATGACTTCTGTATCTGTATACCATCAAGAAATGCCTATTCTGGTTTGAGTTAGTTATTTTTTTTGTTTATTTGTATGAACAAAAGACTTCATAGCAGCTTAGATTGCAGAAAGTTTATACTGAGGAAGTGAAAAAAAATGACTTAGAAAATACTTATGAACAAACAAATGCAACATACACCCAAGGCAGATTGAAAAATACATTGAATAAAATACAAAAATAAATAAGATACTAGCATAAATAATAAGAGAAAGAGCATTTTAGTCAAATGGAAAATTTTCAAATATGAATTCTCCAAGTAAGTTTTTGTTTCTTTTTTTTTTAATGGAAATTTAGAGAAAAAAAGGGCAAAAATCCCAACCAATAAAATTCATGGAAAGTTATATTCAGAAAGCACCAAATTTTAATAACCTCTTTGATTCAAAGATAAAATCTATAACTTCAAACAGAAACTGAGTACTGAATTAAAAATCATTTAATGCCACATATTTTGAACTAAACAGGTAAAAATGTTACTTAAATTTTTTCTATTTATCATATAAAAGATAAAATTTAAAAGATAAAGCTAACAACAGTCTTTTTTGGATCATCAATGCTGTCAATCTATTTCCAAACTAGAGAATCAAAATATTTAACACATTCAATACAACATTACACACCAGAAAATCGTGCTATATTTTTTGTATATGACTCATTAGTGTTTTCGTTTACACTAATAAAAATGTGACACAATCTACCAATGGGTCATATTGCATTGAACATATTAAAAAATAGATAAAATAAATACAAATTCAAATTACTCAAGCACTTATGATTTCAAACCCTATTGACTTGCCTTTTTCTAATCTGTTATTTTTTTTTATCTGTTATTTAACTATCATTCAATTAAGACTCAAAAAAATGATTTGTTAAAAACTCAAAAATGAATGTAAGATAACGGCAAAGAATTAGTAAAGATATTCATTTTTCATTTCCTCAAGATGAAACTACTAAATCATTTTTATTAAAATTGTCAAAAAATCTTCATAATTATCAACACAAATCTGAAACATTTGTTCTTACCTTAGAATAGTTATCAAAAAACAAAAAAGCAAAAACAAAAAAGTAAAAATTTGATTTTTTTTTAATCTTTAATTAATCTTTGTTATTGTTTTTTTTGTTTTTTGTTTTCTTTTCAATTTTAAAACAAACCAAATTTTTAAAAAATTATGTTAAATTTATTTCATTTCTTCATCCTACTCCTCAATTTTTTTTTCTTTTTTAAGTAAAATGGTAAACATGTACAAAATTGCCCCGACAGAATTTACCATTTGTATTTCTTTTTTAAAGTGGGAGGGAGAGCAGTCCAGGAATAGGGAGGAGAAAGAGAGAGAGAGCAAGACAGGGATGTAGGGAGAGGAGAGATGGGATAGGAATCCTAGGAATTGGTGAGAGAAAGACAGATGCCAATACAAGAATGGGGAGGAGAGAGAGAAAAAGATGGAAGTCCAAGGAGGTTGTGGGTGAAGAAAAAGACAGAAGAGAATCCAGAAAGGAGTGGGATATACTGAAAAAGTTTGTTTTTTTTTAAAACCAAAGATATGAAATAGATGGGTTGGGTAAGAAAATGAGGGGGAAAATTTAAGTGGGAGAAAAAAAAGAAGAAAATAAAATTAGCTTAAGGAAATACACCCCAACCCCACCAAAAAAAAAAAAAAAAAAAAAAAAGACAGGAATGAAAGAAAAAATACCAAAAGACAGGAAGAGAATCTTGTTAAAAATGTTGTATTAATGAATCTCTCTCCACAATTGCCAGATACAGACAGACTGACAAAGATGGTTGGTCTGTAGGGGCTCTACTGGTTGATAGAGGAAGTGTACAGAGACCCTCCCACACTCCATTTGCAGTAAATAAGATGGTGAAGCCACAAATATTTTGGCCTGCACATAACCACCACAATGGGAGTTAATGGTATTGAAAAGTGGGTACGATAAGTCTGTCCATGTACAACATACATAAGTATTTGCATTACTTACAATCTTAACAACCCTCTTGTTGAATATACATAAGGATTGAAAGACGTCCATAGAGAAGGCTGTTCACACCATGCAAGCCTTGACATGTCGCCACTCAAAAAGTATTTGTTTCAGCTTTTGAGATTTATATAATTTTCTCTTGTGCAATTTTTATACAAGTTTGTTTCTTTTTGAAAAAGTAATTTTTCATTTTCCACTTAGCACAACATTTTCAGCTTCCCTTGAAAGTTGAATTTAATTACAGATGGTCAGCAGAGACGACTGCACAAGTCTCACAGGTAATAATAAAATGCATATTACAATCTTAGCATTTCTGGAGGTAATATATACATAGTGACTTGGAGTAAAGTTGTGTAATTGATATATAGATACAGTGCTAAACTATAATCACTAAATAAATATAACCTCAAATCTTTGTGATTTATAAAATACATTCTGTATAACTGTTAAAGTTACTATTGCTTCCATCACTTTCTTGTCTACAAATCTTGCTATATGAGTGAGAGAGCCAGTTAAATAATTATTATATCTGTTTATAAAAAATATTCAAACAACTATGTATGGCTGTAAATTAGAGATCAATTATACATATTCACCTAAAATATTAAATTCATTATGAATAGTTGATAAGTATATTATCACTTTACTAAAGTCATATACCTAGAAAGATAATGTAGATAATTGTAAAAGGTGTGTACTAAGCTTTCCTTACTCTAGCACAAGGCCACAAACATGGGGCATGCAGTTAGGATCAAACTTAATGTACAGTAGTAATGATCTAAAAGATAAGCACACCCATCATTACCCTACAGCAAGTCACCCACATATATAGTCGTACAAGTTTAATGTGGCTTCAGGCATTTATAAGACACATTCTGTGATAACCATACATATTACATCATGTAATAATTTGGTAAGCACTGCACACGGACAAGTACATTGCAGAGATTTATACTTAACTAAATTATTTGTCAAGTTTATGTGCATTCATTTATTTTTCTCATTTACTTTTGATTAACAGACAAAAGTGATAATTATTTTAGCCAATATTTATTCACAAAATCAGAACATTACCAAATTAGCAATGTACTGACAATGATGTGGATAAACAGAAATAACTAAATATTAATTAAATTACTAACCACTTGGAAATGTACTAAGCTTTTTGCTTAGATGTGGCACAAGGCCATATGAAAGGGGCACCCAATGAGACTTGAACTCACTCGTGTAGATTTGCTAGTCGAACTTGCTAACCATTACACCACCAGAGGCGCCTAAATTACTAACCACTTGGCAAGTATTGGAATTTACATACCCGAGTCTTTAAGACAGGTGCAGTGTATTTCTTTTTGGCTCCATTAGCAGTCAAATTAAACCCAGAATTTGAAATACTGATTTTCCAAAAAGCCACGCCCTACCCAACTTGAAGATTGGTGCAATACAATCCTACCTTCCCTATGTGTGAAGCCCTGTGCCAGACTTAGCTCAGCTAATTATATGTGTTCACACAACTATATCCAAAAGACAATCTCATAAATGATAAATTAGAAAATCTCATCAAATCAATAATTGTTAAGGAATTGAACAAATTCAAAACTGATTTTGTTTATTCCTATCAAAGATGAATAACAAAAATCAAGAACACTTTCTAGTTTATCAATTATCAGATATCAACAAGTAGGTTTTTCATAGTTACTTTCATCCTTTGTTGACATATAGGTAAACATTTCTAACTGTAAGTAACATGTAAAGTAATTCTAGATACAATTGTATATAGTTGGCATCTAGTGTTACTGTAACTGTAACCTCATCTTAATTATTATTGCGCATACGATAATGGTTTTAACAAGTTGCATAGACATACAATGTAGATGTCTAATTACTCCAATACATAAACCATACACACAATTCTTCTTTGTACAATTACTTTCACCTCATAAATAAATAGCATATGCACATCCTTATAGGCCCTATTTTATATATATATATATATATATATATATAGGTAAGGATCACTGTGGAAGATAGAGATTGTAAAACTTATCCACAGTCCAGATGGTTATTCTTGACTTTACTTAAACCAGCCAAGGTTAACAAAGTAAACAAATATCTTTACCAGATGAGCAGTGCTATGTACCCCAAATTTATATATATATTTTCTTTTTTTAAATAAAAAAAAGAAAAAGAAATATACATGTTGAGCAGTTTCTCCAGGTGCAGAGATGTACTATGTAAATATTTCATGTTATTTGTATGATTTAATGTTATTTACTTGTGTGTGTGTGTGTGTGTTTGTGTGTGTGTGTGACATATTAGGGTATCCAGTGGATGGCAGTCGACTAGTTCAGAATATGGCCTGAAATGTTGGCTTGCTTGCTTTCTGACCAATAAGTTGGCCAAGAAACGTCACAGAGAGAGGGAGGATGTGATCCATTTGCAAAGTAGATTTGGGGAAGGGGCGGGGGCTACAACACCCCCAACAGCAATAATCAGCCGCTCTCATGATTTTTGCAGCAGATGGTTAGGTGCATCAGCAAACATGTATTTTAGTTTGAAGGCTTCGGCTAAAAGTTCTCCAATCTCCTCATTCTGCCAATGATGAGTTGGAAGGTTCTGTAACAGCATCAAGATGCCCTAGAAACAAAATTTTAAAAAATTATAGTAAAAACCGAGTTGGATTCAAGTTATTCTATTACTTTCAACACAAAAAAAAAAAAAAAAAAAAAAAAAAAAATCAATTTCTATGAATCTGTAATAACTAACAAAGGAAAAAAATGTTTAAATCCAATAGAGGCACCTTAGGAATTAAACACTAAATATTAAGATTTTTCTGTTAAATAAAGAATAATAATCATTTACTTCTAATACATTCTTGAGTAATTTCGTGTAGATTGCATTGGTATTAAGGACTCATGGGTATATTGATAAAGTCCCTTGCTACAGAATTAATGTTTTCTGAAGAAATACTGAAAGGATTATCTACACTTTAGCTTGATATAACCAAGTACATTTATATAAGAGATTATCACTGGTTATGAGGCTTAAAAAATGCTACATATTTTTTTTTTTTTAATTCTATTTTACCTTTTAAATAACCAAATATGGCAGCTATAAGACTTTACTCAAAGATGATTAAGAATTCTGAAAATTATCTTTAAGAATTTCAAAATGTTCTTACTCAATAATAATCAGTAACTATTTGCTAATGTGAACAAATACTTTCAAGTGTAGACAACTAAAATAGTTCATTTTTTAAGTGACTTTGCAAATTATAATTAATTAATCCACTATCTTTCTTCTTTTTTTTTAAATTACTAAAAATATTTATAAAAAATATACTTAACTAAATAATTTATTCTATATTTCAAATTAAGAAGAAATCTCTGTGTACATAATAGAGCAATGCCTACATAAAAAAAAGTACATGATAAACTGATTTTTACCTGAAAATCTTTTTCTCGTTGAATATCTGCTGAGAACCTTGTGAGAAAAGCAGCACAAAGATAAAGATGGAAATCTGCAAAGCCATTGATTTCAGACTGAAGAAAAAAAAAATTGCTTAATTACTCACTTTAAAACAACACATTTTTCTATAAATCTAGTTTAATAAGTAACTTTTTATAACTTTTGTTCTTTAAAGCAAAATATAATGTTTCAAATCCAATTTGCTGCTGATTTCACTTCTTATAGAAAAAAAGGAAGAGGAAAACTTTCATTTTTCTTTTTATATCAAAGCCTAGAAAAATTAACTATTTCAGTAACAGATAATTCATATTTTAAAAAGGCTTTGTATCAATCAATTTCTTAACCCAACAAAAGTCTTCCAACTAATTAATTACATAGCTATTGTGCCCATGGTGTAATAGTTATCGTCGTAGGAAATGAACACGGCGACATGAGTTCAAATCCTGGACGAGACCGATTGCATTTCACATAGCATTAATACCCTTGGGAAAGGTATGAATCCAAATATTCTCCCTCCAGCTATAGGTAAATAGTAGGACAGACTGGGTTCTTCAGCCTTGGTGAGGCAACTAGTCTAGGAGAAGGAAAACTCTGAATTCAAACCTATTAAACTCCGCTTAAAAAATCGACCTTGTGTCATATCCTGCCTGAGCGGAGGGGTTGGTAAATAGGATTATGCACTCTTTTCTCATTCAAAAATCAGTAGTAATCATAAAAACAAAACAAAAAAGATAGGAAAGTGTGAATGATGAGCATTATCCATGTAATTCAACAATTTATTCCTATTGTGATTTATGATGGCCAAAGTCATACACATTAAATGAAGTACATTCATAGAAATTCAAGTTTCCCAATTCATTTCCTTGATAAATATCAGATAAAATGCTTACATCTCAGCCAAATATAAGTCTTAAAAAACATTTTAGATAGCACTATTTATAAACCAAATTCAAACGAACAGATCTCTTCACTATCTTTTTTTTTTTTTTTTTTTAAATTGTAATTCTATTTATGTTTGTTAGTTTTGAAACAAAAAGAATAAAATGAACTAACAAAGGTTACTGTATTGAGCTTTCCAGGTAAATTTAGCCAGGCAATGTCAAATCCCCTTGCTAAATTTTGTTATCCTAACTGTATTACCTGATATGTATCCCACAATCGGATTGTACACCGCAAGGGAATTTCCCTCATCAGCAGGTTATTCATCCACCGGAAGGCAAACTGGAGGAATTCAACATTGTGTTTCTCCAGATGTTTATGCAATGGCACTGAAAATATTAAAAAAAGGAAAATATTCACAAGTTATGAATACAGGTCCAATAAAAGCTGTTGGTCATGCAATGCTTCATTTAGTGTGTCTGCATTTTCATAACTCATCCAAATAATTTGGAAATTTTGCAAGATGCAATTGATTTGTAAAAAAATAAATTACCTTTCAAAACATTCTTCCACCAACACCTTAGACATTTCTGTTACAAAAAAAAATTTAAGTGATTCACTATAAAACAAATTTCCTATTAAACCTGGCTGAACTTGATGCCACTTTAAAGAAAGTTAACCTGGTGCTACAGGGACAAGCCAAGGTGCTTTACATTGTCACAGACTCAGTATGCACACATCAGTGGATAATTGATACACTGACTGGAAAGACTCAACTTATCACCAAGGCAGCTCGCCATACTGGGCGAAATCATCAAGGAATACAACTTGGTTGTAAACGTTGCCATCGGATGCAATGAGTTGGGTTCTTCAACAGTGGCTAACCAGAGCTCAGAAAGACTCTGAGCTTCTGCAATAACCATGTACTGCCTGGATTCAAAGCAGATCATCAGCATTCATCGACAGTGTGGGCATCCTAAGTCAAATGGACACTTTATTTCACTAGAATGGTTGATCCTGCCGTCAACAAGTGGATGTTAGGATGGTGGCGAAAAGGTGCAAGTCGTACCAATTAATTGACCCAGCACTGGTGCAATGGAAAAAAGGTCAGCTGGGAGGAAGTAATGCATGGCAAAGGGTGGGAATGGATATCACCCACTATGGTGGCAACCACTTCCTTACTCTTATTGACTGTCAGCCGACATGTTTTGCAGTTTGGAGGCTTATTGCATGGCAGGACTCATCCACCGTCATTCGCCAGCTATCATCAATCTTTGTTGAACGAAATGCACCAGAGGAGATATTAACTGACAATGACCTTGCCTTCTGTAGCCAACGGGTCAAACTGTTCTTGTAGGAATAAGGAGTCTGGCTGCAGCTGTAATGCACATATGTACCATTGGGCAACGGAATCATAGAAAGAAGTCCTCACAGCATTAAGAAAATTGCAGCCAGGAAACAGTGCACCATTTCAGAGGCCACATATTGATATAATATCCCACCCAAGGACAGTGCATCACCTGCAAATGCTATTTACAGGTATCGTATTCAGGAAAAGGGGATCCTGACAGTACAAACACCTGACAATGAGGAAAGGTGTAGACCATATGCTGTGGGTGATCTTGTCTTGATAAAACCCCTGAGCAGTCAGTGTATCACCAAATTCAAGCTCAGGTGAGTAACTGGTGTCGTCAGTAATCACTTGGTCAAAGTCAATGGAGTTGTGCGCCACATAAATGACCTACATCCTTTTCAGGGGCCAATCCCACCATTCAAAAGGGAAAGCAACAGTAACGATCAGTCAGCAGAGAGCAGAATACCAATTGTGTTAGGGCCTACTCCGCTGAATGATACTCCAGACACCATCAGACCGGATGCAGATGATCCATCAAAAAATGAAAGTTCATCAGAGAGTGACGGCCTGCCGGCCTGCTCAGGAAGAACATTCAACAGAAGAGGCCCACCCCAAGTTGCACGGTATGCAATTGGAACAGGGGGCACAAGATAAGTGTGGAAGCCCTCCTCCTCAACACAAAAGAGTGCATGGCTATGCCACCCTTCCACTGCACAAAGGGTACGGATTACATGCACGCAAATGTCATCCCCAAGCCAGCCCGACAGAGTTGTGATCTGAAGATCAAGGGGGCATGTGATCATCTAGATAACCCAACATTTCATCCTGGTTCAAGGGTGCCCGGTTTTGAAAAGTATACAGATGACAGACCATTTTGTCAAAACATACAGGCAACCCAACACATTTCTTATGCAAATATCCAACCAATAA
The DNA here is from genome assembly GCA_963585895.1 of Sepioteuthis lessoniana. NCBI lineage: Eukaryota > Metazoa > Mollusca > Cephalopoda > Myopsida > Loliginidae > Sepioteuthis > Sepioteuthis lessoniana. Next base: position 94,025,017 of record OY757921.1, read on the forward strand.
AAGGCATAAAAACATGAGGCAATGATTGCAGGCAACGAAATTGCTGCATATGTAAATGACAATGACAACGAAGAGGAAGAGAGAAAGAGATCTCTTTGTTTTGTTTTGCCTAGAAAAACAACACCACTGTTGACTCTGATACACTCTTTATTTTGTTTTCTTACACAATTGCTATTTAGTAAACTTAGCTTAAAATGGTACACAAGACAAAAATCAAGAAATTCAAAGACAGCATTCACTATGTTGATACTTTTATCCAAGCTAAAACTGACCCTCTGATCCCAATGGAAAAATACACAACTACCTCAGCTATAAAGCAGCATATGTATGTGTTACACAATTTGATAACATTAAAAATATTTTTTATTAGATACTTAAGATTTAATCATCTATACAATCCCGATTTCTTGCAAAAAGAAAATTAAAGCAAAGTCAGAATGTTTATTGCTGAAATGAAATCCAAACTCAAACTTTGACAGATTTGATAAAATTTTGCATCTCTTCAAAATTTGTTTTCATCAAGAGGCTTTAAAAAATCTCTATTTTTTAGTTTGAGTTTTGTTTAACAGTATATGAATTTCGGTGGGTCATTTAATGCCAGAAGGGTTAGATTGGTTTTGTTTTTTGTGTATGTTTTAGGATTTAGGGTATGGGTTTTTGTTATATGTATTATTATATTTGGTTAGATTTTGATGAAGAGATTGGTTTTTTTTAGAAAGCTCAAGATTTCCTCTAGTTTGGTGTTTTTGAAGAGATCCTTTAAGGTGCTTGTCTGGTAGTATTTTAGGCGAATTTGTCTAAATCTGCCACAGTTTATGAGAATATGTTGGACTGTGAGGGGTACTTTGCATGTTGAGCATATTAGAGGGTCTTCCCTTTTTAAGCATACAGTTTAGTTCTATTTGACCCATATATAGGACTCTATCAGGTGCTATCATTTCGGGTTAGAGTTAACCTGGGAGCGATGGAAATAAAGGGGTACTACAGATTCCCCAAAGCTCCAGCATCACTAGAGTCTCACCATCAGATTTTTTAGTGTCATATCAGGACACTCATTGGCGGGATCTTACCCCTCTGCAGAGATGCAGTCAGTGTATTTTACAACCCCAACCAATTAGGCAGAATTTTTTTAGTGTCAAACCTAAAAACTGATGACAGTTAAGTCAGGGATTCCTCTTACCAACTGCAAAATATTAAGAAAATGCCAGAGCCTGACACCCCAGTCTAGTATGTCGCCATAATAGTCATTTGAACGTAAGCCAAACCTGTAGGGGTTAGTAGTGCTCACAGATTCCTAATTACTGACTATAAAACAATGACATAAGAATATTTCTTCTGAAAACATATCAGCCTGGCCAATTTACCAAAACTTTTCTCATTTCCTAATGATATTTGCATTGGCTTTGAGTTATCCTTACCATGTTTTTAATCTCGACAAATGAACATTACCAATTTTACAAATAGAGCACATGAGAAATGTTGGTATCAGAATTGGATTTTGAAACAGACAATATTTTTTTTTAACTGATGAATCTATTGAAAAATTGAAGAAAAAAATCGTCTTGTCTTACCATCAATTCGTTTAATCAGCTCCTTAAGAGCATTAACTTTCATTTGGATCCCTGGTTGGGCAAATGTGTAGTTATCCTGGATACCATCCAGTAATTTGGATGTACACCAAAAACTATCAGCCTCAATGATTTGCAAAGTCTCCATGGGTAATTCACTCAGATCACAATTCTCTACTTCAACATCTGTAAAGAGAAGAGATGGACATATGGTGTATCTAGGGTTTTCATTTCAAGAAATAGGGTGGAGGGTTTTATTGGGGGTGTTTTAATTATATACATCTTTAATTTTAAAAAATTTGTTTTCACAAACAGTAATTTTTAAATTTTTAATCATTGAAAAATGGTTGTCATTATCTCAAAACAGAAAAAAATATAAACTTTGAAATAATTATTCTTTTATGTAATGTTGAGATTATAATGCAAGAGGAAATGATATTTGATGAAAAAGAAAAAACAAATCCTACAGCAATGAATCCAACCTACTTTTTAACAAGATAGGTTTATTACAAAGTTTACATTTTTTTAATAGAACTGAAAAGTGGGGAGGTATGAAATGTGGAAGGGAATCAAAATTTGTAAGGATAAGTGGCAGTACATTTATGGTTGGTAAAATACAAGGACAATGAGTGATTAATATGAAAACTAACCTTGATCTCTCATCATTAATGCCTTTCTATTGAGAAAACTAACAACTTGACAAAATGCCACTATACATTTCAGTATAACAAACAATGATGAGATCAAGTACATCAATGAAGAAATAATAGGCTATGTTATTGTATTTTAATAAACCTTCTTAATTGATCACATTATTTAGGATAGGAAGAAAAGTTGGAGTAACATTATCTTAGGATATTTATCAGTAAGAACCTTAATATATTCATATAAAATTATTGGCTTCAATTTTAATCAAATCATTCAAATGAGTTTAATTGAAAAATTATTTTCTTATATTTGTATTTTATGTTACTTTTGATAATTTCAAAAGAGAGATGTGTTTTAAGGCCTGTGTGTTAAGTCTTCAAACAGTGACCAGCAGAAAAAGAATAAAAGTGAAAAATTACTTTAAAATAAACCAAGTAAAATACAGAAGCTATAAGATTGCCAACAACAAGTTAACAACAAAGAGAACCTTTTATACATTTGCAACTGACAACTCCAATAATCAAAATGTTATGGTAACTTTATATGTATCTTTCTACTGAGGAAAAAAGTCAACTGATTTTTTTTTTTCCTTTTACTGAACAAGTCTTTCTTTCAGTTTTTAACTGGCCTTTTCCTTTTGTTGTTTTTTTTTTTTTTTCCTTCTTTTTTAAAGACAACATTTTAGCCAATCTATTCTTAGCCATAAATTAAATTGGGAATTCTTATAAAGTAACTTGTAGCAGGATTTGAACTCATGCCCCATACAGGAGTGAAGTGTGTCACATAAACAACACATGTGGCACAATAGGCCATAAGAAAAATGAAATTAATTAAAAACTGAAGTTTGAGAAAATCATCAATGCTGGATGAGCTGGAGAATTGGATCGGAAATTAATCCAAAGATTACTATTATAATCTAGTAAAATTTGGAGGTGCCCATAGTGTAATGGTTATCATCATAGGAAATGGACACAATGACTCGAGTTCAAATCGTGGACGAGACTGATTGCATTTCACATAGCACTAATACCCTTGGGAAAGGTATGAATCCAATTATTCTTCCTTCAGCTATGGGTAAATAGTAGGGCAGACTGGGTTCTTTAGCCTTGGTGAGGCAACTAGTCTAGGAGAAGGAAAACTCTGAATTAAAACCTGTTAAACTCCGCTTAAAAATTGACCTTGTGTCATATCCTGCCCGAGCGGAGGGGTTAGTAAATAGGATTATAATCTAGTAAAATAGAGTAATACTTTTCATCCCCCATCCTTACAGTGTTTAGCTAGAATGATGAATAAGCTTGCACTTATTGACATCAGCCACCAGTTCCTACATTTACACAAAACTGGTAAAGTTTTGAAAAGATCACCAGAAAACAGTTATGACCATAAAGAAATTTAGTTTTGGCTAAGTAATTTGACAGTTTCATTTTTGGTAACATGGAAGAACAATTTTTTTTTTGTTTTAAAAAGATTGAAAAAAAGGTGACTCAAAAAGAACCTATTTGTTATCTAGTCCTAAGGTTTTTTTTAAATTTAAAGAAAAGACAAGTCAATATATTCAGAACCACAGATCAAGCTAAGAGATTGCCTTCTGGGTTTCTGTGTGTGTACTTCACCCATTAATGTAGAAAACTAATCCTTCAACTTCAGAGTGAATTTCAATTAGAAGAGAATTAAATGTCACTTAGTGCAGCAGATTAAATCAGTATCCAACAAGAATCTTTCACTTGATGGTACAAGCTCCAAATTTGGTATACATTTGCTACAGGGAGCCATTCTCTCAGAAAAGTAGGTTACCCATGTTGAAAAATAAAATGACTGCCATTTTTCAAAATGGCTGTCTCATAAAATACAAAAAAGGGTTTTCAGTACTAAATACCTATAAATAAGAGCATGCTATTGATCCAAATGTTAAATACATTGCATTTTGACTGGAAAAATATATTTTGGCACTAATATTGGAAAAAATTGGTTTTAAGATGGCAGTCATTGCATGACTTAAAATTAGTACTTTTGTAGCTGTCTTACAAAATTATCAAAGATATTGCTGGGCAATATCTGTGATGCCATATTGAGGTGATGTGGTCAAACTATTACATTCTGTGAATAAAACTGATGTTAAAGCACAACCAGGCCATACTGGTGACATCACTACTGTGAGACTCAGCATGGGGTTCAGTGTCAGCTTATAGTGTACCACTTATAGCTGGAGTTTACCAACCTAAACTGTAGTTTGTAGTATACTTGAGTGTCCCAAATGCTATCTAATAAGCCCCTGTATATATTTCAGCTAGAAGTATAGCTAGTTGTAGTATTACACTATTAGATAGCCATGCCTGAATTGACAGGAAAGATGGATAGAGGCAAACAGATTGAGCTAGATAAATGTGCCCAGACTTATATAAATAGATTTAAACACTCTGAGAAAGATAGATAGGACCAGACTGTAATAGTCACATACTGATATTTACTAAGCATAACCTATTCTAGAACAAAATCTAAAATGATATTAATATGATTTATGCCTATTAGATTTTGTGATTACCACAATCAAGAGATTTAAGTGGGAAATCATATTTGTGGACAATACTACAGTGAAAGTCTGCAATTCAGTTAAACCATGTTTGATATAACATTTCATCAACAACACATTTTGTTAATGATAGCCACATACTTTATTAATCAGTATCTATGATATGAATCAAGCTGAAAAAAATGACTTCAGTTATAACAAATAGTGATACATGAGATTGAACATTGTTTATCATCAGATTCAGATGAAAAGGAATCAGACGACCAAGATTGACTTATCTTGAAAAATGGCAGCCATTTTGTTTTTCAACATGGATATCATACTTTTCTGAGAGAATAGGTCCTGGAGCCCATGTATACCAAATTTTGTGCTTGTACCACCAAATGAAAGATTATTTCAGTAATCTGCTGGACAATTTGAAGTCAGTGGAGATGATCTCCGTTTCCCTGTTGATGTAAAACCAAACTCATTCAGAGATCCTGAGCAAACCTAATTTCACAAGCAATGAATCTTGTGGAATACCACTGATACATTTAAGCAGCAATATATTTACATCAGAATAAGAATTTGTAATTCCCTTCAGCTTAACTATTTTTTTAAGTTCCTATTATCAGATAACTCAGCATAAACTAAAAATCATAGCACAATGGTAATGTGATATGCAAAAGGCTTCTCAATGAAGCTAGAACAACAAATGAAATTGCAGACTTCAGAACACTTCACCTACACTATATTATATTTTTTCCAAGGGGAGCAGCTATAGTAATGCCCACAGCTTACTAACACTGCCCTCAACAAATGAGAGAGAAAAACTAAGCTGGAGAGAAGAAAAAGTGTTGAGCAAAGAAAAGAAAAGGTTTGTAAAAATTTATATAAAAAAGAGGGAGGGTTTAAAAAAAAAAAAAAAAAAAAAAAAAAAAAAAAAAGAGAAAAGAAAGAAAAAGGGAAAAGAAAGAAAAAGGGAAAAGGAAGAAAAAGAGAAAAGGAAGAAAAAGAGAAAAGGAAGAAAAAGAGAAAAGGAAGAAAAAGAGTTTGAGTTTTGTTTAACGGCATATCAACCCCTGTGGGTCATTTAATGCCAAAAAGGTTATTTTGAATTTCAGTCATCAAAGTAGCAGTTCTATAGAGATGTTTGGTTATATCTTGCTGAAAAAGTTGCTTTCTTTTAGAAAATTAAAAATGTTTTCAGGGTTTGTATTCTTAAAGATGTCTCTCAGGTTTCTTGCTTGATAGTACTTGGTACGGATATGTTTAAGGTTGTTACAATTTAGAAGGATATGTTTGGTTGTGAGTTGTACTTTGCACGATGGGCACACTGGGGCATCCTCCCCATTTAACAGGTGTGAATGAGTAATGTGGGTGTGCCCAATACGCAATCTGGCAAGTATTACTTCTTCTCTTCTGATGCTTCTGTAGCCTGTAGGCCACTCTCCAATAGCTTCTTGTATTTCATGGAGTTTGTTTTGGGTCTGATTGTCCCATGATTTCTGCCATTTGTCTGATATAAATTTCTTTATGGTTGGTTTTAGATCTGTATATGGGATTTTTGATTTGCACATATCAATTTGAAGAGCTTTTTTGCAGCTTTGTCTGCTTTTTCATTTCCTTGGATGCCAATGTGACTTGGTATCCAGGTGAATATGATGTTATTATTTTTAGAGAGGGTGTTTAGTTTGTTTAGGAGCTTTGTGATCAAGGGGGATGATGTATCTCTGTTCTGTAGTGCTAGTAGGACTGATTTGGAGTCTGTGTATATGATAAATTTGGAAGCTTTATGATTTGCTATGATATTCATAGCTAGATCAATGGCTGTGGTTTCTGCACTGTAAATTGAAGCTTCATTAGGTAGGCGTTTTAGGGTTTCTTTTTTTTGAGAAATAGCAGCACAGCCTACTTTTTTTCCTTGTTTGGATCCGTCTGTATAGATGTGATAGTGATCTGGGAACTTATTTCGTATTTTTATGAGTTTCTCTTGATAAGTGATGGGGTGTGTTTTTATTTTGGGTAACTTAGCCAGTTCTAAGTTTATAGTTGGTTGCCTTATGGTCCATGGTGCCGTTTTGGAGAGTATGGTATGGTGTACTATTTTAGTGTTGATTTTGATTTCGTTGAGGAGGTCACTTATTCTTAAGCTAAAAGGTCTGATTTTTTTGGGGTTATTTTGATACAGGTTTTCATATTTTGTTTTGCCGGTGTAGTCATAAGCAGGATTTTGTGGACAGGAGATGAGTTTGATGTAGTACTGTAGTGCTAATTTTTGTCTTCTTAAATAGAGAGGGGGTTCGTTTGCTTCTATGTATAGACTTTCCTTTGGGGAAGTATTAAAGGCTCCTAAAGTAAGGCGAAGTCCTTGGTGGTGTATTGTTTCCAGTCGTTGTAAGTAGGATTTTCTGGCTGCTCCGTATATGAAGCAGCCATAGTCAAGTTTTGATCTTATTAGAGATCTATATAGCTTGATAAGTGTCTTTCTATCAGCACCCCAGTCTGTGTGGGCTATGGCTCTCAATAGTTGCATGGCTTGATTGCATTTTATTCTTAGCTTTTTTATATGTGGGATAAAGGATAATTTAGAGTCAAAGATAATGCCAAGGAATTTATGTTCATCTGTTATGGGTATTTCAGTGTTATTTAATGTAAGTTTAGGGTGGTTGTGCATCTTGTGGATTTGACAGAAGTGTACACATTTTGTTTTACTATTTGAAATTGTAAATCCATTTTCTGTGGTCCATTTTTGGATTTTATTTATGCATTGTTGTACTTTCCTTTCTATGGTTGTCATGTTTTTTGAATTATAGCAGATGAGGAAGTCATCTACATATAATGACCCTTTGATTTCTGGAGGGAGGCAGGATGTTATGCTGTTTATTTTTATTATAAATAGGGATACTGATAAAATACTGCTCTGAGGAACTCCCACCTCTTGTGGCTTCGAATCAGAGCATGTGCTGCCAATCAGTGTCCTGAAAGATCGGTCTTCAAGAAAGTTTTGGATGAAGATGGGAAGTCTACCTTGTAACCCAAAGTTTTTAAGGTCTTTGAGAATTCCGTATGGCCACGTTGTGTCATAGGCCTTTTCAAGATCAAAAAAGACTGCCACCAGGTGTTCCTTTTTTATGCATGTTTCTCTGATTAGAGTTTCTATATGAACCACCTGGTCCATTGTGCTTCTTTTTGTTCTGAAGCCTGCTTGTAGGTTTGAGAGCAGTTTATTTGATTCAAGAAACCATATTAGTCTTTGGTTTATCATCCTTTCTAAAGTTTTGCATGCACAACTAGTTAGGGCTATGGGCCTATAGCTGATGGGATTTGTTGGGTCTTTTTGTTTTTTGAGGATGGGGATGATTGTAGCTTGCTTCCATAAAGTAGGGATATTGCCTGAGATCCAGATATTGTTATATATGTTTAGGAGATATTTCTGGGAAATTGAAGGTAATTCTTTAAGAAATGTGTAGTGGATTTCATCTGGACCAGCAGCTGAGTTATTGGATTTGGATAATGAATTTTGGAGTTCATCTAGGGTGAAAAGTTGGTTGTAGCATTTAGTATCGTCAGAGGTGAACTTTATTTTGTTCTTTTCTTCTTTGATTCTGATGGAGTTAAATTTGTTGGAATATTTTTTGGTAGATGATGCTTGGGCAAAGTTTTCTGCCATCAGATTAGCTATTTGTTTTTCACTCAAAGCTTTTGTGCTTCCTTGGGAGAGATGATTTATAGGAGTGTGGACAGTTTTATTTGATATTTTCTTTACAAAGTTCCAAATTGTTTTGGGATTAGTATTTGAGTTTATTTTTGCAGTGAAGTTTCTCCAGGAGGACCTTTTAGCTTCTTTAATTGTGCGTCTAGTTTTAGCTCTTTGTTGTCTATATTTGTCTAGATTTTCTGATGAAGGGTTGGTTTTAAATTTCCTGAGGATTCTTTGGCGTTCTCTGATCATAGTTTTGCACTCCTCCGTAAACCAGGGATTGTTATGTTTTGGGGATGTTGTAGTTTTAGGTATGGTTTTGTTTGCTATATTAATTAGGGTGTTTGTGAAATGTATTATAGGTTCTTCTTGGTTTGTATTTGTTTCTGGGATTAGGGTGTCAAGGCATAGTTTTTTGTAGGCTTGCCAGTTTGCTTTTTTGAAGTTCCATCGTGAGGTCTTTGAGACTGTTTGTGGGTCTGATTTTCCTGGTTTAGTATTTTCTATTATGATTGGAAAGTGGTCACTGCCGCAGGAATCTTCATGTACCCTCCAGTTATATTCTATAAAGGTGGCTGGATCGCTGAGTGTTAGATCTATAGCAGAGAATGTACCTGAGGATGAGCTTAGGTGGGTTTGAGCTTTCCGATTGTGGAGACATAGGTTGTTGTTATTAATGATTTTTTCAAGGGTCTGACCTCTTTTGTTCGTTGTCCTGCTTCCCCACAAAATGTTGTGGCTATTGAAATCTCCCATCAATATATATGGCTTAGGGAGTTGATTTATTAAGTTATTTAGCTGTTCTTCGTTTATAGGGTCTTGAGGTGGAATGTATATAGAGCAGATGGCGGTGGTTTTGTGTAAAGTTGCTGAAATTGCTACTGCTTGTAGGGGGGTGCTGATATTGATTTTGCTTTGGGGAATGTTTTTCCTTATTAGGATTGATACACCACCCGAAGCTCTTAGTCCCGTGTCATGTATATAGTCATATTGCTCATAATTTTTCATGTTTGTTTTATCATTGCTTTTTTTGAATGTTTCTTGGAGACATATAATGGTAGGATTTTGTTCAGTTATTAACAGCTGGAGTTCGTTGTAATTTGCCTTGTAGCCACGACAGTTCCATTGGATTATCTTGTGGGTATTTTGGTATTTGGCCATAACTATTTATGCAGTGTGTGTCTTGGGTTTAGGGTGTACTATTTAATTTTTGTATTTTCGATTTTAGGTGTCGAGTCCATTTCGGTTTCCATACTTTCTATGTTTCTGGATTTATTTTTGGTTTTTGAAGGGGTGTGTTGAGTAGGTTTTTGTTTTTCTTCTTTTTCTCTGGTTCTTGAGGTTGATCGGTTTCTGTTTTTGATCGTTAACGTTTCATTTTTTTGGCTAGAGGTTGAAGGGATGTTTTTTGATTTGTCAGTTGGAGTTAGTTGTACATTGGGTATAATAGTTTTAAGGGTTTTGATTAGTTCATGTAGGTCGTTTATTAAATTTGTTAATTCTTCTTCTATTTTTGTTGTTTTTATTTGTGTTTTTGCTTCGTTTTCTACTTGGTTTGAGGGAGTCCTGCTTACCTGAGAGAAAGTTAATTTGTTAAAGGGATTTTCTATGAGTCTTCTTGCTTCAGGGAAGGTAATGTTTTTGGTGATTTTCATTTTGATAATTTCCTTTTCCCTTTCCCAGATTTTGCAGTACTTTGAGTCTGCTCTATGATTCCCTTTGCAATTGTTACAGTTTAGGCTGTTTTTGCAGGATTCCTCTATGTGGTTTGGTTCCTGCTCTCCACATTTGACACACACTTGTTTTCTTGTGCAGTGCTGCTTCAAGTGTCCATATTTCTGGCAGTTATGACATCATCTGGGATTTGGGATATATGTCTCAACTTTAACCACTGTATAGCCTATTTTTATTTCTAAAGGGGTTTTTGGGTTATTAAAGGTTAGAATGTAGGTATTGGTTTCAATTATTTCATTTTGTTTTTTGATTGTTATCCTTTTGACGTCTATTACATTTTGTTTTTTTAGTTCATTTTTAATTTCCATTATTGAGCATAATGATAGCTCTCCATTTCTTATCACCCCTTTAGAGCTGTTTAATCTCTCATGGGGGTAAGCTTTTATATCTATGTTGTGGATTTTTTTTGGCTTTAATATTATTTCAGCTTGTTTTTTTCCTGTCACCTCTATAAGGATGGTTCCATTTTTCAAGTTTTTTACGGTTTTGGGTGATATTAGAGCTGAAATACATTTTTCTATGATGAAGGGGGATATTTTTGTTAGCGGTAGTTTTTCTTTTGATTCTAGAATGATGAACCTTGGATATGGCTCATCATTGTCTGAATCACATTCAATATGGGGTCTTTTTGCTTGGGTTTTTGTTTTAACAGAAGCCATAAAAGTGTTGGATGAGTTTCACTGAACATGCTCCCCACCCACCTCGGAGCCCCATATGGGGATGTGCCTAGGGGGAAACCCATTCGCCTAGCAACACCAGGGCTACATGTTCAGTATACTCATGCTGGTGATAGACGAATTAATTTTTTGTCCCTGGGTTTTCGTTCCCAAGATAACTACTTCCCCAGGGACAGAAAGGACTACGAGTCTTTCCACAGCATGATTGACCCTACAGCCATCGTCCTCATTTAGATTTAAAAAAAAAAAAAAAAAAAAAAATCTAAGAGAGTACTGTCATGACCAGCCGATTGATCGGATCGGGCCTCTCCGACCGCCCGTCTAGCCCAGTAAGGGCCAAAGTGGTGTGTTGCAAGAGACTTGACCACTCGATTTTCAGGCCAAGTACTGCTCAACCACCAGGATCCCGTCCTTAAGCATCATGGGTTGCCACCCACGGCCAACAGGTAGCCTCGTTGGGGGGGGGTTACCCCTCTGCAGAGGTGCAGTCAGCGTATTCTATAGCCCCAGCTGACAGGGCGAGAAGAAAAAGAGAAAAGGAAGAAAAGGGAAAATGAAAAAGAGAAGAAAATGAAAAAGAGAAGAAAAGGGAAAAGGGAAAAGGGAAAAGAGAAAAAAGAAAAGAAAAAGAAAAAGAAGCACAGTAAAAGAGGAAAAATATTTGAGAATTTAATTTTTTTTTTTTTTTTTTACTATTTAGGCTCTCAAAGGTATGATAAAGCAGATCAAAGAACAGAATGATAAAAAATGGGATTTAAAAAGCAACAAAAATGTTTTAAAATGTGAAATAATTAAATTATTATCAAAGCAAAAAAAAAAAAAAAAAAAAAAAAAAGAATTTGAAAAATTAAAAAACCTTCTTTTATTTTAAAGATGTCAAAATTTAGACAGAAGGATTTATTTTAATAAAAAGAGGTACTTACCATTATCTATGTACTCTGAGAGAAATACCACAAAAAATGGTGTGACCAGGTCATTGATACCTTGAACATACCCACTAGCAGGGTGCCGAATAGCCCAAATATAAAGGATACGTTCAAATATCTGATAAAGGAGAAAACAGGAAAAAATTAACATTCAACAAAAAATATTTGTATAAAAAAAAAAAAAAAAAAAAAAAAAAAAAAAATAGAGATGAGTGGGAGTTCAATCCTAAACAGGGAATTTTGTGTCACTCGTATTAGAAAATTTGTGTTGTTTGAAACCAAATATCTCTTCATTGTATTTTGGCCAGTCAGTTCTCTTATCTTCCTCAGAACATAACTCATAACTTTGAAGCATATGAGAATCTTTCTCCAAAGACTAAAAATATAATCTTCAAAATACAAACATTAGGAAAAATATGTCACTTAATGAGTAAAGATGTAGAAAAAAATTTTAAATACAAAAGATTACAAACACCTGAGGAAGATTGGGGAACCAACTAGTGAAAATGTAGTAATCAAACCAAACCCTGTAGTCAAAATAAATGGTAGAGAACTGATAAAACTTTTTGAAAATAAATATTGAAAACTTATAAAAGTTTGTATAATTTTCTTCATGTTATTAAAAAAAAAAAAAAAAAAAAAAAAAAAAAAAAGGAAAGCCTGTTACCCACATGCCCTAAAAGAATATCAGGATGTTAAGATAGAAAGATAATCATCCATAATGAAAGAACCTTAATGTTCAAGAGAAGCAAGAAAGGAACCAATGCTATCAAATATTCCTATCCAATATTGATAATTTTTAAAACGATCAACTTGACTTATACATCAAACCCTAACAAGTATTACTTCCGAAGATAAGAATGGACCTGAGAGTAATGGCAATGAAAGGGTATTCCACACACACCTCAGGGCTCCAAAAGGAGGGTTGCATTTGACCTTCTAAACTGTGCCTTTTTATGGCCTTGTCAAAAGTAATTAAAATTGTTGTCTGCCACACTAAGTTCAATTTAGTAAATATCAGCACACATACTTTCCTTATAGACCAACATCTTCTCCAGTGATTCAAAGGATAAAGGGTTATAATTCAACAGGAAACAATCAAATGAAAATAAATCTTAAGAAAAAAAAATTAACAATTTCTTATTTCAAAGACAGACATTAGAGGAAAAAAAGGGGAGCCAATCTAGAGGATAGAAATTGAATGAATCTCAGTCGATTTAGCATTCATAAACACATACTGGCACTTTAAAGTATTTGATTATAATAATTTTTATCCTTATAAAGAATGCTCATATCTAAGATCTGATTATGTCATTAAGATTTCATTAATCTAACCTAAATTACCTCCCTTGGACCTTGATAAATTATTTGAAATAGCTCACTCTTGGATAAGATCTCAGGTAACTTTAATCAATTAACTTTAACCTTTATCTCAAAAAGTCACATAAAACTTAGCGAAATTCTATTTCGTCTTTTTCACAAATATTTCTTTAAGTTTTATGTGACTTTTTTTAGATAAAGGTTAAAGTTAATTGTCTCATTGTACCACCAGACTTTGTTAGTTTTTTTGTGGCATTGTGGTAATGAAATATCCAAATGCAGCTTTGTTTGTAATCTATGTAATTCACAACTTTCCAGCCAATGTAAATAATCTCAGCAACAAAATTTTAATTTATTATATAATCCATATGTTTACTTATATGCACAAAGAAAATTGCTGGAGTGTTCTTGGTTAGTAGTAATGATGCTTTGACACTAAAATTCATCATCTGAAGGCTTTTTGTTGGGGATACAGCTGTTTGTTTTTGCAATATATATATATATATATATATATATATATGATTCTGTAACTTGATTAAATTTTGTTTTTACTTTTTTTTTTTTCAATCTACAACAAAAAAAATCCTAATTCAAACCAATAAAAGGAAATAATTTTCAGGTAAAAAAAAAAAAAAAAAAAAAAAGTTTAACTCTTACTTCAGACATAATTATGACCAAGTCTACATAGATAGAGATAGCCCAGCCCAACCACACACACATATATATAACTCACTAAATTGTTATATAAATATAAACATCCTAAATTTATATTATCAAGATAAATATTAAGATATTAACTGATTAATTCAATGGATATGAAATCCCATAACATCTGATGACTTTCAGAATTTAAATAAACTGAAATGCATCTATTAAGTTACATACTCATTATCGTAAACGTTACAATTTTCCCTTAAATAATTGATGAGATTTGAATTAGAAAAAATTGGAATTAAGATAATACAATTGGGTTCTCGGAATTGAGTTTTCATATAATATTAAAAAGTATGAAAATTTAAAAGAATGTTTTTTAGAAGTGAAGTTTGTTTATAAATTTAAAAAGTTTGGTATGTTATCGTATAATAATGGGCTAATATCTAATTCAAAATCTATTGGATTAATATATTTTGTTAGTATAGTCAGGTCTATTTTTTTTTTTATATGTGTTGATTTATAATTAATAAGTGACCAACTTAAGGTAAAATGTATTCCCTGGTGTAACAGTAAAAACTCCATCAAATCTTGTATTCCATTTGATGAAACAATCTTTCAATAAAAAAAATTGTTGAAAAATTTATAATGGATCATATCTTTTGAGTTTTACTTGATATTATTGAGGTATACAAGTTCAAATGTACTTTTAGAGAAATCAATTAATGGAGATTAGTCAGTCGATTATTGAACAGATTGAATGATATCAGATGATTTTGCTATGGAGTTTACAAAAATTAGAAGTAAAAACAAAATTATTTTCAAAGTTTTATGAATTCAAAGCTAAATTTCTCTTTCCTATTAACAGTATCATGAGTATAATACTTAAGTGTATATGGTGGTGAGGCTCTAGTTCTAGAGCTCAAAGTAATGTGGAGTATAACTTCATTGCCATAACTCGCAGACCAACTCAGAGTGTGAATGATATTTGTTAGGGTCCCATCTATAAGTCAAATAAATCTTTTGGAAAATTAATATTAGATAGGAATGCTTGAAACCATATAACTGTCAGTAAACAAATTATTATCATTATTAAACAGGAATAGTTACTTGAAACCATATTTGAATTGTGTATAAAATATTAGTTTTAGATAGGAACACCTAAAATCATAACTGTGTTATGATATATTTGTATATTATAAATGATATATATATATATATATATATCATAATATCATAAGAAATCATGTTTGTATAAGATAGGAGTACTTGATACCATATAACTGCATGCAAACATGATTATTATAGACAAAAAGCACAAGAAAAAAAAAGTTGCAATAGATAAGTAAAATATGAATCAAATTTTGACATTAAATAACCCATAAGGAGTTGATATACCATTAAACAAACCAAACCTTACTTAAATTATCAATATCATTTAGGATTACCTTAAAAAATTAAACCAAGTGTGATAGCATAAAAAAAGGAAATGTATCATTAGTTACTAAAAAGCATATAATTGTTTGAAATACTTGGAACCAAATAATTATGTACAAATTATTTGAATGAATAGGAATACTTGACATAAAAATCTAGAATAAAAAAACTGCAATGGAACATTGAAAATATAGTTATGGTTACAATGTAACATTTACAAATCAATCAAATTTCTGCATTATATAACTTATAAAGAATTGATGTGTTGTTAAATAAGGTAAACCAAACTACTATTAAGATCAGTAAATCGTTTTACAAAAGGACAAGCTGGTGAAGATCAAATAAAAAATATAATGAAACATACTATACTACATGCTTTTTGAGTTTTAAAGATAAAAATATTTCATTGATTTTCTTTCCTTGAGTATATAATCTAGAACCTCCAAACACAAATGATCAGGACTGGTTGAAAAACAAACAGAATAGAAATACGCAGCTTTTTTTTGTATTATTGTTTCCCTACAAAACAATCAATATAAATTCCATATTTCCCTTCCCTCACTAAGCAAAATGACCAGCAGGAAATTTGTTAAAAGCTGATCAATTGGTGGTCAACACTGACATTTTCAAACTGTTCATTTTACAGGACAAATTTATGTCTAACAAATGCCAAGCAGTCAATATTGAACAACTGCTTCTCAACTTTATATACAATAACATTAAGTACAATACAAAACTTTCAAAAAGCAATATTAATTCGGTAACACACATAGAATCAATTTTCAATTAAGACATTCTTTTCTTCCTAGCCACAATCAAAGTGTAGAAACATTTTTTTTAATTGTGATACTCTTCTATATTCATAACTATTTTCTGAATTACTAAGTAGTTAATTTAATAAACAAAAAAAAGAGGCTAAAATCATTCCATCTATTAGAAGAAGAGAAATTACTGCTTTCAAGATGCATTATAATGCATGTATCTGCAGCTGAGAGGTTTAGTACTGACATGATGCAAATTTTTATTGGTTCACATAGAAATTACACAAAAAGAGACAAGCTCAGCTAAGCACACAGACTTCATTATTTAATAAAATTAAAGCAATAGAAATCTTGCATGAATTAAACAAAAGCATCAATCTTTGGTGAACAAGTTGCAAACAAGTCAATAAAAGCCAATACAAACATTTAAATAAATATTCAAATATATCAAACAATTTGATAAAAAATTGCCAGACTTTATAAAGTTAATAGGGAGATAAAACTGTTTAGTTGTTGAAGATTAGTTATTTCCTGTTAATGTCTAATGATATAAGTGTAAATATTACCAAAACTATGGTATATAAAAAAAAATTTTTTTTTTAAATCGATTAAGAAAATTGGATATATCTTAATATATTTTATAAATTTAAAGATTTTATTTTGGGATTTGATGACAGTTGAATTTGGTATGTAAACATGAATGACAAAACGATTGTCTTTAGTACCAAAAGCAGATTAAGAAAAAAAAAAAAAAAAAAAAAAAAGGATACATTTAGAAACAGGTTTTTTTTCAGCCTCCAAAAAACTTAAAGAAGGATTACAAGGTATGCAGGAAACTTTACTTGCCAAATACAAAATATGTCTATAAAATATTCACCTGTTTATCTTTTCTTCTTTTTCAAGTTTTATTCCCTACCACCCAATAAGTCCTTGTAAAAAAACTAAGAGACCAAAAGGATTCAAATTATTTTGGTTAGGCTCTTCACTTAATTATCAGCAAAATAATCTGTATTCCAACCATGTTGTAGCAGGGCTTGATTTTAATAATTCTGAAGTGCAGAATGTTTCAGTGTTATGGAACTAATTAACTGGTTATTGATACATAACAAGGAAAATGCACATTTTATAATACAAACAAGTTATGAAAACTTCTTTACATTGGTTAAAAATAAAATCCTTAGAGTTGAACTTCAAACAATAGACAATTGGGGGGGGGGACTAAGCGAGTGTACATTTTTAGAAACAAAGGCCTCACAGAGGATTTGTCATGTAAGCATTTTAAAGAAAAAAAAAATATATAGTTTTTAATACCCTCATATTTCCTAAATACTTTCTTTGTAACTTAACAGCACTAATTACCTTGTCCTGTTAATGGAAAGCATTAAAACTTTGTAAAATCCTCTTTAAGGGGATTTACTTAATAGCATTAATTTTTTTTAATTGATGAACAAGATTTGGAAGGTGACAATATATATTTTACTATCATAATTGTTTTATTCTATTAAGTTATTTGTAGGAGTCATTCTACAAAAGGTAAAAAAATTTCAATAAACTATTACTTTCCAACTATTTTAATACACTGATGTTTATAAAGTTTGTTTTTTTCATTTAGAAAAGTTTTTATTTTAATTTCATGGCATTCTATTATTCATTTTCTAAATACATTTTTGCACATTTGATGTCTCTAAAAATAGTCATTAATATTTCAAGATTTGTTTGGAAAATTAAATTCATTGAGTATCAACATCAGAAACACAAAAATAAGTTTAATTGTCCAAACAAAAATATTTTTAAAAATAATAAAATAAAATAAAAGCCTTACCTGGGAAAAAAAACTGCATGTTTATACCTGTATGACAATGCAGTTATCACCTGCCAGGTAAGAAAATGGGAAGGGGGGGCTGGAAGGGGTAGGACAAATTAACAAAGTGTACAGAGAGAGTCTTTCTATACTCACTTCCTGCACGTCAGTCTGCTGGAACAAGTGTGCAACAGAAGTCATTCGAGGAATATCTTTTAGGATCTGCAAAAACATTGAGCAATGCCATTCAAGATTTGAATTACATGCTTTGAGGTGGGGGGTGGAGATCAAAGCACTTGATGCTGTCCCAATTTCTGCTGGCAACATTTAATTAAAACCATACAAATGAGCAAAACCAAAGACATCACAGAAACATCCTGAAACAAATCTTAGACATTTTTATTATTAATGATAATTTGGTTATAAAACTTCTGATATCCGTTTTTTTTTTGTCTTGTTTATTTTTCAGTTTATTATTTCTGGAGTTTTATACATTCAATACCCAGATAATTTTATTTTATGAAATGAAATAAAAAAGGAAACAAAAACATTAAATTTAGTTCAAAGAAGCAGCAAAGCAAAATTTTCAAGTCCACATCTTCAGAGTTTGTGAAATTTTCAATAGTTGAATAAAAAATAAAAATAGATTAATTTTGATTGGCATGAACAAATATTTAAATATTATTAAAAAAAAAATTTTATCAAGTATTGTTAAAAAATTTCATGCTACTATAACTGTTTTAATTATATCCAGATATACTAAAATATATTATAAACAAACACCATAATCAAGTAGTGCAACCAATCTATGAAGCTTTTCTAGATGTTTAATATCAGGAGGTTAATAAAAATTTAAAAAATTCTGAAATAAAGCAATTAGTGAATTATTTGTTCCACTTATTTTTGTTTATGCATAATGAATGATTCTTTTTACAAAAAAAAAAAAAAAAAAAAAAAAAAAAAAAAAAAATGGAGAAAAAAAAAAAAAAAAACACAATTGACCATTAAGATACACCACTCAAAATGCCTCAGTAAACAACAACTCACTATCATCACCAAAAGGCAATATTTAAAAGACTTCTATCAGAAATTATATACAGTTTAAAAAACACATTTTCTAGAGTAAAAACTAATGCTTAAGAGGGGAACATATGTATAACATTTAATTTTATCTCTAAGTATTGATTTTTGTTGTGTGGGTCAAAATCCAAAATGTCACATAAAAAGGTCAATGATATTGATCTTAGCTGAATTTGGATCAGCAGATTTGCAATTGGCACATAAGTATTTTTAAAGTCATTGCAACATTCTGATATTGACCCCCATTACAACAAATTTTTAAAATCTAAAATATTATTTATATAAGGCTCATTTCTCTAAAATAAAATATCAAGATTTAGAAACTGATCCATTCTTATCTTTTTGAAAATGATTTTTACACTAGCACTATTTGAGAGTTTTCCCAACTATATCAGTTCTTTATTTAAGACTTTTATTAGAACCAGAGAAAAGAAATTGATCTAAGTTTCTTGTCACTTGGTTCAACCAAATTGAATAGCATCAAAATTCATTATCATTATATATGTAGATATCATTTCATCATCTGAGCCATAATACTTGACATAAATCATTTCTGTTATTTATTTAGAGTGAAGTGATATAACTTATTAGTGGAAAGAGAAAAGTTTAGAATTCAAGTTCAAATTCTGGCTGAGGAATTCATTTTGCACAAATAAAACAGAAATATTCACCCTGCCCACAATGATTCTCAAAATGCAGTCAGATCAGAGATATTTCCTTATTTGTACCCAACAACTCATGTTACTTGAAGAGATAATAGGTGCTTGTAGCATAATAGTTATTGTCATAGGAAATGAACTCTGATCTAAGTTCAATTCCTGGATAAAGCTGTTTGCATTTCACATCGCACTAATACCCTTGGGAAAGGTATGAATTCAACTATTCTCTTTCCATCTAAGGGTAAATAACAGAGGAGACTGGGCTCTTTAAACTTGGTACAGCAACCAACCTAGGAGAAGGAAAACCCTGAATTCAAACCAGTTTTACTCTGTTTGAAAATTGATCTTGTGTCGCTTCCTATTCATCACAAAGGGGTAAGTTAAATACATATTGGGAGAAGAGATGAACACGGTTGGTTGGGTTTTATGGCACATCAACCACTATGGGTTATTTAATACCAAATCCAGTTCATATATATATATTAGATATATATGATTTGTAAATGCATATATTGTAGTGAACATACCTTAAATAAATTTAAAAAATATATAGCTCATTTACTCGCACACAAGTAAATGGTTTCAAGTATTTCTATCTAACATGAAGTTGTTAATTTGATATAATTTGTTTGCACAGCCAAGTAGTTGTTATTATTTCTCATTACAGTTTTACATGCAGAGATGTAATGGTTTCAAGCATTGCTAGTCAACAATAATTTATTTGTACTTAGTTGATTGGTAAGTTGAATGGCTGAATTTTCTAGAATTGTGAAGAGTTTCATATTTTTAGGTATAACCCTGTATCTCTCAAACATATCTCTCATATTATCTGTTTTAAAATGCTGCTCTCTCTTGTGATAGCTAGAGCTCCACATTCCGCTAGCACATGTTTAATGGTGTAAGATGTCTGGCATGTCAAAAATTGTGGTGGCTGTTCCTGCTTGAGTATAAAAAGAATGAGTGAGACTTGTGTGGCCATTACACAATCGAGATATAATGACTTGTTCCTTTCTTGATTTTCTGAAGGCTGGTCTCCATTCTCCCAAAGTGGGCATTATTTGGAAGAGTTTGTTAATGTTGTTGTTCCAGCATTGTTGCCATTTTGTAAGAAAGAATTTATTGATTTGGGGTTTCCAGTCAGTATACGGAATGGAGATTTGGCTTTGGCTGCCAAGTCAGCTCTTTCATTTCCACTCACCCCGATGTGGCTTGAGATCCAACACATAATTACTTCTTTATGACTAGACATTGAGTCTAGTCTACTCAGCAGTTTAAAAATTAATGGGTTCTCCAGCTTTTTATTTCTCAGTGATGTTTAACCAGAGTGGGAGTCAGAGAATATGATAAATTTGTTATGTTTGTTCTAAGAAATGATATTGAGAGCAAGGTCAATGGCACATACTTCTGCAGTGAAGATGGAGCTTTTCATTGGAAAGGCTTTCTTGTGAATGGTTTGCTCAATGTGTTATTTTATTGATGCATTGTTGCAGTTGATGCTCTGCAGTTCTCATATTTTGATCTGGAAGTGATATAGAAGTCGTCAACGTAAAGATAACCACCAGATCCAGGAGTAAGACACCTTGTAATACCGTTAATTTTTATATTAAGAAGTGTCACTGACAGAATACTCCCTTGAGGGACTCCCTCTTTCTGTTTGTAGAGATTAGAAAACGTTGATCCAATTCAGACTTGGAACTGCCAGTCCAAGAGAAAACTTTTTATGAAGTTTGGCAATTTTCCTCACAGTCCAAGGTTATGGAGAACTTTCATTATTCCAAACTTCCAAGTGGTCTCATAAACCTTCTCCAGATCAAAGACTGCTATCAGATGTTGTTTTTGGATATTGGCCTCTCTTATGGAGGTTTTTAATTTGATCACATGATCCATTGTTGATCACTGTTTTTGGAAGCCACATTGAGAATTGGTAATAAGTTTATTGGATTCAAGATACCAGACCAGTCTTTTGTTTACCATGCGCTCGCTCCCTTGTTTTACAGAGGCAACTAGTTAGTGCTATTGGGTGGTAGTTTGCTGGGTTTGAGTTGTCTTTCCCAGGCTTAGATATAGGAATGATTGTTGCTATTTTCCATGATTCTGGAGAATACAGTTGTCAAGTAACCTAATAGAGAACCTAGTATGACAACTGTTAAGCTTTTAGGTCATGACCAAGAAAACAATTATAACAAATTCTTTAATTATTTTTCATTAGATTGAATCCTTAATTTTTATGCATGTACAAATGAATATAATAAATGTCATCTAGATATTATTTTTTTATTAAATGTTCTATCAATGCTCACATTACTTGAACAAAATTTCATAAGAGTTTAAAATCTTAAGATATGGACTTAATCAGTTTGCAGTATTTAAAAAAAAAATGATTTCAATCACATGAAAAAAAAATTTTGTTTAAATTTCAAAAAATAAAAAAGTTATGTGGGTAGAAATGTTCTAGTTAGTTTCATAAGATTTTTATTGGGGTTGCTCATTTGTCCCCCGCCCCCACATACACACCATCCCAAGAGTAGGTACAGCTGAGAGCAAGGGAAAGAGTGAGTGTGGCTAGTGGCTGAAGGAAACACAAAAAAAGAAAAACATTCAAACAATTCCTGTGACAAACCATCCATTTTTAGCAAACAAGACAAAAGGATGGAGGGCAAAGTGATGACAGCAGCTGAAGTTAATACCTTCTGAATAAGCTGCCACCCCAAGATGAGGTACTCCAAAGAACATGACCTTCTGCCAACCATATTGCTTGGCTCAAGGATTTTTTTGAAAATAAAATTAAAAAGAAAAAGGACCATAGATAATTCCAAAGTTTTGTCCATGTGCTCAAATATCAATAAATATCAACTTCTGGCAGTCATATCAATACTTATATGGGTCATACAGCACAAGAAAACAAACTTAAGGGTTTCTGATATATCTTATTCATTGATAGTTTTTATGGTTTTAAAGACTTTTCCCAAATTGTTAAGAATAAACTGTTCAATGAACCATTTTTTAAATTTAATTATATCTTATGGAATAATAGAATTTCTATCATGAATATTATTGATATTCATATTTGAATAGATAATATTTCTATCATTTAACCAGGAATTATGCAAACCTAATTTAAACAAAGATTTTTTAAAGATATAATAAAACCAGAGAAATTATTAAAATCTCTTTAACCACCATCTATAATATTACATTTAAGATGCAATATTACAATTCAAGAAATCCAGCATGAACAACCCATCCTTGTATTTCTAAAATCTGATAGCCAAAAGCAATATTTTTCAACCTTTTCTTAACCTTGTCATCCTAATTTACTATGTTTTAAGTCTCTACAATCTTCATCCTAGAGATAAACTATAAATAAGAGGTATGTACCTTCTCTTCATCATTTATCAATAAATCAATTCTGAAACTTACAAACAAGTTAAACACACTGGGGACATTCATAGCTGGAATTGAGGTAAAAAGTACTTCAAAGAACTTTAGTGTTGCTAGAAAAACAAGGAAAAAACTTTAAAATACACTAAATCTGAGAAAGTTTTATTTGAATTTTCTCTAAATAAATTTGATGAAAGATTTAGAATTTAGAACTTTGTAATATCCCAACTACTGTCTACCAAGCACTGGGGTGTTATGGTACTGTGGTTGAAAACTTCTATAATAAGGATTGCATACTTAGATGACAAACATACAAAGACTTTTTTTGTCTTGCTTTTTAAGTCACAGTTTAATTTCTTTTTTTAATCCTAATCTACAAATACAATTGTATTACATGCCAAAATTTATCTAGAAATATTAAGCATTCAAATCAGCTGTCACCAGGAAGTTTTTTTGTATCATTTTACAGCTTAATTGCATTATTTTTCTTTAACGGAAAGTAAATTTGTATTTGAAATTTAGTGAATTAAATCCAGTGTTTTATCATGTCAGTTTAAACTTATGATAAAGTGTTAAAATCATTAATTTAGTAAAAAAAACTGAATCTACTTATCAGCAAGCTCTAATTAATCGATTTAGGTGAGGATGAAGGATGTAATTTTTACAAAATCAACTGAAGAAGACTTAGCAATTCCACATCAGAACATTAGTTTCTATTAAAACAAAAAGTTCTTTTAATAATAGATCTTTTCATAATAAACATTCATTTTTCAAGCAGCAAAGAAACTATTTGAATTTTACAGGGGGGGGTCCAAGTGGTGCAGTGGCCAAAATGATGGTTTGAAATTGAATCATGCCATTACATTTGGATAAATACCCTTGGGGAAGGCATGAACTCTTATCTCTCAACTATGGGTTAAATAGTACCACTACTGTCCTACAAAGACGTCTTTGGCATTGAATAACTCACAAAGGTTGATATGCCATTAACCAAAAGAAACCAAATTAAATTGAATTTTAAAAACATTTAGTGACATCAGAACACTGGACTTCTTTGATTTATGGTAGGTTTGAATAAGGAGATAAAAAGTAAGAAAATAGTTTTTTTTTCAGAAAGGCAAAGGTTGTTTCAGGAGGACATGTTCCTTGGATGAGGTACACACAGCAATATACTTACTTCCTGAACTACCTTCAGTTGGAACAAGGGAACTAAAGGGTTCATTCGGGGAATGTCTATGTGGATCTGAAATCAGCAATGGTGGAAATATGACCCTTTAAAGTAACAAGACTCACAAACATGGACGTACAGCCTGACATACACAGAAACAGAATGAATGAGAGAGTGAATAAGAGTTGGGAGTTAACAGCATCAGAATAATGAAAAAGAGAGGAGGGAAGAAACAGAAAAGATTTCAGGTAGTAGATAATCTGAATATATAGGACATTCGAAAGTATGGAGAATATGGTAGAGAAGTAGACAGATTAAATGATATTCAAGAGGTAAAAAGAGATGCTACTAAAATGATAAGTATAAAAATAAAAAGGTAAAATACAAGTATGGTAGCAATTACTCAATTTTTTTTTTTTTTTTTTTTTTAAATCAAGTATAGAGCTTTTCTAGCTCAAATGAAGATATGAAAATGAAATATTAGCTATATTTTACAATAAGACCCTTTAATTTCTGGTCATATTTTCTGTTTTTCAGTTCTGTTCTATAATTACATAAGATAAGCATTGTTTTGAAGTAATTTTGTGAGCACTTTTTTTTTTAACTCTTACCTTTTAGGAAATTTGTACAAAAATACCATGGTTTGTTGAATTTTTTAAGAATTTTAATTTCAAAACTGATGCTGATTAAACTTAGAGATTCTAAAAGATTTCAATATGAAAGTGACAAAAGATACAATTTCAATGAAATTATTTTATATACTGATCAAGTATAAGGGACACTGCACTAACACTGTTAAATTACATAAGTCAGTGAGATTATTGGCCCTTTATATCTATAACCAATTACCTTTTGTTTAAATTTTCCAAATACTAAATCTATTTTAGATATGGAATATTTGAATAGCAAATCATTTCCTATAAATTGGTGTTGTGTTAACAAATAATTTTTACAGGTAACTTTCTGTAGTTTTCTTTATGCTTATTATTGAGAACTAAAATCTCTTGATAGACCAGATAATGGGTAGCAAGGTAGAACTTGTGACCCATATTCAACTTCTTTAAAACTAGTATTTAGGACATATAGTTAAATTTATCACTCAATCATATTTTGTGTACAAGCCACCTATGGTTAAAGTCATCAATCATTACCTTCACATCCCCATTAAATAAAGAACAAAGCATAGGTAAGTGGGTAAATGGAAAATATAATAATGTGATGGGGAGGGTAGATAGGTAGTGCCCAAGAGAGAGTAGAGAGGAGTTGATAGATAAACAATATTTCAAGCCATTAAGAAAAAAAAAATAATTACAAAAAAGTGAGTTAATCTTTCAGAGAAATTCAATAATTTACAACATTTATTAAAAATAACTTGAAAAAATTAAAAATAAATTCATAAGCAAATTTATTTATACATAGGATATGATAATGATGGCATAAATGAGAAAATATGTGATCAAATTATACAAATGATGAATGAAAAAAAAAAATACTTTTTGTTTAAATTATGGTCAAATTTATCAGTATAGACATTCTGAAACTGATAAATTCATGTGAGTTTAAACACTTAATAGCTTCCATAGTTTAAAAACACACACACACACACACACACACACACAATCATAGTTTAGTTACTTTCTTATACATTTTCTTCGTTCCTGCAGAAGGAAAATTAAATGTTTTGGCAACAAGTGGAACATCCTGAGACAAAAAAGTAAACAGTTTCCAGCAATCATCAAAGTCAAACTAAAGAAGAACCTACTTTTCAGTCTCTTCTGCAAAAATTCAATGACAGAATAGTTAATAAATCCCAGCTACTGAAGCTTACATAGTTTCAGCAGAGAGCAAACACTGATAAAAAATAAAAAATAAAAATAAAAAATTTTAAAAAAGTGGGAATAAATGTATTCCTAAGTTTGTTTTTACATGTATCACTAGAGTAAAGACATTTTGAGTTTGTTTTTTGGGTTTTTTTTAAATCTCCACACTGCTTTATTACAGAGTAAGATTTCAATTCTTAGTCACAGCTGTGATGAATTTACAAAAACTTTAAAAAAATAATGGAAAAGTGGAATACCATTGATTTTTTTAACTGGTTTAAACTCACAAGATTTTTAAAAAACTTAAATTTTGTAAGAAAATATATGAATTTGTGAAAATTTCCAAAATGCATGCAATCTTAAATAACATAAAATTCAAAATTTCATTGTTTTCTTTATAATCCTAATCTGCAAGAAAAAGCCCATGTCAGAGATGAAAATGATCAATATATTTAGTCTATTGAGAAGAATTTAATTTTAAAAAGGGGGGGATCTAAAAATGAGCAAATGTTTGTTCTTATGAAAACATTGAGATAATTTAAAAAAAGGAAGATAAATTCTACCAGAAAAAATATGTAACATTATAAATGAAATGCTAGTTATATTCAGAGTCATTTGCCATAGTACAATAGTTAGCAAGTTTTATGAATCATGAGCTAGAGTGTTCATTCCCAAGTAGTCACCTTCCATGGCCTTATGCCAAGCAAAGTAAACATCTGCATAGGTCTCTACTAAAGAGAGGATCATCAAGTTAATTTCTCATAATGCTCACCATGGCCTTATGCCAAGCAAAGTAAACATCTGCATAGGTCTCTACTAAAGAGAGGATCATCAAGTTAATTTCTCATAATGCTCACCATGGCCTTATGCCAAGCAAAGTAAACATCTGCATAGGTCTCTACTAAAGAGAGGATCATCAAGTTAATTTCTCATAATGCTCACCATGGCCTTATGCCAAGCAAAGTAAACATCTGCATAGGTCTCCACTAAAGAGAGGATCATCAAGTTAATTTCTCATAATGCTCACCATGGCCTTATGCCAAGCAAAGTAAACATCTGCATAGGTCTCCACTAAAGAGAGGATCATCAAGTTAATTTCTCATAATGCTCACCATGGCCCTGTGATGAGCAAAGTTAAATATATACTAGTATACAAATATATCAATATACACTGATAAGGGAAGCACCATAACCTCTTATTTCATTCACCTCAATGCATTGCAACAACTCTCATATAAAATAGAAGTAGCATCAGACCGAAATATCAAATTTTCAATGGCAGTTTGTTTCAAACTGACATTTTGAGTCAAAATGTTCC
This sequence comes from Sepioteuthis lessoniana, assembly GCA_963585895.1. Taxonomy (NCBI): domain Eukaryota; kingdom Metazoa; phylum Mollusca; class Cephalopoda; order Myopsida; family Loliginidae; genus Sepioteuthis; species Sepioteuthis lessoniana. The sequence continues at coordinate 94,052,178 of OY757921.1, forward strand.
TGAGAGACACATTCTCCATTGAGGTGTAAATATTGCTCCACAAATATTCAATATCTGACAGTCTTATAAAATGCCTCCCATTATGAAAAATACTTTTAGTTTAAAACCAAATAAAATAATGAATAAAAAGTACCCCCAATTCAAGCAAAATATTGATTAAATTGTTATAAATAAATATCCAATATGAAGAAAAGTTGACTTACTAATCAGTTTAGTTTTGATATCAACTAAGTTTATAAAAAGAGAAAAACCTCATCTATGACACAGAATTTTGCAAACTAGAGTTATATGAATTAATGAAATAATATTTCTACTTTGATATCCAATTGTAAAACTATTAACAGCATTCCACAGATTTAAATTTTCACTTGAGAACAATTTTCAAAAGGTAATTCATTCCTGATAATTTTTAATCTGTATTTCAAGAAATTAAAATTACAGAAATTATTTATTTGCCAGTGAAGTTCAGTGGCTAAGACAGTAACAGAGCCATAAGATTCTAACTTTTGTAGGAATTCAAATTGAAGACAATTTTTTTCTTTTAATTCTTCATATGTGTATTATATAAAATTATGATTAAAATACAGGTTGTTAATATTGTCAAAAATTTCCTTTCAACACAAGGAGGAGGCTAAGATTAGAAGCTTGTTTTGTCAGGTCCTCTGTAGTGTTGCAAAACACTGCTTAATTTCATCACCCAACTCCTATCTAGGATCTGTTAACAGGGTATATCCATACATGAACAATAATTTAAGATAAGCTAAGTCATTGCTATGCTAGGATAGGAGTGAACATAGGATAGTGAGCCTTAAGTAACAATTGAGAGATATGTGTATTCCACCGTTTTTGGTTTAAAAAAAAAAAAAATTTAAGTTACAAAAGCAGAGGTTGGAAAGGTCTTCTATCTTTTATGTTGAGAAGGTCATAAGACAAGCACTCTGACCCTTCTTCAATCAACCAATGGCAATTTCACAGATGCTCGTGTACACACACACACATCCTTTCTTTTTTCCAAAATATTTAGAATGATATGAAGTCAGTATAAAGCTGTAACTAAAAGAGTCTCTCCCCACTGGAACACTAGTCCATAGGAGACAAATTCTCGTCCAACACTGAATATTCCTTTCTAATCGACTGCTTTTCATGTGTGTGCCTGCTTGACCAACTCACTATGTGAAGTATCAAAAAGTTCCAACTCAAACTCACCCCAAGTCTTTTATTTTACCAAGTCACAGCCAACTGGCCAATCAATACATGTGGCTTCTTTTAAAAATGAAAGCCAGATCATTTTAACTTTCTGTGATTTTGACTTACATAAAAAAACTTTAAAAAATCCTGCTGCTGCATGTTGTGTATTTTGAGGTAAGAAAGCAGTTATTTTCCTTTACACCAGAGACAAGTGTCACGTGGTCTGCCATCGAGAGGAGAGAAGTGAGATCAATTTCCCCTACCCCTCCGTATTTGAATTAACAGGCCTCAAAGATTGACCGTTAAAAGAAGGATATGAATAAAGGTCAATTCCTCACGGCCAAAGTAACAAATCCAGTTCGAATGTAGGTCAAGCTATCTACACTCTGTGACCGGGTGGATAGAGAAGGGGACATAGAGATCAGTATAGTAGCCCGAATGAATAGCATGAGAGGGGGAGGGGGAGGACAAAGAAAGAGGCCAAATGATTGGCCAGAACCCTAAAGCCAGAAGTAGTATCCGTTTCGTCAGAGGAAATAGGAATAAAGAATTCAGCTTTTAGGACGGAGGTCGCCATGAGAGAACGTGTGATCTGATGCCAAACTCCAGGCGAAGAAGCGGAGCCGAGTTTTAGGACAGCAGTTGGCGTGACAAGATGTGTTGAAACTGTCACCAAAACTCCAGGGAAAAGCGGAAAGAATCTTGGACAAGAAGATAATTGGTGCCTTCAAGCCAAGCTCCACAGAATCCCGCTAGCCCGTGAAAGAAAAGAAATCTCAGAAGAAACCCGTCGAAGAAGAGAAATAGAATGAAAAGATTCATTTCATGAACTCTAAACATATGAATGGACTTTGCTACCTTTTCAAGGTTCAAGAGAAAAGAGAGAAAAGAAAAAGAGAGACATTTGTAATTAAGTCTGTCTGCTGGTAATATAGCCGGCATCTTAAATAGTTGTTTGTGTCCGCACATATTAAAAACCTTGTTATATTTTAAATGTCCCCTCGTGTCGAAACTTATTCGTTGTGTGGTTTGCCTATCGAGTTGCCTTCTTTTGCATATTCCTTTTCAGCTTCATTCACTTCAATTTATTCTCGCTAAATGTCCTATTCGCCTTTAAAAATATTACACGGGAAATTGGAATTGCCGACTACAAATAATAATATCTTATCTCAACCTAGAGGCCCATATCTTCCATTATCCTAGGGGTGGTAGGAAGACGAAGTGGCCTGGTGGGTGTGTGTATAACGTGAAATTTGGAAACCCCTTGCCAGCGGCGGTCAGTTTAGCCCCAAGTTAACCCCCACATTATCTGCCAGTTCCCATAGACCCGAGAAAGGACTTTTAACTAGGACTTATTCTGCGAGGGATCAAGTGCCAGACTGCCCCGACTTCACACGTGTGTAAAATAAACTCCTGTCCTGGGATAAATATTTTAGGCACCGTCACACAAGCAACTAATTTGTGTACACTTACTAGCTAATTTATTACTACACAAGCAAAAGACCATTTGAGAATACTAAATGATATAAATTAAAAATAAACAACTTTTTAGGTTTTGTGGGCTTCTGCTTATAAAGAATGAGTAACTGAAGATATTTCACAGCAGTATCTTAATGGCAAAGAAAGTCTTACAACCTTGCTTCTCAAGATAGACTCATCAAAATTAGTAAGCAACCAGCCATACAATAAACTAAACTCACTTTTTATTTTGGATACACTAACAATTTTGTATAACTAATCACATTGTGTTTTTTTTTATACCTTAACATTTGAGCCATGTTTTTTTGGTCACTTTTAAAACGATAGAAACACAAAAAGTTAAGAACACAAGTCTCCCTAATCCTCACAATAAGACACGGACAAAAAGCAATGAAAAGGAAAAAATTTCCAATTAACAGTTTCTTTCCAACAACTAATGTATTTCTAAAAACATTTCAGATATAGTAGTAAAAAAAATAAATAAATAAATAAATAAATTAAATCAAATCTTTTTTTTTTTTTTTTTAAAGTACATCAAATCACATTTCTTTATTACTCGAAATGGCCATAAGATTGATAAGTGCATAAAACCTTTAGAAAAAAAATCATTGATATGAAAGTCAGAATTTGAAACAATTTTCTTCTCTTCATGAGACTATTTTGTACAAATATGTACAAATATAAGCGCATGATTTGGGAATGAAGAAAATATTTATATAAGTTTCCACTAAAGAGAGGATTCAACAAGTTAATTTCTCACTATGAGCTCACCTGAAAAACATCAAGTCTCAAATTTCAATTATATATATATATATATATATATATATATATATAGAGGCTCATGATAGATAGGAAGTTGCTGATTTTATAAATAGTCTTACAAATGCACATGTCAGATAATAATTAATAACACTAAAACAGTTTGTTGTAATTACCTGTCTGAAAGTGTCTTGATGTTCTATATGATGGCGAGTGTCATAGTACTGATCAACAAAACTGAAATATTCTTTTCTTTTCCGTTCTAAGGTTGGCTGTCTTCGATCAAGACTGGAAGGAAGATAACCCTGAAAGACATCCACAAAAACAAATAATACTTGAGAACAGATTAAATCAAAATTCATCACAGAACTTGATTGATTTTAATGGCATGTCAACACGTCTGGGGTTATTTTATGCCAAGAGGTTATGAATCATGTAACTTGTACATTTATAACTACATTTTTGAGTAGTTGTTTAAGAGTTTTATTTTGTTTTAATGACATGGTAGAATCTTCTAGGAGTTTTCTAATAATTACTTTGTACAGTACTGATTATCTTTATGATTTTTGGTATAATTTTATTTCTCTCCAGGACAAAATGTCATCCATTATAAATGACAGACTGTAAGGAACAAATAGCACTAAAGACTAAACTAATTACAAAACAAAATTTACCATCAACAAAAAACAAGACTGCAATAGTATGATAAAATTTCATAGCATATATATTTATATGGCTACATCGGTTAGAGTGTTCGCCAATGGCCCGGGAGACCTGGATTCAATCCCAGGTCGAGTCATACCAAAGACTCAAAAAATGGTACTTGAAGCCTTATAAGGTACGGATCAAGGGTAAAGTGGAGCAATCCAGGAGAAGGATTGGCGCCCTCCCCTACACCTTGGTATAGTAGCTATCGAAAAGGGAGCCTTCGGGTCACCCTCAACTATATTCGCCAACTTTACTTACTTTTACTTACATCGTGCTCACACATTTCTACCGAATATTAAAATGTGGAAAATTACCAACAAGAGCTTTCATAGTTTCTTTTCTAAATATCAACATTTTTACATCATAGGGTTTCAAACAACATTTAAAAATCAATTATTATAGCAAATACAAAGTCTGTCCAGAAAAGATCCAGTCATTTAATACAAAAAAACGAAATAAATAAAAATGAAAGACTACTTAGGTCAATGATAACCTTATCCCCTTCAAAATATTCCACTTAAGACATTACACTCTTATCACAGCATCCATTCCCCTTTTTAAAACAACCTGCCAAATTCTCTTTTGGGATCATCATTAACTGCTTTGTCACATTCTTCTTAATCCCATCCATGGTCTGAAATTTCTTCCTTTCAATAGCAATTTTAGCTTTGGAAGTGAGTGGCAGCCATATCTGGACAGTAGAAGGACTGATATATTTGGGTGATGCCATGGTTTGCAAAAAGATGAAAGAAAAAAAACTGTTGGCCAAACTACACATGCTTACTCAATGACAGCAACTAATCCCATGGGAGAGTATCCGATTACACCAGTAGTAAGGTAAGTAATTGGTTACCAAGTTATATCAGTCATGCAATCATGTGAAATAATACCCAAGCAGCAGGTTTTGTTGGCCTGGCCATTCATCTAGTGGTGTGGATCCTGTTGTTAACTCTCACACCTGGCTGTGTGGGCATTTCACAGGTTGTACAAATATCTTTAAGAAACAACAGAGGGTGGAAAGAAGAATAGACAAACAAGTTTAGAACTGCAAAACTCAGGAAGGTGAAGTTTGGCATTTTTAAGCATTTTGTGTATATTTGTTATGGCTAATGTGAGAACTATGCAAAAGTCCTACACAGCTACCAAAAATAATGACTCATCTGGCCATTCATCTTCATTGCTCTATGTCTCACTCCTAACTGATCCTCTGCTCCAGACTCTGATTGCTTCAGGGTCTCACCCCCTAACCCTGACTAACTCTCTTCATCTTTCTCATCCAGTCTTGCAGGTTTTCACAGGCACAGCTCTTTGTGCCAAAGTAGACAAAAGGGTCCCTCTAGACACTAATACCGGTCAAGGATGCCAAAGATAAGATCCCTTCTTTGGCTACCCATCCACAAACACACCCAGAGTCACACACATCCATATATATATATATATATATATATATATATATATATATATACACACACACACACACGAATGCTGATTATCATGCCACACTTAGTTCTAAGAAAAAATTTTTAAAATAGTTGTATACTTTTCAGATGGACCCCATAAAATTACCCTCTTATATAACCTACTGATTAAATAAAGTGAACTTTACCTCCAGAATCTGTACCCATGTACACCAGAGTGGAGTGAGGATTGGCTTTTAGCAAACTAATACTTACTGATAAAATTTTCCAGGCAGTCGGCCTAACAGATTTGGGAATACCAGACCAACTAAGTCTCCGTAAATCTTCTGCAAATGAAAATATAAACTTTCAATCATTTTATATTAAAAAAAGGTGAGTGAGTAAAATTTCAAAGATCTCACAGCCCAAAGGGAAAAATTCAACAGTTTCAAGTACCAGAATCATTTAGATATATCTCTGAGAATGCCCCCAAAATTAACATACCTATAAATATACACATTCAATAGAGAAGAATTGAATACTTAAGATAAATATCTGAACAGCTACCAAAACTCTAGAAATATTTTACAGAACAATATTAAAAAATGAATAAAATATAATTAGCAAATTTATTTTCTTTTATGTGGATTATAATAGCAATTATTGTCTGTAATCATTTGATGTGAATTTTTAATTGTCAATAAAGATTGTAAAATCTAAACATTGTTTAGAAAAACAAAATAAGTAGAAAAGAATTTTGACTTGCTATGTTAATCATCCAAGTCTTGACCTCTTATTTGGCATGATAGATAATTCAATTAACTAGTACACGTCATATTTACCACCTCCTCCACTCGGGCAGGATATGACACAAGGTCAATTTTTAAGCGGAGTTTAACAGGTTTGAATTCAGAGTTTTTCTTCTCCTAGACTAGTTGCCTCACCAAGGCTGAAGAACTTAGTCTGCCCTACTATTTTACCCATAGCTGGAGGGAGAATAATTGGATTCATACCTTTCCCAAGGGTATTAGTGCTATGTGAAATGCAATCAGTCTCGTCCAGGATTTGAACTCGTGTCGCCATGTCCATTTCCTACAACGATAACTATTACACCACGGGCACCTCCATTAGCTAGTACACTTATAATCAAGAAGAAATGCCATCCCTAACCAACTTCAATAATTCATCATTGCTCAAAAATTTCATGTAGATGCTACAATATTAGAAAATTTAAAAAAAAAAAAAAAAAAAAAAAAAAAGTAATTTTAAAATTACACATATATCATTACTTGCTATGTCATTAAGCTTGCTTATGAAAGGATGTGCCATTGAGTTATATGAAGGAGTTAAATTTTGTGTTTATTTTAAAACCATATGTAAAAATGAACAAAAAAAATTCTAAGTTTTAAATGAAACTATAAAAAAAAAAAAAAAAAAAAATTATATATCTACAACTTTACAACTTCTTACCTAAATCTGTATTTGGAGCAGACAAAATGGTATTGAATTTCTCCAGTTTCGCCGCCTCCCTGTCAGGTACATGGGGTTGTCCTATCCGCAAAGGTGTGACTTTGGGTGGTTGCCAATGACTGTTGAGTCGCACTCCCACACCAGGTCCTGCCCCCAATGAATTGGCAGAGGGAACAGCAGTCAGATGACCCCCTGAAAGATTAAGTAAGACATCTGAAAGATCATTTTTTTAAAAGATAAAGATATTTAAACATAATATCATGAGATTATATCAATTTAACCCTTTGATGACAGAAAACAACCAAAAATAGAAATTGATAGTAATCAAATGTAAGCCTTCTGCTGCAGAAAAATGACTTCTCTCTCGCTCATATACACACATATATAATAGGATCAAGTCTTGAGTTTTCTACAAGCTCTTTTATTTTAGTCATCTTCCTTTCACTCAACTATTTTTTTCTTTTCTTTATAAACTAGTTTTACAGCAAGGCATATAAACTTGTTGAAAAAAGACATTTTTTTTTACTACAATCCCCACATCTGACAAATTTTAGTGAAGTTAAGAAACAATCAAGAAATCAGCAAAATTTTTCACACCTTTTCGATATGAAATGGCTTTTCTGATCATCTTTAAACCCTCTAACACAACTCTCATTTATATATCTAATCAAGGTTGTAATAAAATTCCTTATATTATGACAGAACCAACACAAGTTTTAAAGAATTTAAGTAATCAAACATGAACAAGATATATACATCATCTTGGATGTGCCGAGTACACATACACATACTTTGAACATTTGTCAAGCTAGTCTTACAGAACAATTAACGAGTAGTGAGTTTAATCCTCACCAAGCATCCCATAATTGCAGCAGCCTTGTGCTGAATCTATCAGCATAAGGCTGCTGTGTTAAGTTTTTATTAAGGTGCTTTGAGTGATTTAACAGTTAATGATCTAGGTTAACAAACCATTACTAGTGAGAGTGTCTCACTAGGAGCCCCGTGCTTTTAGTCTTATACTACAGATAAGCAACATTTAGTTGTGTGTGTGTGTATATGTATATATATATATATATATATATATATTTATTTATTTATTTATATTCACACACACACACACACACACACACACACACACACACACATTTTGAAACAGCAAAAATATGTTGGTTTTATAACAGACAACCAGAAGATCCTGGTATTGCCTGGGACAAAAAAAAAATGGGAAAGTAACATTTGCTGATTTTTTACTCATAGCCAATAAACATATATAAATGATTATTGCTGAAACCAATAAATTAACCGAAAACAAAAAATTTCAAGAAATTACCTGAAAGTGTAAGGGGAGAGGAAGTTGTAGTAGCAGTATTGGAAGTGGCAGCAGCCTCTTCTCTGGCTCCATTCTGTTGTTGGCGCTGTCGGCTATGCTTATCAAGTACGGCACGGGCAGTTGACTGAACATCCTTCAGTGACATCTGAATGTTAGCCATAAGAATAAGGTCATCATCGCCATCATCCCACGCGTCTGAAGTTTTAATCTCAAAGTCCTGGAAGGAATCTTTTGGTTTTTGCTTTGTTTTATCCTCTTTCTTTGGGGTTCCAGGGTTACTATCAAATTTTTTTTTTAAAAAAAGGAACAATATGAAATACAGACAACTCTACTTGTAATTTTGGTTAAGACAGAATTACAAGAAAACATTTGAGATTCTTACAAATAACAAACCATATAGAAGCCATGGAATTTTAGGTTTTGTAAGACTTACAGTTGTGAAAGGTGAAATTGTATCAAACAACTGAATACCCATTCCTGCCAATCCAGAACAGTTAACCATTCAGTTTTTAATGAACATTTGTGTCATTTTGCTTTGTTGCTGGTTTTTTTACTTACTAGCAACTGAAAAGCGACTCACTATGTCAATTTTTTAGCAATGCAAAATTAATCTTGTTCATATTGAAATTAACAATAGATTTTAAGAAATAGAAATACAAATCTTCTAAGTCACTTCCCAGTTCTTAAGAGTATTTATCAACCAATTCTTGCAGTCAATGTTGGCAGGAAAGACAAAATTGGAGTTGGAAGTTTCATGTCTGCTGGCCTTTTAATATCTTCAGTGCCAACTCCATATATCTATTCTATTTTGTGCCTAACAGGTAACATAGCAAAAAACATGTGTTAACATCCTTTGATGCTAACTGTTCATTTTTTTTTCTTTTTACAACAAACCTATTTTTTCTAAATTTATTTAGAAAAATATCCAGATGTATCTAAACTAAACCAAATCTTGTATATAGATTGATTTACATAAAAATTCAATTCATTAACAACAGCTTGAAACTGACACTTTTTAGATTCACATATATTCTTAACTTTGTGTTGCATCCTGTCCTTGGATAAATACATATTCCTTAACTTATGATTGATTCTGATGGCAAGTTAATCCATTTAGGATTATTTTATGCTTAGAGATTGGGGAATCAATCAAATACAAATAATTTTTAAACAGATCTATTTGATCGTAATAGGCACTACCATTCCAGGTCAAAGTGGATCTAGGACTAATGGTAATGATGGGGTACTCCACACTCCCTAGAACCATCACATGCAGTTTAGTCATACCCAGGACACCTCTTCCTGGTGGGAGGTCTTGACCCTTTGCAAGGGGTACAGTAAGCATATTCTAAGCCCCACGAACAGTATTTCTTAACTTAATATGGTACAAAGCCTAATAACCAGTAGGAAGATTGTGTTGGACTAAAATTCTAAATGGGAAAATGCTGGTATGCCTTAATTTTTTATCATTTTGTACCTGGAATTAAATAGCAACTAGAGATATTGATAGTAAATTAAACAACTTTCTCAGCTACTAAATAGATTACCTAAACTCACTGATTACATCTAAATTTAGGTTATCATGGTTTGATTGTAGAAATACAATTTTTTTAAAAATTATATACAGATAATGCAAAAATCCTTTAAAAAGGAAAAGAAAAATAGACATGTCATACTAACCTAAGAGGTTTCTCAATTCTTGGAGGATGCTGAGCTCCATAAACTGGCTTAATGCTGGAAAAAATTCATTAAGAATTTTAGTGGTTTGAGATTATATATATATATATATATATATATATATACACACAGGTTGATAATGTTACAATATGGATTACACATTAAAAATGAGTTCAAATGTAAACACACACACAGCAAACAAAAGTGTATGGTTAATAAAATTATTTGAGCAACACAGTTTAATAAAGTAAAAATAAAGCTTAAATTATGCTAGTCTATGAGTATTTAAAATCAAATAGTCAAAAACATTTTTGTCGTTCCTTTCATCATTGGTAAAAGGCACTTTCAGTCTATTAGTTACTACATTAATAGGGACAGCAGTAAGAATATTCACCTGTCTTCCAATAATGTTCTCAAACTGACTGTCTCTGTTATTTTTATGTATTCCAAGACCTTTTTTTTTAGTTTCCTGATATGTTTATGATTGGTAGGTCTTCAGAGCCTAAAACCACCAATTTTGTATCATCCTAAACATTATTTATATATTATCACTACCCTACCCCAAAAGCATACCTACTTAATTAAACAATAGGAATACATAAAAAGAAGCAAGCAAGCAGAAATTATTTAGGGATTTTATCTTCTCAATTCTAAAACAAACTTTTGTTTTTAATGGGTAAAAGGATTAAATTATTTTTATTAATTGAACAAAAAAAAAAAAAAAAAAAAAAAAAGTAACATTCTTGTTATCTTTATTAGATACTGAAAATACTTGAATATTTGGGAAATTCTGTCATTAAATTTGAATTGTTAGCAGTTTATAACAGGTATCTGTAGGGAAAAAAATGGGGGGGGTAAGTGCTGATCTTCTCATACCACAACCTCCAACGTCAATTCTCATCTCTGCATGAACTGCACCAATCTTGCTCCAACAATTTCAAAACCAAAATTCTCCAGCTGTGGACTCTCATGAGTTTATATAAACAAGTCGCAAGCACTGATTGGCTTGTTCTTTGGTCAATCAGTAGTGGTTTTTCAAGAGAAAAATAGGACCTAGGAAGACCATTTCTTCTTTTTCACACAACACTGTTACTCTCCTTTCCAGTCTAAGACATGTTCACTTGGTCTTTCACATGCCACCCTGACTCTTCAGTCTATGAGGTAACTTTTCAACTACACTCCCCCTAATTTCCTAATTTTAGCAAAGGCAACCAGGAGCAGGTCTCTTCTGTCAAGTGCTCCTCCATAGGAGAACAACAGAAGTTTCAAATCTAGGTGAACTATCACCAGGGAGGTCATCAGGTGCTCCTGCATCAGTCTCTGAACAGCTGGCATTATGGGAGGAATTGCCTGGCAAGTTTGACCCCAAATAAAGCTACCATTCATTCTATTCCAACTCATTGTCATCTCGGAACATTGGATATGTCCCCATGAAGGAATGCAAGTCCTTCACATGACATTGAACACTATCAATTTGCACTGACTGAAGACTGATGATCTTGGTTACGTCTCAAATTTGGTCATACATCTCCAAAGCAGCAAAGTGTTGTACCTCCTACATAATGGATTCGCCCTCCTTCATAAATACACGTCAACGAGAGCGTCAGACAGAGTTCACCAATCAGCGTGACACAATCACGGGGGATACCATTTGTGCGGTGGATGGATAGTCACTACCCAACTGAACTCTCAGCTTCCTATCAACTAACTACTATTTAACCAGGTTCACGTGTTTCTGTTACTTGAATATATATGTTTTTCTGTCAACCCTTTTTGTGTTCCTCATGTCTTTCTTTTGTTAGCATCACAACACAAAGTATCGACCTAGATGATATCCTCTGCTTCATATGCTCCCTGAGTATATTGTGGTTCAGGTGGGAGTATGACATCAATGCCCCACAATCAACATTGTATTCAAGAGATGCATCATCTAGTGCTGTGGAGAGAGAGAGAGAGAGAGCGAACGTCCTTAAGCTTGACATTATGCCAGCGGACTACCTCTGGCACAGAGCACTGTTTTCTGACCACAATAGTCTTAATGCTTTGATGACTCCTTTCTATAACACCATTCTTGATACTGCAAAGGTGCAAAAAAATTGTAGCTGCACGCCCAAGGCACTCAAGAAATTCTTGAAATGTTTACAGGTGAAAGCTGCATCATTGTTGGTTATGATTTTTGTCAGTGGATCCCACTAAAAAATTTTTTTTTCATTTTTAAGTAGATTCTAACAGGTAAATGACACTGGCAGTTTTGTCAACATAGGAGTCACCATATTGCAAACCCAGAGGAACTGCAATCAATGAGTGTTAGAAAATGTTCACCTCCATAGTGTGGGTGATGTCCATTTATCTCTTACTCCCAGCTTTCATTTCTGCTAATGCACTAGTGCTAGGTCAACAGATTTGCAGGTTTCATAATTTTTGTTGATACTGATAAGTTAAAAGACTTAGCTAAGTACAGGGTCCCCTTCATGCCCAGTTGTCTACTTTGTTGGGGGATATAAGCTACCAGATCCACATTTAACCTGCTCCCCACTTGTATCAGCTCAGCTCAGCTCCTTTCCTGTATAAATTTAACCATCTTAGCACTCTGGTAAGACAGTCCACTCAATTTAGATTAGATTTGACCAGCATCACATCCATTGCCAAAGTGTATTCATCCAACCATGCCTGAAGTGTTTCCAACCATTACCTTACCAGCATCTCACTTGCCTCCTTTGTGTTTATGCATGCCTTCCTAGTTAAGCCGTCTGATACTCAGGGATGAATGCATGCAGAATTGATGATCAGATGCAACACCGACTCTTGCCACTGAAGAACCAGGTTGATGCCTTTTATCATTGTGTCGAGATAGACCAGATTAATGTGTGTGTTTAGCATCTCTAGTCAGATGCAACCAACAAGCATCCCCCACATAATTTCCATCTACCTCTAGTGCCACTGCTGTGGCCTTGGAACTTGCATCTTACCCCCATACTTTCATCTCATTGCCAATCACACATTAGTCCCCTCTAATGAGATCTGCTTCACATACTCTGACCACTGTCTCCACTATTATGAGATGGAGGAAGCCACACACAGGAAAGTGACCAACAAGTCTTCTGCACAAGAACACACTTTGGCAAGTAATTAACGGAGGAATATCTAGGACTTCATCACCCCACCTCCATCGGAAAATGTTGTTATTCCTCCAGACAAAGTACCTTAGTTTCATCTTCTAATTGCTCTAGATCCTTACAAACAAGTCTATAATTGGATACGTGCTATCTTATACATGACACAGAAATCAAGTTTCCATTGACATAAGTCAACATGGCACTGAATTGCCTTGCCCTTAGGACATCACAGAGTCAATGATGGACCTCATGATGAGAGATACTACATTAAGGCCAAAACCCAGCAGTATCTCTGACCCTTGAATCGCACAGTTTGAAAGAGCCACAATGCCTTGTCAACATATATCTGCAGATATACAGTTCTTAAGTTCAAGAGAGACATATTACCTCCTTGCCATTAGTATTCTCTCACCTTTTGTGCATACATATCCACATTAGCAGTGACCGCATGCACAAAGCTATTCAATTCTCTGTAGTTGAGCATTGGCAGAACTTTCTGTTTGTTCTCCTGCACAATTGCCACCAAAGGAATCAAGCTTTTGGATAAACCAAGTTCATCGTCAGGATATTGCAACAGCCATCCATGGAATTACTTCTCATACTCGTCCCAGGCATAGCTGAGCAATGCATACTCTGACACTCTATTGACTCTTCAGATGTTCAACCAATTGCCTACTCCCACAAGGTGGTTCCAGCTTTTTTACACTGATCAAACACCACAACGAAGTCAGATTCATTAACAGAAATAGCAACATACCAGGACATTTTTCCCCTCAGGAGAGCATATTTTACCCAACCAGGTTATGAGACCCCTCCAAACTCCCTGTTTGCATCAATCGCAAGAAATATAACAAATCCCAGCAATCATCCATTTACAATCAGGGCCTTGATATTTACAAGTTGAGCACTGCCAATGCCCAGCTCAATTGGTATATCTATGGTACTTCAGAGCCTTCCTGTCAGCTATCAGTACCTTCACTTCTCTCCATCTCCAAAGACAGTATTTATATTTGCTCACCAGTATCTGTGAGCAGCCAGAGTCAACCAGAGCAAGACACCTTCATCCATTCATGAACACTAAATTCAACTAGATATCAGATGTGGGGAACACAAAAAGTTGCTGAAATAAGTTGTGGGTTAAAAAAAAAAAAAAAAAAGGTTAAAGCTGGTCTTCTTGTTTCTCAAAACACAACTTCTAACTCCAGTTCTTGTCTCTGCACAAAGTGCATCAATCTTGATCTGACGATTTCAAAACCAAAAATTTTAACCTTTTGCAAGGCTATGTAGACAGGTCCTATGCACTGATTGAATGGATCTTTGACCAATCAAGAATGGTCTGTCATGAAAAAAAAAAAAAGACAGACCTAGAATGATTGTTTCTTCTTTTCCACAGACACACATGAAAGACACTCAAACCATTCATGGAAGCCTTTGCACACAGTGCTATTCTCAAACTTAGCAGCCTGTTCGTAATTAGAGCTCTACGCACTAGTCTTGACAGCAGAAATGTTCAGTATAGTAACTCTATAGGCATCTTACTAACTGTGATAGATGTAACATAAGGACACTTCCTAAATGGTTTTATCCCATCATATCTCCCACTTCCCACATAAACACATGCAGTCTAGAAGGCCCTTACACAACCATATTACCCCTCTTCTAATGTAAATGTGCAGCACAAGAATATAGCCATTTCCCAAGCAACATTGTATCTACACCCCCATATGCTACATCTGACCTCTCATTATGGCTCTATCTGCAAATGAATGACCATCCATACCACTTGCGCAAAAAATGCTCATCCATCAAACAATTACATCACCAAATGAACAGCGATAAACAACAGCCTGAGCTCAACCTTCCTAGGACACCAGCACGAAGCATGTAAGCTGAAGCTCTGAGCAATAAACTTTTTTCTTTCTGATACTGTACAACTTTAAACACCAACCAAACAAAAATCTTTGCTGAACAGACTCTCCAACTGTATAAATTCCTTTTTTATTAGATTTAAGAATACACCTTTGTCTTTTAACCCTTCTTTGTCATTCATTTCTTTATCATTACAAACACAAACAATAGGTGATACAGCTTTTCCTTCACTGGTCAGTGAGTTACCCTTCTTCTACTCTCTTTATCTCCTCCCCTGCATTACCATACACGAATATAACAGAATTAACATGCATGCAATATACTCAAATTATCTTAATAGGTAAAGTATTAACAGTATACAGGACCAATGGATAAATTTTTAAGAATTAAGCTTTCAAAAACTGCTACCAAAAGATCTCATGGAAATGAAACTTTAAGATATTCTTTTTTAAAGTCATGAGCTCAGTTCAACACAAATCATATGTAAAAGTATAAAAGATATAGAACAGTTCCAAATGAGGCATCAGTAGGATATGATGTTTATGGATGGGGGAAATTAATGATCTTTCAGTAAAGGACAACAAGTTTATTTTTTGTTCTTTTTATCTAATTTCCATTTTTTTGTACCCTTCTAGTCTCCAGACAATCTAAAGTCAGGAGGTACAGTGGTGAGAACATTATAAGAAATTAATTTGAATGAAACAATATACAATATTAACCAACTTATTTTTGTTTTGCACAAAAATGAATAAATTTAAAAATTACAGAATGTTTTTTTTTGTTTTTAAATTAACTGGATTTCACATAGTTAAAATCAGTCAATCTCAATATAACACCTTAAGATATGTTAAAAAAAAAAAATTTAAAGAAAAAAAAAAAAAAATAGTAAATGAATAAATAAAATAAAATTTATGGAACTTTGATGTGCAAACAGAAAACATTTTATTCCCAGAATGTTGTAAGAGACCTATTTCTTATAACAATATCAGGTGATATGTATTACTATCTTAATTCCCCCACCTTCACCCTATTTTGAAATAATAATAATAAAGATATTTTTAAATTTAATATCAAGCAAAAAAAAAAAATTACCTCATTAAATATAGATCTTTGATATGATAAAAAAATTATCACATTTAATCTAAAGCAAAAGCTATTTTATTGTAGCAAAATTTAAAATATGCATGTTAGATAAATTCACTCAAATTCTAAATAGTAATGTAAAACAACCAAAATATTTATCTACTATTAGTCCACACATTTTTAGACAAGTATCTTGATCTTTCAATATTTCTACTAATATGTTCTTTGGCTTTCTTCAGATGTTATATACTCAGCATAGCATGTAGAAAAATTCTTTCTCTCCTTTATCCACAACTAGAAAAAGAATTCCAAAGTTTAACTAAGTCAAAGAACCAAGAACCAAAAACCAGGTCTCGTGCCAACAGAAAAATAATCAGCTGGGGAATTTTTTTTTCTCAGCAGAAATTTAACCTTACACTGACCTTTGAAAATATGGAACTTTTCTTTGGAACTTTAGAAAATGGCCTACCAGTCCAAAAAAAATAAATAAATAAATAAACTGTAGGCATTTTTTATTTTCAACTTACTTCTGAAAATTTTCTGCAGGAAAGCAATGAAATACAAGCAGAGTGAGAGAAGATATTGTCCTTTATAAGTATTAAAAGTTATTTTCTTTACTAATAAATAAGTTGAAATTCAACAATGGTGGATTTCAGTTAATCAAGACATTAGTTATATTTCTGATCAAACAAATGTAAACTGTTTCAAATTATGCCATTCTGTAAATATAGGCAATAATTCTGAGTCATCATTGCACGAACACTTTCTTCTGGCTCATTTCTTCTTTTGGCTTATTAGAAAAAAAAAAAATTTAATCTCTCAGCATTTGGTGGGGATGGATTTGGTTTTGGTATTCAATTTGAAAATTTTAATCTGCCATTTTTAGACTTTTTTTTAACAATTAAAATGAAATTCATATCAAATAATAGCTTTACAATGATCCAACAGTTTAACACTTGCACTCCAAATCTAACCCCAGTGTCCCCATCAAATTTCATTTTCATCCTTAAAAAAAACCGTACTTAAAGCAAAATTTTTCATATCCAAAATTTTTTAAAAAATTTGCAAAAACAAAAAAAAATTGGTAGAGAAAGGTTTAAGAGATCTTAGTCCATTTGGATTTTGAAGTTTCACTATATTCAAAATGTAAAGAAAAATTTGTTTACTAAGAGGCTGACTTTTAAAAGAAATTTTTTAATCATTTTATTAAATGGGTACAACTCTTTTTCATGAATAAAAGAATTTATTTGGTTTGATATAAATCAACAAAACTAAAAAATAAAAGTTATAAACATCAAGTTATTTTTACTCAGTTTTTGATTATGTGACACACCCATCATTCCATGTTGGTAGTGGTGGTAGGAGGCAGTAAGCATTTTTAGAAGAAAACTTTAAATTTTATTTAACAAAAAACAAATTATAAATACAAGTTTATGAAATTTATGACCTAAGCATTTTGGATGAGTTAAATTTCATTAAGAAAGAAATAATGGGTGGAAATAATTACAGTGCAGAAAAATATGCAACTAAAAAATGCCATAAAGAGAAGGTAATTAACTAAAAATCCAACAAGACTTTTTTTAAAACAAGGATGAAATATTGTATAATAAGTTTCTCTTAAACTGCACATATCTGCTGATTCACAAATATGTCTATTTTGCAAAACTATAATCCAGAAACAGTCAAGCAAGCAAGTCTCATGAGATTAGTTTACACATCACCAAAGCAATGCCACAATTTGAAAATGAAAACAAGTTGCCACTTGTTATTGCTTACATCAAATGATAGAGAGAAATACTCAAGAGTCTCTCCTGCATTATTGAATTTAACTTTAAGATTATTACTCTGCAGTACAACTAGAGAAAGAAAGAAAGAGCAGTAATAGAAATTATAAAGTAAATTTTTGATTGAATAATGTACAACATCTCTATCTTTAGTTCAAAATCTGTATCAAGAACATGCCAATTTGTTAGTGAGAGTCAAAGAAAAACAAAAACAAAAAAAAGCCAAAACTTTTTTTCCAGTTTATAAACTGTTCTAGATAAGACAATAGTCCAGGTTAAAAGCCCAGTAAGGGTAAACCAAAGTCAAACTTTTTTTTAGACCATATTTTTCCAATGCATGTATCATTGGAGAATGAGAAAGTTTTAGTAAATGGCACATTTACTAGAACTTCTCATTCCTCACTGATACCTGTATCAGAAAAATAAGGTCTTAAAAAAAAAAAAAAAAAAAAAAAAAAAAAAAAATTAAAAATTAAAGAATTAAAAAAAAAAAGTTGCACTTTAGGTCCCTAACAAAAGCTTTTCTCATTCCCCAATGATACTGGCATCAGAAAAATAAGGTTTAAAAAAGTTTGACCTTTACTGGGCTTTTAACCTGGACTGTAATCCAAGTGCTAAACTTCCTGAATTTTAAGAACATGATTAATAATAAAAGCAAAACAATTTCTAATCAAAAACGTTAACTAAATGCGTAGAAGACAAAAAAATGTATTTAAGGGAAATATCAAAGATCAAATAAAAGCATATTTATTCCACTACACTATATATAGTAACAGAATGTTAACTTTTCAACATATCTAATTTTTTTTTTTTTTTAATGTAAAGTTTTCAAAAATTATTCCTGAATTCTAAGTTTGATCATATTTGTTAACCTTGAATGAAGACTTTTGTATAAAGAAAAAGGCTTTATCAAATAAAGTTTTAAAGCTTTCTCATTTTGTATGATATTGATATCTTGAATTTGTAGAATTTAGATTTTATGTAAACTTGTTTAATATAAGATATCAAAATTTAATATCTTATATTAAACAAGCGTACATAAAATCTAAATTCTACAAATGACTTGTGTATATTAACACTATAAAACTTAAATTCTAATAATAAACTTTAGAGTCACTCTTCAATAACAATTTTGCTTTTTATATGCACCCTCATTATAAATATGGGTAGAAGTTGCCTTCATACTATTACATATGTTTATATGTTCAGGAGAGCAAATAAACATTGATTAATTTTTCTAATGGTATTGAGGATCATATTACATTTAAAATATTCTTTAATAATTTCTGGGCAACTGTGTAAATGTGTGTGTGTGCATACACACACACACAATTTTGTTGTTTGAAATACTTTCTTCACCCAGGCTTACAATGGGCAACTACAAGTTGCTAAATAAAAATACAGAAAATTTGTTAAAACTAAAACAGGTGGGAAGTTTTTAAAGATAAACAAGCTAATACATTTATGGCTGAACATTATGAATTTTACAAGCATAACATTTAAGCTGTGCATATAATTTTTATGCTGCAGCTGAGAATCTAGAGAGAGAAAAAAAAAGATGTTGTCTATACTAAAATAACAAAAAAAAAAAAAAAAAAAAAAAAAAGCATGTGACTAACAAATTTATAACACACATGTTGGTGGGTGGATACAGTAGAAACCAAGTAGAGACTATTTACCAAATTGTACACAGGCTCAGGACCACATGAAGGAAGTAAGATGAAAGTATCACACATACACGCACAATAAAGCGTCTGCACTTAACATCTATGCCAATGAGTTTGTGGTTTTATAACTTGCCTCTTAACTTAAAAAAACAATCAAAAACATTTTTAAAAATACAAATATAAGTTACTCTATAAACTTCACAAATACAAACATGTCCAAATGGAAATAAGCACATACATCCTTTTGATCATAATTACAAGCATAATACCCATTAAAAATGATGTCTGGATCATTACTTTTGATTAAGATCAAGGTATCTATGTCCCTCTCCAGCTCTTCTAACTAGGATTATAGTGGAGTATGATGAAGATGATAAATGCTTTCATTTAATAAATATTTAGAGCACATACAGAGACAATTGCTGAGGTAATGGTTAGTACTTGTATTTGGAACCAATGCACAAAGCCATGATTTTGAAAGCTGATGTTTTTTTAAGACCAACCTTGTGCCAGACATTATTCAGTAAATAATCACAGACTGATATTTGCATATGTAAAAGTCTACTTTAACAACCACAGAAAGGAAAAGAAATAGAAATAGAAGAGGATAAACAATGATGTGTAGACCAATGCAATGTATGAGAAAGAGAAAGAACAGGAGAGAGGTCAATAAAAGTAAAGTTAATTTCTTTTTACCTGGCTTTCAGGCAAAAAGCAGATGAGAGATCAACCAACATCATGATAGTGTCATGAAAAGAAGAATCCACAAACCAAGTACTAAAATGGTAAGTGACAAGTCAGCAAGACTGACTAAGGCAGGAGAGAAACACACACACACACACACACACTCCCTTGAAATCCAGATAAAAACAAACAAAGCAGCAGTAGCAAGCAGCTCCCTCCCCAAAGTGGCTCTCCAAGAAGCAAGATGCTGAGTGGGCAGGACTGACAATTTGAGTATTGAGGTGGCCCAGTTAGCTTAAAAGAGGTGGGAGAAATGCTTTAAAAAATGAGGACAAAGAAAAAAAAACATGGAAATAAGTAAAAAATAAGTTATGAAATATACATATGAAAATAAAATCAAGAATCTAAGGAAATAAGAAAATGAAGTAGCAGCAAGTAAAAGAAAAAGACTTGTTGGATTCTACTTAAAACTTGAAAAAGGAAGTATTTCACATTGGTCAACTTTCTTGACCTTAAAAGGAAGAAAAAAAAGTTAGGAGTCACTAATATTATGGTGTTGCATTTATATATATATAAAATGAGTGCATCAATATGTTCAAAGCCTAACACATAGTTATTAACTGTATTTTCTCATCCAAGATTTATTGATGTAGCTGGATGCGTGTATGAGTGTATATATATATTATATATATATATATATATATATATATATATATATATATATATATATATCTCACACACACACACACACACACACACACTCACTCACACATAGCTCATACATCTTTAGCCCTACATTTTAAGAAAAAAATGGTAAGATTTCTTAGAAAGATTAAAGCAAGTTCAGCAAATGATTATCATAAGAATAGCCAGAAGTGCTCTCTCACACACTCACACACACACACACACACTTAAAAAAAAAAAAAAATTGGCCAAAATAAAATACAATAAAACATTTATTTTTGTGGATTAACTTCAATCAATAGATGGTCCATTATTATAAAATAGTAAGAATGTGATTATACTTGTTTTATTAAAATCTCTGAAAATATATTGCAGGACTTCCTTCCAAAACCTGTATGGAATAGTGAAGTCTTTTTTCCCTACATTATTTTGGTCAATCCATTTTCCACCCATCATCAGGTGTCCAAAATCTGTAAGGAAAAAGAAATGGCTTTTTTCCAGAATAAATAAATAGAAATATTGTCAGATATGCTAATCACATCAACCCATTTCCAGCAATGTGTGTATAACAGATGATTCCATATTTTCTCAACAATTTTTTTTTAAACCAAGAGATAAAACAGCTTGTTGAAATCCACACAGGTCTGACATACATTTGTTGATTAAAACAATGAAAACCTTTCTCTTTGAATTTTAATAGACCGCATTATTTTGATTTTTCATCTCAAAAAGGACGATGTGGTCCAGTCCATTTTTACATTTCTTTATTTGGAGAAGAAAAGGGAGAGACTCTTTCTTTGCATTTTGTATGTCTGAAGATGGCTGGAACATGGACTGATTGGTAACAAAAAACTATATATAAGCTGCTGACACTAAATTTGATATTTATAAACTGAAGTGCTAAATAAATTTAGAGACAGTAGTACACTGGATGGTTTCCCCTTCCCACATTCATTAAGATGTACTCAACTGGATGATAGATGTGTGATGCTGGGCCAGAAAGGTGAGATGAGGATGGTAACTACCTAATGAAAAGGAACATTGGATCAAATCATATCCCAATTCAACACTGGTGCCCATCAATCAATATACTGTACAACAAATACTTCATAAAACTGGTTTCAGGAAAACTGCTGACTTCCAGAGTACTCTACTGTTCCTCTCTCTCTCTCTCTCACACTCACACACACACACACACACACACACTTGCCAAATTTAAACTCCATCACTAAATTCCTTGTAGCTACATTCAATTATGAACAATTCTGGAACATATTTAGATAGATAGATAGATAGATACACCTTCACAACTCTAACACCTTACAGATTCCACTCAACATCACATGTGGCACAATAATGTGCATTCGTGTGAGAGTGTGTGTGTGTGTGTGTGTGTTGCAGGTGGCCGTCAGAATCAAAGAGATTCTTATCTTCAGCATCTTTTGAGCAGCATCATATTGCCTTGAAGGTCTTTGTCTATTTTGCACAAAGATCACACAAAGAGCTGGGCCCGCATGAACCTGCAAGACCAGATGTAAGGGGCAACAAGGACCAAGGATGTGGGTCAGTCAAGGAAAAGACAAGGCAGTCAAGCCCAGGACACGTGACCGGTCAGTCAAGTCAAAGACACAAGGGAGTCAAACCCAAGATGCAGTGCTGAAAAGAAGCAGTAAGAGAGTCAAGCAGTTGAGTCTATGACGTGGAGGATGACACAAGGCAGTCGAGGCTAGAATGCTAAGCCTAGCAGTCATGCCCAGGACGTGGGCCAATGTGTTGAGTCCAAGATCTGGTGCAAAAGAGAAGCCTAGCAGTAGAGTCTCAGATGCTAAGCCTAGCAGTCAAGTCAAAGACACAAAGCCATCAAGCCCAGGACGCAGGGATGGTCAGTGGGACTCAAAGATGCAGAGCCAAAGAAACCAGCAGCAAGTTGAGTAAGACGTGGAGCAAAAGAGTCTCACAGTCAGGAGAGAGACGCAACTAGAGAAATGGAAGGCGATGATCAGTGCTGACCCAGCACTCTTGGTAGCTGTTTTGGATTTTCACTAAGTTCTCGCAACATGCACACAGAGTGCCAAAAAAAAAAAAAAAAAAAAAAAAAAATGCCACAGACTTCGCCGCCATATGTTTTGCTGTCTCAAATCTGTGTTTTGTCTTTCTTCCTTCCTCTGTTTTTTGTTGATTCTTATTTTTTGTTCAATTTGTGAAGTTCCCATCCGGCCAGGTGTAAGAAGTAATAACAGGGTCCTCAACTAGACAGTTGCCAACCAACCTAGCATATGGGTTATTTCATACACACAGCTGCCATTATTTAAGCAAAGAAAAAAGCTACATGTTATTAAATAACTGTCCCTAATTTTTTAGTATTTCAGTTTACATGGGGATGGGATTGTCTGTCTATAGATAAACATGTACAAAGATATTTTAAAATGCTAATACACAATCAGATATATTCAACACATGTAGAAATAAGTAAATATTGACAATAAATATATACAAGATGTACATATGAATGTAGATATGTTTTAATTAGCATGTGTGTCCATATGGTCCACGAGTGTAAGTATACCATTATGTTTAACAACAACCTGTTGAGCCAGGCAGTGTCTACCTCATTACCCAGCCCAGTTGAAGCAGGTAAGAAAGCTGAAACCCAAAACCCAATCCAATATTCCCCATCACCATCACTAAATAGAAAGAAAAAAAAAAAAAAAACGAAAAGGGAAATGTTCACCAAGTAGTAAATGCCAAAGGTAAAGCTCACCTGTTAGGTGAGCTTTACCTGGACAGATCTATTCTTTCTAAATTCACATAGACAAATCAAGAAAGGATTCAAATATACCAAATGTATGTTCATAAATAATGAGCAGTTTTATATCAACTTCTTTGTAATAGTAAACAAATTTGAAATAAAATAATTTCTCAAATATATGGAGGGGATGCTAATATGTTCTCAGTCCAACTAAGGAAATAACTTCAGCCCCATTTTTAAAAAATTTGATTGATTTTTTTTGGGGGGGGGTAAAAAACTTAATGTGGCAAAAGTGAATTGAACTTCAGGATGAATATGTAAATGTCATGATTCTATATCATTTATTCTTTAAAACTTTTCAGCAAAAGGTTTTAAATTCTAACCAGATGAAAGCTGACAGTCAGCACACACACATTTTGTCCATGAAGTGACCTGGAAGTATATAAAGCAAGAGTATTCACAAAATTGTATTTTAATTTCTGCTTCTCCTCGACTACAAAACAGCACGTTAGACAGAAGTGAATTCTATTCCACACACCAGCACCACCACCACACTTAATTCACTTTCTACAAGAACCACAAATGCACATTGTAAGCAAAATATCAAAAAGACAACCAAGTCTCAATGCTTTATTTTACATTGACCAAAACTCAAAGCAGAAAAGAGCAAGAAAAGGAACAAAGGAAATTTGGTATTAATATTACTAAGAACCACCACACCAAAAAAAGTCAAGAGTGTGTGTGTGTGTGTGTGTGTGTGCGCATGTGTGAAGAGCTTACCGTGCACGTGTGGTCTCCATTGGTTACAGGCAGCTAGCAATGCTACAAGAGTCAGTCATTTGACACAGCCAAGGTTGTAAGGGTTGTGATGGAAGACAGCTTAATCTGAGGAGAATGCAGCAGAGACTTATCAAAAAAAAAAAAAAAACAATCAGTGGGGGTGTCATCAAACACGCAGCAAGATAAAGAACACATACAAACACAGACATTAACAGAGTCGATCACAATTATACACACCACATATTTGACACAAAACAAATTTTCAATTAGAGGAGACAGTCATGACTCATCCAGTAAGAATAGATTCTTTCATATATTTCATCTTGAAAGTCACATCAACGATGCCATTTCAGTTAAATCTAAACTGAACTTAAATCCAATTCTACATTTTTCAATAAATATAGAGATGAAATATTAAAATATCAACATGGTTTTATGGCATATCAACTCCAATACAATGGTCATGTATTAATTTTTTTACAAAATTTTATTATTTTTAACTATGCAACTATTTACAAAGCTTAGAATCCAGCACAGGGGTCTATTTGTTAAAAAGGGTATAATGGTTGTGTTGTGCCAATTTTCTAAGGGAAAAAAAAAAGCTTGTCTTGAGGGAGGAAACAAAAAAAAAAAAACAGTATTTAAAATCCTGGCTTTAAACACCAACCAGTGTTGTCAATGTAAAAATAAAACCAACTATCTCAGTCACTAATCAGGTTATATCGAATTGTATATCCAACTTGTAATTTGAATTATGAATGTAGTTTTATAGTACATATACATCTCTACAATTGTCAGATGTCATAAAACAAAATATTTTTATATTAATAATATAGTCAAAGTTTTTTTTAAATAACCAAAGTTTATCTGAGGTAAAAAAAACTATGTATTCAGTTGCACAAGATTAAAAAATTTTCACCTCTTGCAATTTTGTAGTTATTTCCTAAGTTTTCATCAAATCAAAAATAGCCAAAAGGGAACTTTTTTGATAGATCAAACTAACTACCATAATAAATCAATCTGCAAGATAATTTTGTAATCTATGTTTCTATTCTTATAATTTTGTAGACCAAACATAATATATTCTGTCCAATATTTTCATTGTCTAAGAGAGCCATGCCAACATTCTATATAGTTTCATTGTTAAATGGCTGATCACTTACCTTGATTATATGGAGCTATATCAATAATCATGTAAACATTTTTTTTTTAAATCTTCACAACAAATATTTCTTTTTCAATTATTTTTGTCAAGGTAGTTAACTTAGCAGTGAATATAAAATCACAGATTAAATATCGTAAAGAAAAATTTTCAGATAAAAATTCAGCTCATAACTATAGGCTAGGCTATGAACTTATTGATCCACCCTTATAATTTTACATGCAAGAGATAAAAAAATAATCAGATGACTAGATAAGCAATTGAAATAACAAGTGGGAAAGGTTATGGGCACGGTCAATGTGACTGGTAAGAACTGTTGTATTTAGAGACAATAAGCAAAGATAACACACAGCTGATGTACAGGTTTCAAAGCCCAAATCAAAGGAAAAAAAATATAAAGAACACAATGAATGAACTCTCATATGGATATATAAAAGAAGAGAAGACATTTTCTGAGAAACTATTTTCATATTATATATATATATATATATATATATATATATATATATATATATATATATATATATATATATATATATATATATATATATATATATACACACACACACACTGATGGAAAATATAATTATAACACTGATTATGTATTTCAATTTACCCAATTTTAAGAATAGAACTGTATTATAGTAAGTTATTACATATACAGATCATTGATATATGAACAGGATCAAAAAACAGTGCTCAGACCCCATGCACATACTCTACCCAGGTCAAAATCATGTCCTTCAAGGTGTTACAATTTTATTTTCCAGCAGTGTATAAGAGATAGATATACCTACAGTTTTGTAACTGGTTTGAATTTCAATAAAATTAAAAAAAGGATGACTATTGATAAAACAAAACTTCTTTTGAATGATGAACCCATCCACTTAACTTTGAAGAAATACAGCGGGGGAGGGGTTAGTTTCTAAATTTTTACAAAGTCAAAACTGTTAACTATAAAATCAGCTAAATAAATAAATAAAATGATTACAAATAAAATAAAAAGTATGTAAAATATAAAAGTATATTTTCAGAAAAATACATACCCAAATTTTCTGTTTAGGTCATTTAACATTCAATTTTAGTATTTTCTGTTGTTTTTTGTTTAAAAGAGCAGGTATTATTCACAGAAGTCTGACACACCAATCAGTCTATTTCAATGATTGTAAAACAACTATTCTACTTAGTAATGATCTAAATTACCATGATTTTAAGTGGAGGGTCACTGTACTAAAATTGAAAAGGCAAAATGCTAAATGGGACCCTCTGGAGAAAAGCCTACACAGCATGAGACAAGGTGCTTTTTAATGTTTTAACAAAATGAGAAACATACACACACAGAGCAAATATGAAAATGAGTAAAATAAGCACCGTCTATAGTTTTTAAAAATGAACATTCTAAGAATTATTCAGACAGTTGAACTCCTTGTTTTTTCACACGTTTCAGCTGCTACATTGTCTGACCTTTAAGTGTAATATACACCTCCATAAGGAAAGACTTGTTCTGGTTTCTTTCTTTACTAGCAAAAAATTATTAAACATTTTTTTCTATCAGCTGATATATACAGAATAGTAATCACTACTAGCAATTCCCAACATAATAACCAATGACTAACTGATAAGTCTGTCAGCTACAAAAGGTAAAAACTAAATAAGAGGGAAGAATGAAATATACCCAAGGTTATTTCAACAATAAATTGGTTTATTAAACTACTTTGCCAAGCTAGGTATCAACTGTGAAGTGCTTTACAAGAATGAAGATACCAGTCAAACAGAAATGCAAAATAAGTACCTCAACTCAGAATTTCTGTAATATAGCACCCACTATAAACATGATCTTAAATAAAAAAAATTCCAAGGGTTATTGAGAAATCTAAATAGAAGTGCTAAACTTATAGGGGCAAAGAGAAAGAAGTGGAATAATGCAAGAAGAATTTATTGAATGGAAAGGGTATAAAGTCATAAAAGGCTACTAACAAGAAAGGAAATTTTTTAGTAGGCATTGCACAATATGTTGTTTTGTTTATAAAAGGATGAGAATTTTTTTGATGAGACAAGTGTGACAATCAGCCAAAAATCTTGCTTACAAAACAGTGTGAGAGACCGAGATAGTAGATTCTATGACAAAGAGAGAATTTGTAAGAAAAAACAAATAGCAGATGAAAAACAGTTTAGACAACTAAATTTTTTATTAAAGAGAAAAAAAAATGATTTCATGCAAAAATAATATTTACTATCAAGTATATTCAAATATAATATCACAAAGATTAAGATTAAATGTCATAAGATAAGAGAGA
Source organism: Sepioteuthis lessoniana (assembly GCA_963585895.1). Classification (NCBI taxonomy): domain Eukaryota; kingdom Metazoa; phylum Mollusca; class Cephalopoda; order Myopsida; family Loliginidae; genus Sepioteuthis; species Sepioteuthis lessoniana. The sequence goes on from OY757921.1 coordinate 94,080,061, forward strand.
TCAATAAAGATGGTAAGTTTTCAAACCGCCAAAACAGTTCTAAAAAAAAAAAAAAAAAAAAAAAAAAGCCATAAAATAGTTCCAATATTTTCTTGGCTCTGCAAAGATTGGTATATTAGGTATGAAAAGCAATAAAGTATATCATCACAAAAAATGGTTTATGACATTTGCCAATTTAATTAGATACATTAAAAAAAAATAAATAAATAAAAAATAAAAAAAAAACACACACACACATTTAGATTTTAGACACTTCTCTCTCTATATCTATATAGGTGGGTGTGTGTGAGAGAGAGAGATGTCTAAAAATGTGTTTGGCTTATTAAATTAATAAACCAAACACATTTTTAGACTTATTTTTTGATTAGGAATTTTATTGGACAACATATTCATCCTTTTGTTCCACTATTTTCAGCCATTTTTCACACAACTTCATAATTCTATTCTCAAAAAAACTTTATCTTTGTTAAAGAATTGCTCCCAATAATTTTTGCAGTTTTCCTGGGAAAAAAAATGGAAATCCAAAAGTGCACTATCTAAAGAAAAAGGCAGATAAATGAAAACTTTAATTACCAAAGAAACACATAGTCTAGTGTTATCCAAATGGAACACTATTTCTATAAACTAGTTCAGAAGAGTTTTCATTGATTGCTGCCTTCAGCAGGTCTAACTGTTCAGTTCTCCAAAAGCTCATGGTTGAGGACTCCTTTCAATCCTCCCACAATCACCTTGTTTGGATGAAAACTGGCTTTCGGGATACTTAATAGTGGTTCATTTTACTTATATTCAATAAAGATGATCTCTTATATTCCACTTTGTTATAAAGTATCCATTTTCATCACCTTATCACCCGTATTAGATAATGATTATTTTCAAATAATGTCTTCACAAGTCTACCTAACTAGAATAGCATTCAATGAAAGTCTTCAATATTAAATTTTGCAAACAAATTTGAACATATTCACTCATTCACTGTGTACCACCAAAATGAATTGTATATATTGCTTTGTGTTAAGTCACATTTTAACTTTCTCAAAAATAAATCAATAACCATAATGTAACAAAAATGTTGCTCATTTTCTCCCATTTTCAATATTAAAATCAATAAATAACATGCCAACACGAACAATTGTTTTGAAATGCACATCAATATAAAAGCGACACAATATCAAAAAACTTTTTGAATGTAGTTAAATGTAAATGGTTCATAACACCAAACAACACATTTTGCTTAAACCAATTATAATTCACTCAAATAATCAAAATATATTGATTTCTTTTAGACACTTGGGTTGCTGTTCAAATATTGTCTATGACCATTACCAAAATAAGCTTCAGAAAAACTGAAATTATTTTTCAAACAAAAAAAATATACTTCCTTCCTTTAATAGAATTTATAATAAAAGCACTGTGCACATCTACAAAACCCATAAAAATACACTGAATACATAACAAACATAGTGTAATAGTTATTGTCATAAGAAATTAAGAGTTCAAATCCAGAACAAGACTACTCATGTTTCACTTTGCACTAATACTCTTGGGAAAGGCATGAATCCATCTCTTCTTCCATAGCTATGCGTGAACAGTAGGGTAGATTGAGCTGTTCAGCCTTGGAGCTACAACTAAGAGAAGGAAAACTTTAAATTCAAACCAGCTGTAAGCCACTTTTAAAAAATTGACTTTATATTGCATCTGCCTCATAGTGGACAGGTAGGGTATATATCTACACAACAAGTGCTACAGAGATAAATTTGTTCAATAGGTGTATTTATAGTTCCTATATCAAACAGACTCTTCAAGCCTGAAGCTTCATACTTATTCCAAAATCTTCGTGCGTGCAAGTAAAAATATAAAGGGAAGCCACTACTTTAATAATTATAAAAATAAACAGGTTGTTTCCCTTGGATAATATTCGTAAACAAAATTTGAGGTAATTCTTTTTTTCTTAATACAATTTTGGAAGCTCTAGAAAAGGAAAAACCCTAATAACTGCAAGTAATTCTCAAATTAAAACTTCACAGGAACTAAAAAAGGAAAAAGAAAAAATACCTTTCCAACTTGATTTTTTTTTTTTAAATAAAATTTAGATTTAGCTCAGAAATTACAAAAGCGAACTAATTTTAGGTCCAATGAAGTTGAACCTATTTATAAAAAGAAAAAAAATTAAGTTTTAGATGAAAATTTTTGCAAAAATGTATAACTAATGGAATATAATCTTGGTTATTAATTTATCTTTCATCATCTTGAAAGGTTTTTTTCATCATAATAAATGGTTCTCAATTCTCATCAGAATTCTTTCTTTTATTCTGTAACTTTTAAAGGGTGAAATTTTGCCCCATAAACAAACTTTATCTGAAAAAGAAATGAATCAGTAGCAAACAAGGAAAAAAATCTTACAATTTCAGAGAAAATTGTAATGAAAATGAAACTATTTTCATTTAATTACACTATTAGTCAAGCAGATGAGGATGATAAATGAGAAACTGATAAAATTTATTTCCATAACTGTCAACTCAAAATTATTTTGCTACTTCAATAATGTGTTACATTACTTTTCAGTAGGATACACGAGTCAAAATACTTATCTAATCTACACATTCAGAAATATATAGAACTAAGATCCAATAATCCTATATATATATATATAATCCTGTTTACATAGAGCAGATTGAAATACTTAAAAACAAATTTAAATAAAATGATTTTTTTCCCTTCGAAAAACATACATTTTTCTGAAAATCGTTTTGATATCATTCAACACTTCCTAATCTTCTTAGCTAGAAAGGGATTGTTTTCTAACATTGAAGGCAAGAAACTATTTCCACCACTTTCTCCATTAATGCGAGAAAAAAAAAAAAAGGCTTACCATTCAGATCCTCATAAGTACTATTCCTGATAACTTATACAATTGAAGAAAAAGAAAACAGCATGGACAGTGATATAGCAAAACAATTTAGTAGTTCAGAACAACAAGCAGTTAAAGAAATGCACTGATTTGAATCCAGTCTTCAAAGAGAATTACCTCCATCTTCTCTTAATAGATATACCTCAAAATATAGGAAGTTTTACACTACAATAAGATTCAATCAAGACAGAAAAAAACTCATTAATACAAGACCATTATATAGGAATTAATGTTGGTTTAATGGCATGCCAAACCTTGTTTTTTGTACATATGATTTCATGCATATTAATAAATTGGTAAAAATAATTTTCATTAACTTCATGTTTATTAATGAATTAGAACAAACAATAATTATTAACTTAATTTATATTAATAAACTGATAGAAATAATTTTAATTAACTGTTTCTTTCAATGCAGTTGAGCCTCAGCCACCACCTTCTAGCACCTATAAGATAAAAAGGGTGAATGAATGTTTGCCATAAGAGCAATATGTAGAATCCAGTCAGGACTAATCATATAGGTGCTAGGGCTTGACATGGTGAGCCAATTGATTGAATCAGGCCTTTCCAACTGTCCATTCAGCCTATGTAAGGGGTAAAGTGAAGTGTTGCAGGTCACATGACCACTTAACACCCAAGTCATGGACTGCTCAACCACCAGGATCCCATCCTCAGGCAAGGCATTACAGGTTGCCACCCACAGCCTATGAGCAGGGGGGCTCTGCAAAGGTGCAGTTGACATATTCTACAGCCCCAGGTGACAGAGCAAGAAGTTAATGTGTTAATGTGCCATAAACCTACATTAATACCTTTTAATATTTTCAGCTCAATATACATTCAAAATGTTAAAGTTGATTTCAGTTGAGATTTATCTAAAACAGTGGAATGTGATTCTCCAATTAAAATAGATTAAAGAAACCTAACTGGATGAACCATTATTGTGTCCACCCAGTTTATCCAGTTAGTATAAATCCTAATAAATAGATTCAATGTAAAGAATAATTTTAATTTTCTAAGCTTAATTTAGTTTGGTACAAAGTAAAAAAAAAAAAAAAAAAAAAAAAAAAGTAGGAAGATTATATTGTGTTAATCTTACACATGAAGACAATCTGTTGGCTTCTTGACTTAGTACTTAATATCTGGACTTCTACTAGGACTTGAATTCCAAATATTGGTGCAGCTGTGGACCACAAGAGAGGCCCAGAAAAAAAACAAAAAAAACTTTGAAACAAATATTTTTTAACATGGTCGGTGAAAGAGTTAGTACAGATACTCAAGTTTGTTTTCCCACTCCCAAGTATTCTATTGTATATTTCTCACTAGCACCAAAGGTTAGTGTTCAAGATTAGGTAAAAACTAGGATCTTAAAAGTTGATTTTCCAAACAGATAGCCTGCTCCATTAAAAAGAATAGAACAATACATTCTTCCTATCTCCTAATTGGTCTTGTACTGGATTAAATGAAAAAAATTCCACTGTGCATATATATATATATTTTATATATACAAAATCCTTTATAAGTAACAAGGTAATCTAACATTGCCAGAGATAAAAATTGTTTATGATTAACACTTCTGCTCGGCTATTGCTTCATTTGCATTTTATGATAAAATCTTCACAGATGTGTACAATGTTGCAATAAAGTAAAGAAAAAAAATATATGTAGGTCATTTACTCAAGAAAATGTTTCACAGAGTCCACATAAAAATAAAGAAATACTGCATATTTCTAGTGATTTTAGCTTAGGAACAGAATCTTCAGTTGAAGAAAAATAAATGAAAGAGGGGAAAAAAATTTGTTAGAAGAAAAGTTTCACAGTTGCAAGATTGTTTTATTGGTCAGTAATTAACAGAGGAAGAAGCCATTTCTCTGCCTCATGCCTGTATTTCCTTTCAACAGCTAACCAACCCATCAAGTGGCTGAAAAATCTAACAATGGCACATTATCAAACCTCTTTTGCCAGAACGACAAAAAGTTCTCCACCATTGCCAATTCTAATTCGACACTTAACAGCCATATTTTTTCATGGCCAGCAAGTTTGCTTCCAAGCTGTGAGGGCAAACTGCCAAATCAAGTGGGTCAGGTGAATAACTGCCCTCCCCCATTCTCAAATAGTTTTTTTACTATCTAGAGAATATAGAAATTTATATATGAGAGGAAAGGAGCACATCAATACCTGTGTGCATCATCATACTACCCAATATTTGAGAGTGGAGTATCCATTTAACATTTTATTTTAATAAAACAGAAAATTATTAGCTTTTAAAGGAATGCAAACAGATTACAAAAACTTTATACTGATGAAATAATTATAAATTTTTGCATATTAGTTAGGAACAAAAATGATGTCATTAAACAAACATATCTTGAAGTAATGAACAAAATTCATATCCAAGAGAAATGGAACATTCAACTGCAACATTGATAATTGAACATTCTGACTCTTAATTCCACAAAACATACAGCACATATTCATGAGCAATAAGGAATGAGATACTTCAACAAATTTCAACTTTACAAATCATGCACATACAGTTATAATTTTTTTCTTTTTAATAAGATTTAAGAATGGTGAGTGCCATACTTTTAAATGATTTTCTGAAGATCCTAACTCAATAAAGCGAAAGCAATTTAATTACTCAAGTTATTAAAGATGACTTATAAATAGAGGCTCTATCAACATAGTTAATATTAGATAATCCCTAAATTCAAAATATGAACCAAATCCACTAATTCAGTCATCAAATGGATCATTTTGAACAAAAACAAAAAAAAAAAAAAAAATTTTGTTTCAGATATTACAAAATGGCTTTTTTGTTATTATCTTCTCCTTATATACAATTACTTTCGATAAACTCAGCTCTGTAATTCATTGACAAAAATGCACAAGCAAATACATTTTAAGTTCTTTCAGACTGGAATTTAAGACCAAAAAACTTAAAGTTACACCAGCCAAGTCATAAATTTAGGAATATAAACAATGTTTTAATTATGAACATGAGTTTATTGCACACTTAAATGTCAACTACATAGTGTTCTATACAATTAATATTGAACACCTTGGTCAACGAGTTGGCCGGATTACAACTGGCATGTTTTCATGTTCATGCCTTTCTTCAGGGCATTAAAAAAAGTGTGTCCAACAATTAAAACTTTATCACCAATTTCAGTTGTGAAAATCTTAAATATTAAGCCATTTTTGCTCTCACACAAAACTTGATTGTAAGAAAATAATTATGAATGATAAAAAAATATAAATCAAAAAATCTAAATTTATGTTTTTAAATTTTCAATTGTTTCAATTTTTGACAGAGAAAAAGCAGACTTTAAAAAACACAAAATTATTAAATCACTCCCTTATAGATGTTCAAAAGTTTAATTCCTTTCTAATATAATTAGAGGAAATTTAATCACAATTCCAAAGAAAATTTCCTATCATAACTAAGAAATAGTTTGAATTGTAGTCATCATTGAGCAAAAATTAAATTTGTCTTAATTTCTGTCTATCATAAATACATATTTAATGTTTCATTATCATTCAATTAACCAATGTCATATTGTCTTCATGTGGTGTAAAATTGTTAGTGGGTTAAATAATGGGAATTACTACAGAGTTTCTGATTGGGGAGCCACTAGATATATTGTCTTCTAAAGATATGTCATACCTACACAGTCACTTAGAGACAGCAGAAAAAAAAAGGATTGTATATGAAAATGTTGTGCACCATGCTTGTAATTATTCTTTACAATTATTTAGATAAAAATGTGAAAGTAGAAAAATATTACAGATTTTGTTATCCATACGAACTTGGAACTCTTGATTTCAAAATACTAGTTGTTTTCTGTGTATAATTCCCACATGAGTTTCCTGTATAAATAAAGCTTACTTCAGATAGGTCTGCTCATTTCTGCAAAATCACATACAAACTCATGCTTATATATATATATATATATATATATATATATATATATATATATATATATATATGAGAGAGACCTTTTATTTGTGGTCTATCAGTGATGTCATTGGTCAGACGCACACATAAAAAGACAGTTCCACTTCTTTTTTCAACAGTCTTTTCATTACGATTTGATATGAAACTTTGAAGATGAAAAAAAATTGCCCTTTCTCATAAAATATTTGGATAAAGCAAAAGATTTTAGAATCTGTAAGGAATACTATACAAAAGTTAATCCACAATATTTCAGGCTAAAAAGATTCTTACAGGTTTCATTTGATAGAAATATTCTGAGTGTTTTGTATCAGTAAATTGCATCAAGTGATGAAGCTCCACTTTTGGAACTCGACAGAGTGTGGAGTCACCCCCTTTTTTTTCATTACTTCCAGATCCACTACTGACCCAATGTAGCAGTTCCTATTAGGGTTCTATCTACAAGTCAAATAAATTTCTTTGAGATAATGTTTAACATGATTATTAACTTTATCAATACATTGGCTCTTAAAACATTTGCAATTAAGTGTAAAGTGTTTACCTATTTAAAATGTTAGCAGACTGTCAGTATTAGATAGAAATACTTGAAATCATAATTGTGTACAAATTATCTGTATTAGATAAGAATAATTACTCAAAGCCATGTAAAGGCTTGTAAATCATTATATAAAAATACTTTATAGAATATATATAATTGCAATCAAATCATTATTAAATAGGAAGAGTAACTTGAAACCATAGAATTGCTTGCAAAAAAGACTAACTTTAGCATTAAATAACCCAACAAGCAGTAAACCAACCAAAATAAATAAAATATTTTTGAAATCTTTCTGTTTCTTTCATTTAAAAAAAGTTTTGTTGTTGTCAAAAGAAAAATAAAAAAATTATGGATGCTTTTTGTGAAAGATATGAATAAATTTCATGCTTGTCTGCTTTAAAAGAATTCCACTTAAAACCATTGTAGAAATTAATCTAATTAAAAATTAAAACATTGCCAAATTAAATGCAAACAAAATATTCGGGTATTTTTTCTTTTTTTATGAAATCTCTACTTAAGTTGTGAATATCCAAAACCAGTTAAAAACAAAAAAATGTTTTGTTTTTTCTTAAGAAAAGATAAAAAGTTGCAGATGTGAAAAGCTTTCTTTACACAATAATAAAATAAAATTTACAGAGTGGCTTTGACAGACATAGTAAAAGGAAGATGACACAAGATTTCATAGTACTCTACTGTCCCTAGTAGATGAGATACTATTAACAACCAACCAATAAAGTGACAGTAAACAGAAAAAAACTTAATGATGGTGTGGGGATGCACTGAATGGAAGGAGCATCATACCACCACCAAACACAATAAGTCACATGTTTGTCACTCATTATTCAATACAGACCAACAACAAAAAAAAAAAAAAAGGCAAAAACTTAATGGGTCACGTGACCATGTTTTTCTTTGAAAACCCCAAACAGAAATTACTGAAAGTGGTTTGTAAAAATTAATAATTTATTAATTTTTAAGATTTAACTTTGAAGAAAGCCAAAAATTGCTAATCAGTTTGAAAAACATTTATCTTCAAATAATAATCAATGTTAATTTCCTAGCTTGTTTTAATGGTTTTCCAAAATTTCCTTGTTGAGAGTGTTAAAATAATGGTTCACTTCTTTAAGTTGCATTTTTTATTCAGAATAAAAAAGAATATGTACATGAATTTTACATTGATTTCATCTAAAATTAATCCTAGCAATACTAGTTAGTAATAAAGAAGTGCCAGCTTTTTGAACAAACCTACTTATGGTAGTCTGCTGATATATTTCTACTATTAGGCCGAAGAGAAGTGACCTTAAAAAGGACAAATAATTTTCCTTTCCCCATGAAATAAGAAGTTTGTTTCAAAATATCTTCACTACTTGCACTGCTGAATACCAATGGCTTTCTTCAATAAAATCTGCTTCTCATGACACAGCTGCTTGTCAACGAGGTGGAGTAAAAGGTTTTGGACCCAAATATAAACACAAGTTAGTGGATTGTGACCGTTGTTAACCAAGGGGTGTATGGATGTATGACCACCTAGCCTGTGGGTGAGTAATAGACTCGGATAAACAGATGCCAAATATCGTCACTAAGAATTTTTGTTTCATGTTTTAATGATAGAATTTATGATTCTTTTTCTAATTCAATTTACAACATACGATCAAATATTTTTTTAAAAAGTACTCATGAAAAGACAATGTCACATTCCTTTGTTGTCATTGAAAAGGAATATAATCTACATTGAATAAATGTAGATGCTACATATTTAGGCATCTGTCATAGAAACCAGGTTAGCAAGTGATTGCTAAGTAGTGAACGAAGAGTTCGATCCTCACTAGGTGTTATACTCTTTGTGTTCCTGTGCCAGATTAAGCTAAGCTCAGTAAATCCAATACATGAGAGCAAGATGTTACACAACTTTCCCTGTTAACTGACCAGAACCGAAATAAATAAAAAAAAATTAAATAAACAAAATAAAACGTGTAGGACGTAATCATTGTAAACGTGTAGATAAGAAGAAAAAAGGGGGAAATAATTATGAAAACTCACGTTTTTAATTCAACAAATACAAATGGAAAGATCAATATAATTGATCAAAGAACTTTTAAAATTATTATTCATAGCAGGTTTAATTAAAAATTAGATATTATTATTATGTGGACAACAATGACAAATCATTAATTATTTTTCAAACGTTATTTAATATTTACTAATTTTATTCGTTAATTTTTTTTGTTACATCACATTCCCAAGTTTAATATATATATATATATATATATATATATATATATATATATATATATAAACAAAAATGATTATCTTAAAATTATGAAAAAATATTTTTAATCAAATAAAAAGGTCATGCTAATTATGAAAACACGCCTGATGTAAATAAAAAACGTGGGTTTTAGTGTTTGGGGGAAAAAGTATTACAACAAACATTAAAAATTCAAAATGTCAAAAAATAAATAAAACAATTTCTGACAGCAATTTTTAGATTTTCCATGCAAAAACAAAAACATTGGTGATGAATTTAACAGACTCCTTTTTAAACAATCACATTTTACTTTAAAACCTTAGAAAAAAAAATCCATTAAAATACATTAATCATGCGATTATTACCAGAAAACAATCTGTTTGAAAACAGACTTTATTTTTTAAATTTTAAACTTCTTCCTTTCTTGAGTTTATAAACATACACTAAAAAGTCCAAGTAAAAATTTAATCCGAATTGATGTTTGTTTTAGGTTTTTTTTTTAATCGAGTCAAAATAAGTTTTGCGATCAAAAGTTTCTTTTCAAAAAAATTTTTAAATAGAAATAAAGGATTTTTATTTTGTTTTTGGTGAGATGAACCAAAGAATGGCCACTGACCTGTCTTATTTTTAGTTAAGATGGCAATAAGCATTTTTAACAACAGGTCAAAAAAAAAAAGAGACAAAAGAAATTGAAATAAGATAAAAAAAAACACGATGAGAATTTTTTTGTTTTGCCAGGCCTCATATAGGAAATATGTTTTAAAGTTTTGACAGCTTTAATTTTACTCATTTTAAGCAGGCGAAATAAAGAAATACGAAGCCCAAAATTTTAAAAATATATTACAAATGTTTTTGTTTTTTTTTTTAAGTATACGAATCCTAAGGGGGAAAATACTACCAAATTTGGGTATTTTTATTTTTCCGGCTTTTCTTCTTCAGTATGTTTTATGGCAAGGAGGTCACGTGACTAAATGTAACTCCTGACCGATGTTTCATACTGAATTTCTTTAATACTTACTTTAAGATTATTTAGTTAGTTAATTCCTGTGCTGTGGCGAAAATCCATCTGTAGATAAATTGGTGGCCTTAGTTTTTTTTATTTATTTTTAAATTATTTAATGTTTATGCTACGATTTTTTAAAAGGATCCAAGGAGGGAGGGTCAATAAAAACTGATGTCAAAAGTTTTTAAAAAGAAAAAATATTTTATTGTTTGGAAAATTAACAATTGAAGTGATAAAAATTTAAGATGATCTTCGGTTATAAAAAGAGGAACACGAAAAGTTATCCCATCAAAAAATAAATAAATAATAATAAATAAATACATAAATTAAAAATGAAAATAAACACTCAGCAAATGAATTGAAGGGTTGACATTCATTCACACACTCAAGTGAATACTTTTAAAAGTTTTATTTAACCAACAAAACATGAAACTAAAATCAGAACTTACTTGCCAGGAACCGATGTAGTGGTACTTTTTTTCCAAAAAGCAGATTTGCTATTAGTGTTGTTGGACGTACAAAGAAGGGGTGGAACCGGGTGTCTGTTTATTATTGAAGAAGAAGCAGAAACTGAAGAAGGAAGTATTGGTGGTTGGGTTTTCAGGAGAGACATGGAGTTATTGCTACTGCAAGAAGACGAAGGGGTTGACATTACTGGCGGAAGGCCAGGGGAACACCGCTCCATGGACGGATCAACAGACAATCCCAACCCCCGACAAGGAAACCGCAACACACCCAGAAAATAAGCCAACTAAAAAACAGTTGTTACTATTTCAAATTAGGACAAAATCAGTCTGTGATGAGAGTCAGGGGCTGTCGGACACCTCAACCTACAAGAGGCGGGGTCCGGGCAACCAGCTGGACGATATTGACAAAATAGATTCGTGTGAAGGGCCCTTCAATGACTTGTACATCTTCTGATCGATTCTTAGATATCCTCGAACTCGTTGTCGGTCTTAAAAGGTGTTGTTTATGATCACTTTAGGAGTTTCTAGTCTATAGTCGTTGTCTGACAATGCCTGCGTTATGACGTGCCCACCTCACAGCGACCTGCACATACACACACACGCACCAATATGGCCGACTATGACCGCACTGCGCATGTCTTAGCTTAGTGTAGCGCCATGTTTCCTTCGAGTAAAGTACAGGAAGGTCTATTTTGTATACAATCGCATATAGCAGAAGACAATCTCAAAAAAATATTAAAAAAATTAAAACATTTACAAAAAATAGTTCTGTCTTTTCCTTTAAGAATAAAATAAAATATACTTTGCTTGTAGGTAAATTGTTTGGCTTCATTTCACTCAAGTCCAAAAAATATTAAAAGGTGATTTTTAATTTCAAATTGTAATAGTAATCAGTTCACTTAGTTTTTATACAATTTTAATACTAAACATATTACCTTTTAGTACAATAAAGAAAAAAAAAAAAACGATGAGGGAAGCAACTTGCTATATTTTCAGTAAGAAAACTCTTTTTCAAATAATTGTCCATGATAAAATTAAAGAACTCAGAACTTTTTTTAACTATGACAAAAATTTTGATAATTTTTTTTTCACATCAAATGTGTAAATACTTTGTTCTATAACAAAGTATTTACACATTTGATGCAAGACAGAGAAAACGAATAATTAAACAAGCAAAATGAATTTTAGTGGGAGTATATAGAGTTCTTTTCTTTTAAGTAAAAGTTTCACTTAAAAATTTCAAGATATTCCTGCAATATGTATGTATTACTGGATTTGAATGTAAGAGAAGACTTTTTTAATTCTATATTTACAACGGTTTTTTTTATCTAAAAAGAATAATTTAAAAATTAATTTTTGTATCAAAATAGATTTAATTATAGTTTAAACACTTAACTGTGACAAAGTTTACAATTTTTGTTTGAGGATGAAGCACTGTTATTCGATGAAATATTAGGATTCTTTGTTATCAGTACATTTCAGTCTGACATGTTCACCATTCTTCTTTTGGTATGTTTGAAATCACTAACCCTTAGATTATGTAATTTATTTATTTACTTATGTTAAATTTCTATCACATCCTTTCTCAATTTAACAAAAAACATAGAATTAGATGATACTCAAAGATAACTGGATATATATATATATATATATATATATATATATATATATATATATATATATATATATATATACACATGGAGAAAAAAACTACATCAAAATTTTCAAAGTTAAAAGCAAATAATAGTTTTTAATAAATTAATTTTAATACTATTAATATTTCATGCAACCTGTGAAACTAATATATTCAATTTTGATTCATTTTAGATACAGCTTAAATAAGCCACAGAACATTTACATTTTGGTTCCCAAATTTATATAACACTCACTCATACATCAATAAAAAATCTTAAAATTTAAAATCAATAGAAAAAATTATAAGTATAGTTTAAGTTAGAAAGATGTTTTGCCACAAATTCATTGTAGAACATTTTCAGTACTGACTGCATCATTAACAATCATCTTTTATTCTTAAAGAAAATATTAAATTTTCATATAAATCTTATATGCTAAATGTAACAAATATTACGAAATAGAGGTTGTAATATTTGGTGATGATAAATTAATTATAGTTATTTGTTTATTAATTAAATCTTGATTATTTCAAACACCTGAATTCAAAGCTGTTCAAACCTTTTATAATCTGTGAGTATATTGAATTTGAAACACAGAAGTTTTGTTATTCTGATGTTTATTTCTAAGAATATTGACACAGAAGAGCATCAAATATAAGTCTGAACAAGAGTACCTTCGTCCTCAGCCTACAATTCTATATTTCAACATCTGGATAATGATTGTAATAGCATAAATCAGAACTAGGGAAGCTATATATTAAGCCCTTAACTCCAACTCCATGATACTTTTATTGTCTAACTTTAGTTCCTTCATAAATAGCAATAAACATAAAAATCAAATATAATATTACAGTTCTCTGTTACATAAATACAAACAAAATATTTTCCATCTTTTAAAATGTTCAAATTGTCTAACTTCATGTGAAGATTCTTTGAAATTGATTAAAAATATTTTTCTGAAAAATTAATGAAGAAAAATGAGACATAATATAAAGATGTTATTGTTATATTGTTTTAATATTATGAGTTTTTTTTATGTTAAAACTAAAGTTAGACTAGTAATTTTTTATTCACTTTATGTAAAAATTGATTCAGCTTTTTAGTCTGAATCACTAACAACACCATGCTCCCCTGTCTCACCCAATATGAATAATTGCTTATTGGAAGAAATTTAAAACAATACTTTTAGTCTTTAGTTTTAGGAAACTAATAATTATTTCTTAAATAAAGTTACTCCCCTTAGATCAATTAGAGCTTTTTAAAAAAATATTCTTTTGTTTTATATACTTTTGTCACTGTCCTGATTTATTCGTATTTCCAAGTATCAATACAGACTGTCCCAATAATCAGATACTAGTGGTCATAGTATAAGAATTTAACTATAGTGTGACTAATGAGCTTCTAACTATGAATTTTACCTAAAGCTCTTTAAGCTGACTGAAAATACTGTCCAGAGGTTACTCAGTCAGCACTGAGATGTCAATGAGTGAGCTTGTATACAGCGTGACCATCAAGTTCATCATAACAATGTACTGGTTAATTCTTCACATCTCATGTAGTTTTTTTTAGATAAAACGTCATATTACACAGATATCTATCCTCAAGTTCAGATTTGGTAGATATTAAGGAAAATATAAACCTGTTGATTGCAGTCCCAAGTGAACTATGTTGACTGTTTTGAAAACTCTTAAGAACTCAAAGGAAGGTTTTGATTGATTGATTTTAATAGTATGCCAACTCATATGGGGTTATTTTATGCCAACAGGTTAGAGAATTATGTTCCTTGTATTCATATTTTTACATTTTTTCTATTGTTGTTTCTTAAGAATATTTTTAGATAAACTTTATATTCCAGACTTGTAAAAATTTTATCAAATGTCTAATGCATAACTTTTTAAAAATTAGTAAGTTTATGAGTCTTTTCTTTAATGTTTATTATTGAAATATATTTTACACATTAATGTCATTGTACTGCAGTAATAATGAAATCTTATGATTGTGGAAAATTGAAAAATTGAAGTGTCTAAAAAATATTATTGTAGTGATAAAAAAAATCCTTGTTTAGTACCCTTTACTCATGAAGCTGTGATCAAAAAGGTCAAGGTCATTACTAGTTTAAGCAAAATAATTGAGCATATATTGGCAATATAACACAAAAATTAAAACTACACTCACATACACATAAATTTGTGTTCAAAAAGCATAAAAACTGAAACTGTATTTACTGTTCTATCCACATGTATGGTAATGCAAGAGAGGAGAGAAAGAAAAAGAAGAAAGGCTGACTTGATACTGACAACACTGCACGACTCACAATTTTAGCAGAGCAGTAGAAAGAAATAAAATAGACAAACAAATAGGTTAACAAGGAAAGTTGTATTTATAAGCAGAATATATAAGACAATTTTATATGAATGTTCCTTCATCAAAATTCATGCTTTCTTGTTTATTGTTTTAGGAATGAATTTCCTGTTGTGGTCTTTATATTAGGTTGTTTCTTGTATGTATGCAAGGTGTAGTCATGTAACCCTAAAAGATACATGAGACAACTGTTGTTTGTGGACGGTTAGCACTTAGAGAATAAATTTATTTGTTGTAGTTCTTGTTTAGCTTTTGTTGTGAAAAGAAAAGACCAGCTTTCAAGGCACAGACTTGTAGTAGTTTTTGTTTTCCTGTTGTTGTGAAAAGGAAAGGTTGTAAATTCTTCATGGATACATGGTGTTTAGAGAGAACACAATGTGATTACATGTGTTAGCATGAATAGAACTGTTGAAGTTGTTGAGTTTGGTAGATATAAAGTCAGTTCTCAGTCACATAACAAGTTGAGTTACATTTCAAAGTGAAGATCAGAACTCTAAGGAAGGAGAGATTTTATGGTCATTGGGGCATTCTATTAAGTGTATGTGTTGAGTCTATTCTTTGGTCAGTGATTGGTTGCTAGCCCAGAAATGGACATATTAGTGTATCTATATATGCTGGCTTGATTTTTAGTGCTGGTGTTGGACTGTATTGAGTTGCAACCTGTTTTATCATATTTATCATATTTACCCAACCCCTCCGCTCGGGCAGGATATGACACAAGGTCAATTTTTTAAGCGGAGTTTAACAGGTTTGAATTCAGAGTTTTCCTTCTCCTCGACTAGTTGCCTCACCAAGGCTGAAGAACCTAGTCTGCCCTACTATTTACCCATAGTTGGAGGGAGAATAATTGGATTCATACCTTTCCCAAGGGTATTAGTGCTATGTGAAATGCAATCAGTCCAGGATTTGAACTCGTGTCGCCGTGTCCAATTTCTGTGACGATAACCATTACACCACTGGCACCTGTTTTATTTTTGTCTGCCAACTGGACACTAGTTGGGACTCCTGTGCCAGTAAACGTTGTTATTATTGCTGTTATTCTGCACATTAGAGCTGTGACTTCTACAAGAACCATTGGGGGTCATGATACTGCATGTAACAACATGGACAGGACCATTAAAAGGTCCCCTCTGTGACATGTGCATGGGTATACATAGGACTATTATAGCAGTCTCTATATGACACATGAATGACATGAATAGGACTGTTAGTAGAGTTAAGAATTGAGCTTCTAAGCTCAAGTAAATCCACAAGGTCAGAAAAATTGGTCAAGTGTTTAATCGGCAAGGCTGTGAGAAAGAGGTTTGTGTAGTTAGTCCTAGAGTAACTATGGGAGTCAATCAGTCAGGCCAGAAAGAAGAGGTTATTACATGTTCCTAGGTTGAAAATCCGCCATGAGTGTTTGTCTATCAGGCCAGGAGAAAAGAGGTATATGTGTGGTTATGTTTTAGCGAGTCAGGCTACATGAAAATTAGGTGTTACATGCTTGAGGCAAAGCTGAGCAACCCACTTGGCAAACCTACATGAAAAAAAGAAAACAAGAGTCCAACTTCCAGCACATTTTAATGCCTTTGAGGATGCTGACTTTGACATTCTCTGATTGGCCAAAAAGGATCACATGATACCCACCTTGGATAGTAAGTGTTCAGTGACCTTGTATAGCTCATCTGATTTTTTGATTGTGAAAAAACAGTCATGCAACAAGATTTGACTTAGAGTGTAACATTACCAATCAGAAATAAACAATAAATGAAACATTAATTTTCTTCAAAATAGTCCCCTTAGCATTCTACACACTTATTCCATTCTATTGATTTGAGCACCTTTTTTCATATGGTGTGAAGTTGTGCCATTGTATTTCTTTTAATATCTTTCATTTCCTTGAAATAAATTTCTGTTTAAGAAACAAGAAAAAGTTAGAGCTAAAGTCTGTTAGAGTAATATAATATAGTCCCACTATGTTGTATATTTTCACTCCTGGTTTATTTTTGGATTCAAAGTCCAAACATGATTGGCTTTCCAGCTTAGAGGCTGGACACATGTCAATCAACTGCCATAACAATTGCTAAAGATAATAAGGATTAAATACATGAATGTGTATATAGGGAGGAGGGAGAACTATTTATATATGCATTTTTGATGGTATGGAAAAAAATAAATGAAGATCGATTTATAGGTATAAGATGTCTTTTTATTCTGTTTCTAACCGGACTTTGGCCTAGCGATTAGAGTGTTCGCCAATGGCCCGGGAGACCTGGGTTCAATCCCAGGTCGAGTCATACCAAAGACTCAAAAAATGGTACTTGATGCTTCCTTGCTTAACACTCAGCGTTATAAGGTACGGATCAAGGGTAAAGTGGAGCAATCCGGGGAAAGGAGTAGCGCCCTCCCCTACACCTTGGTGTACTAGCTATCGAAAAGGGAGCCTTCGGGTCACCCTCGACTATAGTCGCCAACTTCTTATATATATAAATATATATGAAAATGCAAATATATCATATATATTTACAACACCAGCAACAATCACACATTTTAGAGAGAGATGGAGAGAGGAGAGGAGGTCAAACATTAGAGGGTCCATGCAAGTTGGACAGGGGAAAGCAATTCTATATACATCATCAACAATTTAGTTCTTGAGTTATCAGTGCTTCTTTTCATACATTTTGTATCACCAAGATATTTTCACAATCTGCTAATATGTCTTCCAAAATTGAATCATGCAACCATCAGTTCAGCACCTTCAAAGTTCATTTGCACCCTTACTCTCATGAATGCCTAGGTCCTTTACAAGCTGACAGTCAACATGAAATTTGTGTTTTATTTTCTATTCTACAGTTTCAGGTTAAAGAAGGCTCAGTATCTACTGTCAGAGAGTGTCAACAATGTTTATGCCAATGAGTGCTAATTTCCTTTTTCTGCACATATAATATATAACAGTATTAGTAGTAGTAATCATGTGCTTTATAAATCTATATGTTGTCTCATGTTTGCTGCAATGTTTCTAAAGGGAAACCATTTTATCTCATAGTTGGGTCTTCAAACATCTGTCTGCATATTTAGGTATAACTATGTCTCATAAATTCTACCAGAGTCACTCCAAGAATTGTTATATTTTGCTTGATGGTGATGAAAAGTAAAAAAACAGATCTGTCAATTCTGTTTCAAATTGACTCATTTGCTGGAACATATTCTTCTCAAAAAATCATTGTCCAGCACTCTGAAATGGATCAAATGCAGTCATAGTCTGTTGGATTTCTTGGTAGTAGAAAGGATATTTAGTCAAGTCCCCACATACCAAGGTCTAATATTATCATTATCATATTTATGATAAACTTGGCATAATGGTTAGTGTGTTCGTCAATGGCCCAGGAGACCTGGGTTCAATCCCAGGTCGAGTCATACCAAAGACTCAAAAAATGGTACTTGATGCTACCTTGCTTAACACTCTGCATTATAAGGTAAGGATCAAGAGTAAAGTGAAGCAATCCAAGGAAAGGAGTAACACCCTCCCCTACACCTTGATGTAGTAGCTATCGAAAAGGGAGCCTTCAGGTCACCCTCGTCTATGGTCGCCAACTTTATTTACTAATATTGAATATGAGTATGCAGAGTCTGAAGATCCAAAGATGGTGGCAGCAGGAATTCAGATAAGATCTGGCAGGAAGTGAGGTGCGAAGGGAGAGTTGCAAGTGGCAGAGGAGAGGCTTAGGCATAAAGCTATTTTAGAGTCAATAGCTAAAGGCAGAGCGGGATTGGGGTTTTTCCCCTCTACGCATACCAACAGTGCCAAAGGCAAAGAAAGACGCCAACTCATCCAAGAAGTCCATGAGGGTATAGAAGAAGTGTGTTACTATAAAATGGTCGGTCTGAGTCAGCAAGGAGCCTGGACAAGGTGGGAGGATGTAGAGAAAAAAAAGGATTACATGGTCAGATTGCTGGCAGCCGGACTTTAGCGAGATTCAATTTCAATTTCTCATTAAATCAGTGTATGATGTGTTACTGAGCCCAACGAACCTGCACATATGGGGGAAGAAAGAGACCCCCAATTGTCAACTATGTGCTAGGAAAGGATCTTTACAACATATCCTTAGTAGTTGCCCAAAAGCTTTGGATGATGGTCGGTACCGTTGGCGTCACGATCAAGCACTCAAGGTAATTGTGAATGAGGTGACAAAAGCTATGAGGGCTAGTAATCATCAACCAGGAAAGAAATTGAAGCAGATCAACTTCGTAAAAGCAGGAGAGAAGATACAGAGAAAGAGGAGAGAGAAAACGAACCTGTTATCTTCCGCGGACGATTAACAGTTGATAGTGGATCTGGAGACTCAGCTGAAGTTCCCCAGACACATAGCTGTAACATCACTAAGACCGGATCTGATATTGCACTCTGATAACACAAAGCAGTGCATTATTTGGGAACTGACTGTGTCATGGGAGGAATATATTACTCTCGCTAATGAGAGGAAGAGGTCCAAATACCAAGAACTGGTCGAACAATGTCAACAAAAGTCATGGAAGATATATTATGACCCCACAGAAGTTGGTTGTAGGGGGTTTGCTGGACAGTCGTCAGGCAGAGCCCTAGCAAAAATTGGTATAGTCGGGGCAGCTAGAGTGAGGGCGCTGAAGGACATTACCAACACAGTTCTAAAGGTGTCAAAGTGGATTTGGCTTAAGAGATCAGAGCCATGGAAGAAATAAAGAGGACGATGGAGGAACCTAAGAATTAATATTAGGAGACATATTACACATTATAAGAGTATATTGAGATAATATTAAGTTAGGGTAGTCGGAATGTCAGGGGGAGGGGTTGAGAATTGTTGGCGTTTTTTTTTTTTTTTTTTTTTTTTTGTCCTCGTATGCTGGTTTCAGTCCGCTACTAATTTATGGTTTTTAATAAGTTTATTTGCCAGCGCCCACTTGTAGTTTTATTTGATTGATAGAAACCTAATTGCAAATAGTTAATGGGAGCAAGTGGGGAGTAGGCGATAGGTTCGTAGTAGTAATAAGTTGGAATGTAAGGAGTTGAATAGAGTAGTGTTATTTTTTTTTGAGAAATATGCATTAGATTGGTAATATGAGTATAGATTATTGACAAACGGGGAGGGAGATCTAGGCAAATAAGTATGAGTTAATCTGTAGCAAATGATTTTGTGAGTTAAAATAAACGGGAGTTTTTTTTTTCCTTTTTTTTTTTTTTGTTTTTTTTCTGGCTTCGAATAAGGGTATAATATAAGAGTTTAAGATTGACTGAATAGTTAGAGTAGGGGCTTATTTCATGTTAGTTTGGAAGTATTAGTATAGGATAGATTTGGGGTGGGATACGTGTAGGTCTTGTTAAAGTGTAAATCATAGATGTGGACAAGTATTAAAAATACCATCTTACCTCGGTATCGAATCCGGAAGTAGTCAGCCAAAACCGGATGAGGTAAAGATGATATTATATAGTAGAGGAGTGTGAAATTGCTGTGTTTTTCATTGGCTATTACTGAAGGGCAAATGTCTGTAAAGAACGGCCGAAGTCCGGCCTTACGAATTTATTGCTTTGGCAGAGGCACGGAGCGATCAAGGAGGCGGCTTGGCTCTTCCAGAGTCATGTCGGGGTTGTTGTCAGAGCCGATATGATGCAAAAACCTGAAATCGGCGATGAAAACAGTGCATCACTGAGGACCTACCTTAATGCATCTAGGATGTACGAGTGAAATAAATGGAAGGAGAGACAAGATAAGCTCATTCACACATACAGAAACATTTAATACATGCATAACATGAATATAAAAAGTATAAAAAATGAACACACAAACATGTCCCAATGGATAAAAAATTCCCAGTATATGAAAGCAGTATATGAAAGGAGTAGAAAAGTAGAAAAAGTCTTTTTGCTATTGAGGAGTACAATGACTATTGCAGAAGAGGAGACAGTCTCTCTACTGTTTAAAGAACAAAAGCCAAAGAAAACAAGAAAAAAAATGTTTTGATTGTCATGTGACTGTCCATGAGCCCCTCACTACCAATGCACACTCTCACTCATTCTTCAAGGGAGACTATTATTTATTGTATCCCTACACTAATTTGAGGTCATTATGAAAACACCATCTTTTGATTCAAAGGTCTGAAAAATTTCCAGCTGGTCTTGTTCTCTACAATGCTGTAACAACTGCTGAAGAGAGTGAAGTTTAATTAAATATGCATATATTTTGGGGGTGGAAGCACCATTCATTCCATGTATAGGTTATAATTTGTTACAGCTTAAAACAATTCAAGTCAGCTGTAGTTGTAGAATATACCAACTGTATTTCTGCAGAGGGATAAGACACCCTCCAATAACCATCCTGGGTATAAGACTAATAGTGAGGTTCCAATTTGGGACCCTTAAGAAATGTAGAGTACCCTTTCATTGCCATAACACCCAGGTCTACTCTGACCCAGAGTGGTAGTACCTGTAAAGGTCCCATCTATGGGTCAAATAGAAATATTATCCTTCTCTACACTTGAAACCATTTAACGGTGTGCAAACAAATTACTGATGTTGACGGTTGTTAGGTTGATTGGTTGGATGGATTTTATAGTATATTAACCATTTTTGGTTATCATATTTACCATATTTACCAAACCCTCTGCTCAGGTAGGATATGACACATGGTCAATTTTTTTTAGGGGAGTTTAACAGGTTTGAATTCAGAGTTTTCCTTCTCCTGGACGAGTTGCCTTACCAAAGCTGAAGAATCCAGTCTGCCCTACTATTTACCCATAGCTGGAGGGAGAATAATTGGATTCATACCTTTACCAAGGGTATTAGTGCTATGTGAAATGCAATCAGTCTCATCCAGGATTTGAACTCGTGTCGCCGTGTCCATTTCCTACGACAATAACCATTACACCACAGGCACTTTCCAACCCAACATTAAATAACCATTTTTGGTTATTTAATGCCAAATCCTGTTTATACATATATATAAGATATATATGATTTGTAAACACATTTTCTTGATAACATTTTTAAATGAGCCTGAGCTCATATTTTTTACACAGTTAAATGGTTTCAAGCATTTCTATCTAATATGAATAATTCTATTTACTATTAATCATTTGTTTCCACACAGTTAAATGGTTTCAAGTTTTTACTCAAAAACCAAGCAGATTTATAGTGGTGGTTTTGGAGTTTGAGAGAGGGGGGCCTAACTCCACAAATTAACTCCAAAACCACCACTATAAAGCTGTTTGGGTTTTGAGTAAAGGGTTGGAAAAATAGGGTCTATGATTGTAGAACTGGCTTTTTTTTTGTATTTGTTTTAAACAAGTAGAACCCCCAGTCCTTCTCAAACTGATACAATATTAGCCAGTGCCATATTGATTAATACCAGTCTGGTCTGAACAGCAATGATTACATGATATCAAGTGGTACTTCAGTGTTCCAACATAACTTGATTTAAAACACATACAGATAAAGCCAATTCCTACTTTTTTTTTATACAGCTTGAAATGATGAAAATTAACTTCATCTAAATTCCACAAAAACAAACTAGTATCTTAAAAATTGGCATGAGATTCAGGTGAAAGCACTCAAACCCCTGAATTTTTTAAATGATTTCTTTATCAATTCAATCAGGAATTATATTGATAAACAAAAACATGGAATTACCTTCATAAACAAAAAAAAAACTTTTTTAAAAAGTCCTTCATGCTTCCTTATGTGTTCTTTTTACCCAAACAAGCATATATACATTTGTGTGTGTGTGTGTGTGTGTGTGTGTGTGTGTGTGTGTGTGTGTGTGTGTGTGTGTGTGTGTGTGTGTTATATTATCAGGTTCATTCATCATTACATCTTAATCATGAATTAAAGGCATTAGATAGGACGTGTGTGTGAATAGAGAACAATAGATATCCAAAGTGGATTGTCTTATGGCAAGCTAACCATCAACAATTGTCCTCAGCATAGACTGTGAAAGCATTCCAAAGATGTAATCAGAAATAACTAGAAGGCTCAGAAAACCAAAATCAATGAATAGAAGTCCCAAACAACTGATTGTTTAGAGTCATATAAACTCATTTATGAAAGAAGCAAAGGATTTGAACAGTAAATTTTATGGATCACTGTAAACTCAAATGTGCCAATAACATTTGAATGAAGGTTTGGTTTGGTTTCTTTGTTTAATGGCATATCAACTCTTTTTAGGTTATTTAATGCCAAAGCCATTCTCCTAGAAGAACAGTAGTGGTACTATTTAACCCATAGCTGGGAGGATAAGGGGGTTCATACCTTTCCCAAGGGTATTTGCCCGAAAGTGAACGTAATAGCGTGACTGAAGTACGAACTCGCGTACTACGATTCCGCAGTCCATTGCTTTAACCATTACACCACGAGGACATCCCCCTTGAATGAAGGATTACTAGGCTTTATCCATTGATCAACAATGCAATCTGACCTGTAATGTTTATAATCATGAGTTCATATCAAACATGAGCCCACAAATGTAAATAGAATCAAGTTGCATACAACATCCTACCCACTGGACCTGAAAAGAATGTCTTCTCAATATGTATCAAATTATGTAAGTCATCTAGTCACTTGACAAGACACATGAAAGAGAATCAGAATATTCCTCATAGTGCAGCTTACAACAGACTGTTCATATGTCACATATGATGGAATCTGCAGAAGAGAAGCTTCAAATAATTTTTTTTAATAAATGTTTTTTTTTCTTAATCAAACATACCAGAATTTTATTAGTTCTTGTTAAACATTATACAATCAAAACAGATATTATTAGGTATTATGTAATAATACATGCACAGCAATGCAGAAGAAGAGACAAAGAGAGGATGATAAGGAGTAAAGAAATGAATGACAAAAACCAGGGCTAAAAAACAAAGAGAAGGTATTTTCATGAATGTAATAAAAAAGATGATACAGATAGAAGTAAGTCTGTTTGACTAAGGATTCTGTATGTGTTGTGGTTGTACTTGCTGCCTGGAAAAAGATTAGTTGAAGAAAGGATAAGTTTGGTACTTAAGGCTTTGGCTTAACATGTGTGGCACAGACTTGAAGTTGTTGCAGATATGGCTAATTTCCTGCATGGATGGTGTGGACTAGTATTCTTTTCTTGAGCCTACTGTAGATAGAAACTGAGTAATTGCAGTGGATGGCTGGTTTTCTCCAAGCTTCATGGATTAGTGGATAACTATTGAGTGGTTGATATACAGTATTGGTATGGTGGATAACAACATAAGGTCTCTGCACTGCACATAGTAACATGGGAAGAGTGAAGCCAGTGGTGGAGTGG
Organism: Sepioteuthis lessoniana; assembly: GCA_963585895.1. Lineage (NCBI taxonomy): Eukaryota > Metazoa > Mollusca > Cephalopoda > Myopsida > Loliginidae > Sepioteuthis > Sepioteuthis lessoniana. Next base: position 94,104,456 of record OY757921.1, read on the forward strand.
TACTGCTGACATTTTTTTCAGGTCTAGAAATGTTAGTCACTGGAAAAGAAAAGATTTTAAACACCAAACATGGAATTTTGAGTTGTTTTTACACATGCTGAGATCATTTGAATGAGATTCAGTAAAGTTATTGGATCATAAAACGATATCAATTTTTCTGAAACAGCCAGTATATCTCAAAAGATATCAATTTTTTTAAAACACTCTATAAATACTTTTACCACCCAAAAGGCATTTCATAGAAATTTCATATATAAATGAGAAGGGTTGACTTTCATAATTTCTTATTACAAAATATTCTTTGCCCAGTCAGCTGGGGCCGTAGAAAACACTAACTGCACCTCTGCAGAGGGGTAAGCCCCCCCCCAACGAGTATCCTGGATATGATGTTAAACAGTCTAATGGAGAGGTCCCAGTAATGCTGGGGCTTTAGGGAATACGGAGCACCTCTTCATTGCCATTGCTCCCAGGTTCACTCTGGCCTGGCGTGGTAGCACCTGATAAGGCCCTATCTATGGGTTAAATAGAATGGCATACTTTGCTAAACTGAATAGCTTGAAATAGAAATGTTTTTCACAATTAAACCATGCTTACATTTAAACTGAATGCTTATGCTAAACTGAATTACTTGAAATAGAACTTTTTTTTTACATTGAAACTGTATTTACACTAAACTGAATGGTTTAACATAGAACTGTTTTGACATTTAACTGTGTGTAAACATAATCTGTACTTATACTAAACTGAATTAGAACTGCTTGACTAAGCTGAATAGCTAGAAATAGAAATGTCTTTCACAATTAAATTGTACTTATATTTAAACTGTGTGCTTATACTAAACTGAATTATTTGAAATTGAACTGTTTTCAACATTGAAACTGTACTTATACTAAACTGAATTGTTATATATAACTGTTTCAATAAACTGAATAGTTTGAAATGGAAATGTTTTTGACAATTAAACTGTGTGCTCATGCTAAACTGAATTGTTTTAAATAGAACTAATTATTTACACAAAAATGGATTTGGCATTAAATAACTTACTAAAGTTGATATGCCATAAAACCCAACCATCCAACCAACAAACAAAATATTCTTTTCATAGATAAATTCATTGATTCAACAAATCAAAGCATACAACTCACCATAAAACAATCACAGGACATATACTGATTGAATGTTGTCCATCTTTACTTTTATCATTCTCATTATCCCACAATCAGTCCAGTGCTATACCAAGATACAACTGTGGGGGATGCTATCTCAGAACAATTCCCCAAATATTTAACAAAATCAAAATTAATTTTCTATATCACTATTGAATAAGCTTATGATGAATTTACAATCTTTGATAGGTGTGCAACACTCACCTAACCCACCCAGAATATATGCCTCTGACAGTCTGTCACTAGGCCAAACAAGAAGAAATGAGGTATATAAAGATTGTCTTACATCAGTCATTCAGATGAGAGGAGATTGCCCACTTTAAATTAAAATGCTGACTTTTTTGGGTTCAAATTGTGACTTTAAAGATTAAAAACATACAATTATCTCAGCCACTAAGTAGACCCAATATACATAGATATATGTACATATTTCCTCATCACTACTTAGCCCAATAAAAAGCCAATTGGAGATAATAGGAAGATTGTGTTGCACCTATATACTTATGATGATTGAGATAGTTATATAATTTCTAGCAGCACCCATGGTCAATGTTCAAGTTCATATGATCGTCATAATTTTCTATATTAAGTTTTAAAGAAGATAGATAGATAGATAGATAGATAGATAGATAGATAGATATTACCAAACATAAATGGGCTGATTGTTATAATTTTCTATGTTATGTTTAAAAGTAGACAAGTCTTTCATATATGCAACATGAGCCCAATTGGGTTGGAAAAAGTTCTGATGTTATTGTTGTTGTTGTTAGATGATATTAGAATTGATTTCTTTTAAATGACTTCATTCAAAAAGATTCCTGATTGTGACAGCCACACACACATAAATACATACATACATATACATACATACATACATATATATATATATATATATATATATATATATATATATATATATATATATATATATATAGTACAATTTAATGGAGACTCAAACTCAGTTAAGTCGTCATAATAAATTTATTTCGACGGAGAATATTATTGCTATACTCTCCGTCTTGTCAGATGACTCTTTACATGCTTTCCTCCAGATATATATATACCATCCTATCCCATCAAATTGTTTTCTCAGTCCACATTATAAGACTCAGATTTTTTCCCAAGAGAATAATGACAAAGAGTAATGGGTCTTACCCTGCCATGCTGGCCTCTGACGTATTCTAGTAGATTTGAATTCAGAGTTGTCCTTCTCCTTGGTGGGTTACCTATCATATTTTACTCATAGCTGGAGATCAAAGAACAAGAGAATTAGTATGAACTCGACTTGCCGATTCCATTTCCTATGCCAATAACAGTTACGCTATCTGCATTTTTATATAATCTGAACTTTGAAAAAGCAATGTTCCGACGTGATGATAATCCAAATCAAAGTACTACTTTTGAAAAATTTGGCAGACCAAAAATGAAACCTTGTCAGAGTTGTCTCCCTGTTGTTTACTCAACATGTCCGCCGCTGTTGCTGATCAGACGACAGCAAAAAACAACCATGCCAGAAAACAGACCGTCACTGTTTCTATTATTCCAGTTTATATCGTTGGCTTCATGGTAAGTCATTTACAATTTCCATAATTGTCAAGCCATTGCTCTTTTATTTCTTCGCTTTCGAATGTTTATGTGTGGGCTGTAAACATCTATGAAGGGTTTGTCATCGTTTTTACTCATCCTCCTTATTTTTTGTCATTTCATGTCTCATGTTTTGATTACAAAATTTTAACAGCAGCAAATTACTTTACTTGATCATTAAAAATTATAAATAATGAAGTTGGGGAGGGTTTTTTGTTTTTCATTTAAAAAGGTTATTTTCCCTGCTTGTCTACAGTGTGTTTTCGATAGAAATAGCAATGTGACCAAGCACACACCTTCTAGCTGTGTTTATCTGATAAACTTTATCACTTTTGTTATTTTTAAAAATGTTTCTTGTTTTAAAAAATAACTGAAGCAATTAATATCTAAACCTAATTAAATTGTTGTTGGTTTGTTTTTGTTTTAACATTATTCGATTAAAGTTATTTGCAACTCTCCAAGTCATAACAACAAAAAACAATCATTCTTCCAGCAATGTTTTCAGGACAAAGAAGATTGTGTTGCGCCAATCTCTTAAACAGTGAGGGCCTGCTAGTTTTAAAAAATCAGCAATATTGCTATTCCGGTTTTTTAACTAAGTTCAGACACTGACCCTCAACATCAGTTGGTAGTAACCTTCTCAATATCCTCTATAAATCAATTTTTTTTCTTTTTAATTGAAAAATGGGTATCAATCGATCTACGTAATACATACTTATCAAAAGTACCGACATAAAGACGATTTAAAGGCATGAACCCTTCTCAACGTCTACCCCTCCCTCTCATGAAGGATGGTCTCACTCCATTTGAAAAAAATATATTTATTTTTTAAAACTAATGTTTACAGCTGAAATAGATGAACCCATAATTAATTTAATTTTTCCTTAAAAAAAAGTAATTTCAAATTTAATCTAAAAAAATATCAATATATTCTAAAATATTATTCAAGATTAATTCTTAAAAGGTAAGAAAAGAAGGGATTATCATTTTTCTTTTTTTGCTAGATTTATTGTTTTATTTACAGCGGGAATAAAATTGGAATGACGACTATTAACTCTGGAAGATTGTATAGCACCAATCTATGCCATGAACAAATTCGAACACTTATTTATAAAAATATATATAGAGAGAGAGAGAGAATTGATAAATTTTGGTTTCTCAAGAGAAGGTTAATTTTTTGAGTTTTCAAAGTAAATTTCTTTAAAAAAAAAATTAATTCCGTAATTGAAAATGAAAGTCTTGATCGTCCGGAATTAGAAAGTCTTATTTTAAAAACTTCAATATCAGTTATTAAAAGAATAATAATAAAAATAAAAAGTTCATCAGAATTAATTCATTAAAGTAGATCTGAAGTATTTAATAAAAACTGTTTTCATTATTAAGAATGGCTTTAAAATTTCGTGATAAAAACACTTAAAATTGTTTAAAGTTTTTCTATGTTGTTTAAACAAGTGGTTTAAATATTTCGATTCTTACCGACACGTTGTTTAATTGTAATCACACGTACACAATATGTTTAAATAAATACGTACACACTAAATGAAATGCATATGACTACCTGTGTACTTCACAGGTAAACTTACATATTTTTGATTTTATGTATTTATATTAAATACGGAATAGTTAACAAAAATGTGTAAATACTATTTAATTACAACATATGTAAATAAAATAAATGTGTAATGTAGTTTTGTTAGGACACCATCTCTGTTTTTTTTATTTTTTAAATTTTTTTTTAGCTTTCCCCGTTTTTTTAGACATATTTTACTCGGAATCAAACTATTTTGTTTTATTGGTCGCTTGAAAAGTTTTTCAATTAAAGAAACAAAATATTTTTGTCAAAGATGTAACAAAGAAAATATCACTTCATCCGGATCTATTTACTGGTGTCTAAGTTGGGTTTATTTTTTTAATTCTCTTTTTTGTTTCTGGAGTAACATAATTGACATGCATGTTTGTTTGAGGATAAAAGGAAATTTTCCGTTTTATTGAAGAATAAAACTGCTTAGAATTTTAAAACTGACCACCTGTTAAGTTATTAACAAAATATATTTTCTTCGCTTTGAAAACCTATGTTAATTAGTGTGCTTTATCAAGGAGTAGAGAGTAAAAATGGATTTCTTGTGATGTAAATATGAACATTTAAAACGAAATAGAAATAAGTGTCAATTAAGATTTTTCTCGAAAAAAGTCTTTCTTTTTTCGTCTAGGTTTAAAGCGCGGTAAGAGTAACCCTCACCCGAAGCCGAACGTTTTTAGACCTTATTTTTCCGATGCAGGTATCATTGGAAAACGGGTAAAGTTTTGGTAAACAGACCAGTCTTTGGCAAATTCAAACGTTCTTTTATCAAAAATTTTGAATTAATGAATTTTGTTATCTCAGGACGAAGGTTAATTTGTGACTTTTTAAAAGTGAAGATCTATCAAAGTCTGGTCTGTTCACCAAAACTTTTCTTGATCCCAAATGGTAACTCCATCGGGAAAAAGTTCAGCTTCAGGTTACTCTTATCGCACATGGCCTACTTTACAATAAAAATCGTGTCGCTAAACTTCGAACAACATGATCAACAATTGTTTATTTCATCTATTTTTGCTTTAAAATCCTGTCTTGAGTTTTCGGTATGAAACATTTGCTAGATTTATGTGTGATCCTAAATTAAATGTTTTAACAACTAAAATCTTAGAATATTTGACTATTCGCCATAACAAAAAACACCTTTTTCAAGTTGATTGCTTATAAAAAATCAATTTTTACTTGAATGAATTACTTCAATGTATAAAATCAATTCACCCATGTATCACAGGACACTCAAACAATAGAATTAACAAAAATTACATTTTTTTTAGATTACTGTTAAAGATATTAATTTTTCAAAAATTGTTTTATTGTGTATTTATTTCAGGATTTGTTAGGAGTAAGCATGGTCTTACCCCTCATAGGAACCCATGTAAAAGAGATGGGTGCCTCTCCAACAATGGTGGGCATGCTAGGTAAGTTATTTCACAATTATTGTACCCCGACTCTTACTGGTGGTAAAATCATTTACAGGATCTTTATTCTAAGCTAACATTTTCAAGATGAATTTTATATTGTGTCTAGTCCATTTTTAATAAAGATTTAAAAAGAAAAAAACGGACGTGAATTGTAATATGGGGTTTCCATTTTTTCCATTTTTTTTTTAATGGTTTTATAAAATACACTCCAATTATTCAAGATTATAATTTTGTTGACATATTTAACTTTTTGTTGAATAGGCAGTTGTAACAAATGGGATATTAAATTTATTCACATGACTTGTTCAGCCTGAGGAGATGGGTGACATATCATTGTCTCCACCTCAGATTTCTACCTCTAGTTTTATCCCTTACATTTGATATCATATTACACTTTTGTAATGTTCTTACTTAAAATTTGTCATTGCCAAAATACACTCCTAAACATCACTTTCCAGATTGATTAGATTCTGTGACAGTATTTCATTCATTCACTGACCTCCCTCTTTCAAGGCTGACAATGGATAAAGCAGCTATTTTGCTACGACTGCATAGATAGTTAATTATCAAAGAATTCATTGTTTTTGTATTTATTTGCCCACTATTGAGTCATACCAATGACAAGACTATAATAAAGATGACTGTTACAGAGATAATGCAGTATATGTATAGTGGTTTTTGTGGATAACACTATTGTTTTTGGGCACACAAATGAATTACGAGACTATTGCTTTAGTAACACACAACAATGAAAGTTTTTTTATCTGCAGCTTTGAGGCGGTTTGTTCTTGGTGCTGCAAGACTCATGGTGTTTATGCTTGTTGGTTGTTTGAGACGAAATGGCTTAGCTAGATGTTGCGATGGCAGCGTGTCGTTGGACGTGTGAGGGAAGTATTCAAGGCCACCGTGTAGTTTTGTGTGTCTGGTATTTGGGGAGAGTAGGCGTTATCTCCATTAATGTGACCAGAGGTGAAATGGGAGCTTGTCGAGAGCGAAGTGGCGCTCGGATCGACATAGTAAATTTTTGTGGTGCTTGTGGAAGGCATGCTGAACGTATCTAATTCATATTCAACTGGGATTCCTTGGTCTAAAATATATTAGACGCAAAGAATCCATAAATTAGAAGGTTCCCTCGCTGAGTGTCCATGTTGCTGCTGCTAGGGTTAAAGCCACAGTGATATGTCCACACTGGGTGGCTTGTTTAGCTAAAGAGCATCGCTAAGCAGGGGCGACCAGAGACACGTCCGTTCTGGTCGCCGTCTCAGGCCGAAGAGAGTGTGTTTGGCCGCTCACCCGTTTTGCTCGCCGGAAATGAATGTCTGGGCTGAATAGGATATGTCATCCTGATTGGGTGAAATTCAGTGTTGAATTAAATAGCGCGCCAAAACAAAATACGAGATTTTCCTCTTCTCTACATATGTTTGATTCATATCTCTGCTATGGGTGTTGATTTAAAAGTGATGTAAGAATTTATTTTTTAAAGAAGTACTAAATTTTATACTGTTCAAAATAATAATAGTTTTCAGTAGCATATTTCATATCTTAAAAACTTTCAAATAACACATTTCCATAAGTACAGGTACTATGCTCTGATCTTTGGCAGAGGTAGTGTGAAGTAGCACTGTTTATTATAACCAGTAAGAATATAAATAATCTTATCATTTTTTACATGAACTGAAGTAGTTAAAAGTAAAAAAAATGAGAAAGAAAGGAAAATCTCAGTTATTAGAAAATAAAGTCTATCCATCCAGTCATTGGAGACCAAACATCTGATATCCTGTCTAATAATCTATGAAAGTAAGTCTCAAATGTTCTGTCCTTAACCAACTCTTATCTGTTTGAGTCTGATTACCAATAGATATTACTGTTGTTATCAAAATAAAGGAATGAACTTTGAACTATCCATCTTATGATCATTCTATTAAAAAAAAAAAAGCATTGTATCTAGTTTTAACCTTCTCACTGCCAATAAGAAAGAGAATGTTTCCCAAGATTGCCAACCATGTGGTTAGATCAATTTTTCTTTTACAAAAAGTACTTTTGTAAATGGAAAAAAATAATTTATTTTATTATAAAATAACGATGCAATTTTTTTTTAAATAAGGAGAGAGAAGTGATTTCCAATCCACATTCACAGCCAAAAGAATTGAAAATGCACTGCCTATAAGAATAGGAAGTGGCGGGGATCTCTTTGAAACAACTATTCAACTTTTTGGCGCTCATTCCTAAAGTAGGCAGTCTTTGAGCTAATTTGTAAATCATATATAAATATAAAAAAAAACATAATCCCATAAGATGATGATGATGATGATGATGAGTAATTCATTTACATATGTTCCAATTTACCCCACCATCTTGTTATTCATACTCTCCCTCTCTTTCTCCTTAAATGCTTCTTCACCCCCACCACCAACCAAGTTTATATTTTTTTCACATTTTTTAACTCTTTGGTTGTAAGAATTTCTCTACCTGCAGAAAACCAAAGTTTGGTTCCAGACCTTTGCTTTTTTTTGTATATGCATGTACTTAAAAAATGTAGATGGATACGTGATATTTATCTGGCTTTTATCAAATGAATGCAAATGTCAGTGATCATCAATTGTTGGCAAGCTAAACCTGTGTGGCTATGATCGAATTATTGTTTATGCCTTATCTTCAAGATAAAATGTCAGACTTGAAAATTTTAATGATGAAAATCATAGATAATCAAATTTGAAAATCCCTTTCTGGGTAGATTTTAATTGTCACCTCTAAGCTTAATGACCACACCTATTGCCACAACAAAAGCAAAAAAGGATGCTTCAAGAAAGCTTGTTTTATAATGATAGGTAATTGGATTTTTAGTCAAAAACCCAAATTGATCCTAAGCCCTGAGGATGCATTAGATTCTATTATCCAGGATTTCATTTTGGGAAGGGTTACATGTGTGAAAAAGTTCCCAACACTTGGAAATGCCTATTTCTATTTTATGTGACATGCACTGGGTTACTAAGTACCAGCAACAGAAGCTGACCCTTGACCTGACTTAATACAGAATACAGAGTTGAAAAACATTTTTGCTGGAAACTTTTGCATGTGCCTAGTAAGTAAAGTTGGCGACCGTAGTTGAGGGGGACCTGAAGGCTCCCTTTTCAATAGCTACTACACCGAGAGGGCGCTACTCCTTTCCCTGGATTGTTCCACTTTACTCTTGATACGTACCTTATAATGCTGAGTGTTAAGCAAAGAGGTATCAAGTACCATTTTTAAAGTATGACCCGACCTAGGATTGAACCCCGGTCTCCCAGACCATTGGCGAACACTCTACCCACTTGGCCAATGGCCATAACTATGAGGAACTAATTCTTATGAATCAATAGAATTTACTTTTAATTTTCAATGGGGCTGACTTGAGACAATGACTATGATTTGAACTTTTGTTGTATATTGACCTATGGCCGGGCTGTCAAAATAGGAAATGCACCTGTGTAAATAACAGGTGCATCCAGACGAGGAATGGCAGAGTATAACCTTGACTGTGGATGGGTTGAATGAGTGCAATTTGTGATGCCCACAAGAAGAAGGTGGGCGTTGAACTATTATATAACTCAGTGCACAGAAAATTCAATCAGTTGGGGATCAGACGAGTTGGAGGTAAGATGCGGTAGAGAAAACCAGCACCCAGAGAAGCTGGGCCCCCAGGCCCCCGGTTGAGCAGCCCAGGAGAACAGGAAAGAAACGCGGCTATGGTCAATAGAGTGGGGGTCAATATGTTGCAGTTTTGTTTGGTCTCCTACTCTCTCTCACACACAACCCTTTCAAATAAAGTGAGAGGTATATTTTTCTAAGAACTGTGTCATTCGTCTTTATTGTGTCGTCGTTGTGTTCTGCATGCAGATGTATATGAGTTTGTATAGTTGGTCATGGCTATACAACACTTTGATGATGATTAAGAGGGGAATTCTAAGTATAAATAAGCAAATAATAATGATGTATAGTTTAGAAAATTTGCAAAATATTAAATAATGTGGTTAATCTTATGAATTCTCATATGTCAATACTGCTATCTCATAATAATTTTGATGTTTAGTGTACATACAAATCTAGCAACTATTATGAAATTGAAATAGTATTTATTTTTTAAAATAAATATTTAGTAGTTCAGATAGACCACTGATTCTCTGGTTACTGATGGTCTGATATCTCTTTTTATCTAGAGAAAAATTATGAGTGGCATATACATATGCAGGTTTAGCAGAAGACTGCAGAATTCTTCTTATCCTGGATAACTGTTCAACTCATTCTAGAGCTGAACTGCTGCCTAAGAATTATATATGTATATATACACAGCGTACTTACCACTAAACTGCTCGTCCCTTATCCAACTTCAAAATAGAATACTGCACTCTATAAAGGCTATCTTTCATTTTTCATGAAGTGTTTGTTAGATGTGGTTGATTATGACAAGCCTGTCAAAACATTGTAATCAAATGTTTCTCTCCCTGCTGGTCTAACACCGCAAAGCCAGAACACATATCCATAGGAGACAAATTCTTGTCTAACACCAAATATTCCTTTCATGTGTGTGCTTGCTTGACCAACTCACTATATGTGAAGTATCAAAAAGTTCTTACTCAAACTTTCTCCCAACCTTTTATTATTATGCCAAGATGAATTTTATATTGTGTCTAGTCCATTTTTAAAAAGATTTAAAAGAAAAAAAATGGGCGTGAATTTTTTTTTTAATGTCTCCACCTCAGATTTCTACCTCTAGTTTTATCCCTTACATTTGACATCATATTACACTTTTGTAATGTTCTTACTTAAAATCTGTCATTGCCAAAATACACTCCTAAACATCACTTTCCAGATTGATTAGATTCTGTGACAGTATTTCATTCATCCCAACAAAACCTAGAACTAAATATAGAGTCCCTTGGGAAACATCAGAGGTTAGAGAAAAACGTGCACTCGTGAAAACTGCCTCCAAAAGCTATCGGAAGAACCCAACAAACACAAATGCCCGAAAACTAGAAAAGGCACGATATCAATTAGCAGGAATATATCTAAAAGAACAGGCAGAATACATACAAAATCAGATAGATAAGATTAGAGACTCGGTGGAAGATAGACAATCCAGGACAGCCTGGCAAACAATAAACGAAGTAAGTAGAAGGAAGAGCACAGCCAAAGCAAAATTGAAAGCTGCAAGCCAACAAGAAAGAGTAAAACTGTGGGAACAGCATTTCAAAAATCTACTAGGAAGCCCGGCGAAAATAACGGATGAACCGATGACCAGAATTATCAGTAAGCAATTAGACATTAAACTAGGGCCTTTCACCAAAGAAGAACTGGACTCGGTTCTTAAAAAAATTAAAAATAGGAAAACTGCAGGGCTGGACGAGATCCCCGCAGAAGTGTGGAAGACTAGACAATTTGACGATATACTGCTCCGGCAATGCAACGCTGTCTATAGTCAAAATAGGATAGAAAGGTGGATGAAGGGATGCATCCTTCCTTTCCCTAAAAAAGGCGACCTCGGATTAGCCAAGAACTACCGAGGGATAACATCCTTAGGAAAAACCAAAATGGCTTCCGGAGAAATAGATCCACAACCTCACAAATATTGACCATTCGTAGAATCCTTGAAGGCGTCCGGGCAAAAAACCTTCAGGCGAAATTACTATTTGTCGACTTTACCAAGGCCTTCGATTCCATCCACAGAGGGAAAATGGAACTAATCCTACTAGCATACGGCCTACCAAAAGAAACTGTAGCAGCAATAATGATCCTCTACAGAAACGCAAAAGTGAAAGTACGTTCACCAGATGGAGACACGGAATACTTCGACATTGTTGCAGGAGTACTCCAAGGAGACACGCTAGCCCCATACCTCTTTATGATCTGTCTAGACTACGTGCTTAGAACTTCGATCGACAAAATCAGAGAAAATGGCTTCAAGCTGACTAAGAAAAGAAGCAAAAGGTACCCCGCAAAAACAATCACGGACGCCGACTACGCTGATGACTTAGCGTTACTGGCAAATATGCCTAATCAAGCAGAGACACTACTGCATAGTTTGGAATGAGCTGCAGCAGGCATTGGCCTCCATGTCAATGTGCACAAAACTGAATATATGTGTTACAACCAAACGGGCAACATTACCACACTAGACGGAGCCTCTCTGAGGCTAGTGGACAAATTCACCTCCCTAGGAAGTAGCGTTTCATCAACAGAAAAAGACATCGACACACGACTGACGAAAGCATGGACGGCTATAGATAGGCTCTCAATCATATGGAAATCAGACCTGACCGATGAAATGAAGCGCAGTTTCTTCCAGGCAGCGGTGGTATCGATACTACTATATGGATGCACTACATGGACGCTAACCAAACAGCTGGAGAAGAAACTTGACGGCAACTACACAAGAATGTTGAAAGCAATATTGAACAAGTCCTGGCGACAACACCCCACGAGACGCCAACTGTACGGCCACTTGCCTCCCATCACGAAAACTATACAGGTTAGACGAGCCAGACACGCCAGACACTGCTGGAGAAGCAAGGACGAGCTCGTAAGTGACGTACTCCTATGGACCCCCACATATGGCCAAGCAAAAGCAGGACGACCAGCCCGAACATACATACAGCAGCTATGTGAGGACACAGGATGTAACCCAGAAGACCTGCCGGAGGCGATGAATGATAGGGAGAAGTGGTGAGAGATGGTCAAGGATATCCGTGCTGGCGGCACGACATGATGATGATGATGATGATGATTTCACTGACTACCCTCTTTCAAGGCTGACAATGGATAAAGCAGCTATTTTGCTACCACTGCATAGATAGTTAATTATCACAGAATTCATTGTTTTTGTATTTATTTGCCCACTATTGAGTTATACCAGTGACAAGACTATAATAAAGATGACTGTTACAGAGATAATGCTACTGGCTAATCAATGCATATGGCTTCCTTTAAAAATGAAACCCAGATTATTTTAGCTTTCTGTGATTTTACATAATATAAAAAAATGCCACTGCTGCATGTCATGTATTTTGAGGTAAGAAAGCTGTTATTTTACTTAACACCAAACACAAGTCACTCTGATTTGTTTACACCCTTGGGCAATTTTTCATAAACATTTATCATAGAAGCTAATATGAGAAATATTTTCACAATTCTGAAATCAAGGGCACTGGAAAATTGGTGGTGTTTCTGTATTTGTTGGGCTAAAATTCTTAAGGGAAATTAAATGCTTATTATTTTATTTTGTAGGATCAGTATATGGTGCTCTCCAATTGTTTTCAAGTCCCATCATTGTAAGTTGGGTTATTTTCCTTCAACATTTGAATTTTCTGTTTTGAAAGATTTTTTGAACTACTTGAAATGAATTTGAAAAAATCCCCTCCATAAAACAAAAAACAATTTCTTTGGTGATCATCTCTAAAAAAAATTGTTTGTGTATGATATACACAATTCAGTTGTTAATGAAAGAGAACACATGGAGATAGGACCACTGTACAGAGTTGTTACTGTTTTGTGATACAAGTAAACAAAATTATCAGAATATCATTCTCGGGCGTATATTCAAGCTCCCCACACAATTTCAACTTTTACTTCTAATATGAAATTTACTTCATTGTTTGTAAATAAATACCTTTCATGTTTATTTCTTTAAAAATCATTTGTTTCTTTCTCATTAGGGTAAATGGAGTGATATTGCTGGTCGACGGTTATCCCTAATTTTCTGCCTCATCTTCTCAGCTTTTGGTTATTGCCTCCTTGGTTTTGCCTCATCAATTATGGTTCTCTTTCTGGCTCGGATTCCTTCAGGTAAAACCTTGGCAATCAGAGCATCTACATCATTTACATCCGGCACCTCATGACAAACTCTAATTACCTGAATAATGATTTAAGTGACAGCACATTCAAGATAAGAAATTAATAGCTTATCATATCATATTTACCCAACCCCTCTGCTCGGACAGGATATGACACAAGGTCAATTTTTTAAGCGGAGTTTAACAGGTTTGAATTCAGAGTTTTCCTTCTCCTAGACTAGTTGCCTCACCCAGGCTGAAGAACCTAGTCTGCCCTACTATTTACCCATAGCTGGAGGGAGAATAATTGGATTCATACCTTTCCCAAGTGCTATGCGAAATGCAATTGGTCTCGTCCAGGACTTGAACTCGTATCACTGTGTCCATTTCCTACGACAATAACCATTACACCACGGGCACCTCCATAAAATTAATAGCTTATAAGGGATTAAAATCACTATAATTGTCTTGTGGGATCAGCTTCCTAATTCCAACTACTCTATTAACATTCAAAACTATCTTATTCTTTAGCCAATCCATTTCTGTAGTAAAACTTTAAAAAGAGACTATAAGACTCAACCATTGATTAAATAGCAGTTTGAAAGATTTCAGCAGTTTAAAATTTTTTTTTTCTTTTACTTATCCTGAAAGAAATATCAAATGTTCTTTGCCAAACAATTTATCCATTACTAAATAACAATTCAGAATCCTAAAGATGGATGATTAGACTGAAATTTCCATTTAAAATCTTAATTGCACTTTGTTGAAGGAGGAAATAAATCACAATTACCTGGACAGGTAAAGTAGTTATGGGTGAGTGGTTTGTCTAAATTGTCACTCATCTGCTCTTCTTTAGTAATCATCTAGACATGCAAATAACAAAACTGTTTGTCAAGATATCTCACAATCAGACTAAACACAGGGAGAAGTGGATTCATGCATTTTCCAAATTAATTTTGCCAATTCTGCCTTCTATATCAGTAAACATTATATTATTATGCATTCCCCATCCACACATAATTTCATAAAACTTATTGCATTGCTTCCAACAAAGCCTTTATTTGACAATAATCCAAGAGTCAATCATATCTGGGAAGCTTAAGCATCATCCCAGCTAACCCAGAACACCCTACAAATACCTTACAATATCATCAGCCTTTGTGGGTTTTCCATCACATTGTAGTACCTCTAGATCTATACAAATGTAACATCTTCCCAATCTTCAAGCCTCTTTTATATATTTCCTTCTTTCTGACATTTTCATAACAATTTCAGCCAGATTTGTCAAAGTTAAGAAGAAAGCCTCAACATTCAACTTTAATAGAAAATCCATTCATCATCCAGCCATGTCTAAAAAAATTTTCTTATAGATTATTTCCAACTTATATTCACAAACCAAATCACATTTTCCTCTTAAGGATGTGAACATTTTAAAATAACCAATTAGCTGATAAATTCAGAATGCTGAGTATTTATTATAAGATTTTGTTTTTTGTTTCCAGGAATCTTCAAACACAGTCTAAATATCTGCAAGTCTTATATTGCTGATGTAGTGCCAGCCTCTGAACAGTCATCTGTTCTGGGTTGGTTTAATGCTGCTTCCAGCATTGGATTCATCTTGGGTCCAACTGTTGGTGGTCACATTGCAGAGTTACCAGGTGGCTTCTTCCTCATTGCTAACCTTGCTGGGATAATCTTTGTAATCAATGCAGGTAAGGAATCCCACAACTACTGCCATATTATCACATCCCTTATTCTTTTAGATTGTTGCTTTATTGATATTTATCCAAGAGAGATCTCAGCTTGTGTCATATCATATGAATTCTCATAAATGTGTTGGAATAACTTCAAAATTATTAGGAACCTCCCTTTTTTTTGTGAGAGTGGGAGAAAAATCTGATACATTGTTGCATAAGCAAACCTAATTCTATCTGGGAAACCTTTGCTTAACTGAGTAAAAATATTACTATTAAAGCTTTCTGTAACTGAAAATTAATTGATTGATTTTAACCCATCTCCGGTTATTTTATGTGTAGAGATTAGGGAATTGCATTCATTGTATATTCATATTTACATTTTTTGTGTAGTTGTTTCTTAAAAGTTTTTTTGCAAACAGTCCTATCAAATACAGATAATTTTTAAACAGATCTATTTGAGCTATATATGGGATCTTAACAGGTACTACCACTTCAGGTCAGAATAGACCTTGGAGTAATAGCAATAAACTGATACTTCACACTCTCCAGATCTCCAAAACAAGCTTCATCATCAGATGCAGTTTTGTGTCATATCCAGGACACTCCTTTTGTTGGAGAGAGTCCTACCGCTCTACAAGAGAAACAGTCAGCATATTCTAAGCTCTGCTGACAGAGCAAGTAACTGAAAACTGAAATCATTCGTGTTTTATGCTTAACCGGTTCATTGGCCTAGTGTCTAAGAATGATAGAGCTGGGTACAGCATGAGAAATGTTTTCCTCATGTCAAACTCTTTTAGTCTGTACTGTTCCAGCTTATCCATGGATGTGTAGGAGCACCTGTTTCTCTGGCATGTTAGGGAGAAAGACTTACAATGATTCAAGATTCAAGATATGTGATTTCATACTATAATAATTCCCCCAAATGATATACTTACCTGTTCATGACGGCTCATCTGACATTTGTGCTAAATGGGCTGTATTTAGTTGTTCACCTGGTCTGACAGGACCTTCCCCTAGACAATACCTGCTTAGCAGGGCTGAGTTTATCACTTGGTGCCTGAGATGCTCCAAATGGGGAATCCTGAGGGGATGAAGCATTTTATGTAATGGCCATGCATGTCTCAATTCATGTCTGCCCCCCACCAACACACACAAACACACACACACTATAAAATGACTTGATGTCAAATATGGCCTAATGAGAGTTTGCATAAATCCATACTTTCCAAAAATGGTTAAACTGGCCCATATGTAACAGCTTATATGTCTTAAACTTCTATATTGACAAGTTTCTGATCTCATTTCAGTGATAGTCTGGTTTCTGCTGCCAGCTGCACATCAGTCAGCCCCCAAAGGCCTAATGAGGCTTGATTCTATCATCAGTCCCAAAAAACTTACTTCTGATGAGATCCAGTTCAACCCCATTGCTTTTTTCCAGTACTTCCGGAAGATTCACTGGGCTCAGCTCTGGGACATGTTCATCATTCGATTCCTTCTTGGTTTCAGTATCATCCTCTTTCGAAGTAATTTTGGTCTCATGCTCAAAACTCGTTTTGATGTCTCTCCTATCATCAATGGCTATCTCATCTCCTACACTGGTACAGTGTCTACAATCTGTGCTTTTTTGGTTGGCCACCTGACCAAATTTTATAAAGATGAAGCAAAATTATTTCTACACATGGCCCTGCTTCAGGTAAGACATTTCAGTTCTTTTTCTTTCTTTTTTTGCACTTCACTATTTACATCTCATTATATCAACAAGGTTACAAAAAAAAATGTCAAAATGATTTGTACTTATTAAACATTGTTCAGCTATGTCTTAAAAAGGTTGAATGGGGTTAAAATATTTATTGCTAAATAGGTTACCTGATGAATTAATTTATAAATCAAATTGAATAACCAGTGAACTCATTGCGTTCTGGAGAAGTTTCTGTGTTATGACGTGGCTATAGTACTGGACTGCAACCTTGACATAAGCAAGTTCAAACTCCAGTCACACTATTACATTCACTTTCAGATTAATACCCTTGAGAAAGATATGACCCCCCCCTTAACCCCCTCATAGGTTAAATCATATCACTGCTATTCTAAATGGATGATTTTAGAATTGAATAACCAACAAAGACTGGTATGCTATTAAACAAAGAAACTAAATCAAATCATTGAATTCCTGTTGTAACAGCCATCCATATTGATATTAATGCTTTTATATAGAAAGGAGTGAAGAATTCTA
The DNA here is from genome assembly GCA_963585895.1 of Sepioteuthis lessoniana. NCBI lineage: Eukaryota > Metazoa > Mollusca > Cephalopoda > Myopsida > Loliginidae > Sepioteuthis > Sepioteuthis lessoniana. The sequence continues at coordinate 94,121,935 of OY757921.1, forward strand.
ATCAATATTTCATAGCTATTGTCATTATTTTAAGAATTTGGATGATTTTTGTTTTAATTTGAATACATATACCTCTGATTTATCATACCACTTAATTCTTTTAAATCATGGCTTATCACCTGACAAATTTATTCCAACTTGATTTTAAAAAATCAATAAGAGAAACATCATTTCTAATTTTCAAATAATTCCTTAATGATAATCTTCCTCATGATAAAAATATTCCTTTTCTTCTGCCTTGATGATCTTTTTTGTTTAACTATATTAGCCTTTATTTCGCAATGTCCTGGCTTTAAAAAAGAGTATTAAAGATACCAGAGTCTAAATGCTGGTTATAGTAATTCTATATCCGATATTTTGTACTTTGTGAGGCTGATCAACCCGAGAGCGACTAAAGCTGAAGTGCGAGCAGTAGTCAGCGATTACAGAGAATGCCAATCAATAGATCCAGCATTCTCTTTACAACAGAGTGCCTGCTGGACTGATGAATGGCCTATATCTGAGCAACGTCTTGTTCTTCAGCAATAGCGCACACAGGCTCCCTGGGTTTCGTCATTGTACGGATTTCCTTCAGCCATCGTTGTGGCACCCTTGTGAGTTGATCAGTTTGGTTATCATTCTATAGTGTCGTCTTCGAATATGTGCCCGGTTGAAGCACACACACGCGGTTCTCAGGCGCTTCCGTGCATGCCCTTCACACTTTAATATTGTATTTTAAATATAACGGCTTTTCTATTTCATTTGAATCAAATTTCAAAGTACAAGTAATTTGAGGCTTAGTATGAGGAGGTATTGAAATATTCTCAGCTTGACCAAGAAGATAATGACCTATAATCATGAAACACACATACTCTTCCAGATATTTATCCAGTTTCTTCAACTTTTCAATAAGAATTTGAAAAAAAAGCAAAGATCATTCTCTTGGTTGAGTCAAAAACTTTCCAGCAACCTTTATAGATCTGAATATCCTTTGTAGAGAAAAATATTCTCTTGAGATACTGAAAGCACTATATGCACCAAAAGTGTTATCATCATCATCAAGGTGTGTTGACAGCACAGATTCCCTTGACTCTCTCTCTCTCTCTCATGCATCCCTATCAGCCATTGTTCTTGGTAACTCCTCTTGACAGTATCCCGTGTCTGCACAGTTGATTAAACCATAAAAGTAAGACAAGCAAGACATGCTAAGCACTACTGAAGAAGTAAGGATGAACTCATAAGTGACATTCTCCTATGGACTCTTTACACCCACCAGTGTTGGCCGACCAGCAAATCTTACATTCATCAGCTCTGTGCAGACCAAAAGTATATAGGTAGTTAAATGAGAATGATTAGCAAATTCAGCACCAAAGAACATTAATTAATGTTTTCACTACTTTACCTTTTAAGTGTCTATAAGTATTAATTACATAGCATCTCCCTTTTTGAAATACTCAACTTGTCCTCATTTGCTGTAACTAATATGTGCATTATATTGATGCTAGTTAGTCTCTGGGGAATTCCCATTCTTCTATTCTTTATCTACACATATAAGTGAAAAACCCATTGGCACTGAAGGTGTTCATTTGATATTTATCTAAACTCAGTTTGTCCAAATTTGTTGACATATTAATTAAGAATTGAAACCAGATTTTCTCATTGTTGTGGGAGCCTTACCCATCTTACCATAATGGACTCTACTCACCGTTATTAGTACTAGAGATTTCGCTGCCAGTGAGGCAGATCAATATCGGTGTTATCCGAACAGTACGAGACTTCTTACCTTTTCTATGTAACTCTATCTTTCTTGTGTAATATAATCTGTTATCTAATATCCTTGTTTGTGTTTTCATTAGTGACCCTTTCCGGGGCCACAACACTCATGTACCTGTGAGTGGATTTCAATCCGCTGTTAGAGAGTTTTTATTGACAAATGTTTTATTGAAGTCTAGGTACACATTAGAAGTTTCCATCAACTAGAAAAATAAATTTTCCAAAAAGATTTTGTTTATACTGTAATTATTTGTGTACAACATGCACCTCTAACTTTGAAATACAAAATTCTGAAAAAAGAAATTCTTTTTTATAATATGCACTAACTTTTTTGAATTTGTAGCTGCTAAATTTGATATTTGTTCAACTTTTTATAAGTTTATACTGACTAAAGATAAGAATTTAAATGGTTTACATTATGTAAACACAAAAGTCACATATGTTTAGAAGAAATGCATGGGCCTGTTTTTGCAGAAATGCAGTAAGTTTGCAGCAAAAAATAAGCTCATATTGTATCATAGGACCAACGTGTTGTGCTGTAAAGAAAGAAGTCCACAGAAAAAGAAATACTCAAACTCGAAGGTAAGGGAAGAAAATATAGTAGTTGTTTATTATTCAGCTATGATCACTGCAACTCGAAAAGTTCATTTTAGTTGCGTCCTTCTTCTCCCTTCCTCTTGGTGGTGATAGGGTGTGGGTGAGAGCTGGCTATTGACATACGCCTGTCTGGGTAGGATGGGTTGGGGCCTCGGAACCTTTGACTCGCATGTTTTGAAAGCTGCCTTCAACTCTGCCAAAATCTCGTTACTTGTTTTCTTATATAGAGATTTTGGAGAACAAATCGAAGATCCCCGAATGTTCGATGTCACCAGTGAAACATGTGATAGTTCATCTGTGATTATTTTAAAATCACGTCTAACTTTGCAGGTCCTTCTGCCCGCACGCACTAGTCTCGTGACACCTTCACTGATTGACGACAGCGCCCGTCCGTAATATTACAATATTAGGAGAAACAAAATTATAATCAAACATACATTCCAGTAGATATTTCTCTGTAATGGTGTAAAACACATTAGTTTCAACTATTGATATAATTTTTGGTCATCCTGTCCCGAATATGGTGAAGCATGTGACCAGAAAAAAGTTGATTATATAGTTTTTAAGATATTTGGGTTTATAGTAGAGTAAGCGTGTCTTTACATTTAAAACGCATAGTTTAAGCATTATTTTACAAACAAAAATACAGCATAACATTTTGTAAAATTCAGCATTTTAAATTAATAGGACTTAAAGACATACTGACCAATATTGATACATTTCTTCCTCTGTTGGCTCGTGCGTTCAAATGCTTCTTCTTCCTTTTAACGTTTATTTACTACTGAATTTTAGGTAGTTTTGGAGACGGTCTACTCTTCTACTCGGGGGGGGGGTATTAATTTCATCTTCTTTTTTTTTTTTCTTTTTTTTTTCCTTACTCTTTTGGGGGGGGGGGCTTGTGATAGCATTAGGTGTTTTAGGCTTTTACTTTTTCTTCTAAACTACTGTTAGGGCTTTCTTTAAGAATTTTTAAATTATATTATAGAAGAGATTCAAAAACATTTTGCCATATTTAAAATGCTGAATTTTACAAAATGTTAGTGAAGAAACTGAACTAGTCACCTTCTAGTTATCCTCATTAGTGTGTAGCATCCCGAAACACAACATGTTAGTCATTGGCAGAGACATGAATGCCCAAATCGGGAAAAACAGAAACAACAAATACAGCCTCCACAACACGTCAAATAGGAATGGGCAACATCTAACAGATTTCATGATAGAAAATAGATTAGCATGCCTCAATACAAACTACCAAAAAAGGGAGGGCAAACTATGGACATACACGTACGCAAACAATACTAAAGCTCAGATAGACTATGTCCTTATAAACAAGAAATGGAAAAATAGTGCAATGAATTGCGAGGCATACTCCTCTTTTGAGGGTGTGTCCACCGATCACCGAATAGTCACGGCAAAAATACAGTTAAGCCTACGAAAAAATGCCAAATGAACAGCGACCACCAAACACTATGACTGGGCCCTATTGAACAACAGAGATATAAGAGATAAATACGTATTAGAATTAAGAAACAGATTCGAAACACTACAAGAAAAGACGGAAAAAAGTACACCAAACGACGAATATGAAAATTTTGTCAATGCACACCTCGAGGAAGCAGTGAAATGCATTCCAACAAAACTCAAAACTAAATATAGAGTCCCATGGGAAACTTTAGCGGTGAGAGAAAAACGTACACTAGTGAAAACTGCCTCCAAAAACTATCGAAAAAACCCAACAAACACAAATGCCTTAAAACTAAAAACGGCACAATATCAATTAGCAGGCATATATATAAAGGAACAGACAGAATACATTCAAAATCAGATAGATAAGATTAGAGACTCGGTGGAAGATAGACAATCTAGGATAGCCTGGCAAACAATAAACGAAGTGAGTAGAAGAAAGAACACAGCCAAAGCAAAACTGAAAGCAGCAAACCAACAAGAAAGAATAAAACTGTGGAAACAGCACTTCGAAAACTTACTAGGAAACCCACTGAAAATAACACATGAACCAATCACCAGAATAATTAGCAAACAATTAGACATTAAACTAGGACCGTTCACACAAGAAGAACTCGACTCGGTTCTCAGAAAAATTAAAAATAGGAAAGCTGCAGGGCTGGACGAAATTCCCCCGGAAGTATGGAAGACCAGACAATTCGACGACATACTGCTCCGACACTGCAACGCAGTATACAATCAAAATCCGATAGATAGATGGATGAATGGATGCATACTTCCCTTCCCTAAAAAGGGGGACCTCGGATTAGCCAAAAACTACCGAGGCATAACACTTACATCCATAGCAGCCAAAATCTACAATGCCCTACTATGAAACCACATAGAACCCAAAATCGACAACATACTTAGAAAAAACCAAAATGGCTTCCGAAGAAATAGATCCACGACCTCACAAATATTAACCATCCGTAGAATCCTTGAAGGTGTACGGGCAAAAAACCTACAAGCGACATTAATATTTGTTGACTTTACCAAGGCTTTCGATTCCATTCACAGAGGAAAGATGGAACAAATCCTACTAGCGTACGGCATACCTAAAGAAACCATAGCGGCAATAACGATTCTCTATAGAAACACTAAAGTAAAAGTACGATCACCAGATGGAGACACGGAATACTTTGACATTGTAGCAGGAGTACTACAAGGGGACACGCTGGTTCCGTACCTCTTTACCATTTGTCTAGACTACGTACTTAGAACATCGATTGACAAAATCAAAGAGAATGGCTTCGAACTGACGAAGAAAAGAAGCAGAAGGTACCCCGCAATAACAATTACCGACGCCGACTACACCAATGACATAGCGATACTGGCAAATACACCTGACCAAGCCGAAATACTACTGCATAGTTTGGAACGAGCAGCAGCAAGCATAGGCCTCTACGTTAATGCACACAAAACGGAATATATGTGCTATAATCAAACGGGGGACATCTCCACTCTAGAAGGAACCCCTCTTAAACTAGTAGACAAATTCACTTACCGAGGAAGCAGCGTCGAATCAACCGAAAAGGACATCGAAACGAGGTTAGCGAAAGCATGGACAGCTATCAATAGGCTATCGATTATATGGAAATCAGACCTAACCGATAAAATGAAACGCAGTTTCTTCCAGGCAGCAGTCACATCGATACTGCTATATGGCTGCACTACATGGACGCTAACAAAACAGCTGGAGAAGAAGCTAGACGGCAATTACACAAGAATGCTACGTGCAATCTTAAACAAGTCCTGGCGGCAACACCCCACAAGACACCAACTGTACAGCCACCTGTCTCCTATCACGAAAACTATTCAAGTTAGATGAACCAGACATGCAGGACACTGTTGGAGAAGCAGGGACGAACTCATAAGAGATATACTCTTATGGACCCCCACACATGGCCGTGCAAAAGCAGGACAACCAGCACGAACATACATTCAGCAGCTATGTGAGGATACGGGATGTTGTCCTGAAGACCTACCTAGAGCGATGAACGATAGGGAGGAGTGGCGAGAGAGAGTCAGGGATATCCGTGCTACCAGCGCGATATGATGATGATGATATAGTTTTCATATATAATACACAACCCTAATCTTTGGGTTAAAAAATTTGAAAAATTAGTGCATTTTATACACAAATAATTACATTAAGACATTTTAAGGCTTGATATCCTTTCATCCAAAAAGTTGTTGCAGCTTTCGCTTTTTAATGAAACTAAATCTACAGTTGCTATTCAAAGCAATTCAACTGTGCTTACACATTTCATACTCATGCCTGTGAATAGAAAATCTGCATGAACCAATACAGCTTGGTAGCTAAGATAGTTGTGTTTTTCTTGTACCAAAGATTGGCAAACATGTAAAAAAAAAAAAATAAGAGTTGAAATGCTAATAATGTTTGAAGTAGACAGCTCCTATTTCATTTAAAAGGTTAGAACAACACACTGAAGCACTGAACATTATGTTATATTCTGAGTTGTTGATATCTGTGATATGAATGTTGTGGGCGAGAAATGCGTATGGTTGCAAAACAAAGAACGTATAGATACTCACAATAACACAGTAATGATGTTGTAGAAAATTTTTATAAATAAATTAAGCACAGAGAACAGAATGGAGAAATATGTTAATAGTTAAAGAATGAGTTCAGGGTGATAGTTACAAAGTTCATGTACTGTACTTGTCTCGTGGTGAAGGGATGGTTTTCTTGGAAACAAGGGCAGCGTTCCTAACGGCGGTGATCGTTTGAAGTATCGGATGACAGGCGCCGGACGGTGGCATAGAATCTTTAACATGAATCGTGTGAAGGAGCAGTTCTGACTAATAATTATTTGGTCCGTCTATTTATATCTTTTTTGTAGGCTCAGAAACGGCAATTTTTGTGCCCCGCGGGAAGCGTTCCGATTGGATATTTATTAATGTATTTTTTTTTTTGTTAATTTATCGCAAACGGAAGTTCTGCGCGGAGCCGATGCGTGAACGACTAACTTTTCATTTTGAGTTGAGAACTCGAAGTGGTAACTTCCATTTTTTTTTTTTCTTTTCTTCTTTTCTCCTTTCTTTTTGGTTTTTTTTCAAATCAAGGCAAGATCTCATCTTGTAACAATTATAAACAAAATCTTAACTATTTATTACATCAATCTTGGTTAAAATATAAGAATTTTCTGTATAAATTTTCTATATTTCTATTTAATTATTTATTCAAATCAGTTAAAATGGTTTTGTTTCTTTGTTTAATATCATATCAACCATCATGGGTTATTTAATGCCAAATCTACCCTTGTAAAAGAATAGCAATGATATTATTTAACCCATAGCTAGAGGTGATAAGGGGGTTCATATCTTTCCCATGGGTATTAGCCTAAAAGTGAATGTAGTTGTATAATTGGAATTCAAACTTGCTTACTTTGATACCATAGTCCAGTAGTTTAGCAATCACACTACAGGGACTCCCTCGAAATTTGTTAAAATAGGATATTACATTCAGTAAGAGATATTTTTGTAACCTTTTTTATATCATTACATCATTGTGAGATTTTTGTTAGCTCAATAACATCAAAATGCTCTAACTTAGAGAATAAAGTAATTTCCAGTTCAATTTGTAACTTAATAATAATAACAGCAGTTTGGAGTCTATGTTCATGTTCACCCTTATAAATTATGATTTCTCAAGGGAGATAACTGTTAAATGCTAATTATGGAGTACTTTTTCACATTTTTTATTTACAATTTATGATATAAATTCTGCATATAAAAAGTGGTTTGATATTAAGCTTAACAGTTATTAAAGCCAACCTTTTAAGTGATTTTTTTCCATATCTAAATTTATGTGTTGAACTGCTTTGCCTAAAAATTTGGTCTTAAAAACTCAAGTTGTCTGGCATAAGACAATATGGAAAAAATAAAGATAGATTATTACACCAATTTTTAATAAATGGGAAGGTTTTGCCTTGGTTTCAATGTTTAAAACATATCAAACCTCATTGTTTACCTAATGTCAAAGTTATTCTTGTAGAAGAACAGCTGTGGTACTATTTAATCCATAGTTAGGAGGATAAGGAGGTTCAGACCTTTCCCAAGTGTAGAAAGTTTAGGTTTGGTTTCTTTGTTTAATGGTATATCAACCTTCATGGGTTATTTAATGCTAAAGCCATCCTTGTAGAAGGACAGTAGTGGCACATAGCTGGAGGGAATAAGGGGATTCAAACCTTTCCCAAATGTATAAAGTTTGGGTTTGGTTTCTTAGTTTAATGGTATATCAACCTTCATGGGTTATTTAATGCTAAAGCCATCCTTGTAGAAGGACAGTAGTGGCACATAGCTGGAGGGAATAAGGGGATTCAAACCTTTCCCAAGTGTAGAAAGTTTGGGTTTGGTTTCTTTGTTTAATGGTATATCAACCTTCATGGGTTATTTAATGCTAAAGCCATCCTTGTAGAAGGACAGTAGTGGCACATAGCTGGAGGGAATAAGGGGATTCAAACCTTTCCCAAGTGTAGAAAGTTTGGGTTTGGTTTCTTAGTTTAATGGTATATCAACCTTCATGGGTTATTTAATGCTAAAGCCATCCTTGTAGAAGGACAGTAGTGGCACATAGCTGGAGGGAATAAGGGGATTCAAACCTTTCCCAAGTGTAGAAAGTTTGGGTTTGGTTTCTTTGTTTAATGGTATATCAACCTTCATGGGTTATTTAATGCTAAAGCCATCCTTGTAGAAGGACAGTAGTGGCACATAGCTGGAGGGAATAAGAGGATTCAAACCTTTCCTGAAGGTATTAGTTTAAAAGTGAGCGTAATAGTGTAACTGAAGTTCAAAGCCATTTACTACAATGTTGCAGTTCATCAATGTGGCATCAATGTTTCTAATTTGGATGTGGTACCTATGTAGCACATCAGCCAGCAACGTAGAAGATTAGAGGTTGTCCTTGGGTGTCATCTTGTACTAGTAGACCACTTCCAATGCAGGACAATTCTTCCTGGCTGCAATGGCTTTGATGCTTCTGTGACTGCGTTCCACGATGGGAAGTGGCCAACCAGTTTTCCACACAGAGAAATTATGTGCCAATGGGTTATTATATGGGGAATTTTCAGGACATTACTGCCCCATTTCCATCAGAAGGAGTCATCCTCTCCCCAGACTTTCAGACCCAGAACCTTAGCCCCGTCTCTCAGTTGCTCTAGATCTTTATAGACTAATCCGTAATCTGCTGTGCTGTTGCTCACGCACTGCAGAATCTATACTTTCGTTAATAAAAATGTTGTCAACGTATGTTGATGTGGCTCTCCTGATTTCCTGATCTTGGAATCCTATCGTGGTGATGACAGATTTTGTGACAAGTGGTGCCACATTTAGGACAAAACCCAGTCGTGTAAGGCAAAACCACTTACCTTTGATGATCACTGTTTGAAAAGGCCATAGCATTTTGCCAACATGAATTTATAAGTAGGCTTTTCTCAGATCCATAAGCAACACATTGGCCCCTTGTCACTGCCACTCTCTGTGTCTTTGCAAGCACACCTCTGCGTTAGCAGTAAATGCTTCTACAAAGCCATTCAACTCCCAATAGTCAAGTACCAGCCGGACCTTTTGCTTGTGCTCTTGCACAACTGCCATCAAGGAGATTAACCTCTTGGGTGGGCCAAGTTCTTCCTCAGGATATGGTGACAGCCATCTGTTGCGCTGCCACATGGAAAATTCCTCCTCGAATGCATCCTGGACGTGGTCAGGCACTGTGAACTCCTGTACTCTATTTGCCAGTTCAGTGGGTGAATGACCACTCACCTATTTCCACAAGGCAGTCATGCTTTGGTACTCCAATCAAACGTCACACTGAAGTCAGGCTCGTTGATTGAAATGGCGGCACACCTGTTTGGGTTTCTGAAGCACGCTTCACCCGATTCAGTCAGGTGCACGCCTCTGAGCTCCTTGATTACGTCAATCCCCAGGAGTAGATCAAATCCCAGCAACTGTCTATCTATGACCAGGACCTCAACAATCATGGGTGAAGCCTGCTTAAGGGCCAACTTGATCTTGCTGTACCCACGGCACTTCAGGGTCCTCCCATCAGCTGTTGGCACTCCCACCTCCTCCTGTCTCCACCAGCAACATATGGCTTTGCTTACCAGTGTCTGTGAGCATCCAGAATTCACCGAACTGTGCACTCTCGTCCGTTGACGTGCACTTTTATAACAGACAATTGCCAGTTTTTCACTTGCTTGGAAAGAAGGCTGGTGCTGATGCCTTCTCCCCTTCCACATTTCCCTGGCATCAAAAACACTGTTGTTTGTGTCCGAATCGCCGTGCAATGTCTGACCCTTCTGGCCATACAGTTTCTCACCATATGGTTAGGCCTAGAGCACTTGTAACAGATAACTGTACCACTGCAACGTAGAGCGGAAGGAACTTCTACATCTGAGTGTGGTCGTCCTACAGATGTGGCGGCTGACACCTTGCACACTCCATCGTCTGTTATGATAGCCCTCGCCTGGGTCAGAAGCTACTTTATGTTCATTGCGTCCATCCAGGACAAGGCCCTGAGTAGCTGCCTAACATGTAGTGGCAACCCTGACAAATATTATGCAGACCAAGCTTTTTCTATCACATCTGATCTTTAACCTAAGCTGATGCCTAAAGAAAAGGATCAGGTCACAATCAGAAAAGTTTGCACCATCATACAATCACTTTTTTCATGTCGTCCAAATCATCATTCAACCTACAGCTAGGGTCACAAGAAACACTCTACATTTCTCACCTTTCTACGGAGGATCAACATTGTCTCTGACATAACCAACATCGAGCAGCATTAACTGTTTGGGGTTAATGCGAGCTGTCCACTCCCTGACATGACTCCAAAATAGGAAAACCCACTCGCAGTAGTAGAAGGTGTGCACAGCCATTTCTTCCACTACTCTGCCACAGCAGGGGCAATCAGGCATATCTGCCAAGCCCCCTCTGAAAGCCCAGTCGCAAAGGAGCAACACTTTCCGAGCGAGCCACCAAGTGAGTTGTTCAAGAAGCCTGAACCTGGCACCCAATTCTATTGGGAGTAAACCTCCTCCAGTGACAAGCAGAGGTGGTACCCACCACTAACTCTTGATACAACTTCTTTTGAGGAAGTTTATGAAGGGCTTTATGGTACTTAGAGAGAAGCAATCCTACACCCTTTGGCCTGTGACAACCTTCAGCTTTGGGGTTAGATGCAAGTTTGAGAAGAGCCACCTCAATCTCGCATTTCCATACTGCATCCCCCATTAAAAATCGACCCAGGAAAGCCAATCTTTCAGCAAGCCAATGGCTCTCCAGATCAACCATTCCTAAGCTGCCATAGTAGGAACGTTGACAGCAGACCTGTCTGCAGACCATTGACTTTCAGTTTCGCCATAGTCGTGGTAAAGGATCAAGAGGAAGATGCACACTGAGCACACCTCCACCCTATCCTTTAAGGACAACCACCTTCAAAGCCAGGTACTCACCTGCACTTTTACCTTTGCCAGCACTTCTGACCAATTTTGCTCCAGTTAGATGCTGGGTCCAAATCATACACTGAGGATGCAGATGGGTCCGTCGCTTCAGCAAAAAGGTTCAAGTAGAGGAACACCACTTCTCCGGGCACCAAACCATAGACCTTCACTCTTATCAAGGTTTATCTTTCTCCTGCTATCTGTTTTTACCTCATGATCGCCTTCTTCACAGCCTTTATGTCCAAAAGGCAGAACAAAGACTGACATCATCAGTGCACACAGAGATCTATGACAGCTGATGAAAGGGACTCCATGCAGAGCTGGACTTGTCCCCATGTTCCTAAGTCTACAGAGCAGGGCCTCCAAAGCAAAGACCAACCATTTGATTGCGAAAGACTCCGAGCACTTTCGTTCACTGGCACCACTGCTTGAGGATTATGGTACAGCATGTTAATCCATTTGTGGAACTTCAGTTCAAATCCAGCATTCTCAAAAACTGATGATCCACCCTTTCAAAGGCCTTGATAGCAGCATTAGTGTCTACTTCTATTCCTTCTATGATCTCGCACACTAAGTGCAAATTTTTCTAGATTAATCTTCCCTTTACAGCGTAGTTCTGCTCAGGTCCAATCAAGTCCCCAACAACAATCCGCAAACTGTTCGCTAAGATCTAGGCCAAAATCTTTTATTCTGTGTTTAGCAGAGTTATGGGTCTCTAATCATCTAATTCCTCCCAAACATGCTTGCCTCCTTTCTTCAGATATATGATCACTCCCTGAGTAATGCTAGCAAGGATGGCTTCCTGGGCAAACCAATGGTTGAATACATCTGTTAGAATAGGCACAAATGTGCAATATCCTCAGGTACACTTTGTAAAGCAAATCATCCAGTCCTGGTGACTTGTTGAATCCAACCTGCTTCAAAACATCATGGACTTCGCACTCTGTAACTAACTCTTCACAACCAGCTGCTTCCACCTCCTGAAGGCCTTGTGCATCTTGTGGTTAGACCAGAGCATGTGCCTATCCAGGGATTTGATGGACTTGATGTACTGATAAGGAAACCTTTGTGCTTCTCTCTCACAAGCAAATGAGTTACATTTAACGGCTTCGTTGGGAACTCATTTTAGCCTAGATATGACTATGAAACCTTTGTAGCGCTCACTAGCTTTACATTTAAGGTCTTTCTTAGCTAAATCTACTGCTAGATAACCCCTCCCTTCCACCACCCAGGAAAGCTTGTCCTCTAAAGAATTCACCTTCTTGGCCTTATCTCATTTGAGCTTTTGGCTATACTTTATCGCAAAGTCCCTAATCCTATGTTTTAAAGAATCCCACCACCTATTCCCGATTACAACTCCCACTAGTGCTTGCTGAATAAGGGATTCTAGCCTGTCTTGGAAGTCCCATATCTCCAGTAAGGAGGTATTGAACTTCCAATATCCAGCCAGACCGACTCTAACTTGTCTATGGTCAGTCTGCCCTACCCAGTGGAATGTGGGACAAGAAACAAAATCAGAGTCTGCTATCCTAATTAACACTCTGTCCAGGTAAGACCTAGCACAGAGGGCAAACTATCAATCCACGTTCACATCTTCCTCCCTGGGTTGGTTGGTTGGTTGGTTTTTATGGCATATCAACTTTGTAGTTTATTTGACACCAAATCCATTTTCATACAAATAGGTTTGGTTTGGTTATTTGGATTTTATGGCACATCAACCTTTAGAGCTTATTCAATGCCAAATCCATTTCTAAATGATAATCAGTTTTATTTCAAACAATTCAGTTTAGCATAAGTACACAATTTAATTGTCAAAAACATTTCTATTTCAAGCTATTCAGTTTAGTCAAACAGTTCTAACTCAGCTAAGTATAAGTATAGATTTTATTTACACACAGTTAGATATCAAAAACAATTTCATTTCAAACAATTCCGTTTAGCTTAAGTACACAGTTTAATTGTCAAAAACATTTCCATTTCAAGCTATTCAGTTTAGTCAAACAGTTCTAATTCAAACAATTCAGTTCAGCATAAGTATGCAGTTCTATTTAACCCATAGATAGGGCCCTATCAGGTGCTACCATTTCTTGGAGATGACAAGATTGGTGTTCTGCTGACTTCCAGGGCGAGAGGTGGAGGCTCTGTTTTGACCTCCTCTGCTTTTCCTTTCTTCTCCTTCTGCTTCAACAGTGGTAGCATGTTCCAGATTAATCATTGTTGGAGAGGTTAAATTGGATTTTTGGGGGAGAGTCTGATCTTTTTCCCTTCTTAGTGACTTTTGTCCATCTCTCCTCTTGGTTGGAGGGGTTGCTGGTTTCTGGAGCTTTCTCAGATTTTTCAGGACTTTTCCTGACTGACTCCTGACTTTTTGGATTTGCCTCATCTTTCTGAGGGCAGGATTTGGCAAGATGACCGATTTTCGTACAATGCCAACAGTGTGGCCTCCTGCCCACCACTACCATCATCATTTGGCAGTCCTTAAAATTGATAATGTCCAGGATGGCTTGTAAGCCATCTCTTTTGAGGCAAATCCTGAACGTGTAGTCTCCATTTGTCATCTCCAAGCTGGCTCTTAGAGGTATCACTTCCTTAACTCACTTGTATGCACTGAGGATAGAAACCAGAACATGTCCTGTAAGATCAAGTAGGACATTACATACTGTAACACAAATTCTTTTGGATTTCATGTACTCAGGCTGGAATCTGAAGAATTTTGTGGTGATATTACCACCAGCCAACTTTGCCACCTGCTCCTCTGTGGGTAATAAGATAACTGCATTGAGGATTTAAAAATCTTATTAAAGATTTTACTATAAATATATACATATACAAAAATAAAAGTTGTCTAAATTTCTGAGATGAAGCTTGTTGATTTTTATCATTAAGGGTTTTCAGACTATTGTCTTCATCTTTATTGTTATTTCCACAACATTTCTGCCGATATGTCCTCTGGCCTTCTTCAGGTGTTTGTTGAACTCAGGAACCTTCACGGAACTTTGAACTACGTCCTTTATTGAATCCACGGGGGTCGCCTGTTCTGATTCCATAAGCCATAACCGGGTACAAGTGTTAAGTATTCCTGTATTGTAACTTAACACTTGTACCCGAAGAAGGCTGGAGGACATATTGGCCGAAACGTTGGGGAAATAACAATAAAGATGAAGACAATAGTCCAAAAACCCTTAATAATAAAAACAAAAATAAAAGATCCCTAACATAAAAGTACAATGAAAGGAAATATGTACAAAATGGCAAATGATGGTTAATATAGGGTCCCAACTCATGAGCTAACAATGGTAGGAAAAGCTAGTTCACTGGTCAAAAAACAGTGTTGGAGAGGAAAAAAAACACTCCACCACACCCCCAGAGAACTCAGGTTTTCTGTTATGTAATCAGGGATGGGAGGGTGAGAAAAACAAAAAGCAGGAACTAAAAAATAAACAGACCAATGAGCTAACATTCTCGAGCTAAGTTAAACACAAATGATGAAAAACAAGGCAAAAAGGACACTAGTCTAACTTACTTGGGTTGGGTTGTCATGTCTTTCACAAAGTATTCAATCTTCTTAAAACCCTGGAATATCAAAGCAGAATTCAAGGCTGGCACCTACCACATGACACATACATGCAACAGTTACCCACCTATCGCCAAACCCCAGTGAAGAGAGTCTTTCTCTCTCAGACCAGATTTTCACTTTGATTTGGTGCTTATAAAAAGCAATCAGGGTCTGAGAGGAGAAAGATTTGTTCTCACAGAATTCCTTCTGTCACGTTGTCCAAATCACGACTCTCAAAATGCCAAGTAAGCAAACAAACACATAGTGTTCCAGTCTGTTCAACTGTGGTACCACATTACTGCACACAGAACTGGCTTCCAGTCAAAAAAAAAATTCCTCTCTGGATGCAAACCAGGTAGCCCTCAAGAAGCTTGCACAACTGCCACACAACTGGGCAGTGAAAGAATGTGTGCTCGATCAACTCCTCCATATCATTGCATCAGATGCAATTGCCAATTGTGCTGAAAACAACTTCTTGCCAACCCAGAGGGCATTCTGAATAATCAGTCAGGTGAGGGAAGCCTCATAACTGTTGAGACATCTCATCCCAGAAGCCCAACATAGAAAATAAAGAAAGAATATCATTTTAAATTAAGGAATCAGAACAGTTGATTTCTGTGTGATTGAAGTAGCTTCTAATAGTAACTTTTTATTACATGAGAAAATGTCTCTCTCAGCCTTTTATTGTTTTAGTGAAGTTTTATGTTTTTTTTCTTTCTTTTGCAGGTTTTTATCCTCCTTTTCATTGGCTTCTGCAAATCGTTGACCGTATTTATTGTTCATCTTGGCCTGCTTAGTATTGCTTCATCTGTAATGCGGGTTACTGGTACTCAACTCTTGCTACAACGTGGAGGTCCCCATGAAGGATCCGGGACATTAATGGGACTAAGCCAGAGTTTCATGTCTATTGCTCGAATGATTTCTCCCTTCATTGCTGGCATCCTGATGGAAATAAACATCACATTACCAGCATATTTTGGTGCCATGGCCACTCTAATTGCTTCTATCTTTATAATAATCTACCCTCAGGATTTAAGGCTTCCAGCTGCCTTAAAAGCAAAAAAGAAGACTAATTAAACTTTATTTGGAAAGAGGGAGAGGGGAGCATATTGTTTTTCATTGTTGTTGTTGTTGTTTCGGGGTTTTTTTAAGAATATGTGCCTGAAATTTTGACGTAACAAAAATATTTTTTTGCCATTTTACATTCTTTTTTCATTATTACTTTTTTGAGCATCAAATAAACCCCTTTATTTTGAATTATGGGGATTTTTTTTAATTCACTAATCTTTATTAGTTCCTGTGTAGGGATTGAACTTGAGATGATGTTTTAATGCTTCACTTTTCATTCTTTAACTTTTGTGTCTGTGTATGCAAGTGTGTGCGTGTGTTTTGTGGTCAAAAATTCCTTCATGACATATCTTTTTTTGGAATGCAGTGGACCAAGATTTCTTCATAAACAACATTCCTTGGTGTTCCAATTTTCTTGCAACTATTTCTTTCTGAATATGACAATTTGTTGATTGGGTGGTCATTTTCAGGTGATGTTTTAAACATGAAGGTGACATGAACATTCATCAGAATCAAAATTTCATCTTTTATTGAACATTCTAGATGTACATGTATGTGTGTGTGTTATGAATATGTCTTTATAAATATGTGTGTATGATATACTCATATTTTTTTTTAATGTATGTCATAGTTTACTGCAAATAATGTAACAACAAAAGAATGATAATGTTTTTATGGCTGTGTATATTCTAAAAATAGGCCTGTGTAAATGTCAACTAAATTCTAGATGTGATCTGTAAATTGCTGGCTAAGGAGTTTTCTTTTTTTTTGTTTTTTTTACACCAAAGCAGAACTGCTGAAAGACAAGGACTGCAATAATATTAAACATTTCTACATTCTTTTTTCTTTCTTGGTATATTTTTATTTTGACAGAGAAAACAAAGCTGAGAATATTTATTCAAAGAATCTGGGCAGTATTGAAAATGTTTCATTTCCCAATTTGAGACAAAACAACTTTGGCATTAAGTATATTTCAAAGCAAAAATAAAAACTATTAAAAGAAGAATATACAGAGGAAGAGGGGGGGCTTTTTTGTATTTGGCCATAAATAAGAATTCAGTCATTTGAAAAAGCTTCTTAACTTCAAAGATAACACATAATATGTTTTTTCTATCATGAATTTATGATTAATATTCAAATTTTTTCTCTAAGTAATTTAATCTTTATAAAACCCCTTATTTCGAAAAATGAAGCAGTGGAAACTCACTTCCCACTCAGATATACATGTTTACATTTACACACATATTTCTCTCTGTCTCTCATGTTTTTTTTAATGTGAATTCATTTTCTTTCCTTAGATCTATTGACATTCCTAGTACAGGCAGATTATAAATATAGTTTTAATGTATCTTCTTGAAAGACTCCAGTGACAATGTCAAAGAAATCAGTGTCACCATCATGTCAGCAAACCATTGCTTTCATATTTTGTTAGGCTTCATTATAGTAGTAACAGCTTCCTTGGGGAGACCATGTGCTAGAAGTATTTGCTCCATCTTTTCTCTTTATATGGAATCAACTGCCTTGGAGAAATCCATGAACAACAGTGTTGCTTCTAGATTTTTTGCACATACTCCTTTAATAATTTGATGGATAGTCAGAATCTGTGAAGTTGCAACTCAATTTCTCTGAAAGTTGTTCTGATTTTTCCTAAGAATTTTCTCAACTTCATATTGGATATGATTGAGAAGCAGGGCATTATAAACTTTAGCATTAAGAGTTTTGCTTCTGTAGTTCTTAGTGTTTCCAAGGTCACCTTTCTTGAGGAAGGGGGGGTGTAACCTTTCATCCATTTCTCTATTGTTTTGTTTATACACTATGTTGCATAATTGAAGAAGTATATCATCAAATTTCCTTGTTTCTCATATGTTTGGAGATATTTTGTCAAGGCCTGTATCTTTTCCGCTTTTAATTTTTTCAGTACTGTATTAAGTTCTTCCTTCACAAACTGTCCAAATTTGTTCTCTATTTGGCCATTAATAATTTCTTGAGTAGCTTTATCCATGATTTCTTGAGGGTTTCCAAGCAGTTTCTTGAAATGTTCTTTGTATTTTTGAAGCCTTTCTTCTTGGCTGGCAGTTTTTAGTTTTGCTTTCAAGGTGCTTTTCCTTCTGCTCATTTAATCTACTGTCTGGTATGCTAGTTATGATTGCCTATTTTCTCTCAAATTTCTGATTTTATTGATTTGGACTTGAATGTATTTTAGTGGTTCTTTTTGGTATGTGTTAGTTCTATATGTTATATATATAGAGAGAGAGGGGGGGGAACATTGTAATGGGATTTTAAGATTTTAACACATATATATAAATATATATATATAGAACAGTAGTTAGCAAGCAGGTCTCACTAATGTACTAAGTGCTGTTCTTGCTAGACACTCTGATTATGACTTTTTGCTAAATTCATGAACTATCTTCAACAATATACACACATAAAATTGTTCCTATAAATATCAATAATTAGAAAGAAGATAATAGAATTATTTATCAATGAATTAAAATTTGTTTATTTTTATTGTTATTATTCTAATTTTTTATTTCCTCACTAATTCTTTTATAAAAACTTTTGTTATATTTACCCTCCTACCCTAACAGACATGGAGGAGTCCCATGGTATAGTGGCTTACTGCAGCATCCTCGTAAGCGAATTTGAATGCTATTATATTCACTTTTGGACTAATACTCTTGGGAAAGGTATAAATCCCTTTATACCTCCCAGCTATTGGCTAGATAGTACCACTACTGTTCTTCAACAAGAATAGCTTAGCATTAAATAACCCGTGAAGGTTGATATGCCATTAAACAAAAAATAAACCCAACCAAACCTTGCAAATACACTTTCACACCACACACACAAATTGATTCTGATAATAAATATAAAATTATTGATGACAAATTTGGGGACATTGGGCCAGGATTATACCGATCTATCTTTCTTTATATCTTCTTGATTTCTATGTATTTACAATATTTTTGTCTTTTTCTTCAATGTCCTTTGGTTAATCTTTGTGTTGTTGCTTTGATGAATGGTCAGTCATTGAATATAGAAAGATTATGCTTAAATCTTCAATAAAAGAACCCTTCTATGACTGATATGCAAAACTTCAAACTAATACAGAAAATAGCCTGAAGATCTAACCATTTGGCTCATATGAGATTTCAGAAAATTGATGGCATTACCCTTTCACTAAAAGACAAGTATAACAGATTTCTCTTTTCACCTTTCTGTTGCACTTTGCACTTTGTATATTTTGACAAAGAGTCATCCAAACCATTTAATTCTTTGATGAGTGATCAATTAGATTTTACCCACAACAAAGAGGATCATTTAAAATGTTTTGGAATGATAAAGACAGAAATTTTATGATTTGCTAAAAGTAACATTTTCATTTGTATTGAGAAAACTCAAATTCTGTTTTATTCTCTAAGTTGACACTTATTATTTTCAGTATTTTTTAATTGATAAACTTTTTTCTGTCATACGACATTTATTGTATATATGTGAATTGCACTTACTGATCTATTGAAGTTGGTCACTTCCTATAATGTAAAGATTAGCAAGTTAGGATAGCAGACCATTCTTAGTGAGTTCAGTTCTTACTAGTGCTCCATATTTCTGGCCTTTTGTCAAACTATGCTAGGCTTAGTAAAATACTATTGCTCTACTAAAGTTTATAATTAATGTACAAATTTGAATTAGTGAAGACAAAGTATCTTCAATTAAGGGAGATTTTTTTTAAAAAAGAGGGTTGAAGGAATGAGTATAATCAGCTCATCACATCGGTTAAATGACAATTTTTTTAAATTAAAGTTTTATGTTTTTGATATTCTATTTTTTACTTTCTATTTTTTCATGATTGACTTGAAATTCATTAATTAATTTTTCTTTTGTGATGATGTCATTTTCTGCAACTCAACTTGGAAGAATTTCAGATTGTTTATTTTTTCCTATATTTACCACCATGGAAAAATTTTTTTTTCTTTAAAAAGGAAAAATATATTAAAATATTACACTGTATTCAATGCTCTGTTATAACAAATGGAAGGCTTGAGCTGTTCTTCTTAGAGATTAGGATGTGATGGTCTATGGAAAAATGTCCCTGGAAAACATTTCTTCGTATTTTATATAGATGTTAACTATTACAGTCAAATCTATAAAAAGTTTTAAAATTTCCCAAAAGTATTATGATTTTAAATTTAGTTGCAATGTAACTATTTCAACATTAAATCAAATATTCATAATAAATTAAATATAGAATCTACTTCACAGAATTTTTTTAATCTTTCAGAAAAGTTTTATAAATAAAAAATATTTTCATATTTACTCTCTTTAGCAATTATATCAAATCACATTCTATTTGTAGAATCTGTATTATAATTAATTACAAATAAAGAGAAGCAGTCTATAATTAACACTTAATAGTTATCTCCCCTAAAAATGATTGAGACGGCATAAATGCAGAGAAAGTATTTGAATATAAACAGGCAGTACAGAATTTAGAACAAGATTTCCTAGATAAATTTAAATCTCACTATTATTTACTTAACTTTGTTTCATCTGACACTTAGGCCACAGGTTGCTTACAGTACCTGCTATTCCTAAGTGATAACCCATTTCAGAACTGAACAATGTCAATGTGACTTAACTTCTGTGATTTAATGGGAACTGGTCCTTTCAGTGTAACTTAACTATAAGTCAAATCTCTTCGTTGACAAGACATAGGAATATGATGTATAAGTTTGATTTTTCAGCAATGCTCTTATCACAATAATTATTGCCTGGATATAGCAGCATTGTGATATTTTGTAATCTGTCAAGCCAAAAAGTAATCTATACTCATATCAAATTGATTTATCCAAAGATGTTCTTTCTTTCCTTCTTTTTTTTTTAACTTTTGATGATTTTATCAATTCTTTATAATCCCTGTCACGAAAGAAATGTTTTTCTAAAGTATAAATATATGATAAAACAAGTCAGAATCTCTGTGATTTTCCCAAAATTGTCTTTGGTTACCCAAAACAGCTAATTAAATTTGGCACTAATATCACAAAACTGACACTAACGCAAGATACATACAATATACAAGAATAAAAGCTGAGACACATGTTGTCAATATATTTTACTGACCTTTAGTCTCATTGTTCTTGTTTAATGTGCCAGTTACTTGAGGTGGTTTTCATCAAATTCAGCATCTTTTTTTTTTTCTTATATATATATATATATATATATATATACAAATTTCGTTGAATGTAATGGATATCTTCTGTCTACATATTTTCTTGTTGATCCTTTCATATTGCTGTATTGATTTTATCATATTCTGCGGGAATTGATTGATGTATTTTCCATAATTGTATCCCAAGTACTTTCTGCCCGACTTTGGGCCATCATCAGGGGAGGATCTATTACAAAAGTGATATAACTTTTGTTTTTGCATTAATACTATGTAAGAATGTCTGTACCATTGGAGACACTCTTTTATGTTCAACGAAATTTGTATTAATGAAGAAATACTGCCAAAATATATAAATATATATATATATATATATATATATATATATATATATATATATATATATTGTATTTTGAAACTTTTAAAGTGCACCTTGATAGAGTATTAGTCACATACCATACATGTTCATTCTAAAGTTGCTTGGATCATTAAATCTGTATGAATGTTTAGATTCCAAGCTTGGCATTGACTATGTATGACACGGTGATTTAATGGAGTATATAATGTATGGATGTATGTAAATTGATTTTTAAAAATCACCTCAATGGAGTGGCAATTTTAGTTAAAATTCATATTAACAAATGAACTGAAACAAAAAGCCTGTCCTACCCCCACCCAGAATATTTCACAAATTGTATCAATCTGTGTATTGTTAAACCAAGAAAAGATTTAATAAAACTATTTTTCTTTAATCTGTCTTTTTTGTCTTGTTATTACAACAGCTAGACTGACTGAAAATAAAATTGCAACAGCCTGAAGGAAGATGCTTATTTTGACAAGTGCACAGTATCTGCATATGGTCTGAATACTGTTGATACACCCCTTATTTCAGAACCTGCACATGTATAAATCAGTATATGTAATACTTTACTGTAATCTGTGTTACCTTATGTCCAATCTTAAGTAAATCGAAACATTATCTATTTACCCAACCCTTCCTCATAAACAGGATCTGACACAAGGTCAATTTTAAAGCCAAATACTGCTGATTTGTTTTCAGATTTTTCCTTCTCTTAGACTGGTTGCTTAACCAATGCTAAAGAACCCAGTCTGAATGTTACAATTTTTTTTCCAAAGCATAATAAAAAAAAAATACCCTGTACTGAGTTTATAAAAGCAAGTGGAACAAGTTTGAAAGTGTATACAATTCAATTTAAAAGTGAATAACATTTGCTAAAATCTTCAGGTTAATAAACATGTGCAAATAAATGAGTATTTCATATTAAATTTCTTCTCAAGAAAAGCAGATTCAAATAAATATGATTCATGACAAGAAAATGAATTGATAAAAACAAATTTATTTTGCATATAAAATTTATAAAAAGTTTAAATATATTTGCAATACAATCATTTGACAAGGAAAAGTAAACTTTGAAAAAAAAGAAGAAATAAAACAGAAATTAACAATTTAATAAAGCTGGAATATAACACTTCCTTCCAATAAAATATTTCATTAATAAAGATAAGCATTTTCTTTCTTCTATTTCTGCTTAAATGTTTATCTAAATTCATGAACATTAATTTTCTGTTAACAACTAAATATATACCTTTGAAAAAAAGAAAAAAAAAATTATACTTAAGTTATAGGCTAATTGCAAGTAAGAAGATTGTATTACACCAATCTTCCTGCATACCTTGAAAACCAGTATTCAATACCCAGAGATTTTATCTGGGCTATTGTTCAAATAGTGAAAAAAATAAATGCAACTATATCAGTATTGTATTTCAGTCAAAAGTAAAGAACATCGCGAACTTTTGTATACACTTGTGTGTGTGTGTATATATATATATATATATATATATATATATATATATATATAAAGCAACATAAAATAGGTTCATACACAGAACCTAAATAATTCCTGATTAATCAATATGACAGCAAGATTTTTTTCCAAAATGACAATAAGAAAAAAATTTTAAGTCAGTTGATGAAAAATAGAAAAAAAAAAGACTAGACAACAATAAAGAAATATCAGTTTAGAAAATTTAAAAAAAAAAACATGATTGTGTGAAAAAAAATTAATGAGTTATTTTACCCAAATTTAATCTTCCAAGAATTTATCGTTCAAATTCTCTTGGCCTAATTTCTCCTTTTTTTTTTTCTCTCCAAACAGAACTCTTCCAAAATTCTTGGTCAGTGTGCACTTAATATACAAAATACTGATTGAAATCAGTTTATCTTGAAAAATCACAGATTCACACACAGACATGCAGTAATTCTTATATAGAATATGGCAAATTTATTGAGTAATAGAGTCGTGTAAAAAGATATTAAACTGAAATATACAGTAAAATAAGAGTGACAGTAGGCATTAAAAAAACACTTTCCATCTTGTGGCAATATAAATAACAAATAAAATCTTATTCTTTTGTACAAATCACAAATTATGGAAATAACAGCATAACAAAGCAAAAATATCACATACATTCAACATTTATAAATACATAAATTGATTAATATTTTAATAAATAAATAGTATAATAAAGAATGCCTATTCACTGAACAATAGGCTATAAAAAATTTTCATTCTTTCTGAGTCATAGCTTTTGGGGTAGTGAAGGATTTGGAGTTTATTAAAAGAATACCAAGATAAAATAGTTTGACAATATGACCAACCATACTGGCTATTATTCTGATGTGTATCTAGGCCACTCAGATGGACTTAGACAATTGTATTAAACAATTGTTCTTTTAAGTAAAAAAAACTGAACCGTCAGGAGATGGTAAAAGAAAAGGGAGGTAAGCATTGCATCTCCGAGAATTAACTAAAATATTTTCTAAAAGACTAGAAATTCAGAATCGAAATTTTTTTATGCACATTGGACAATTTTTTTAATGAAAATAAAATTTCTGTGACTGTGTAGAAGTTCTAGCTAATTGGTCATAATCATCAAGACGTGTGGCTTGGGCAATTACTCGGAGGGATTCAACTCAATATTTAAATGTATATATTTATATGTATTTAACAGTCTTCAAAGGATTTTTTAATTATTTGTTGTGTCAAAGATGTTTCTGTAATTAATTAGGAGGCATTATTTGTTATAATGAGTGTCTAGGATTTCTTAACATTGTACCTAAATAAAATTACATGATAGGAGATTTCTTCACAGATTAGTAATTACGATTGCTATATAAAGACCACATGTAAGTTAATAAAATCTAAATAGTGTGGTTGCTTTCCTTTCATACAGTACCTACAATATAAATAAATCTAGAGAAAAACAATACCTTATATGAATTTGTGTCTTCTATACATGAATATAAATCTGAAGAAAAAAGTATATAACATGTGATCAAGCAGGTTATTTTAAAAAATGTTCCTAAATTCCTATGAAAAATTCAGATTAAACTAATCTGTTAATCTATCATCATTTCAAATTCTGCTCTAAATTCCCAATTGGATATTTTATGGTAGTTTGAAACCAGTTCAGTGGTCACTGGCAAGATATGAGAAACAAGTTCTGTGGTTACTGGCAAGATATGAGAGTTGTGTGTTGGCTATGAAACAAGGAAAGAGACAACCATTAACAACAGAAAAATAAAAACAAAAATTGCCAAAATACAAAAAAGCGGCAAAAACATTATTTATGATAAATAACAAATAAAATGATATGTCAAAAACGGTTTTGTTTTTTTCTAGACCTTGAAAAAAACTTTGAAAACTAAAATTATGGCTTCAGAGATGAACTGGACAATTCCTCAAAGCCTCATATTTAATTATCATTTAAATATTAACACTGTTCATTATTCAATTGTGTAACTATCCCTTTCATTTGCATTCTTTTGCAAGTTTGTTACAAACTTTGAAAGTTATTTTTAATGCTGCCATAGTGGGATATGACAACACAGCTGCAAAATTCAAATATATTCAGTCATTAGAAACATCTGCAATAGCAGGATAAAGATTTTGCAGGGTGAACCAAGTTGTCTACAGAGTGCTCAAAGTTAAAGTCAAAATTACTGAAATTGTTTGCTAGGTATATATATATATATATATATATAGTTTTTCACTGAAGTATTCTGTGTGCTAAGATTGAAATACAGTGAAACATTTATAAGAGCAACTATTACTACTACTACAATTATAGCAGTAATCAACAAAATAAGTGACATGAATTAAAGTCAGAACAAAGAGAATGATGGAAGATATTAAATAATTTCATCAAAGCACAATATCTTTAATATCCAATATGGTATAATAGTTCTTAAGCTCTTATGGTAATGGGATACAAATTCAATCTTGTCCAAACTGACTTCTTTAATTCCTCTGAATTTCACATATCAATTATTTGCATCAGGTTTTTTTATTAACAACATCTCACATAGACTCTACTGCTATGCCAATTGACAGAAACAATTTATTTGTAAGTAATATATGTTAAATTAATTGAAAAAGTCTTTGTAACAAATTGGAGACAGGAAAATTATCTTCAAAGAAGCTGTACTGATGCTAACTAATCAAAATCTTGACCACAGGACAATTTGAAGATAAAGAATAAAAGTAATATACTTTCCAATGTATTACTTATAACGTCTTTAGTATTTAAAAAAAAAGGCCAAAACCAAAAGGAAATAATGGAAAATACTTGAAGGGAGATATAGAATAACAGTGATGAGAATAGATATTATCTAAGTTATTGAAGTGATTGTTTTAAGTGTATTTCAGCTAATATATTTTTTGGCCTTCCTTAAGTTTATTCTTGTTTTTATCAATACAAAGACTTCAGATTAAAGAGTTTAGCATTGATGTTTTGTTATGGTATTGAGAAGACAGGAAAGAAAATTTTATGAATGACTTTTGAAGATCCCCAAATACAATATGCCCCTGAGGAAGGTAGAAGAATATATCACCAAATTTGTTCTAATAAAAAAAAAGCCAACAAAGTTAAAGATACTAGCCCAAAGAATATGTGAGCAAGTTTCTTAGATTCCCTTTTTTAGTCTCAGATTTGGTGGGATTGGTCATGGGGTTATGCAAAGAACTGTCAGATTATAAAAATTCTTTTCAAAAAATATTTTTAGAATAACAGAAATCTGAATATTAAATAAAAATAAAATGAAATTGCAGTCTTTCAGTAGAGAAATAATTGGTTTTGGATTGACAATTCAATAGATTTTTTTGTAATAAAAAGATTCCAAGAGGAAGTTGCACTTTTCTACCTTTCTACCCACAATACATAGCTGTTATTTGCACTTCCTATCACCAGATCTTCAAAATAAATACTGTGTATCTTAAGTAAATTTTCATTTATTTCATAATTATCAGTTTAAGCCATGTTTGTTTGGGGAATTTTGTGCATGTGTTTGGGTTTTAAAGAATTCAAAATGTGAATTCTCACAAAAATCCTTCATTTTTGAATATGATCAAACAGAAAAGAAAATAATTTTTTTATATCACACAGAAAATATCTGAGAACAATTCAAAATCTAATCCTGTCCCATTTGCCATATTGTCAGATAAAAAAAAATGAAAAGCATAATTCACATCACAAAAGAATAATTATTTAACAATCCAGGATTTCAAAGTAAAAATCCATTCAAAAAACAAGAAAAACAAAACAATTTGATTAATTCTCTGTCCAACCAAACAAGTGGTGTCAAAATATAAAATTTAAATTTTTCAAAAACCAAATATCATAACTCACTTTAAAACTTACACAGCAATCTAGTTTGGATCTTCCAGATCACTGGGGTATGAATTAATAAATACCATTTATATCCTAGCATCAAAGATTATTTTTTCCTTTAAATGAATCTTGAAAATTTAATCTGTTAAACTTGTTTAAATTTACTCTGTTTGAAATATAAGAACATCTTGGAATTTAGTACACCTTCAATGCCAGGAAATAAATAAATAAACATCAGTATAAATAAATAAATAAATAAATGCATCTTTAGTAAAACATAACTGACTTTAGCAAACTAAACTTTGACTAAAATCAAATTTAGTTAAAATTTCTTCTCTTGTATAAATTTAACCACAAGATAAAAAAAAGCAATTCACCTGTCGTTCATTATTTGATAAATCTTGAGGAGCTATTATTTTGCATGTTCTGGATTATTTATGCAATCTTATAGATATTTCTGAACAAAAGTTTATAGATTTCAACTTCACTCTAAAATGAGGGTACAGTTTGAACTATCCTCTTATCTAATAACTTCTCATATGTTTTCAGTTTAAGATGGATAGTTCAGACAATTATTTTAAAGAAACATCAAATAACAGAAGATAACAAAAAAATTTGGATGAATGAGGAGTCTGAATGTCTTTTACAAAAAAAAAAGAATTTTAAATGTCCACAAAATATCTGCAACAAAAAGGTAGGTTGCAAACAGAACTCCAGTTAAGTAGGGTGATACTCACTCATCTCTGAGAAACAGTTGGACAGATCTAGAGGCAACAGAAGGAATTTGTTGACAGAGCATTGGGTTAGAACTCTGAATCATGATCCTTATAACGGAGGGTATGCGCATGGCGTCTCAGTGGCACAAGTTCGGGAGGACAATACTGAGAGGCCATTCCAGCCACGACATGAATAGCTTTGTTTTCATAAATGTCCACAGTCCTGTTATTGTAGGCAATGACATTGTTCAACATTGCCATGGCTGCTGTTTCCACTGGCAATGTGACTGCAGTGGGGAAAAAATAAGCTACTGGCCGTAATAACGATTGGAAGATTGTGTCTCCTGGTCGATGTTCACTTCGGTCACACAAGAGAACACTGAAAGAACAAAAAGAATCAAAGCTGAAAAATGTCGGAATTAAATGATTTTAGCTTTTAGATTTTATAAAGATTTCTTTTTAAATCGTAAAAATTATTTAATCAGCAATAAGAGTAAAGATTCCATATTACTAGGGTGAGTCAAAAATTTTGCAATATTTTGGATACGTAAAGATGCGAGATAATTTTTCTGGAGTTGTGAAGGTGACAAACCACATTGGACTGTGGAATACCAAACAAGTGCTTCTCACCAGACTTGCCTTTATGGCTCGGAGCACAGCTTCAGAATTCACAGTTCTAGGCCTATTTTGACTTTGCCTGATAGTCAAGGTTCTTGCAATCAGAGCAAAATTTCTTGAAATATCAACTACATCTTCACTTTTTGCATAAATGTTTTTGGTTGCTTCAGTGGCATTATGGCCTGGTTCAAACAGTAGTTACCTTCCATGGCTTGGACTGCTTTGGTCATGTGATATATACATTGCAAACTAGCACATACCAAAATATTACAAAAAATTTTACTCACCTAAGTAAAGATTCTCAGAAAGGACTGAATTATTCCAGTATTTTCAGATATAAGTTTTCTTTCAGCCCAATGACTTATAGTTCATTCTTTGTAGTGGACACTATTCATACTGACCCATCTATTTTGTGTTGTTCATTTTTCTCATGTTAGCCTCTTTATCTTATGGTCTCAACAAAGAGTTACCTGCTAAAAAACTTACTCTATGATAAATTAGAAAAATAAAATTATGAGTATCCTAGAAAAAATATTGTTTTCAATTTTTAACCATTTCAATATATAAAAACCAACTTCCAATCTACTGGATTTTTTCCTTGGCTTCAAGAAATTTTTGAAAAAACTCACCCTGGTCGGAAAATTGATAAACGTTCAAATTTAATTTCCATCAAAGTTTCTTCCATGAGACCCTGAAAAGACAGATGCATCATTGGTTTTTATATCTACAAATATTACAGGTTTTGTTCCTCACATGAAATTTAAAAGAAAATGTGAATTTTCAAACTGAAGCAATGAAAAGTGTCTTTATTTATCTATATTTATACATATTTTTAGATAAAGTATTATCAACCTTTGCTATTATTAATTTGGATGACTATTTTTATTTGCTTTTTATTACAACCTGCTTGAGCCATCAATCTACAACAGTAAGCAAATAGTGGACATCAGAAATAATAAAGTCTCTGTGAGACTTAAAGTCATATTCTCTTTTGCCTCAAGTAAGTCTGCTGCTCTTATTGACTGAGCTACAAGGACTCATTGATTTGCAGAAGACTAAATTAGACATTTTAACTTGTTCTCAATCTTTCTCAGCACCATATGTTATTGTTTTTATACTAGTAGTGTTAGCAGATACAATATTATCTTTATTTTTTAGATGAAGTATTGTCGATGATCATTATCGCTATTAATTTTTTTACTTTTATCTTAACTATTGATTGCTTTTCACTGTAACTCACTTGAGCTGTTAAGTTAAAGGTGAACAAGTTTTACAGAGAACTTATCTTCTGTTATTTCTGATTCACTGCCATAAATTGATAGCTTGATTAAGTTGTAATTAAGAGCTAAGATGAAAAAAAGAATAGTCAAAAATTAATAATAATAATAATAATAATGAAGTAATAAATCCCTTTTGCAAAGTGGTCACTCTAGTAGGTGTGTGTGTGTGTGACAGCATTCACACAACGTGGGTTAAGCCAGCTCCACATATGTATTCATGTGTAAAGTTTCTTGGTGATTGGTGTCTAAAGGTGATCCCAGCCACATACATATAACAGGTTCAAATTCTGAGTTTTCTATCTCCTAGACCAATTGCTCTACCAAGTTTAAAAAGCCTAGTCTGCCCTACCATTTATCTATAATGGAGAGAGAACAGTTGGATGCATAGCTTTCCCCAAGGCTGGTAGCACAATGTGAAATGCAAACAACCTTGTCCAGGACTTGAACCTGGGTCACTATATGCTGATTTCATATGATGACAACTATTACACCATGAGCACTTTCAATCTAGCAGGTGCACAAGTTTAGATTAAATAGAAAATTGATTCATCTAAAATAAGATAAGAAATGTATTTAACAAATAAATCAAGTTAATTCTTAAGTTTTTCAACAAGTACGCAATTTACAATGAATGTTCTGGACAAAGAATAAAATTTCTGATACTGTATTTCCTAAGGTTTAAAAACATTATCATTTTTCTTAAATAAGTATAATCTTTTTTTTTTTTTTCAGACTTTTGCAAGTTAAAATTGGGATGTACCATTGAGGTTGAGAAAGACAATAATTGCAGCGAATCTAAAAAATTGTATTTTGATGGATTATGTAAAGATCAAATCCCAATTGCTGTTTTATTAATTTTGTAAAAAAAAAAAAAAATTGAAAATTTTTACCAAATAGATAATCAATTTTTTAAATACAAGTATTTTGAAAGTAGTAATGAAATTAATTTCATTTTTTAAATACCAATCCAGATTGTACAATTTGATTGACAAAGCAGCTGATCATCAAAAAACAAATTTGATAAAATACCAATAAAATTTAATAAAATAGAAAATGTAACTTACTTTGGCCCGTTTAAAGAAAAAACTGCTGTTACTATCAGCCCCATGTGATGACACAACAGAAAAATGTTTGCATCCTCCAGCTTTAGATAGTTCAGCTGTCTTCAGGACATAATCATGGTCAACTCGACTAAACTCTGCCTAGAAACAAAAATAAAGTATTGTGCTAGAAAAAAGTTAGAATAATAAAAACTTATATGACTTCCACAGACTTTTATTTTTGAGTAATTTCTTTTTTTTTTCCTTTAATTTTCTTTTTAGCGGATCAATTTTTTGACCATTGAATTCGACTGCAAATCATCAGAATTAAATAACCAAAGTGTGCATCAACCATAGAATCTTGCTATGGGCCATTGTTTGGGTGACCAAAAAAAGACATCTTGTTGTGATGATAATGATGAAGAAATCCATAAAAATAAATATCATAAAAATAATTTGTACTCAAATATCAAAAACCACAATTTAATATTCTAAATGCCAAAAAGATTCATCTTTCTTCCATTCCAATATGATCATTCAAACATTCTTTCAGACATTTTTTAACAAAGATATACAAAACCATCTATCATTCAACAATGGTTATTATGATTCTTGCACAGATGATTTGCTTGTGTAATGAGTTCATTACTTCCTGGATACCTCACCACTGTGGCCTTGTGCCAGACTAAATTATGCTTAGTGATTATTTTAAAATGTCATTCAAACATACTAATCATAATAACTTTTTACCAAAATTTTATTCCCTTTGTTTTATTTTCCCTCATTCACTTACACTTTCTCTCAGTTGATTAGGATTTACTGATTCTAACGGCATCTCAACCCATTAAGAGTTATTCTATGCCCAGAGGTTAGGGAATCACATTCATTGTATGTTCATATTTACATTTTTTTGTAGTTGTTTCTTAAGAGTTTTTTTTCTTTTGCACATGGTTTCATCAAATACAAATAATTTGCAAACAGATCTATTCGACCCATAAATGAGACCCTGAAAGGTACTACCATTCCAAGTCAGAGTAGACCTGGGAGTAATGGCAATAAAGGGGTACTCCACACTCCTCAAATCTCCAACTTCACCCTAAAATGCAGTTTAGTATCATACCCAGGATACTTCTCTCAATTAAAGATTGGTGTATACAAATTTTCTTTAAGAATAGTTTTATTTTGGTGTACAAAACGTTTGTTAAATTTTTCTTTTAGTAAAAAGTTGGCAACCATAGTCAAGGGCAACCAGAAGGCTCCCTTTTCAATAGCTACTACACCAAGGTGTAAGGGAGGGCGCTACTTCTTTCCCTGGATTGCTTCACTTGATAAGTACCTTATATTGCTGAGTGTTAAGCAAGGAAGTATCAAGTGCCATTTTTAAAGTCTTTGGCATGATGTAACCTGGGATTAAACTCAGGTCTCCCGAACCATTGACGAACACTCTACCCACTAGTGGTATGTCTCAATTTTTGGTGAGCAATATCTAATGAGACCTACAGTTCAAACAATGCTGCCTATTCCTAATATAGAAAAATAGGACTTGAATTAATAAAAAAACCCAGTAAAACAAAAAAATTGAATCAAATTATAATATTTGTCAAAAAACAAAACTCATATTTTAGTTATCAAGTTCAAAGGGTGTCTTAGAATTTGTTTGAAAAATTTACTTACAGACTGGACGGAGCCATGAGATGTACCCAATGTGCAAAATCCATAATCAATTCCTTTAAAAACATCAGCATAATCTTCAAGCAGATCAAATTTAACTTGACGTTGTTCCTACAGGAAAAAAAAAGGGTAAGAATTCACCATGAACATTTTAAAAAAAGGGAGATTGAATATGTAAAAGGAATTTTCCTACACTGCATCAGTAATTGCATACTGAAAAATTAAGACTTACATTTTTCATAAAACGTGACTAAGACATTCCATGAAAATACCATTATTTTTTTAAGTTTTCAAATTGGGATTAAAAATTGCACTGTACAAAGTAAAATGAAACAGAATAAATCTTAAATGAACAAACTTGCTCTATTCTATTTAGATGAACACATTTTCTGATTGAAGAAATTCACAAGAGAACAAATATAACTAATAAAGAAGTCTTCTTTTCCATGTATATAACTGTATATAAGTGACTTTGTGTAAAAACAACCCCTAATTTTTAGCCAAAAAAAAAATGTTTTTAATATATATTGCTTGTAATCAACAATCCCTTACTTTATGCTATGCTAACCTACAAAAATATTTCTTCAACATCCAATGATATAAAGAGAAAACATTCAAACACTTATTTATACTTTCAAAACTAATGTAATACCATATATAAACAATGTAGTCTAGACCTTGATGTAGCCTAGCTAATGCTTAAACAAAGGCTTTTAATTAAGTTAATGAAATTTTTACATAACTTCATTTAATATTTATAAAATTTTTACATATTATAGGTGTTATAAATAGTAAAAACTTTATTATCTTAACTAAAACCCTTTGTTTAGGTACAGACTATACAGAAACACTTTGCACCTAAGATTTGGCAAGGTTAGGCCTAGAAACAAGCTTCCATAAAAATATATCTCATAATAAGTGACCCTTTGTTTTTGAGGAGAAAAATTAGTCATAAAAAGTTGTTCCTTACACCAGTATGTACACTCATATTTAAGTCAATCTTATATACAAGTCAACTCCTGATTTATTTTTGAAACCAAGAGTTGTTCTTATTCCTTTATTCATATTTGAATTCCATTCTTACAAAATTATTAATCATGTATAGGTTGACATATATATGTGTATTTCTGCATGAATCAGCAGATGACAATATAACAATATGTTTGTGTAATATTTGTGACATGCCAAACACAGCATAGGATAGACAAATTCAAATTTCACAATATTTGGATAGTGGAAAATAAAAATAAAGAAAATACAATGTTAAAAAAACTTGAATCTCAAACTCATTGAAGTCAAAAGTTAGATCAGAGATGTATCAATGCTTACATTTCTTTTTTGTTAATTCTGGATTTTTAGATGAAAATTTTCTGCTTTATATTAAAAATGCTTTCAGTTAAGGAATTTTATTATGAAAAGGGTTTGCCATGAAGTTTTACAAAGAAAATAAATAACCAAGGAATTTTATTATGAAAGGAATTTCCACAAAGTATTCCAGAGAAAATGAATTACCAAAGGCTTTTACAATGAAAATAGTATTTATTTTTATTCAAGTGAATTATCTCTTGAGTGAATTAACATCAATATCAAATGTCAGATTACTCACAAATTCTGGTCCCAAATGATCCAAGTTGATGGTTCTTCGTCCAATCAATGTAATCTTGCCAAACACTTTTGCTCGGTTAAGAGCATCTAACAAGTGACGTCCAACCTCACCACTGAAACCAACCACAAATGCAGAGTAGTTCTTCCGACGAAAGCTATCAATGTGTCTCTCAGCACTGTATGCAACCCTTGAAGAAGGAAAAATAACAAGTTTTATTCACACTTTATACAAATAAAACCCATCACAATGCTAATATGCATCTTTGTCCTTTAGAGATATATGACACATTTTTTTAATGGACTCAGAAAAAAAAACAATAAAGAAATGGAATAAAAACAATATTTTTTCTTAGGTGGTTAAAAATTAGCCAAAAAAAGCAAACAGATTTTATGGCTTACGAAAAATCAAGACATGTTTAATTTATTTTATTGTGATATGACAACGGAATGATAAATGAGAAAAAATAATGAAAGAAATTTTACCTTGGCAGAATAATAATTTATATATGTAGCAATTTATATAAGTGTATACTATTGGTGAAATATAGGAAGCATGGTTTTGTATCAGTTATCATTGTCAGAAAATGGAATCATTGGACTGAGTTCAAATCCTAGACAAGGCTGTTAGTGCCAATGCCCTTGGGAAAAGCATTAATCTTTCTTTTCTCCCCCTCTCAACTCCCAGCTATGGGTAAATGGTATGATAGACTTAGCTAGGCAGCCAGGCTAGGAGAAGGAAAACTTTGAATTCAAACCAACTTTACACTGTTTAAAAATTAACCTTGTGTTACTTACTGCATATAAACTTATACAAGTTTACTAGAAACTAACATCACTAATAAGTTTACACAAAATCATCTTTGAATCTCCTCTTAATATTTCATAATTTATTCAGAGAATTTATGCTCTATTTTTTTCAAATTCTTCAACCAGTTTATACTTTTCTATATATTTATAGATTAACTGAATCATCATTATCTCAGTAAACTGATAAATACTGAAGACTTTCTAATAAATAATGTGACCACTGAAATAGATTTTGTTCTTAAGTTTTTATATCCATTTTTTCATTATTTCCTGCCTTAATCTTGAAATCTCAAAAAATATGAGTATAAAATGTTTATATTAGTTTGAAGAGAATAAATAATTCCTTTTTAGAATTGTTCAGAATATAGAACACATCCTCAGTGTTGTGTTTGTTGTTAGCACAACATTCGCAGGTAAAATGGAACAAATAACAAAAAAAAAAAAATTTAAATGATAGTGACTCATCTTAAAATTGCAAAAGATAATTCGTTTTTTTTTAAGAAATGTTATTGATAGATCAAATGTTAATGATAGATGGAATGTTATTGATTGCTTTAAATTACTGCTTTAGTGTTTAATGGTTAGTTTCCATATCACTATAAGTTAGTTTGAAGTACAAAATAGATAACAAAACTTCTTTGAAACACAACAACGAAAGGTTTATTCTTATAGCAGAAGTAAACTTGAGTCAGAGTGAGAAAAGGTTCTTTTTGGTGTTGCTGGTAGTATGTTGGTTCTTGAGTTTGTAGAACGTCTGTCACTGTAGCAGGTAGCTCATGTGATAGGGTACAGGGCTGGTTCTTTTGTGTGTAGCTAGTAGCAGCATTATCTTCAGTGAAGATCTTCCATGTGGATTGTCTGTAGAAGAGGGTGAGAGGTCTTACTTTGCTGCTGGCCAAGTGCTCTCTGACCATAGTGACTTCCAAAAAAGGGCAAGAAGAAAAAGTCCTTGAGAGGTAGATGGAATCAATGCACTTTGCCCCTGATTGGTCAGTGTGTGGCCGAATCGCTTGGCGGGGTATTAATTCGCGAGAGAAAATCGATCTGTAACTGCTACACTGCTAGAGTTACAAATTCATGCTTAGATTTTAAAAATTGAATAAGTGTTAATTTTCAAAATAATATTCCTTCAAAATATGAAATTTTTCATTGAACTTTATACAAGGTGTCTGTCTCTATCAAAGATACAAGGATCATTAAATAAGTTTCCAGACTTTTTTCGTATGGGCACTTTTATTAATAGTACACATATGAAACTCTAGTCTCCTTCAAAGTATTCTTCTCCAGCTGCAATGCACTTGTTGTACCGTTCCAACACCTTCTAGAAGGCCCCATGGAAGTCCTCTTGTGTGAGCGTGCCAATGACCTTCATCAAAGCCTCTTTCATCTCCTCAATTGTCTCATAACGACAGCATCTGAGCTTTGGAAATAACCAAAAGTCACAGGGAGTAAGGTCTGGACTATAGGGAGGCTGAGAAACTGTCTTGATGCCTATCTTGGTCAAATAGTCTGTGACAAGGATGTAGTTGGGGACTAATGCATTGTTCTGGTGGAAATGCCACTGACCCGATTTGAAGAGTGCTGGCCTCTTGTGATGGAATCTCTTCCTGAACTCCCTTAAAACCTCAACATAGTAACCCTAACCCTTTGGCCAATCAACTCTGGTCTATTAACTTCCTTACTCCTCCCATACCTCCTTGCCTTCCTGGAATCTCTGATACCACTCAAAAACTGATGCTGGATTCATGCAAGATGCTCCAAAAGCAGTCTGAAGCATTCCATATGTTTCTGTGGCATTTTTTCCAAGTTTAAAACAGAATTTTATTGCATATCGTTCTTCTAAAGTGTCCTCATGTCCAGATTGCATTTTTGAAATTCACCAGCAGTGATAATCAGGCTTTAGTAGGGTGTTTTCCAATTGCTGCTGTAGCTGTTCATTTGAACCTGAAATCATAAAAATTGGTCAGTCATCTCATAAGATGTATAGCAATAACACACTGAATTTTCAAGAGTCTACGACAATTCTAAATGCATGTACAAAAAAGTCTGGAAACTTATTAAATGCACCACGTAGATCTTGGAGATGATAGCTAAATAAGTATATTTATATGAACATTTCCCTTTGAGTATTAGCAATATTTTTCTGGATTAGGATAATTCCAAAACAAATAATCAGAAAATCAGAATATGCACATTATATGTTAACCTACCCTTCCACCTGAGCAGGATGTGACACATGGTCATTTTTAAGCAAAGTTTAACAGGTTTCAATTCAGAGTTTTCCTTCTTCTAGACTGGTTGCCATACCAAAGTTAAAGAACCCAGTCTGCCCTACTATTAACCCATAGCTGGAATAACTGGATTCATAACTTTCTCAAGAGTATTAGAGCTATGTGAAGTGCAAACAATCTAGTCCAGGATTTGAACTTGTATCATCATGTCTATTTCGTATGACAGTAACCATTACACAATGAATGCCTCTGCCCATATATATATATATATATATATATATATGGAAGTAAATAATGGAAAGGAATCCAACAGTATGGAGAAAAATTGAAAAACAAAGTAATCCAGAAATGATGAATTTGTTAGAAGGAAAGTCGACATTAAAATGCTTCAGTTTTCATGAAACTTCACCAGGACTTCAATCATTGTTGTTCTATCAACACGCGTTAAAATTTCAAAGTCCTGATGGAGGTTCATTAAAACCAAAATGTTTTAATGTCAACTTTCCTTCTAATAAATTTGTCACTTTTGAATTACTTTGTTTTGTTTTTTTTTTCTCTCTCTATCTCTCTCTATATATATAGTGTATTTGAGAACATATCATTACCAAGATATTACTGCTCCAAAACTAATTTTCCTCTTTTTTGAGATTAATCATTCTAGATTATAATGTGAATTGAGAAAAAAAAGATACGCTGTAATCATTGCCTGATCCATGGTATGAAACACTGATTTAGAGATTGCTATCTTCTTGAATATTGCTAGGTCATTTGTTAATAAGATTAGGAACAAGTTGCAAACCTCTAACAGAGATGTTCCACTAGTAGCTAAATGAAAATAACCTTCTCAAGACACCTAAGTTATACAGCAGGTACAGAACATTATCAATGATGACCTCAAGTATGTTAATGATGTCCATGTCAGAGAACACAATCAAAACTCTGGTGTACAATATTATCAAATATAAATCTTATATGATGAAGTTTTATGTCAGTTCAGAGCATCTTATCATGGTGTAATGGTTAGCAAGGTAGTCTCACAGGTCCATTTCTACTGAATAGTGAGTTCAATCTTCACTCGATGCCCCATACTTGCGGCATTGTGCTAAATCTAAGCAATGCTTAGTTTTCTAAAGGAGGTGTGTAATAGATATCATCATAGGTAATGAGTTTGCCAGTTCAAATCCTGGACAAGGCTGTTTGCATTTCACATAGTGCTTATACACTTTGAAAAATTGTGCATCCAACTATTCTCACCCAGCTATGGGTAAATAGTATGGCAGACCAAGTTCTTTAACCTTGGTATTACAACCAGTTTAGGAAAAAGAAAACTGAATTCAAACCAGTTAAACTTTCACTTAAATATTGACTTTATGCTGCATCCTGCTAGTGTGGAAGAGTTGAATAAATACATATGTCATTTCATGTCTACAAAGACACAGGAAAACCAGCTGATCTGCTAAAAGCAGAAACAAAATCTAAAACCCAGAAGAATACATCATTCTCTGTTTTTTCTCTGATGAGAAAAACTTCAACCAGGACAAAAAATGAACAAGTAAAATGACTGTGTGTAAATCCTTCTGATGTCCCTAAGATTATGCACACCAGCATCAGTAATAGTTTTAGTAATAATTAATATATACCATCCCCCTTCTTCTCATAAGGTCTTAGAGGTGCTGGAAACAGTTATTAAGCCCTGGATAAACAAATCAATGGGAGACTGTACATTCTCACAAAGCTCAAGTGACCCAAGAATAGATAGCACACAATTTTCATCATATGACCCCTAACATTTTGACTCCAAGCACTTCAGATTTAAAACCCTATGAAAACCACATAATTGAGAGAGAGACCAACCAGCATCAAGGATACAGTGAAAGCACCCACTATCAAGATAATGACCAGTATGAATAAAGACCATTTGATTCAAGTATATAAATATTTCAAGCCATAACTGATGAAGATGTTTTTAATGAATTATTTGATATAACTAGGTGATAATATATGCAACAATTTCATGAAAATGATTTTTATTTTGATATATTTGTTTCTCCTGAAGCTAAAATTTGTTCTCAAATACCTTATGCATCCTATATATATGTGTGTGTGTGTGTGTGTGAATGAATAAACCATTATAAAAATGTTTTCTTTAATCAAGAAAGTGCTCTAATACTGACCAGCAGAGCATGATAAAACCTAACATAAATTCTTATCTCACCTCCACAGGTCAGCTTCATTACAAAAAGTAAAATGTTTTTTTTTTAAAAATACAATAGTCAAAAAAATTATATGAAACTTTTAGTAATGAAGCTGATATGAGAAGGTGAGATAACTATTATATATTTGCCCAGTCAGCTAGGGCTGCAGAATACACTGACTGCATCTCTACAGAGGGGTAAAATTCCCCCAATAAGTGTCCTGGATATGACAGAAAAACAATCTGATGGTGAGGCTTCGGGAATGCTGAGTACCCCTTCATTACCATCATTCTCAGGTCCACTTTGGCCCAGAGGGGTAGCATCTGGCAGGGTCCTATCTATGGGTCAAATAGAACTTAACTGTGTAGTTATGCTAAAATGAATTGTTTGAAATTAACTGTTTTTACATTTAACTGCGTGTAAACAAAAATTTATACTTACACTAAACAGAATTGTTTGAAATAGAACTCTTTTGACATTTAAACTGCATACTTATGCTAAACTGAATTGTTTGAGATAGAACTGTTTATATGCATAAAAATGGATTTGGCATTGAATAACCTACAATGGTTGATATGCCACTAAACCGAACTATTATATATACATATATTTTGAAAAGATAGATTTGTAGTGAATCTGACAGTATGATAGAAATTTAGTTAAGTGTTTGTGGTTGGTTGGTTGGTTTCTTTGTTTAATGGCATATCAACCTTTGTAGGTTATTTAATGCCAAAGCTATTCTCATAGAAGAACAGTAGAGGTACTATTTAACCCATAGCTGGGAGGATAAGGGGGTTCATACCTTTCCCAAGGGTATTTGCCTGAAAGTGAACATAACAGCACGACAGGAATTCGAACTCACTTATTACGATTCCGCAGTTCATTGTTTTAACCATTACACCACGAGGACACCCCCGTTAAGTGTTTGGTTTATTCAAATTTCCACATATTTCTATCATATATATATATATATATACTAGGATCATACTAAAATAATTATGGGTTTACCTATGTATGATCAGTACTTCCAGTAAGGTCAGTGTAGAATCTATACGCTTTGCCTAGGATCAAAGTAGGGGAAGACTTGATGTTGTAATGGCTAGAGTGCTGGATTCCCACCTCAAAGTAAACAAATTCAAATTCCAATCACAATTACATTCACTTTCAGACTAATGCCCCTTGAGAAAGATATGAATCTCCTTATTCCCCCATCTATGGGTTAAATAGTATCACTGCTATTCTTCTATAAGGATGGCTTTGGAATTAAATAACCCATGAAGGTTGATATACCATTAAACAAAGAAACCAAACCAAACCTAGGACCAAAGAGTTACTTTCTGGCCTTCTGTAAAAAATCAGTGTAGTAACTTTGCTTAACTTAGTATTTCCAAGTTTATTTTACGATGCTGCACAAGCAACAGAAAATTGATTTAGTGGATATATCAGTTGCCTGTTTATCTTAAGGTTGAATGTTCAAATCAGAACAGGATTTACTTGTTAATTTTATATATGTTTGACAAAAGTCATAGATAGAGAAAAAAAGAAATATACAGAAAAAAAAGTGTTTACATATATATAAAGTCGTGATTGTTCCTTCTTGTCAGAAGATCACTATCCCTGTATGACCATGAGCACACAGGTGACTTTGCAACTCAGCTTCTAACCAACATGAACATTTGCTGAAGGGACACTTGAATGTTCCATTCTTCTAAATTGCCATGTGAGGAACATCTTTATGTATTTTGGAGTGCCTAAAAAAAACACCTTTGCCCAGTCAGCTGGGGCTGTAGAATACACTGGCTGCTTCTCTGCAGAGGGGCAAGACCCCCACCAACAAGTGTCCTGGATATAACACTAAACAGTCTGATGGTGAGGTTCCAGCAATGCTGGAGCTTAGGGAAATGTGGAGTAACCATTCATTGCCATTGCTCCCAAGTCCACTCTGGCCTGGAGTGGTAGCACCTGATAAGGGCCCTATCTATGGGTTAAATAAAACTAACGGCATACTTATGCTATACTGAATTGTTTGATTAAACTGAATAGCTTGAAATAGAAATGTTTTTCACAATTAAACCGTACTTACATTTAAACTGCGTGCTTATGCTAAACTGAATTATTTGAAATAGAACTGTTTTTTAACATTGAAACTGTATTTACACTAAACTGAATTGTTTAACATAGAACTGTTTTGACATTTAACTGTGTAAACAAAATCTGTACTTATACTAAACTGAATTAGCCAAATTAAAACTGCTTGACTAAACTGAATAGCTAGAAATAGAAATGTTTTTCACAATTAAACTGTACTTACATTTAAACTACATGCTTATGCTAAACTGAATTATTTGAAATTGAACTGTTTTTTGACATTGAAACTGAACTTACACAAAACTGAATTGTTATATATAACTGCTTGAATAAACTGAATAGTTTAAAATAGAAGTGTTTTTGACAATTAAACTGTGTACTCATGCTCAACTGAATTGTTTGAAATAAAACTGATTATTTACATAAAAATGGATTTTGCGTTAAATAACCTACAAAGGTTGATATGCCATAAAACCAAACCAACCAACCATCAAACCACCAGCTGATTTACACAGCAAGTTACACATAGGTCAGGTGTACCTTGGTAGACATGGAAGTAACACATCCTCATGAACTGCAGGGTCTTGCTTTCACTGAGGGGATCTGGGGTGGTTGATCAAGCTTGCTCTTGACAAAAGGAAATGTCCGTATATGGTATATTTCAGTTCCTACTAGATGTCAGCAGGTACAGTACTTTTCTCTTGCTTTCAGAGTGCATGCTTAAATATAGCATGCTCCACACACTTTTGTTCTAAATCACTACATCTATCTCTGCTGTCTTCCTCCAGGATGCACAAGTTTCAGTCAGTACTTCCCAGTGGTCTACATCAATCTTCAATGCTTTAAGGTTGCTTTTCAAGACATTCTTAAACTACAGGGTGGAACGATAAAATTATCGTCCTACAGAAAACAACACTACAGCTTCATTTTAAAACTTTTATTGAAAAAATCAATTCAAG
Source organism: Sepioteuthis lessoniana (assembly GCA_963585895.1). NCBI lineage: Eukaryota > Metazoa > Mollusca > Cephalopoda > Myopsida > Loliginidae > Sepioteuthis > Sepioteuthis lessoniana. Next base: position 94,163,945 of record OY757921.1, read on the forward strand.
TAACTTGATTATGTAGTAGAGCTGACATCTATTCAATGTAGCCGCCTTCAGCCTCAATCACCGCCTCAATACGGATCCAGAACTGGGAGCATGCCCTTTTCCACAAGCGCTGGCAGGAGCTCACTGAATACTCAGCGGATGGTGGTAATCAGTCGGGCTTTGGTGTTGTGGGAGGTCATGTTGGTGATGTTCTCGATGTATGACCAAATGAAGTAGTCCAACGGTTTCAGGTCAGGGGAGGAGGGGGGCCAATGAGTGAAGGGTACAAAGTCGTAGCACTCCTTCTGAAGCCAAGCCGGGGTCTCTTTGGACTTGTGGGCCGGCACCGAGTCCTGCTGCCACACCCAGGGTCTGCCACCGGCCACCTGATTGCACCAGGGGATAACCACACTCTTCAGCACATCCAGGTACACTTTGGTGTTGACTTTCAAGCCGACTTTGAAGATGTGAGGTGGCATGATGTGGCCCTCATTTGAAACCACATCAAACACCATAACCGTAGCCGGAAACTTTGTTTTCATCACCCTGGGCACATCCCTGTTATTCGTGGCAATCCAGATTTGCATTTTGAGGGTGCTGGCAATGGTCCTGTTGTCATAACTTGGATCGGTAGAGAGCATAAGTTGTACAGCGGCGCATCTCCGATCTGCTGTCTCAAGAACAGTAGAGCCCAGTGTGAATGAGGTCTATCTGGTGTTTCAGATGTTCCAAAGGCAATCCTCTCTGGTAACTTAACATGACAACAGTAGGTTGTCAGCATTTCAGGTTCATACAGCAACAAATACAAACCTCATAAATGCGGAGCTTCATGTTTCTTGAAATACCCACAATCTTACCAGACTTGTTTCTTAAACTTCTCAAAAGCAGTACTGGCTTTTACTAGTCTCTGATCCATCTCTAAGTGTGTTTACACATATAGACAAAGCTATCTACCACTCTAAATCTTTTTCCTTCTACCATAATGTTAGGTTCAACATATGCATGTCCAGTTGGTGGGGAGTAGATAATTCTTGGTTGATAGTGAATCCAGAAGGATTGCATAGTCCAGAGATCTCTTTTTATCCACTGTATGTCTTCTTCAGTGTTATATACCATATCATTTAAGTCTGTGAATCGACTTAAAAAGAATTATCCAAATAGAGTGCTCAATTCACAGCTAATTGATATATATAAACGTATTTTTAAAAAATCACATGCAGCGCAAAATATATCATTAATAACAAGAAAATCAATAGATATACTCCCTCAGCTCATCAACTGGCTCTTCAGATGGGGAAATAAATTTATAAAGGAGTATATCAATTAATTTTCTTGTCATTAATTTTATATATATATATATTTTAAAATAGGAAGGTCCATGAAGAGATTTGTATTTTTTGAATTTATTTATTTTGTTCTTACATATATGTTATATATATGTATGTTTCCACCTTGTTGCTTTCATCAAAGAACATGTGTGGCACAAGGCCTTTTAAATGGGGTACTCAATGAGACTTGAACTCACTCTTGTTTCCAATATAAATGGCCCTAGCATGGTCAAACTGGTTTATATAGGGGGTCATTGTTCCTCTTTCCTGGAGTGTGTTTACGTTGGTCTGCTTTACACGTCTTTACTCCTTTAAAAAGGCCTTGTGCCACATATGTTCTCTGACGAAAGCAACAAGCTGGAAACATACATATATATAACATGTATGTAAGAACAAAACAGATAAATTCAAAAAATACAAATCTCTTTGTGGACCTTCCTATTTTAAAATATATCCTTATTCTTTCTTTGGACCTACAACAACCATCTTTAAATATATATGTGTGTCTGTGTGTGTGTGAGTGTGTATTTTGCATCATATAAAATGTCGACTAAAGTTGCATTGATTGAGAACCTAGAGTAATTTATAGGTACTAACCCTGATCCATCACTACTAAGGTCAGATTTTGAAGAAAAGCATGTTTTATCTGCTGCAAAATACTCTATACATAGGATCCAGGAGTGAGAAATCAGTATTTGTACCATTTGAGTATCACAAACATGAAAAAAAAAAAAGAAAGAAAGATTAAGTTTCACTTTCTTTGTTTAATGGCATATCAACCTTCATGGGTTATTTAATGCCAAAGCCATCATTGTAGAAGGACAGTTGTAGTACTATTTAACTAGGAGGATAAAGGATTTCATACTTTTCCTAAGGATATTACTATAAAAGTGAACGTAATAGTATAAATGAAGTTCAAACTTGCTTATTACAATCTCACTTCAGTATGCTAACCACTATGCTACTGAGACTCCCTGAAAAAAAAGTAAGAGAAAGATTTTTAAATTGCATTTTCTTTTGCTTATCAATGAGAAACTCAATTAATGGTGTTAATTTAGGGTAAAATTTTAACAGTAATTTGATCTTAGTGAATCAAAATATTTCAGCAGTTCTACTGAATAGTCTGTCTTGTATATCTTTTTGACTGAGTTTTAGATCAGTCAAGTTATCTGAATTTTGTTTTTAACCTAAAGTGGCTAATACATAAGGAATTTTTGATTATCTTCTCTTTCTTCAGATCTATTTTTCAACCACACCAAACATCACAATAAGCATTGTTTGCTATGGGAAACAGATCCAGATAAAAAGAATTCTGTATCTTCTTTCAAGTAGCATAGAGTAATGAAGAGACATCCATTTTAATCCAATATGCAGACCCCTCCCTACAAGTGACTTTGGCATAAGCACTGCCACATTAAACAATAAGTTGCTTCCTTACTAGGTATATGGAACTATGGTATTTGGTTGCATTCTTCCAACATCATCAAATATCAATAGGTGTAATTCATCTATTTTCCCCAATATCATGGCATCGCATTGGCCTAGTGGGTAGAGTGTTAGCCAATAGTCCGAGAGACCTGGGTTCAATCCCAAGTTGCGTCATACCAAAAACTTTAAAAATGGTACTTGATATCTCTTTGTTTAACACTCAGCACTATAAGCTATGTATCAAGGGTAAAGTGGAGCAATCCAGGAAAAGGAGTAGTGCCCTCCCCATACCACAGGGTAGTAGCTATCGAAAATGGAGCCTTCTGGTTGCCCTTGACTACTTACCTACTCTTCCTCAGAATTACATTTCAACTACACTAAGAGGCATAGTGAATCAGGTATCCTTATAAAAGGCCAGTATTTATTAGATAATATACATGAATGAAGATGTGTGTAAAAGAGGAACAAAACTATTACAACTTTACAGGCATGTCATCAAAATATTCAACCAAGTAGTCATGAACAAATAATTTTTCCTAATATGTATTTACCAATCCCTCTGCACAGGCAGGAAGTGACACAAGGTCAATTTTTAAGTGGAGTTTAACAAGTTTGAATTCAGAGTTTTTCTTCTGCTAGACTGCTTGCCTTACCAAGGCTAAATAAAACAGTCTGCCCTACTATTTGCCAATAGCTGGAGGGAGAATAATTGGATTCATACCTTTCCCAAGGGTATTAGTGCTATGTGAAATACAATCAACTTTGTTCAGGATTTGAACTCACATCGCCATGACCATTTCAAACAACAATAACCATTGCACCAGCAGCACTTCCTAGTAAGTAACTGAATAATATTTTTGTTCCTATTTTACACACATCTTCACTCATGTATATAATCTAATAAATTTGTTGTATAAACTGATAACTTTTTGTATTTACATGGTTTTTATATTACCAAATTCTATCATGATCATTAACATTGGTGTAGTCGTTATCGTCGTAGGAAATGGACACGGCAACACGAGTTCAAATCCTGGACTAGACTGATTGCATTTCACATAGCACTAATACCCTTGGGGAAGGTATGAATCCAGTTATTCTCCCTCCAGCTATGGGTAAATAGTAGGACAGACTAGGTTCTTCAGCCTTGGTTAGGCAACTAGTCTAGGAGAAGGAAAACTCTGAATTCAAACCTGCTAAACTCCGCTTAAAAATTGACCTTGTGTCATATCCTGCCCGAGCGGAGGGGTTGGTAAATAGTATCATTAACATTACATGATGGCATTAAATCCAACACAGCTAAAAGTTTAAATAAGGAAAAATTACCAATACAGGGCCTAGTATTTTGGGGGTTTTCTTTATTAGTGACCACTAAACCAAATTTTCATCAGCAGTAGGAAATGATATGTTAAGTTTATTTCGTTAGGGCTCAGTGTATCCCCAGAGTTAAGGGTTAGGGTTAGGGCCAGAATTCTGGGTCTTTTTTGTTGAGGAAAAGAAAATGCAACTTGGGGGGGGGGCTTTTCTAATATAAAATTATGGGCGTCCACTTTTAGTGGAATTAACGAAAAAAATCCCGAAATCAAAATTTGAAATCCTATTTTTGAATTTGACTGGGACATTAATAAATAAATAAGCTGAAACAACGTCTCGTGGCAGTGAATGATATGATAGAGAAAAGTTTTTCCTTTTCTTTTTTTTTAATAGTTTAGTGGCTGGGACAAGTTTAATTGTTATCCATGTACAAAAAAATTAAAAAGAAAATTAAGGGTGCAGCTAAGATTTGAACAGAAATCTAAAAAAATATATATATCTTTTTTATTTTCCATATTTCTAAGCTGTATTCCTTTCATTTATTTTTTGATAAGCTAGAATTCTAAGTAGAATTCTGAAATGTAGAGAAAGCATGCTGTCACTTAACCTTCAATGAAAGCCACTACTGCTGGGGTGTAAACTAAACTCGTATCATCATCATTATTATTATTAGAAGAAGAAGAAGAAACTAAAACACCTGTTGGCGAAATAAATAATGATGCATATTGATTTGATTAGGATTAAATATCAGATCACCAGCCTTTCTTTGGATTTTCCACTAGTAAAATAAATTGTTCGAAATTTCTCACACTAAATGAATTTAGAAATTATTAATTCAATCTGCACTAAACAAATTTACTCACTTTTTTAACAAACAATTCTTAGAATCAGCTTCAAAACAAAATTTTTGATCCAGAATTTTCCGAATTGGAAAAGTAGCAACATCGACAAATGTAGAAATATGCCCGAATTGTCTTTAGTTGCAATGATTTCGTTTATCTGATCAAAAGAACAACATCCAACGATAAATGAATGAATAAATGAATAAAAATCGAATTTAAGCAAATATCATTACTCTCTTCTTTCTACTTTTTACGTTTCATGTTATGTAATATTATTATTGGCCTTCCTGTTAAATAAGATAATTTCTCGATATTGATGATGTAAGTAGATAAACAGATATAAAGAAATAATTTAAGTTTTAATGAAAGAATCGAGATTTCTACCAAAATGTTATTGTTTATGTTTACGTTTTCAGTTTAAACCACAAAGTGCTTTCATTTTTATTTTCATTGCTGGAGGTGAGAGAAATAAGAAAATATCTTTTTACAATTTCCTTGTTTTTTGTTGTTGTTTTTTTCTTATTTTTAATAATACCGAATTTCCTGTTTTATCTCATTTATTTTCGTCAATCAAAGAAGCTTTTAAATGCTCACTCAACGAATTAGACATTTAAAAAAAACAATGTTGTAGAGTTCGATATTCATGCCAAATTTTATCTTCACTCGGTCTTCTTCCATAATGATATCAATTGTCTTAAAAACTTACATTTATCAAACCAGAACAATTAAAATTATTGTAAATATTTAAGTGCTGTATATTAGAACTAGGAAAAGGTTGGTATTTTTAAATATTTCATTAAAAAAGAGCAAAAAACTTAAGAAATGGTCTCAAAACAAAGATGCGTACGTAGGTTTCACTTTCTAAAGCCAGAAGGCCGATCCAGGTAATTTTTAAAACCATTTCTTCCTTACCTGCAGTGACTGTCTACATCTTCAATACTTTCATATTCCATATAAAGAAAGACACCAGACAAGCTGAGGGCAACATATATAAGGGCCAAAATAACCCCTGGTATAATTTCATCGCATTTAAACCATAACATGGTGATGGCTGGCCCAGCCGCTCATCAAGGGACGTAATTACAGATGGCTTGGTAAAATAAACTAACATGGTACCCGTAAAAAATGATGGATTTATTGACGTGTGGGTCGGCACTTCTGCCAAGAATTCGAATGAAAATTCTGTGGTTATTTTAAAAACTATGAGCTATAAAAAATGCTGATGAAAACATTTATAATTTTGAACGAAGTGTATTAAATATAATGCTTCCTCAAAAAATAAATACAAAATAAGAAAAAAATATATAGATGATTAATTTTATTTTTTAATTCTAATTCTATTTATTTATTTATTTTGTACAATATTTTATTAGATTTCAACAGGTATAGAAAGTATATTTTAATCTAAATTTTTACCCTACAAAGGCAAATTCAAAACAAACTTGGTTTAATATGTGGGGTTTAAAAAGGGCTTTTGAAGGTCAGGGGCTAAGGGCAAGGCCGTGTTGCCGTAAGATATCTGACTCCATATTTTGGTTACACTGTTTCACCCCACGTTGACTGGCCGGCGCAATACCTTGCCCAAAGAAAGTCCCAAAAGAAATGTCCCAAAAGAAATGTCCCAAAAGAAAAGACAGAAACAGATAAGAGACGAAAATACTTCTTCCACACTTTCCTTTATTTACTGGGTGAAGGGACTAACCAACGCTACGTTCCAAGACGTAGCGTGGTGCCCAAAACACCAGACAGCAAAATGGTGTTGTCAGTTCGACGGACACTACCTGAAAGAAAAAGATAATATCGTCTCCTTTTTCAAGAGGAAAAATCCTTTTATCTTTTTACGCATGCGTCATCTCCTTTTCCGTTAGAGACCTCAGGGAGTTTCTTCAAATTTAATAGTTTTCTTTTTATCTATTTATTTTTTTATTTAATTTTTTATTCATTTATTCGTTCCCTACAAATATATAGTCACACTTTGATCCTAGGCAAGGTGTACATACACTATACTCTCGTAGGAATTAAGAAGAAATGAAAAAAGACAATAACAAACAAAAAATAAAATAAAATGCAAAAGTATCAATTTCCCAGGAGGCCCCTGACAGGAAGCACATGCCTGAAAAATGGGCTTCCCTGCACCGAAAAGAAATTCTCTTAGTGACCTTGAGATGCCTCGACCAAAAGGATCTTTTTCTCTTTGCTGCTAGAAGAAATAGTGTGCATTTATTGCAGGGATGCCCGAAAGTGTTGAGGAATTACTTCGAGTCTCGTCCCAGGTGGACGACATGGGCATCTCGGAAGTGCTAGCACGAGCACGGGCCACACTAAAGAAGAGCTCCGTGATTGTGTGACAAGCAGCGGTTCCACAACTATCGCAATGTTAGACGAAGGAGACCGACACACCGACTACCTGCTTCAAATTTGATGGACCCAATCATCTGAGCCAAAACTAAAATACCAGTCCTGTGCTACAAATGCAAAAAGCGAGGACACATAGTCTGGGAGTGTTCGGGAAACGAGTAAGAGGACGAAACTTCGGAGCCAGTTTTTCCCCCCAAATCCCCAGTAAACAAGGCGCTAACCACGGTGAGCGTGCGTATTGATGGGCCGAAGCACACAGCACATGTGGACACTGGCTGCACTTAAATCCTGGTGCGCAAGTTATGCTGCCTGACGTGGGAAAGAAAGGAGGTTCCCGTGTTAACTGTTGGTGGGAGTTCACTGATATGTTGTGGAGTGAGTGTGGTCCGAATTTGTATTGGCAATGAACCCCCAATGGCTGTACGAACTCTGGTAGTAGATAGGGAGCTGCTCGGATATGACCTGCGGCTTGATCTGGACGCGATTACACAGATGAGTGGAATGGCCATGACTGGCACCGGCGGAGTGAGATTTTAGCTGTCAACGAAATTGCTGAGAAGAAGAAAAAGAAGACAACGAGGAGGATGAGAGAAAGAGATCTCTTCGTTTTGTTTCACCTAGAAAAACGACACTGCTGCTGACTCTGACACATTCTTTAGTTTGTTTCATTACAAAGAGCGCCTGCCTGCTGAATCTTGATTTTAGCAGCTCGATGTTTCTCACCCACAAATAGCAGCCTCTGCTAAACATACCAAATGAACACATGATGGACCTTCGAACTTGTAATTGCCAAAGATGATTCTATGATTAACTGCAACGCTTGTCTGGAGCAAACGCAACTATTTTTACTGCTTCAAGAAAACATTCTTCACCACAGAATAGTTGTTAACCCCATCATAAAATTTGAGTCTTAAGGTAACTGTTATATAGCAAAGTTTAGATCTTTCCCGATTTACAATTTCACTCAACAAACATACACGTGGCAGGAGAAGGGTAGCATTCGACCGGATGTTAATCAGACGGCTGCCGCTGAGACAATGAATAAAATGAGTCTTTGCGCAAGAGGCTCTGCGCATGACTTCCGGGCAAGAATGCAAAAAATTAATTCACATTAACAAAATACCCTTTTTCAGCCAATCATAAATCTTCCCCCTAAAAAAAAATTCCCAGAACCGACTTGATCCAAAGGGTAGCTATTTAAGCAGCGAAAATCTTCAAAGGCAGCAGACTAGCCTACCAAGGGACGAAGGGAAGAAAACGCTCCGCCATTAGAACTCACTTCGAACTCTGACAGGTTTATGACATACCACCCGCTGTGATCAACAGCTGACTTAGCCACAACGCTGCCCTGTCCACGAATGCTACCACCTACCAAGATCATCTGATACCCTTACCACTCTTATACCACCATACCCACCAAGTGAGTTCCTTAACTTATAACATACATGACCGCCCACGAACTCTGGCTTCACACACACATCACGATTTACTCCTTCACTTGATACTCGTACGCTACCAATTTGTACAGTTTGATTCTTTGCTTTATCGCCTTGTTTTTCCTTTTTTTTTTTTTGTTTAATATATTTGTTTAAAAACTTTCAACCCGTGTTTGTCTTTTCCTCGTTACCATACGCTAAATATAACATAACCTTGTCTTTTTCCTTCCGCCCTTAATTCCTTTACAGCTTCAACAGACAAAAGGAGACAAGTGAATGGGGTAAGAAGAAAAGGAGTCAGTTTACAAACCTCAGAATTTCCCAACACTACCAACAATTAACCACTACTATGATAAACCTTCCATGTGCCCCATATTCTCATCCTTGCCGAAGTTACAGATGAACAAATAAAAAAATAAACAACAGAAAAAATTACTCCTCATTATATAAATTATTGATGATTTACAATGTTTAAATATTGACTCATTTTAATAAGACTATAATTGTTATAACAAATTAAGAATATATTTGACTGATTGTTATGGTAAAGAGGTCTTTAAAATTAATTTTAAATGATTTTTTTCTTTAGTCAGGGGGAGTTAAAATCTTTTATTCTCAAGCCTGAAGGACGAAAAATGGCTTTTTAAAATGACAGAATTAAAACCAAAATATATTGATTCCAAACAAAAACACAATCTCTTGACCAACAAGCATAAACCAAACAATCTTTTCAACCAATAAAAAATAAAGAGACCAGATGTTAAAAGTAATTATTCCTGAAGCTTATGAAAAGTTATAAATAAAATTCTGAACTTTATTGGTCAGTCAACATTTGCACATAGCATACATCAACTTTCATAATCCACACACACACACACACAGAGAACAGTTTATGCTTGAATATTTTTATCCATAATGAAATTTGAAAGAACTATCCAGTGATTTATTATCATTATTAGAATAAAAAAATGGTACTTGATTCCGCCTTGCTTAGCACTCAGCATTATAAGGTTCGGATCAAGGGTAAAGTGGAGCAATCCAGGGAATGGTGTAGCGCCCTCCCCCACATCTCGGTGTGGTAGCTATTGAAAAGTGAGCCTTCGGATCACCCTCGACTAAAGTTGCCAACTTTACTTTATCATAATAAACTTTGATGCATTTTTAGTCATATAAACTTCAATGGCGAAATGCCATTTAAAGGGCTGAAGGAAAAAGACAAGGTTACCTAGAATACACCAACTGCATCACTGTACAGGAATAAGACAATCACCAAAAAAGAGTGTTAGGCATGACACTAATCTACATCCAGTGGTGAGACTCCCATTCTGGAGCTTTTGGAAATGTAGAGTCACCTCTTTGCTTCCATCACATTGATCTGGAATAAGAATATCTGTTAATCTATTTCCTACAATGATAACTATGATATGTGTATTTACCAACCCCTGCACATGAGCAGATTTTGATACAAGGCCAATTTTTAAGTGGAGTTTTACAGGTTTCAATTCAGAGTTTTCCTTCTCGTAGATCAGTTGTCATACCATACCACGGTTAAAGAGTCCTGTCTGCCTTACTATTTACCCTTACCTGGATGTATAGCTTTTCCAAGGGTATTAGCATTATTTGAAATGCAAACAGCCACGTCCAGGGTTTGAAATCAGGTTGCTATGTCCTTTTATATGACAAGTGTCATTACATGTGACATTGTGTGCACTTATCTGTTAGTCAAATAGATATTTATGAGATGAACTTTTAAATAATTTTGAACTATAGTAATAAATACAATGACTCTTAAAACATTGATATGGCAACTAAGTATGAATTGTTTACCTGTTTAAAATGATTGAAGATTCATTTTTTGTACTATATTGTAGACGATAATTCTTTTTTCTTTTTTTTTTTTTTTTTTAGATAACTGTGAATTTTACTAATAAGAAGTGCACATGACATTACAGTTATCACTGTAGGAGAGTTCAAATCCTGAACAAGACCGTGTTCTTTTCATTTAACACTAATAAGAAAGGCACAAATTCACCTTTTCTACTCCCAGGTATGGATAAATAATAGGGCAGGATTGAAATTTTTGTATTGGTATGACAATTGTTCTGGGCCAAGGAAAATTCTGAATTCCGACTAGCTGTATTCCACTTGAAAAAATTAATTGTGTTACATCTGGCTGAGGGCAGAGCAGTTTGGTAAATATAAACAATGGCTCTTAAAACATTTATATTGTTGTTATCTATGGCACTCAAACACTTGATGAACATGAGAACAGAGAAAGAGAAAGTGATTGAATTTTATTCAGATTGAAAGGAAGTGGGGTGAAGGGGTATCATGCTGGACTGTATCCTTACAGGAATTAGGTAAGAGGTATACATAAAACTATAATGTAACATCTCCCTCCCACTTTCATTAATGAAGTTCATTGGTCCTATTGGCCTAACAATAGTGTCATTTTACGTAGTCCTTCAAGTATAATAGTTGTCTAACTTCTCCTCCAGTGCAGATAAGGGTTTGACTTTGAGATTGAGATCCGTTGGGTTCTGTCAAGCTACTCTTCCTGAACAGTGAGAATGCTACTCCTAGTGACAAGATACATCGTGGTACCTCTATACTGTGTGTAAAAATCAGATTATCATCTGAAGTGGGTGGCAGTCAATATTTTGGTATGTGCTTCAATACCAACTGTGGTTGCTCTGATGATCTTTGAAAATGACATCTGTTGCATAAATACACACTATTAGAATTGTTACCAATTATTAGAAATATTACCGGTATTTTATGTTAGGGAAGATATTTAGTTGCATTTTATGCTAGGGAATATATTTAGTTGCATTTTATGTTAGGGAAGATATTTAGTTGCATTTTATGCTAGGGAAGATATTTAGTTGCATTCTTACTCACCACAATATTGGCATTGGCATATCCACTGATACATAAATACTGAATAAATGAATAAAAAGGAAAGATGAGATAAACTAATATAAATATATAAGACACTTATTGCATACATAAATAAAAACAGATAAATATTGCAGCAATGCACATGTCCCAAATAAATTAAATGAGTACGTGTAAAATAGTGCATGAAAAAGACATAAAAATGATAAAAGTCTGACTTGTCTTCGGTTATTTTCATTTCAGTGGAGAGGTGGAATAATGTACCTCACCATAGGTGGAGACAAAGTTTTTCTTCTGTTTAATGAACGAAAGTGAAAAGCATGTCCACTTTGGTTCAAGAGTTGGGACTGAAGACATCTTATTCATTCGAAGAATGGTCACAATTCGAATTATGGCATTGACACGTCATGTCACAAGATACGCCCACAGTCCGAGTGAAAATAATCATTTATTATCTCCCTACAACTTTGCATGATCATTCATTATTTGTTGTCTCCCTACAATTTTGTATGATCATTCATCAATTATTACACCTTTCTCTCACAGATTGGGACAGTCGCCTTTCAACAACGTCACCATTATTTAATGCAGGCAGATCACGTGCGCAACGATTGTAGTAGCCTGGTTGGACTTTCTGTCTGGGTTTGAATAGGGTCTTGTAGTCTTCACTATGACTCACAAGCCTTGGCTTTAGAAGATGGTGACTTATCGGTAGTAGAGAGCGAGTATGGCGATTTAGTAGTCATTGAGCGGAGCTTATTTGTATTTTTTGGGGTAGGGGTATCTTAGAAGTCTTGCAGTGTGAGAAATCGGTATGTACCTGTGTCTTTGTTATTTTGGATAAGGCGTTTTGCACTCTTGACAGCAAATCTAGCCTTGTTATTTGATTACTGATTCCCAGTGCTTGACATGAAGTGTTCTGTGAAAAGTACCTGAATCATGATGGTGTAAACTAGGGGCCGGCATCTGAAATCACCTGACATAAAATTTCTTTTCTCATAAAGAGTGCTTTCAACTTGTAGATGATGGGCGAAGTGACTATTTCCTAGAAGTTTGAATCGTAGTTTACAGAGACAAAATAATCAAAGTTTTTGAAAAATAGATCAATGTCAATTTTTTTTATGGGGAGGGCGTTCTAAAAAATCATGTCGCATTAGTGTTTCTTTGGCTTGTTCTGTCGTGAACATGCAGGAGGTCTCACTTGTGGAGATGTATTCTCGTATGTCTGATGACATGCCTGTCCAGAAAACACACTGAGGCAATGAATGCATCTATCGATACTAACGTGCGATGAGTGTATCACACGTTTGATGTCACTGAGGTAATATGAGATCTCTAATGCTTTTAAACACAATACCGACATCTCATCCTGAACTAGCCCAGTCGACTGGGATTGTAGAATACATCGACTACATCTCTGCAGAGGAAAAAAAAAACTCAACGAGTGTCTCGGATATGAAATTAAATCATCTAATGGCGAAGCTCCAGCCTTGTAGCTTTGGGGAATGTGGAGTAGCCTTTCATTGCCATTGCTCCGAGGTCCACTCTGGTCCTGAGTGATAACACCTGATAGAGTCTCATCTATGGGTCAAATATAAATGTTTGACATTTAAAATAAGGGCAAACAAATGACTTCTACTAAAATGAATTATTTGAAATAGAACTGTTTGATTATGTAAGTGCATGTAAACAAATGACTGGTCTTTAATTGAATTGTTACTGTTACATAGCAATACTTGAAACCTTTTAATTGTGTGCAAAAGAAATGAGCTCGGGTTCATTTAAAAATGTATCTACAAAATGTTTACAACTCATATATTTAATATATATGTAAAAACAGGATTTGGTATTAAATTATCAACAATGGTTGATATGCCATAAAACCAAACCAATTATCCTGAACATAGAAGTATGGACGGAAATCAGTTTTATCAGTTGGTCTGGCTTATATTATATTTCTGACTTGATTGCACACTTCATCTTGATCAGTTGCTTTGCTTATCTGAGTCAGCTTTTTATCACGGACCGGGAAAGAACAAACCATGTTGATATTTTCAAATTCGTTTGGGAAGATTTTCTCGTCGGCCAGACAGGATCGTGATAGCATGTCAGCAATACCCATATGTTTTACTTTGACGTAAATGATGTGGATGCCATATTTCTGATTGCACAGTAGCATCTTTTATATCAGTTCAGACAGTTTCGCAAGAGGTTTCTCTTATATGGCTTCAGGTGGTTTGTGATCAGTATGTATCCCTATTTTTTCTCATATGTGTACTGGTGAAAATTTTCAAGTGGGAACACAATTGCAAGCATTTCATTTCCAATCTGTGCAGATCTCTGCTTGGTTAGATCTCTTCTTGTATTCGGTTTCTTTGTTGTAGTAGATCAGCACGCCAAGTCTCTTTGAACTGGCATCACATTGGATAACAAGGTTCTTTTTTTTGGGGGGGGGGTTGTAATAGGTTAGTACTGGTATAACAGGTGAGTACCGATGCTCTTATGACAAGTTGCTTCATTTCTGCAAATGCTGCGCCATGTTTGCGAAACCACATCCACGGAACATCTTAGCAAATTAGCTGTCAAATAGATTCCATAACCATGGATTGTCACAGCAGAAACCTTGCAAGGCAATTAGCGGTTCCTCACAGTCGCTGGAATCCTCCGACTGAAGTAGGCGGCTGCAACTTGGTGATTGTGTCAACTTTAATGGGGTGTGGAAGCAGACTATCACGTATTATGAGGTGCCCCATTAAGCTTATTACTGATTACTTAAGCTGTTCCTTTTCCCTGTTCAGCTTGATATTTTTTCACGGCTTCGCTTGTAGGGAACGAGTAAATGAATAAATAAGTTTAAAATAAAATTTTTTTTAAATAAATAAATAAAAAGAAAACTATTAAATTTGCAGAAACTCCCAGAGGTCCATAACAGGAAAAGGAGATGACGCATGTGTAAAAGAAAAAAAGATTCCTCTTGACAAAGGGGACGATATTATCTTTCTCTTTCAGACAGTGACCAGCGGATTGATAACCTCGTGCTGGCGTGTTTGGGCACCACGCATACGTCGTTGGACGTAGCGTCGGTTAGTCCCTTTCGCCCAGTAGCAGCTCTCTCTCAGTCAACATTATGCTGAAATATACAAGACCTACTACTGAACTATAAACTAACTCTTACCGGACTTTGACAAACTTCCAGAAGAAAACTAACCCTTATGGAAGCCTGAAATACCAAATGCGGACACCTACATACATGAAATGAATTAACGTATTTTTGACACCTTAACTGGGGGATTCAACCATTTCAATGTATTCAGGAAAAACTTCCACATCCACGGAATGGTTGTTGAACCCAGTAAATAAAGGAAAGTATAAAAGAAACGTCTTCGTATCTTATCTGTCCTGTCTTTTCTTTTTGTATAATTCTTTTTGGGATTTCCTTGGGCAAGACATTACACCGACTAACTAACGTGGGGGTGTGGGGTTTAAAAAGGGCTTTTGAAGGTCAGGGGCTTAGGGCAAGGCTGTGTTGCCGTAAGATATCTGACTCCATATTTTGGTTATATTATTTTACCCCACGTTGACTGGCCGGCGCAATGCCTTGTCCAAAGAAAGTCCCAAAAGAAATATACAAAAAGAAAAGATAGAAACAGATAAGAGACGAAAACATTTCTTCCATACTTTCTTTTATTTACTTGGTGAATGGACTAACCAACGTTACGTCCCAAGACGTAGCGTGGTGCCCAAAACACCAGACAGCAAAATGATGTTGTTGGTTCGACGGACACTGCCTGACAAGACTCGGTTCACAGAAAAACTGAGTATTTATCTCTCTCCACCGGCTCCAAATTCGCCTCTCCAAAATCCTTCTAATTTTGGCGCGACCGCTTCCCATTGACTACTTTACTTTTTATTATTTTTCTTTTTTTCTGATTTTTAACCGGATGGATGCGTGGAGCCTTATGCGTAGCGACGCGTTTATACATTTTGTATGTGGCAGCCGACGAGTCAACATCTAGTTGGGAGTTTTATTGTTAATTCCTAAATCCCCACAGGGGTAAAATATAATATAACCAAAATATGGAGTCAGATATCTAACGCCAACGAAATACCAACGAAATACCAACGCAACCAAAGTAATACCAACGTAACATTAAGCCTTAAACCCCACACGCTACATCAGCGCTTTCATATTCGTATCATGATAAGCTGCAACTTGTTCAAGTTCGTCTCCTAAACCAAACACAATTATGTCATCATTGACGCACGTGACTCTTTCAATTTATCAAAGCTGAGGTAAAAAGGCTTCTGAAGTATTTTAGAGTTCGCAAAAATCTCAAAGGATAGCCTAAGCCATCGATACCGACAGAATCCTGTTTGGAAAGTAGTGGAATGACTGGATTCCTTGCCCAGCACTGCGTGCTTGTGTACAGATGTTAAATACTTAGAATTTGTTAAATTCGGCAGCACATCATCAATCGTGGGTAACTGATATCGCTCGCTTCACTGTATTTAAAGATCTTAGACCGATGCAAATCCAGTTATCACCGGACTTCTTTGTGGAGATGACTATCCGACTGTTCCGGTCTGATTGTACGTCAACAGGGGTGATAACTCCAAGTTCCTCCAGTCGCCTCTGTTCTTCCTAAACTCGATGAATCATGGGCACTGGTATGCATCCTGATACAGCAATATGTGATGTGACTCTTTCTTAAACTTATAGGCTTACTCGTCATCTAATGATCCAAGTTCACCATGAAGAATGTCAGAATATTCAATCAGTGATTGTCTCCATTCTGACTCTGAGTCAATGTTGTTGTAGAGAAGAGGAAAATCTCATATTTTGTTTTTGCGCGCTATTTAATTCAACACTGAATTTCACCCAATCAGGATGACATATCCTATTCAGCCCGGACCTTCATTTCCGGCTAGCAAAACGGGTGAGCGGCCAAAACCACTCTCTTCGGCTTGAGACGGCGACCAGAACGGACGTGTCTCTGGTCGCCCCTGCTTAGCGATGCTTTTTAGCTAAACAGGCCACCCAGTGTGGACATATCACTGTGGCTTTAACCCTAGCAGCAGCAACATGGACACTCAGCGAGGGAACCTTCTAATTTATGGATTCTTTGCGTCTAATATATTTTAGACCAAGGAATCCCAGTTGAATATGAATTAGATACGTTCAGCATGCCTTCCACAAGCACCACAAAAATTTACTATGTCGATCCGAGCGCCACTTCGCTCTCGACACACCTAGCTCTCATTTCTCCTCTGGTCACATTAATGGAGATAACGTCTACTCTCCACAAATACCAGACACACAAAACTACACGGTGACCTTGAATACTTCCCTCCCACGTCCAACGACACGCTGCCATCTCAACATCTAGCAAAGCCATTTCGTCTCAAACATCCAACAAGCCTAAACACCACGAGTCTTGCAGCACCAAGAACAAACCGCCTCAAAGCTGCAAAATAAAGTATTTTCGTTATTGTGTATTGTTAAAGAATAGTTTCGTAATTCATTTCTGTGCCTATAAATTCACACGCTATATTGTCATAGTGCCCGGTTACTAGGTTTATCTGCTCCCTTGCTCGTTTCCAAGCAATGAGACCAGATCTTCATTCACTACAGTAAACACAACCGAAAACCTTTTACGGTTTTTCGGGTTGCGTCGCATGATCACGTTTACCAATGGCTGTAACTTGGGTCCCGTTCCACATTTGTTGTTTCTTAGTTACTTGTTGTAGCCTGATATCCTGCATATACTATATAGGGGTTATATCCTTTGCCTTCCAAATAATACTTCTAATGGTCGCTAAGTAGCGTAACCAAAGTAGCATATAAAACGATGCGGCAAAGTCAAATTCTCTCTCTTCATCCCGGCCTCGATAAAAAACACGCGCAAGTGTGTGGGCTTCCCGACCGGGGTGGGGTTCTCTCGCCCCCAAAAACCTTGTATCATACCATGCACAGTACCAAACTTTGGGGTAAGTTTTCAAACAACTTCCATTCTATTATGAACTCTTATATCAAAAGACTCTTCAACTGTATGATAGGACTTTTCTCTATTATTTCTTGTCATTTCTGTATTTATTCTTCTAATTTGGATCAAGTTAGCTTTGGTATTAATGTTTTGAAGGTTTGTTTTCGTATATTTCGAATACTGGTAGCAAATACTTTACAAATAGTGAACTTCAGAATATTAAGTTGTTGTTGATTCTACTAAGTCCTTAGATTTAAATCCTTTATTTATTTGACACAAGACATAATCCGCTACAACTGTTGCATATTGACCTTTGACAGACCCTTCAATTAGGGCTTTTTAAACAGGATATTCCAGCTGTTTAAACAAGAGAACAGCGGAAGCAGGTCATGTAGGTTTTAAGGATAACCAGAAGAAAGTGTAGGTGTTATGGAATTATATATACACAGGAAACCACTGACAGAATTGTCTGTTGGTCAGACAGAAGGGTTTCGGTCAGTCAGAAGACAGCCAACAAGTGTCTGGAGAGCGGGCGGTGGACCCCAGCGGGTCCCCAGTTAAGAACTTCCATTAAAGAAGCAAAGGCGTTAGGCCCTCAATATAGAATCACAATGTGGGTTAAGGAAAGAGTCACTATAGCTGTTCTCTGTCAGTCTGTGTTCAAGTGCTTCATATTTGTCTCTCTCTCATACTTACAGCTAATTTCAGACTTTTCAAGTAATAAAGAAGAGACAGTTATATTTTTATAAAGAAAAGTGTTATGGTTCTTCATTTGGTATGATATAGAACATAACATCATAACTTTTATTATTCCACACTTTTTTGTCTTTTGTTGCTTTTTATCTCAACTTTTTCACTTGATATATTCTTCACTCTTCTTAATCATTTGACCTTATTTTCGAACCACAAAAACATCACTTTTCAAAAATTATTAAGTTACTATAAAATGTTTAGATAAAGAATACAAATGTTATGAACTGGTGTTAAAATAATACGAAGGAAATTTTCTGAATAAAATCTGTAAATATTCTGCCTTGCTCTTGTTTTTATCTTATTCTAATTTTTTCCAATAAATAATATCTATGATGCTTGACTATGTGATCTGTATTTAAGTCATTGAGATCAAAATTGATTTCATGGTCACTAATTTTACTCAATTCTAAGTCTGAATTAAATAAATTCTTATCCCTTTCAGTGGGAATCCAAATATGCTGACAGTATTCCCTGCAATGGGGTCAGGTTCCCCCCACAAAAAAAACAGGTGTGTCCTGCATATGACACAAAAATGTATTTGAAGGTGAGGTTTTAGTTCCAAAGATTTGGTTAGTATAGAGTACCACTCCATTGCCATTACTCCTAGGTCCACTCTGACCAGATGTGGTAGTACTTTTTAGGCCCCCCTCTATCGGATAAATAAATCTGTTTAAAAAAATGTAAATATGGATGTACAATGAATTCTCTAACCTCTAGGCATAAAATAACCCTTAATAAGTTGACATGTCTTTAAAAAAATTCTTACAGAACTTGCTCAGTATAAACCAACGGATATCCTCTTTGCCACATATTTTCATTCAGGTTATTACCATAGAAACTAAATAAGTAAATTACTTAATTAGTTTCTATGGTAATAATCTGAATGAAAAAATGTGGCAAAAATTGTTGAATTTTATGTCAAGATAATGTGAAATATCTCTTCAGAATTCTTCAGTGGGTGGAAAATATTAACCAGCAAACTGAATATGAAAGCCAACGAGTGCTCTGGGAATTCAACTATTGTCACACAGAATGGTTTTAGAAATTTGACCATAATTGTACATAGTTTGAAAGGGTTAAGTGAAAAGTTCTTATATCTAAACCTATGGTGAGGTAGTTAAAAAATTAGTAGTGAGTATTAAGGAGAAAATCAGAACAAAACAAAGGACTAGAGATAGGAATTTCATTTGTTATTAGTTTCATTGGACAGGACAAGAAGCAGATTCAGGGACCAAAATAAAATATTTCCATTTACATTTGAGTCATAGGTTTTTAGTACTAAAATTGATAAAAGAATAAAACAATTAATCAAAGCAATTTTTAGTTGGCATTTGGAGAATTTAGTTTTAACTGACATCATTCAAAAATAGCTTTTGTCATATTTACATGAATTATTTTTTCATAAACAAAACTGATATATTTTTGTTTATCAATTCACTTGGTTTCATTTGGTTTTGTTGGGTTTTATGGTATATCAACCATTATGGGTTATTAAATGCCAAATCCTGTTTGCACACATGCATATATATATATATATATATATGATTTGTAAATGCATAGTTTTTAGATAAGATTTTTTTTAATTACCCCAAGCTCGTCCTCTTGTGGGTTCAAAAACGAGAGGAGGGAATTTAACAAAGCCTCAAATGTTGCAGTTCAAAACATCAGTAAACCAACAATCTTCATTGGGAAGGGAAGAGAAAGAAAAGTAATTTTAAAAAAGCATATAAGAACAGGGGAAAGGGAGGAGAACCTAACTATTAACATACAAAAGAAAAACTATATTCAGAGACAAACACTTCTATTCCATGACAAAGAATTTATTTTGAAGGAAATAAATTTAACACAAATGTTTCCACTGACATTGCACAAATTTTGCCATACACAAGTAAGTAAAGTTGGTGAATTTAGTTGAGGGTGACTCGAAGGCTCCCTTTTCAATAGCTACTACACCAAGGTGTAGGGGAGGGCACTACTCCATTCCTTGGATTGCTCCACTCTACCCTTGATCCTTACCTTATAATGCTGAGTGTTAAGCAAGGTGGCATCGAGTACCATTTTTTTTGAGTCTTTGGTATGACTCAACCTGGGATTGAATCCCAGTCTCCTGGGCCATTGGCAAAAAAATAAATAAAAGGATAGAATTGGAAAGTCAAATTGACTTACTCACCGTTAGACTGAAACAAAGAAAGGTTGTACATGACAAAACAATTTTTCACAGAAATGGTGTCTGAATGCAAAGTTCTCTTTTTTTCTTTCTTTTGATTCAAATTTCTGGTGTTTGGTTGTTACAGGCTGAGAATAATGTTTTCATTCTTCCAGTTAGCTGTTTTCTTTTCTCTGTGGCTTCTAAACAATTCTGAAGGATAGTGCTCTGGAAAATTTGACCCCTTTCATTAAATTCCGTCCACTGTCCTTTCTTCTTGAAAAAAACATGTCTCCTAAGGCTTACTCTCATTGAGTAGGGAGAACTCAGCAACCTCTCTGTTTCCTGCTGGAAGCAACCACTTCTAGGCTTCCCTTCTACCAGAGGAAACCAATTAACTCTTTCTTCTTGAAAAAATGTCTCCCAAGACTTACTCACATTGAATAGGGAGAACTCTGCAACTTTTCTGTTTCTTCCAGAAAGAAACCTTTTCTAGGCTTTCCTTCTACCACAGAAACCAATTAACTCTCACTAAATTAATTATAGATTTTACACCATTCTTGGTAGACCAATAGAGTCTGTGAAAAAAGCAGGCCATGCTTTTCAACCCTTCACAACTGGCTGGGTAGAAGGCAGACCGGCTTCAACTTTTCTCTTACTAACTGTGGAGCCTATGAGAAAGCTGACCCTGCTTTCAATTTTTCACTAATTGACAGACTGAATAACAGACTAACAAACGGACTGATGAAATAACCAGCCCAATCTTTTAAATACCCACAAAGGAACAGTAACAGTCCAACTATGAAATAAGCCAATAACATATGAGCTATTTTTAACTGACAATTTGCAAATTCCCAAACATTATTTTTAGACAAGTCAGAGCTCATTTGTTTGCACACAGTTAAATCATTTCAAGTGTTGTCATTTGTTTGCACACAGTTACTATCCATTACAAATTCAATTTAATATTAATAATTTGTTTTTATACAGTTAAATGGTTTTAAGTATAGTAAATGATTAAATAGTTCTATTTGATCAATGGATGGGACCTTAACAGGTATTACCACTTCAGATCAGAGTGCACCTGGAAATAATAGCAATGAAGGGGTACTCCACATTCCTCCAGACTCCAGAGATAATGTTTTTTAGATGTGTGCAGTCTATGGAGAAGATACTGTAGGTAATCAAACAAAGCAGAAGTGGCTTGTGAAAGTTTGTTTTGGAGATTTCTCCATGTTACATGTTCCATGAGTGGATTGAAAACTTGACACTGCTAACAATCAAATCAAGACATTGAAAATAATGAACATTATGTGAAGAAGGAAATAACTAACACAAAAAATATCCAAATCAAATATCAGAAATCATCTAACCAGCTCGCTTATGTTAGTCACTTTGATAGGTGACTTCCATATAGATGAAAATATACTGAAAAAATATCATCATGCCAACAGCATGGATATCTTTAACTCTGTGGTGTAATGGTTATCGTCGGAGGAAATGGACACAGCGACACGAGTTCAAATCCTGAACGAGACTGACTGTATTTCACATTGCACTAATATCCTTGGGAAAGGTATGAATCCAATTATTCTCCCTCCAGCTATGGGTAAAATAGTAGGGCAGACTAGGTTCTTCAGCCGTGGTGAGGCAACTAATCTAGGAGAAGGAAAACTCTGACTTCAAACCACTTAAAAATTGACCTTGTGTCATATCCTGCCCGAGCGGAGGGGTTGGTAAATATGAATATCTTTAACTCTCACTCATCCTTTATCCCTATAGACAGTTGCTCTAGGTAAGTCCTCTAAGCAGCATCCAGTGTCTGCACAGAACTGATGAATGTTTTTATTGGTCAGCCAACACTGATGTGTCCATGTGTAGGAATTCACAGGAGAACATTGCTTATGAATTCATCCTTACTTCTCCAGCAGTGTCCATCATGTTTTGGTTGGTTGGTTGATTGGTTGGTTGGATTTTATGGCATATCAACCTTTGTAGGTTATTTAACGCCAAATCCATTTTTATGCAAATAGTTCTATTTCAAACAATTCAATTTAGCATGAGTACACAGTTTAATTGTCAAAAACATTTCTATTTCAAGCAATTCAGTTTATTCAAACAGTTCAAATTCAGCTAATTCAGTCTAGTATAAATACAAATTTTGTTTACACACAGTTAAATGTCAAAACAGTTCTATATTAAACAATTCAGTTTTGTGTAAGTACAGTTTCAATGTCAAAAATAGTTCCATTTCAAACAATTCAGTTTAGCATAAGCATGCAGTTTAAATGTAAGTTCAGTTTGTCAAAAACATTTCTATTTCAAGCTATTCAGTTTAGTCAAACAGTTCTAATTCAAACAATTCAATTTAGCATAAGTATGCAGTTAGTTCTATTTAACCCGTAGAAAGGTCTTATCTGGTACTACCATTCCGGGCCAGAGTGGACCTGGGAGCAATGGCAATGAAGGGGTGCTCCACATTCCCCAAAGCTTCAGCATTACTAGAACTTCACCATCAGATTATCTAGTGTCATATCCAGGAGACTCATTGGGGGGGTACCTCTCTGCTGAGGTGCAGTTGATGTATTCTACAGCCCCAGCTGACTGGGCAATACACAGAGTTAATGTTAAAACAGTTTTATTTCAGATAATTCAGTTTAGCATAAGTACACAGTTTAGATATCAAAACAGTTCTATTTCGAGCAATTCAGTTCAGCATAAGTATGCAGTTTAAATCTCAAAATAGTTCTATTTTAAACAATTCAGTTTAGCATAAATGTGCAGTTTAAATGCAAAAAACAATAAACTCAAATCAAAGTTTAGTTCTATTTAACCCATAGATAGTACCCTTATCAGGTGCTACCGCTCCAGGTCAGAGTGGACCTGGGAGCAATGGCAATGAAGGGGTACTCCGCATTCCCCAAAGCTTCAGCTTTACTAGAACCTCACCATCAGATTGTTTAGTGTCATATCAGGACACTCACTGGCGGTGTCTTACCCCTCTGCAGAGAAGCAGTCTGTGTATTCTATAGCCCCAGCTGACTGGGCAACAGCATGTCTTGCTCATCTTATTTGAATGATTCTACTATGATCTGCTTTCAAAGAAGCAAATATCTGTTTTTCATTTCATGCTAATGCCCTGGAGAAAGGTATGAATCCACCCCTTCTTCTCCCAGTTATGATTAAATAGTCAAGCAGACTGAGTTCTTTAGCTTTGGTAAGGCAACAAATCTAGGAGAAAGAAAACTCTGGATTCAAACTGCCTTCCTCCACTTAAGAAGTTGATCTTCTTGTATCACGTTTTGCCTATGGTGGATGGGTTAAGCAAATACATACATAAATTTAATGGTCTCTGACTTTCCATCATTTCTGTGATACATGTACATGAATTATCATTTCATTGTACATTAATTTATCAATAATATTCCCTAAGAGGAGGATAAAGTTGCTTTATGATTCTGTAAAAATTCAAAAGAAAAATAAGAGTACATGTGTTCATAGTCAGATTTAAATAATATTCCCTAGGAGGAGGAATAAAATAAAATCCCTAAATATAACTTATATATATACATCACAGAAATAACAGAAAGTTAGAGATTATTTCCCTATTGTGCTTATGTTATAAACATTCCCCATATACACACATTGTCTTATTCCATAAAATCAATTAATTTCAAATTTGGCAAATTCAAATACAAGGTATTCTACAAAGCAAGCAAAATTATTTTGAATGTTTTCAGGAAATTGTTTTACATGTATATATAAACATTGTATATAATAAATATAAACATTTCATAGAAAAGAAATATGAATTTTCAAGTATATATATAATATATATTATAAAATATAATATATATTATAAAATATAATATATATTATAAAATATGATATATACTATAAAATATAATATATATTATAAAATATACTAAGGAGAGTCAAAAGTTTTGCAATATTTTGGTACAAGCTAGTTTGTGTATATAATGTGACTGAAGCAATCAAACCATAGAAGGTACCCACTGTGGTTGATAGTATTGTGGTAGTTAGTGTGCTGACACCTTGTGCATGGCTTCACCCCATGTGAGATTTAAAAGCTACATAGATGAACATGCAGCATTTGGGAACTTATGGTTTACAAATTTGAAGTGTGTTGAAGGTCAAGAGAACCATTTTATTTTATTTTATTCACTATCTTAAGAAATACAGCTTCAGTTTTGATTCTTTTTTAATACACCTCATAAATAAATAGATAGATAGATATATAGATAGATAGATGTTGAAATGATTCATTCAGTAATTAATATTTTAAGATGATGCCATTTCTTATCATCCCAATGAGAGTCAGTATGTACATGTGCTTATCTAGGTTTATTCCTATTCATGAAAATAGATAACACACTTACACACTTGATAAAAGGTATTAATTTGTGTGTGTGTGTGTGCATGTGTGTGCATGTATGTGTGTGTGTATGCACATGTGTATAGGTAGAT